>CM050199.1:23980000-23982500 GCA_027475355.1 Coilia nasus
ACAGATGAATTAACCGTTTGTGTAAGTGTGTGCATACATTATAAAAGTGTGTGTGTGGGTGAGTGACAGAGAGGTGGAAAGAGAGAGAGAGAAAGAGAGAGTGAGAGCTAGAGAACGAGTAAGAGAGAGAGAGCGAGAGAGAGAGAGAGAGAAACAGAGCGAGAAAGAGAGGGAGAGAGAGGGAAAGAGAGAGAGAGAGAGAGAAAGAGAAAGAGAGAGAGAGAGAAAGAGCACATTATGGGTAAAGCTTGCTGTGAGTGTTGTGATTCTGGCTCCTTCAGTAACTCCCACAGGCCTGTTCTGCCTTCATGACGGCTCATTAAAGCACCATTAAAAACACAGACATTAAACTCTGAGGAGTGAGTGTATCTGAGTGTGTGTGTGTGTGTGTGTGTGTGTGTGTGTGTGTGTGTGTGTGTGTGTGCTTGCACATCCGCAGATCTTCTATATGAAGTAATACCTCATTAAACATTGATGCAAAGTTTGCCTGTGTGTCTGTGTGTGTGTGTGTGTGTGTATGTGCGTGTGTGTGTGTTTATGTGTGTGTGTGTGTGTGTGTGCGCAAGAGTAGCTGAGACTCTGCAGGGAAGCTAATGCATCATTAAGAATATGGATGGAGGAGAGAGAACAATCTCCACAGCAGGAGTGTGTGTGTGTGTGTGTGTGTGTGGGGGGGGGGGTGTGTGTTTGTCTACCTCCTTAAGCCTTCATCATGTGAAACAGGTTTGCTCATGAGGTACCATATGACTCAACTTCCCACAGCTCAAAGCACAACAGGAGCATTCACAGTGACTTGGCAGGGATCTGTGTTTGTGTGTGTGTTTGTGTGTGTGTGTGTGTGTGTGTGTGTGTGTGTGTGTGTGTGTGTGTGTGTGTGTGTGTGACTACGGTATGTGTGGGAACATGTGTAATTAAAGGAAAAGTGTGTATATGAGTTTCTCTACAGTATATGTGAAAGTACATGTGTAAATCAAAGGGAGTGTATGTGTGTGTATATGTGTGTATATATGTGTGTGTGCGCGCACACACTCATGAGCAGAGACCACTTTGATGGGAGCACAGCGGTTAAAGAAAGGGTTTATTCTAGGAATGCAGCACTTGCCATGAGAGTCATGCTCGACTGAGCAGAAAACACACATACACACACACACTAAAACACACACAGCAACATGCTGCAGTCCCAGGGCCATAAGAGAAAAAAGAGGATGAGAGGACATACAAGTTATTGCTTCTCTTCACACACACACACACACACACACACACACACACACACACACACACACACACACACACACACACACACACTAAAAACAGTCCAAGTTGGAGTGGTCATGACTGTTAAAAGCCTGGACATTAGATGAGGGGAATAGTGTACATTCATTTCAGGGTTAGAATTGTGTGTTACAAAGAGGGGTGTGAGTGCTCTCTCTCTCTCACACACACACACACACACACACACACACACACACACACACACACACACACACACACACACACACACACACACACACACACTAAGTCCACCCTGGAAAGCTACTAGAGCATTAGAAAGCCCGTGAGAAGGAATCAGGTTGCAGTGATTAGTGTCAGACTGAGAAAGCGGTCAGACGTCACACCCAGAGCTCAGAGCAGAGTGGAAAGAAGAGGAACGAATCGAGTGGTGTGGAAAGGAGCGAAGTGGTGAAGAGGAGGAAAAGCTTTCGGCTGCATCTACCCTTTCTTTCCATCCCCATTTGTTCATTCACTTGTTCAGTTCTAAAGTGTCAGACTGAGAAAGCGGTTAGACGTCACACGCAGAGCTCAGAGCAGAGTGGAGAGGAGAGCAGAGAAACGAACGGAGTGGAGCGGTGGAGAGGAGGAGCGAAGTGGTGGAGAGGAAGAAAAAGCTTTCGGCGGCGTCCACCCTTCTTTTCCCTTTCCACCCGTTCGTTAGCTCGTTGGGCCGGTTCTGTGGGCTCACTTACGCAGGCTGCTGCAGACGGACAGGCAGTACTCCTCCGACTCAAAGTTGTTGCGGTTGCCGCCGCAGCCGCCGTAGATGAAGGGCGCGCAGCGGCCCTCGTCGCCCACGAAGTACCAGCGGGGCAGCATGGCCCGGCACGGACCCGTCTCCGCCTCCGACAGACACACCTCTGACAGGCAGGCACACACACACACACACACAGGAGGCCACCACACACACACATACACACATCACAAAGGAGTGTGACCACACACACGCGCGCACACACACATACAGGCCACGCAGGAGTGCAGCCACACCCACACACACACACACACACACACACACGCGCGCGCCACACAGTAGTGCGACCACACAAACACACACGCACACACACACCACAAAGGAGTGCGACCACACGCACGTGCACACACACACACAGGCCACACAAGAGTGCAGCCACACACACAGACATACAGACACACACAGTGCAGCCATACACACAACACGCACCAATACACACACACAACACGCACCAATACACACACACAAACCCGC
>CM050199.1:23987500-23992500 GCA_027475355.1 Coilia nasus
ACACACACACACACACACACACACACAAGGGATGGAAATCTGCACCAGGCACCAGCCCAATTGCTGGTAAAAAATTTGTAAGTGGCTGGTAGATTGCAGACAAAATAATCTTATAATAATTTACTGTTGAGTGGCTGGTGATTTTTTACCATTGATGTGTCAGTGGCTGGTAAAAATGTTCATATTCTGTAAAGTTAACTTCAACCCCTGACACACAAACACACACACACAATCACACACACACACACACACACACCTAGGCAGCGGTAGGGCACCACAATGTGCAGGTGACTGCGGCACTGCTTGCGGCCCTTCTTGCACCAGTTTGGGATGCTGACGGGCTGGTTGGCCTCCACCACATTAGTGATCTGCAGCTCAGGGTACACCTGGGAGAGAACACACACACACACACACACACTTAACATTCATTTATAGTTCGCTTGCATATTCAATGACTTCATCACTTTGCCTCTCTATGCCCTCTATTCAATTTGTTTGCCCAATCTCTTGTCATTGTTTCCATATGTCTAACACTAATTAGGCTCCACATACACACACTCTTTCTGTCCCCTACCACCCCACCACCACCCCACCACCACCACCACTACCCCCACCTTCCGCTCATTGTTCACCCCCTCCACCCCCCCCCCCAAACTCCTTCCTGTTCCTGTCCATCCTATTCCCCCTCCCTGCCTCTCTCCCTACTCCCTCTCTCTCTCACTCTCTCTCCTCCTCCCTCTCTCTCTCTCTGTGTCTGTGTGTCTCTCTCTCTCCCCCCTCTCTCCCCTCCCTCTCTGTACCTCTTTCTCTTTCCCCCCTTCACTCTCTACCTCTCTCCCTCCCTCCCCCCTTTATCTCTCTCTCTCTTTCTTATATCCCCTTTTCTCCCCTCCCTCCTTCTTCTTCTCCCCCCCCCTCCTTCACCGCTCTCTCTCCCCATCTCTTTCCCTCCTCACTCTCTACCTTTACCTCCCTCTCTCCCTCTCTCTCCTTCTCTCCCTCCCTCCCTCTCTGCCTCCTTCTTTTTCTCTCCGTCCATCCATCTTCGTCTCTCTCCTCTATACCTCCATCTGTGCAATCCCAGCCCTTCTCCAATTCTCCCTCCATCTCCTTCTCTCTCTCCATCTCTCCCTCTTCTTCTCTCTCTCCCTCCTTCAGCTGTCTCTCTCCCTCCCTCTGTGCTTCCCACCCTTTCTCCAATTCTCCCTCCCTCTTCTCCTTCTCTCTCTCCCTCTTCTTCTCCCCCGTCCCTCCCTCCTTCTTTCTCTATCCCTCCCTCCTTATGCTCACTCTCTCTCTCCCTCCTCCATCCCTCTCCTTCTTCTCTCCCCTCTCTCCTTTCTTCTCCCCCCATCTTTCTCTCTCTCTCCCCTCCTTATGCTTGCTCTCTCTCCCTCCCTCCTCCTTCTCTCTCTCCCTCCCTCCCTCCTTCTTTCTCTCTCTCTCCCTCCTTATGCTCGCTCTCTCTCCTCCCATCTCTCCCTCCCTCTCCTTCTTCTCTCCCTCTCTTCTTCTTCTTCTCTCTCTCTCCCTCCTTATGCTCGCTCGCTCTCTCCTCCCCTCCCTCCCCTCCTTCTTTCTCCCTCCCTCCCTCCTAATGCTCTCTCTCTCCCTCCCTTCTCCACTCCTTCTCTCCCTCTCTCCCTCCCTCCCTCCCTCACCTCTTGGCAGTAACTGCAGATGCCCTCCTTGGTGCCGATGCAGCTCTTGGTGCCGCTGGGGTCGGGCTCCCACTTGCCCGTCTGCACGTTGATGTGCATGTTGAGCTTCCCGCAGAACATGGCCACCTGGGGCTCCGCCAGCAGACCGCCGCCCTCCTCCGCGGCACCTGCGCACGGGAGGGAGGGAGGGAGAGGAGGATGGAGAGAGAGAAGGGAGGGGAGGGGAGGGACGGGAGAGAGACAGAGAGAGAGTGGGGGGGGGTGTGAGAGTGAATGAGGAAAAGAAAAAGAGAGAAAGAGAGAGGGAGAGATAGGAAGAGGGTAGTGAGAGAATGAATAACAGAAAGAAAGAGAGAGAGAGAAAGAGAGGAGGAGGAATAAAGGACAAAAGAAAAAGATGGAGTGTGGGACAAAGACACAAAGATAACAAGAGAAAGACGATCAATATTCTGTCCCCAAAGTCACATTACTTCCCATAACCTTAGCCAAACAACAAACACAAACACAAACAAGACAACATCTGGGGTAGCCTGGGCCCATCCCATACTGCCCGTGACGCTACATTGCAACTTCGCATTCAAGTCAGTCTGGCCAACCTGCCTTTTCTCAGTTCTTCCTGGTCCAGAAAATCCGGAACCAATGAAAACGAATGCTACGCATACATCATTGGAATCCGTGGACTGATTGGTTGTAGCTCTGTCCGGTAGTATGCAGAGGCATTTGACAGACGCCCATTTGTCCCGCCTCTGAGAATTTCCTGACTATGGGAGGTTTTCCAAACCAAGCTCCGTCCACAACCTTGGTGCGACAGTCAGGCTACATCTGGGATTGTTTGGTCTGTCTTTCTGGAGTGCATTAGTGTTCTGCCTTATTTTAGCCAGTGCCGGCTTGGCTGACATGCTACACCCCGCCCCTTCAGCTGCCAATCATTCTGGAAGGGGGTTTTCTATTGGCTTTGATGCGGAGGGGCTAATTAGAGATATGGGTAGGCCATGAGAAGAACGGTCTCTTCAATTAGTGTAAACAGTGGAGAAGGGACTAGAAGACATGCTACGACATGAAACACACACACACAAATGCATGCACACACCCTCAACACACACAACAGTACACACACACACACACACACACACACACACACACACACACACACACACACAAGGACCAGAGCCATTTCTGCCTGAACCTGCAGTTGTGCTTACAACTGTATTTAAATCAGTGGGAATATACATAGTGATGTTCAAGGCTCTGCACATGCCCAGTATGGTTGGACCAAAAGGACGTGTGTATGCGTGTGTGTGTGTGTGTGTGTGTGTGCGTGTGTGTGTGTGTGTGTGTGTGTGTGTGTGTGTGTGTGCAGGCACCCTCAGCTGCTTCCACTCTCCGCTCGTAGCCTTGCCAACAGTTGCCAAGCGTCACAACTGGAACCCATCAGAGCATTCGGCAGCCAGCCACCAACCTTCCAGATGTGCGGCTTTGTCCTGACACACACACACACACACACACACACACACACACAGGCGTGCGCATGTGTGTGTGTGTAAGGTCCCGCGCATGCACATCTACGTAGACACCCATGCGCACACATTTACAAAACAGTCAACCAAAACACACTTCTAGTACTTCTAGTCCGAATGAGTAAAATGCATAAACAAAGACCTACATCAGCTTGAGTCATATGAATTTCAGTAGTTGCTCAAGTCTTTACAAAACAGCTCATAAAAGTACAGATCACAGAGAGGTAGAAATGAGCATGAGTGCTTATCTGGCAGATCGGGACGGCTAATCATTTGTCATACGCAACCCTTCCCTAAAGCTGTCTCGACTCCATTTGTGTTTAGTTACGGGTTACGGTGTTTGGAACATCCAGTAAAGTATTTTTCTGTTGCTTTAATTGGGTAAGCAGCTCCAGTGTGTGTGTGTGTGTGTGTGTGTGTGTGTGTGTGTGTATGTGTGTGTGTGTGCTGCCAAACTAGAGACTGACCTGGATTTAGAGACATTCCTGCACTGGTGAGAGTGATAAGAGGTAATGCCAGTTATCATTTGCACACACACACACACACACACACATACACACACACAAACACACACACATACATATACATGTGCGCGCACACACACACACACACACACCACACACACACACACACACACACACACTTTAGCAGTGGTAACACCAGCCTACAATTATGGGTTTTACACGCTATGGTGGCAACACAGTAACAAAATGCAACAGAGCCGATGCCAAGTCAGCTCCCAACTGCATCTGTTCTATTCTATCTGTGTACACACACACACACACACACACACACACACACACACACATACACAAAGTGATCTAAGTATGCTGACTGTCAGTGATTCAGCATATATGGTCATGATAGCATTTGTTGAGAGTTTGGTCTCTTCAGTGTTACAGAACGTTTCAAAAAGTTTACTTTCAGTTTAGTTTTGTTGATTTCAGTGTCCTCATTATCAGTGAAAAATGAGACAAACAAAAGCCTCGTATTGGCCTGTGATACAACATCCCCATGTCAACATGATTGTGGACCTACAGAGCTGATAAAATGGAGCCCCACCACTTACACTTAGAAAGGCAGACTGGACATTAACACACAATAAATAGTCACCACATTTTTTTTTGTAAATTTGCAGGAATAAACAATGCATTGGACAAATATTGTTTGTTAGTTTGAAATTAAATTTAATTATTAAGTTGCAACACTTTGTTGGATCACTTTGACTTTAGTGTTCCATATGTTGGGAAACCTACAGATTGGTGAGTAACACTTTCTATGAACCCAGTATTGATAAGACCCTATAAACACATACATAAAGGGTTATAATGTATTCATAAAGCTTTATAATGGTTGACATAAGTATTCACTTATGCTGTTATACTGTAAGTCTTTAAGACTTCAAGTGACACAGTGCATTATAAAGCTATACTCACCTCTTCATAATGACCAGCAATTAGGGGAAAAAGATCAAGAGGGTTAATAATTCACTGTATCACACTGTTGCAAAAGGTTATAACATAGCATTATAATGACTTACAAGTGCAGTCATGGAGTACATATAAATAGTTGTGAGAGTTATGTCATTCATCAGCTTCAATCACCAAAAGCATTATGTACACATTATAACCAGGGATGTACTGTAGTGGAGGATAATCAGAAGTACATAAAGTAAAGAGTTTACCCACCTTTCAAATTTCAGAAAAAAAAGTTTATCAATCTCTCAACAGAGTTTAATCTAACACAGTTTACTTACCCTATAGTAGAATATCTAACATTCCAAAACCACACTATGTCATCTATATGTGCACTAGAGACCATT
>CM050199.1:24002500-24015000 GCA_027475355.1 Coilia nasus
TGTGTGTGGGTTTTCAGAGGCCGCAGACATGTGTGTGTAATTAATGTAGTCACAGATTACAGAAGCCCTGGCGCCTGGCATGCGAACAGCCTGTTCTCACATTTCAGCAGGAGAGAGACAGGATGGGAGAGAGACAGGATGGGAGAGAGACAGGATGGGAGAGACGGGATGGGAGAGAGACAGGATGGGAGAGAGACAGGAGAGAGATCGGAGATGGGTGAGAGACGGGATGGGTGAGAGACGGGATGGGAGAGAGACAGGATGGGAGAGAGACAGGAGAGAGATCGGAGATGGGTGAGAGACGGGATGGGTGAGAGACGGGATGGGAGAGAGACAGGATGGGAGAGAGACAGGAGAGAGATCGGATATGGGTGAGAGACGGGATGGGAGAGAGACAGGATGGGAGAGAGACAGGAGAGAGATCGGATATAGGTGAGAGACGGGATGGGTGAGAGACGGGATGGGTGAGAGACGGGATGGAAGAGAGACAGGATGAGAGAGAGACAGGAGAGGGATTAGAGATGGGAGAGAGACGGGATGGGAGAGAGACGGGATGGGAGAGAGACAGGATGGGAGAGAGACAGGAGAGGGATTAGAGATGGGAGAGAGACGGGATGGGAGAGAGACAGGATGAGAGAGAGACGGGATGGGAGAGAGACGGGAGAAGAGAGAGACAGGAGAAGAGAAAGAGACAGGGGATGGGAGACAGGAGGGGATGGGAGAGAGAAGAGAGAGACAGGTAAGGAGAGAGACAGGAGAGGAGAGAGAGACAGGATGGGAGACAGGAGGGGATGGGAGAGAGAAGAGAGAGACAGGTAAGGAGAGAGACAGGAAAGAGACAGGGGATGGGAGATAGGACGGGAGAAAAGAGAGACAGGTAAGGAGAGAGACAGGAGAAGAGAAAGAGACGGGGTGGGAGACAGGACAGGACAAGAGAGAGAGACAGGTAAGGAGAGAGACAGGAGAGGAGAGAGACAGGATGGGAGACAGGACAGGAGAAGAGAGAGACAGGTAAGGAGAGAGACAGGAGAGGAGAGAGAGACAGGATGGGAGACAGGATGGGACAAGAGAGAGAGACAGGTAAGGAGAGAGACAGGAGAGGAGAGAGAGACAGGATGGGAGACATGACAGGAGAAGAGAGAGACAGGTAAAGAGAGAGACAGGAGAGGAGAGAGAGACAGGGGGTGGGAGACAGGACGGAAAGGGATGCCATCTGGAGTTGAGCAACGACACCCACTAACCGGAACACATGCAAGGAGGAGACACCACATTACGCACATAGAGTACATGTTCACACACACACACACACACACACACACACACGCACAGAATTACAAACAGTCTTTTACACACATGTACAACCAGAATAACAATCTTAAACACGCACACACACACACACACAGTATTACGTTACGATGGCGTAACTTAATGGGAACAGGGAACACAGAGATGACTAGATACTCACAGTCCCCAGTCACAAATGCACACACACACACACAGACACACACACACACACACACACACACACACACACACACACACACACTATCAAAGATGGACACAAACATACACACAAGTTTCAGTGTCAACAGACAGATGTGAATGATCACCTCATTTTACCTCTGCAGTTCCCTCTGAAATGATTCAGACAGGACCCCTGTCCAGCTTCATGTCTCTGACAGGTCAGACTTCTCAGGGATCTCTGCCCGGAAACAAGTGACTGGGGAGGGCTCGGCAGGCCAATTTCCTCCCTGCCAATCAGGAGGCGGTGGAGAGATGTGTGTGTGTGTGTGGGGGGGGGGGTGATCCACAGCAACACATCTGCATTTACAGTACAAGTGGCCACAGTGAGATGGCTCCTGGCACTCAGGGGTTTAAAGATGATCGATTTGAAGTGGATGATGACGCCATGGTGAGCTTTCATCATTTTATTTCACCAAAGAGGCCCACAAAAATCACCAGCAGTGTCTAGGCATGCCAAACACGGCTGTAAAAAAACAAATCTTCACTGGAGCAGGTGAAGCCATGGAAAGAAGGTGTGTGTGTGTGTTTGTGTGCATGTGTGTGTGTGTGTGTGTGTGTATGTGTGTGGTTGGGGGGGGGGCAGACCTTTCAAGCTATGGGTGTACCTAGTTGGGCTGATAACCTCTCCTACACTACACCCACAGCTGACCTGCAAAAGAAACACATACATACACACCCACACACACACACACACACACACACAAACGAAAATAAACCACCCTGGTCTGCAGAAGGGAGGTGAAGCCTAGAGTGCCCTGACACCCCACAGAGACTCGCATAGGGCCATACTCAGGTACACATTGTTATGCCTTGTCTCCCCTTTGGATTTAGTTAACTCGACTTCAGTGCCTTTAATTTCGATTTATTCACGGTAGGCCTGCTATCTACGTTTCAATTCTGCACAGCTAGCTAGAGGTAGAGCTACAGCTAGTTTTCACTACATGTACGTCAAATTCACTTCCAGTGTAATTTGGACAGACAAGCATTACTTATGAACATTTTAGGCCCAAATTATCCCGAGTTTCAGACAACAACGAGGGAACACAGAGAATGAGGGACTTGAGGGTCGAACCAGGATTGGAGAGATCGCCCCACCACCAACAGGAGAGCCTCATCTCCATACACCTCTGTTTAGTGGCCAACCAATGCCCTGCTGGTCTTGTAAAGGCCCATTAAAGAAACACTTCACTTTTTTTGCAGGGAAAAGGGTCATTTCTCAACTCCTATAGAGTTCAACAGTTGAGTTTTACTGTTTTTGAATCCATTCATCTCTGGATCCGACTCAATCATTTATGCTAAGCTAATAGCTAAAGTGCTACTGCCAGATCCGGATAGCCTACTGCCAGATCCAGAGATTTGCTGAATGGATTCAAGAGCGGTAAAACCCAACCGTATAACTTTAAGGGAGTTGGAAAACACACACACAAAGAATAAACTACAAAGCGCTTTGAGAGCACAGACCTCCAGATCACCACCAAAATCTACTACAAACAGACAAACAAACCAGCATGAGCAAAAACATAACCTTCTTGGTGGATGTCAAAATACAGTTGTTGACAGATGTATTGCACACTGGAGGCTTTCATAGGACAAAAGACAAAAAAAAAAAAAAAAAACATTTTAAAATGTAACATTTTCAAACCCATTCAAACAACACACAAGTCATGCATTACCAAAGCAACACTCCTGAATGCAGAACTTTTAGTTGTTATTCAATTAGAGTACAAGACAACATCCACGCTATTTTAATTTTTTGATAGAGTCTAGTTTCAATGTCATATTCTGTCGTGCCGAGAGCTGCTTATCGCTCGGACTATAAATGGGCCTCTAGGCTGAAAAACAAAAGGAATGTTGCCGTTTGGCCGAGCACTGTCATAATTACCAAGCTGAAAACTCATAATTAAAAGAATGTTCTACGTGCCTAAGGCCCTGTCCACATTAATGCGGATACATATGCAAACGCATAATAATGTATTCGTTTGCGCCTCCCGTCCACATTAACACGGCGAATTCAAACACGGCAAACAGAGCTTTTGGAAAACGACCGCTGAAGTGGAGAGATCCGAATACGCCGGCTTGGAATGGAGGATAAAACATTGAGGTGCACTGGAGTTTGGCGGGACTGGAGTGACGTAATAATCACAACATTTCGGAATTTTTGATAGCAGACATTTCTAAAAACGACAGTGTGGACGGAGATTGTTTTTACTACGGATAAGCGAATTTGTATTTATCCGCATTAATGTGGACATAGCCTCAGTTCAGTGATAAGAGAGAAGAGTTTGCACCAGATATTTCCTTGCAATATTTCAATTCAATTTATGTTGGGGGTGTATTTGCATCAGTAGTACTGAACTAGATGTACCAAGGATGGGAAGTGTAGTTCCAAGGAAGAAATCCATTATAGAATGTATATATAGTATGTACTGTACATACATTTTGAATGTAAATACATAAATACATGTTACAGGGTTCCTAAATGTTGTGTCCTACACCCATGGTCTCTCTGTAGTGAAGTACACTATAGCCTATATCTATACATGTGCGCGTGCCTGGGTGTGCGTGTGTGTGTGTGTGTGTGTGTGTGTGTGAGTACATGTGTGTGTTCGTGCGTGTGTGTGTGTGTGTATGTGTGTGTGAGCACATGTGCGTGCATACGTGCATGTGTGAGTGTGTGTGAGCAAGTATGCTTGCGTACGTGCATGTGTGTGTGTAGTGTGTGTGTGTGTGTGTGTGTGCATAACTGAGAGACATAAAAAAGAGATGTTAGGAGAAATAAAGAGTGGAGGGGAGGGGGGCAGAGATGTGTGTCTGGGGTGACATGGCACAGGCATGTCCGATGTTTCCATAAGGGCCCTACAGGATTTGCTGCAGTTAAGAGCAATGGGGCATTTTACTGCCGTGCCGATAAGGGCTAAATCCACCAATCAGACGCCGCGCTGCTCAACGAATGAGGCGGAAACATCCTGTTGGTGCCACCCTGAGTTATGGAGCCTGTCTGACAACGTCAAAACCCACATGAGAACAGAACACAGAATTAATGGTGGGTTTTAGTGTCATTACTTCCTTCTGTAATGTTGTAATGCTGTGCATGTGTGTATGTGTATGTGTACTTATGTGTGTGTATACATACATGTGTGTGTGTGCGTGTGCATGCACTTGTGTGTGCGTGTGGGCACTTTCAGTATGTGTGTGTATGTATGTGTGTGTGTGTGTGTGTGTGTGTGTGTGTGTGTGTGTGTGTGTGTGTGTGTGTGCACTTGTGTGTGTGTGTGCACACTTGTGTGTGTGTGTGTGTGTGTGTCTGTGTGTGTGTGTGCACTTGTGTGTGTGTGTCTATGTGTGCCCTATGTGTGTGTGTGTGTGTGAGTGTGCACTTGTGTGTGGCGGTGTGTGTATGTGTGTACTTAGGTGTGTACAGTATGTGTGTGCGTGTTCAATCCAGCATATAAAAATAATTCTGAGAAGGGATTACCTTTGAAAAATCTCATGTAATTTGCTCACTAAATCACTGACAGACTCAAGGTCTAATAAGATAAATGGGTGTGGGTTGCTCTGTTGCGGCAGGGATTCGGGGAAAATACTTGTTTGTTGGCAAGCAACCCTCTTATTTCCCATGTGATCACATGATGCATGTGGCCATAAATGTAGTTGGGAAACATGAAAATAAATGTGAAATACAACATACACGCTTTAGGCTGACTTTTACACAAGCCCGTAACATACCACCCAAATAAGACATACTGTAATACCAGCACAAACCAATAAATATTGTGCGTGTGTGAATGTGCATATTTGTGTATTTGTGTGTGTGCATGCGCATGCATGTGTGTCTATGTGTGTGTGTGTGTGTTTGTGCATATTTCTGCTTTTGTGTGTGTCTGTGTGTGTGTGTGTGCATATTTGTGTTTTTGTGTGCCTATATGTGTGTGTGTGTGCATATTTGTGTTTTTGTGTGCCTATATGTGTGTGTGTGTGCATATTTGTGTTTGTGTGTATGTGTGTGTGTGTGTGCATATGTGTGTGTGTGTGTGTGTGTGTGTGTGCATATTTGTGTTTGTGTGTGTGTGTGTGTGTGTGTGCATATTTGTGTGTGTGTGTGTGGGTGGAGAGAGATGGGAGTTCAAGCTCGGACAAAGGGAGGTTATGTATTTGCGGCGGTTTGTCTGTCTGAGGGCAGGATTACATAAAGGCTGCCACCCAGACTTTCAGGACACTGGGTTTGGAGAGGTGCAGCGCAGGCCAGCTAGGAGCCCCATTAAATATGCCAAATGCCTCCAGCCCACGGGCAGCTTGATCAATTTGGTTTCCCTTCCGCTAACATTGCAAGATACGTGTGACGGTTGGCCTCGACAGAGCCCTAAGCTCAATGAGTGCACTCCTACTGTAGTTATGCATTTACCAGAGTCTACATGTGTGCAGCCCCATTCATCATCACAAGTAGTACACTGTGAACCAGCAATGTTCAGTACACATAGACAAATGTCAGCAATGCAAATCATACAGTCATTTTACACTGCGCTTCCTTAGTGGCGCGACTCGTTTGTCTGCGAAAGTTTGATTTCAATTCAAGTCTTTTCTCAATTTGCATTGCAAGGCAATGGTGTCTTTTTTATATAAAAGTTATATTCAAAGACAACTGTGTCTTTAAATTTCTCCCCACAGCAGAAACAGTGAATGAAACTAAATGTCTGCCATGAATAGAGAGCTAGAGAGAGAAATGAAAAAAAAACTGATCTTTTCAAACTAAACTGTTAGTATCTCACATAGTTAAAAGTGGCTTTAGCTATGCAGAGAACTTCATCGGCGAGACCCAAACACACTTCTGTCCAACCCACCCATCCAAAAATTTCAGGTTGTGAAGTCGTTTCGTCTTGACAGGTCAAAAACAAGTCTAGAACGTCACTATCCAAAAATGCCTCACAACATATATCTGTCTGTTTCAGAGGGAAATTCACACACATACAAGGAGTGAACGAAAAAGTGAGGGAAAGAGAGGTGGGTGGGAGAGGAAAAGGAGAGAAGAAGGGAGAGAGAGAGAGAGAGAGAGAGAGAGAGAGAGAGACAGAGAGTGTGGCCCAATAACTTTGAATGATGACACCTCCATAGACTTGAAGTTGAGTGGATGTGCGCCGTGCTCAAGTTCAAAGCTCTGGAGGGTGCGTGTGGAATGTCGGACCGAGCGGCCGCGTGTCTGATGTGAGCCGCCCTCTCTGCGGCTCTTTCAGAAATGGCCGGCACTAGGAGCACACACCGGGACACACACACACACGCAGACACACACACACACACACACACACACACACACACACACACACACACACACACACAGAAAGGCTGACAGACACACACACACACACACACACACACACATGCTAAAAGACTGCCAGAAACACACACACATGCAGACACATACATACACACAGACAGAAAGACTGACACACACACACACACACACACACACACACAGACACATGCTAAAAGGCTGCCAGAAACACACACACACACACTTAGGAGAGCAGAGTTAAACATACTGGCTACACATTCCTCACCCCCTTTCATAGAGTCCCAGGAGCCCACACTCCAAATGCTTAATGTGCATATACAAACTAAACCCAACTAGCCTAATGTTGCATCACACCAGTTAAAAATAGGTGTCTTACAAAAGCCATGCCTTACAGACTATGATATCTTACCACAGACATAGCATATATCATTACAATGTTTTATCATATCTTTTTTTTTTAGCATACAGTGGTCCCTCGTTATTCGCGGGAGTTACGTTCTAAAAATAACCCGCGATAGACAAAATCTGCAAAGTAGTCAGCTTTAGTTTTTACAATTTTTATAGATGTTTTAAGCCTGTAAAACCGCCTCACTACACACTTTATACACTTTTCTCAGACAGGCATTGCCATTTTCTCACATTTCTCTCTTCAACTGTCAAAGTTCAAACTTGCAAACATACAGCACTTCAGAGTGACACAGCTAGCGATGGAAGATTTATGTAAATTTTACAAGCTGAGCGCATTCTGTACTGTACAGGAGACAGGGCACTGAGTAGATTAATTGACAATGTTCTACAGTCCCTTAGCCAATCAGGGCACAGAACACAATGTGCTGTAAAAAAAAAAAAGCATGCACTAAAACAAATCTGCAAAACAGCGAGGCCGTGAAAAGTGAACCGCATTATAGCGAGAGACCATATGTACATATTTTTAGCATATATCATTTCCAATCTTTAAAAGCAAGTACACAGTATATCACACACATACACCCATACAGTACATAACTCATAGAGATAACAGATAAAATTCCTTTGTGTATGTGTTTATTTGTGTGTGTGTGTGTCTGTCAGCCTGTGTGTGTGTGTGTGTGTGTGTGTGTACGTCTATATGGGCCAGGTACAGGGATGCAGAGTGTGCACATTCAGCAGCTGAGGTGTGAACACACACACACACACACACACACACACACACACACACACAGACACACACCCCCCCACACACATAGCCATACAAACACCGCTAGGCAAACAGCTGCAGGGTTGCCAAGCAACACCCAACACAATATTCTGTCTGCACCCAGAGCCTCCTGGGATTATGGATGGAGACACATGCCAAGAAGCAGGTATCCCTGCCATGCTGCACACACACACACACACACACACACACACACACAGACACACACACACACACACACACACACACACACACATACACTCTCACACACACACCTGCATGCACACACACTCACACACTCACACACACACACACACACACACACACACAGACACACACACACACACACACACACACACACACACACACACACACACACACACACACACCTGCATGCACACACAATCACACACTCACACACACACACACTCTCACACACACACCTGCATGCACACACACTCACACACTCACATACTCACACACACACAAAGTGTCCTCCCCATCAAAGGTGGTCAAATTCTTCAGCACTGTGTCACTAAAATCTACAACATGGTTCAATATAAACAGGGGGTCCAACTGTCTCTCTTAACTCTCTCCTCTCTCTCTCACACTTTCCCTCCCTCTCCCCCACCTCAAATACTGATGTGGAGGTTTGGTTCGAGAGCGGAGGAGTGTAATTCTTTCCCCAACGTTTTGTCCATCTTTGGGTTTCTGGGAAAGAAGAGCCGAGGGCTGAGTTTTCACACGTCCTCTCTTGCGGGAAGCCATTCGTTTGGCTTACATGTGTCCCACATTTTCCTTGTGGTGTGTGTTTGTGTGCCTGTGTGTGTGTGTGTGTGTGTGTGTGTGTGTTGTGTGTGTGTGTGTGTGTGTGTGTAATGGGGGATGAGGGGCAGAGGGCACACACACACTCCCTCTTTTGACACCCTGCTTCTAATGACCCCCCTGGGCCCAATTGCATTGATTATCGTTCCAATGCTACAATCTCCAGGGAAACTCCCATGCTTGCACCCAAACAGAGCCTCTCTGGCGTCAGCGCCTGACCACACACACACACACACACACACATACAGACACACACACAGAAACACACACACACAGAAACACACACAGAAACACACACAGAAACACACACACACACACACACACACACACACACACACACACACAGAAACACACACACACACACAAACAAACACACACACATACAGACACAGACACACACACACACACACACACACACACACAGAAACACACAAAAAATCATCTGTCATTATCTGTGGAATATTCCTGATGTACATTGAAGAGGCTTCGGCACCCATAGAATGCCATTATCATTTTAACCCTATGGGCTCTAGGCTATTTTCAGGGTATTTTTACTACCTTTACTTTTAAGCTCATATCTTGGTCATTGTATGGGCCATACACACATGCTATATCTTGTTCTTGTTTTATAAAAAATAGTAAACCAATAAAAAATAATGTGTATAAAAAAATCTTGTATTCTTGCAAGTACCTTTCCATAGGATGCTGTCAGTATGGATATCTTTTCATATTGGGGTAGAGGAGATTGTCTGGAATCTGGCAATATTACAACCATGATGGTGGGATATTCAGTGGCTTATCAATGTTGATAAATATGTAGTCTGTGCCTGACGAAAATAAGGGCCTATTTATCAGGTAATGAAGGATGTTGTATCAGGATTATGCAGGGTTATAGATATTATGCAGAAATTTGCAGTAATTTCAAAACTGTATGAAACGTGTTTTGAGAGAAATGCATGATAGCAGTAGAATCGGTAAGTTCCGATATTCTTTACATTATGCATTGACTTATAACCGTGAGTGTGAAATGGGTGAAGTACAAATTTGTCAAACCATTACTTGGCAAACATTTGATCCCTTGTTTAAACATGATAAACTCAATGCAGCTGTATGTGCTTGGTGTCGTTGGAAAGCTGAGATTCTGTACTTTCATCTTATAAGTGTGCCATGTCTATGCAATTACGGGTTTTCACTAATTACTACTAATTTCAACCAGAGTAATGCCTGTGCAGAGGTGAAATATGAGAGATTTTGGCTAATTTTAAACAAATTAATATCTCGCCGATACTTGAGTGCAATATAAGCGGGGAATCATGTTGTAAAGCCCTGCTTCTGCTATTTCGTTTAGTATAAGTGCCATCTCGCTTCCATGTACCGTTCCAGAGTAATCCAACAGATAAGGATGGGTGGAAATTTCCACGCACTTCGCAGGCGTCAGGCCTATAGGGTTAATATGTAACTAACCCAAAGCTTGCTAAAGGTTACCCTTTAGCTCACTGTGACACCCACACTTTTTTACTCAAAACACACTCATACACTTACATAACTTAATAATATGGTTGACAAATTGTGTTCCTCCACTTTGCTTTAATACAGGAAGTCCCTGTGAGGTTGTGTAGCATTACAATGAGCAGTGAACAGGAGTTTGAGCATGAGGATGTTGAAGTAACCTTTGACCTTTCCTGCTGCCAGGGGCCAGGATCACAGACTTGCAAAAACAAGTAAATCTTTAGAGTCAAAAACATAAAACACTATTATGGATACAAGACCCACGCATGCCTTTGCCACAACACACATATAAATACACACACACACACACACACACACACACACACACACACACACACACACACACACACACACAGACTCTCACTCACACACAAAGAAAGGAAGTTGTTTAACAGTGTTAAAATTGATTGTTTGTTGACTCTGTATTGATTGTTTTGTTGACTTTTACTCTCAAATCTGTATACCTATCAACAGGGTATTTCATTTGTATATAGTAAATAAGATGCAATTTGGCTAAATGTAGTGTAGTTCTTATGTGTATTTACAGTAATATTAAATTCTGGACATTATTAAAATCATTATATCATCGTATTTTAGTTTTGTCATTGTGGGCATCACTCGCATTGATCATTGGTTAATGTGTGTTCATGTGCCTTAAAACTTTTTGTTCGCTTACCATTTTGTTATTGTTTTCTACGTTATATCCCTCACCATTTTCTCACACTTTTTTTCAAAGTCATCTATCAGCACAAATTCCTGAAAGTTGCAGCTCATGTACTGTAGGCTTGCCCACCATAAATCAGTGTCAGGACAAATGCTCAGCAGCACACCTCATGCGAATCTCAGGGGCCTGTGGAGCCCCTTAACTGTGGATCGTGGAAAATGGACGGCCAGAGACAGTGGGGGCTTATGTCGGCCAATGAGAATCTGTGTCATCCACTGTGACGTGACAGTCTCCCAAATTTATAAGCTCAAAGCACTGCTTCTCTGTGAGGATCAAAAGCTTTGCTCAGCATAGCTCACACACATTCTCAAATTTTTACCAAGCGCTTGTCACTTCGGTAGTAGGACCATGTGTACCCATGTAGCTGAAGTTACAAGGGGTCAGAGGTTGCCGCCGAAGTGCTTTATGACATCATAGCTACGCGGAGCCCATCAACATTTAACTGTCACCATGGAGACAGATGTCCATTCGTCAGGTACTTGGGAAAAGGGAGAGGGAGCTTTGAGGAGCTGGGTTAGGTACTGCATACTTGCTTTTAGAGACGTCAGTACCCATAGTAATTGTAAGTCACTTTGGATAAAAGGGTCTGCTAAGTTTCATGTAAAGTAATGTAATGTAATGTAGAGTAATGTAATGTAAAGTAATTGTAGTTTGGGGGTTAAGTAAAAAAGAAGTGTGTCTGTCAATCCTGTCAATGGGAGGGACCTTGTCAGTAGTAATTCAAATAAGAAACTCAAGGCTGGCATACAAATCCACAATAAAGTCATTGCTTGCAGTCTTGGAAAGTCTGTAATATATCATCTTAAAATAAAATGAAGAATAGGCAGAACGTGTGGCTTTTTCAACAGGATCTTCTATATCTGAAGATGAGCCACAGTAATAAGACCATTATTACATTGATCCTGACAGTGTTAGTCTGTTTTATGACCCACTATGCATTGACCAGGCGTGGACTGGAGAAATAACAGGCAGCCCTGGAGAAATAACAGATGAATTACCTGCATTGGCAGACTGGCATTTTTCACCTCTCCACAAATTACCGGTAGTCTTGTCTTTCCATCTCTCTAACACAAATAACCAATTACACATCCTCCACTTAACTTATACTTGTGCCAGCATTCATAAATTACCTGCCAAAATGCATGCACCTATTTTCGTCCTAGCTCTAACTTTTATCTTTGTACAACCGCTGTTGTTAATAAAGTGCTTTATAAAAAAATTGACATTGACATTGACACTCTTTCTTATGTAACAATTTGGATTAACATCGAACAGGAAGAAGTGCCCATGCTGAGTTAAATTATCAATGTCCACAGTGTATTTCTAAATGACTACATGCTCAGTTAAATTATCAATGTCTCCAGTGTATTTCTGAATGACTACATGCTCAGTTAAATTATCAATGTCTCCAGTGTATTTCTGAATGACTACATGCTCAGTTAAATTATCAATGAATA
>CM050199.1:24020000-24027500 GCA_027475355.1 Coilia nasus
CCCTGACACACACACACACACCCACACCGCCAGCCCTGACACACACACACACACACACACACCGCCAGCCCTGACACACACACACACACACACACACACACACCACCAGCCCTGACACACACACACACACCGCCAGCCCTGACACACACACACACCACCAGCCCTGCTATTCTTACACTGCCTCCAACTAACTGTCAACACTCACACACACAGACACACGTGCACACACATGCACACACACGCACACACACGTATACACACACACACATGCACACACACACATATTCGCACACACAGACACACCTACACACAGATGCGCACACACACATATACACAGACACAGACACACACAAATGCGCACACACACATGTATACACACACACAAATACACACACACACATGCGCACACACACATATACACACACACATATACACACCCACAGACACAGACACACACAGACGCGCACACACAGATGTGCACACACACACACACACACGCACCCACATGTATACACACACACAAAGACACACACACACACAAATACACACACACACACACACACACACAGACGCACACACACACAAATACACACACACACAGATGCGCACACACACATATACACACACAGATGCGCACACACAGATGCGCACACACAGATGTGCACACACACACACACACACACGCACACACATGTATACACACACACACACAGACGCACAAACACACAAATACACACACACACAGACACACACAGGTGCGCACACACACATATACACACACACAGACACAGACACAGACACACACAGATGCGCACACACAGATGTGCACACACACACACACAAATACACATACACATAGACGCATACACACACACACATGTATACACACACACACAGACGCACACACACACAAATACACACACACACACAGATGCGCACACACACAAATACACACACACATAGACGCATACACACACACACATGCTTAAAGGAGAACTTCGGTGTAAAATGAAAATTGGCATGTGAAAACATCATACTGAGTTGGTATGTGTACTGAGGAGCAAAATTGATTTAGCCTGTTGCATTCAGAGTTTAACTATTTTTTATCGTTTGTCCCAGAAGGCTAACAATGGAAGTGGTAGGTGTCCTCAGACGAAGCATGACGACTACGCTATTTTTAAACCATTAAAACAACTCGAAGAAACCCCACACTCCATCGGTAGTAAAACAAAGGCCCTGACATTAAAAATGAGGCACTGAGAACTTTGTAAGTGTACACAACATTTATTAATAAAACAGTTTTGACAAGCAGTACCTTGCTGTAGTTTCTCGTCGGCGCCATGATGAAGGTCCGCACCAGTCGATTGACGAACACGAACCAGCAGGAAGAATAGGAGGAGAGGTGGTACAATCGACTTGTTTGGACTTTCATCATGGCGGCGACGAGAAACTACAGCAATGTACTGCCTGTCAAAACTGTTTTATTAATAAATGTTGTGTACACTTACAAAGTTCTCAGTGCCTCGTTTTTAATGTCAGGGCCTTTGTTGTACTACCGACGGAGTGTGGAGTTTCTTCGAGCGGTTTTAATGGTTTAAAAATAGCGTAGTCGTCATGCTTCGTCTGAGGGCACCTACCACTTCCATTGTTAGCCTTCTGGGACAAATGATAAAAAATTGTTAAACTCTGAATGCAACAGGCTAAATCAATTTTGCTCCTCAGTACACATACCAACTCAGTATGATGTTTTAACATGCCAATTTTCATTTTACACCGAAGTTCTCCTTTAAGAAGGCACACACATGCGTACATACACTGTCACACACACACACACACACACACACACACACACACACACACAGACACAGCAGTATAATCACATACGTAGTGAAGCTAAATATAAAGCACTAAGGTGGCAGTAGTGAGGCCCACACCCTTGGTCCCATCCCAGCCAGCCATGCCCACCCACACCCTCATGTGCTGACTTATCAGGCCCCTACCTGACCCACAGCAGGTAGTAGGTGTGTGTGTGTGTGTTTGTGTGTGTGTGTGTGTGTGTGTGTGTGTGTTGGGGTGTGTGTGTGTTTGTGTGTGTGTGTGTGTGTGTGTGTTGGGGTGTGTGATGCATCATGTACCGCTTTACTGGGTCCCTATCTGACCCACAGCAGGCAGTAGGTGTGTGTGTCTCTGTGTGTGTGTGTGTGTGTGTGTGTGTGTGTGTAGGTGTGTGTGTAGGTGTGTGTGTGTGTGTGTGTGTGTGTGTGTGTGTGTGTGTGTGTGTGTGTGTGTTGGGGTGTGTGATGAATCATGTGCCGCTTTACTGGGTCCCTATCTGACCCACAGCAGGCAGTAGGTGGGTGTGTGTGTGTGTGCGTGTGTGTGTGTGTGTGTGTGTGTGTGTGTGTGAGATGCACCATGTGCCGCTTTCTTGGGTCCCTGTCTGACTCACAGCAGGCAGTAGGTGTGTGTGTGTGTGTGTGTGTGTGTGTGTGTGTGTGTGTGTGTGTGTGTGTGTGTGTGTGTGTGTGTGTGTGTTCCACTTATGGGTGGAGACTCATCTCTTTCCATTCTCCTCCCTCACAGGAACCTCACAGGCCAACAGGATACTCATACTACAGACACACACACACACACACACACACACGCATACACACACAAATGCAAATAGACACACACACACACACACATGCAAGAGCAAATGCACGCAAGCATAAATACAAGTGGACGTACACACACACACACACACACACCCTACCATTAATGTGAATGTGCACATGTGCACGCACAGACACACTCTCACACTCATGCACACAGACATACACACACACACACAGACACAGACACACACACAGACACCCGTGAAAAATCTATGCCTGGAGCCGAGGACCAGGTTTTCATGAGATGTTATGGTCACTAATACTTGTGAAAAAGCCAAAACAATAAAATATATATTGGTGTGTGTGTTTGTGTGTGTGCATGTCTGTGTGCTTGCACTTATGTGTGGGTGTCTGTGTGTGTGTGTGTGTCTGTGTGTATGCATACATGTGTGTGCATGTGTGTGAGCCTGTACAAGTGATGTGTGCATATGGCTGGATATGAAGAGTTTAGATGTGAAATTCTCTAACTCCATTTACAATGAATTTACAGAAATATAGTTATATAATTTTGATGACCTTTATTATCAATCCACATCTCCTTGGATTATATTGGCTTGATTTGTTTTTACTTAAAGGTGTACTTCCATCGTGTTTTCATTAGTTTTGCGGTGTTCTCTAGTATTAATAATTGCCCTGTGCGCTAGTGTTAATAAAAAAAATGTTTTAGTGCTTCTGTTTCAGGCTGTTTTAGTTTGGTAGAGGGGGTGGGGCGGGGAGAACGACACGATTTCACCAGAGGCACGCTCCCTGCAGCTTCCTTTGCCCCACAGTCAACTTGATAGCAGAGTGGTAAAGGGCCAAGTCAACTTGACAGCGCTAAAACTGCACACAGAATGTCTACGGAGATACAGCTGTATGTGTTAGATCCTGAATCCGAAGAGGAAGGAGAGATGGCACAAGCACAGTCGCTTCCTGACCGTTTGTCAATGAACGTTTCAGAATGGTAATATTTGCATGACAAAACACTGCAAGTGCCTGGCTAAATGCAGTTCAGTCATTCAACTAGCCTGCTAATCTTATGCCAGTCAGTCAAACAGGCTAACATTATTTAATTAAAGCCCATTTGGTCAGTTTCTCTTATATGTATCTCCGCGTCTACGTCACGCCGGAGGCACTTTTAGCATTGGGTCGTTTTTCCGCCTATTGTCTTCTTTTGACTGATATAGAAAACGGGGATAGAAAAACATTTTGATATGCAGCATGCATAAGCAACTCGGGGTGACCTATCATATTTCAAAAGAGCAAGTACTAAACGGTTTCTCGTGGAAGTACACCTTTAATAATATTTAAATTGTAGTTTGATGGACTGAAAACGGACTTACACCTGAACACTTTATCCGTTGCACCACTCTCAGGCAGGTAGCAGTTAGGCAGGTAGGCAGGTAGGTAGGTAGGCAGGTAGCAGGTACGTAGACAGGCAGGTAGGCAGGTAGCAGGAAGGCAGGTAACAGGTAGGTAGGTAGGTAGATAGGCAGGTAGCAGGCAGGCAGGTAGCAGGTAGGTAGGTAGGCAGGTAGCAGGCAGGCAGGTAGCAGGTAGGTAGGCAGGCAGGTAGGTAGGTAGGCAGGTAGGCAGGTAGCAGGTAGGTAGGTAGGCAGGCAGGCAGGTAGCAGGTAGGTAGGTAGGCAGGTAGCAGGAAGGCAGGTAACAGGTAGGTAGGTAGGTAGATAGGCAGGTAGCAGGCAGGCAGGTAGCAGGTAGGTAGGTAGGCAGGTAGCAGGCAGGCAGGTAGCAGGTAGGTAGGTAGGCAGGTAGCAGGTAGGTAGATAGGCAGGTGCAGGTAGGTAGCAGGTAGGCAGGTAGCAGGTAGGCAGGTAGCAGGTAGCTAGATAGGCAGGTAGCAGGTAGCTAGATAGGCAGGTATGCAGGTAGGTAGGTACTGTAGGCAGGTAGCAGGTAGGCAGGTAGCAGGTAGGCAGGTAGCAGGTAGGTAGGTAGGTAGGTAGGTAGGTAGGTAGGCAGGTAGGCAGGTAGGTAGGTAGATAGGCAGTGTATGTAGGCACTATTACGTATCTGTCTTGTTCATACTGTGTTTTAACAGTTGCGTGTATCACCAATTGTTCCCGGTGAAACGTTGTCTTGTCTCACTATGTACTGTGTATATCAGGGGTGCTCACTAATTTTGGCTCGAGAGCTACTTTTAAAACGGCCATGTCGCCGCGATCTACTGAGGATGATGATGATGAAGATGATGATGATGAAGATGTAAGATATAATAAAATATAAAATATATACAAATAAAATATATACATCCATATATACATCCATATATACATCCATGCATAAACGGTCATGCATGCACAACTTTAATACATTAATAATAATGTTTTTAAAGTCCCGAAACAACGAATCTGCTGCCTCAATGAAAGCCTCTTTCATCATCTCCCGTCTTGGAAAGCCTTCTTATGCTTAACGATGGAGTGACTCAACCGAAACGATGCTTCATTGGCTGCCTTGGCTTTTGAATTCGGCTGCGTGAAAAGTGACTGCTGCCCGCTTAACTGCATTTTCAATTCCATCACCTTTCTCTGTCTCTGTTCGCTTTTCGTTGGGAAGTCACTGTCATAGCTTTTATGAACAGTTCGATAGTGCCTCTCCACATTTCCTTTTTTCGGGATACAAACCGAAATATATCGTAAAGAAACGGATCGTAACTCATTCTTACATTATCAGAGTTTTCACCCACCTTCTCTCAAATGCAGCTTGCCTTACAGCCAACTGTTGAGAGTACGCCGCATATCTGATAACGATGTAGCTTTCGAGCGACAAGCGGGGGAACTCTGTCAAAGGTTCCATGATAGGGGCTATGCTGACACCTTGGTGGGTAACTGTCTACTGCGGGTGCGCAATATTCAGCGCGTCGACCTATTGACCAACCAGACTAGACAGAATGATTTTAGTAACAATCCAGTCACCCTTGTATCTACTTATGACCATATCTCAAATAACTTAAAGAACATTGTGCATCGCCACTGGCACATTTTACGCAGCGATCCGAGCATTGGCAATGTGTTTTAGGAACCACCACGGCTATAAAAGAGCACCTAGCCTAAGAGATAAGCTAGTGCGATCGCACTTCCCTGTACCTATTCAGTCGTCGTTCCCCTTTAACATCACACAAGGCAATTTTAAGTGTTTTAACTGTGCAGCTTGTAATTTCATGATCACAGAAAAAATGTTTACACATCCGAAAACAGGTAGTAAGTATAAAGTAAAGGGTCGAATCACCTGTCTATCCACCTTTGATGTGTACTTGCTGACGTGCCCTTGTGGGCTGTTTTATGTGGGGAAAACCAAGCGACAGTTAAAAACCAGAATTTTTGAGCATAAATGTGCTATAAGGAGAAACGATGAGAAATCATCTGTGGCTAGGCATTTCCAATCTGCAGGTCATGATGCCAATATGCTCAAATTTATGGGCCTAGAAATGGTTAGTCGGTCTCCAAGAGGGGTAGACCGTGAGAACCGCCTCTTACAGCGAGAAGCTTGGTATATCTTTAATCTAAACACCTGCATCCCAAATGGGATGAATGAAGATTTATCCCTGTTCCCTCATCATTGTTCATTATAAGTTATTATAGTTATGGTTGTATGTATATTTTGAAAAAAAAAATGTGTACTGTTTGCAACAATACTCACTATGTGAAGTGTTTAAATGTCATTGGGTGCTGCAAACTGGGTGTGTTAATGGGTGTGGGCATTTAAGTCTGGTTCCCCTGTTACATTGTTGCACACTGAAGAAGGCACACGCCGAAACGCGTCTCTGCAATTAAAAGTCTAAGTTATGCAAAGTGCGGCCTCTTCTGTTGTTTTCATTCGATTTTAGATTTAGGCCAGCACTCTAAAAAACTTTAAGATTACACGTCGAATGAAGCCTGCTCCTATCCTTGCTTTACACTTTCTTCGGGATAGCAATGGCAGCTCGACAGATAAGACAAACGCATTTGGAAAACGACAGGGTGAAAAAAAAACTCCTCCTCCCATTCCTAATGGAAATGGTATGTTTTCTGTTTCTTACTTGCTCCGGCTGCCAGACTCATTTTTCTATATCTTCTTTAGTAGACTAGGTGATGCCTGGAACATAGATTCCTCCTCCGTCGTACTGCTCTAAGAAACCCCACGTTGGGACGCAGATTTAAACAGGGTCTGTTGATAGTGATGCTAATCGGGCAGGGTAGGACTTACACCTGCTAATGGGGGTATGATGGCCCACTGCCGGGGTGAGGTGTTGATTGACCATCAGAATTTCCCGCTTCCCGCGCCTATGGGCTAGGTACAAGTTAGAGCACTAGCTAGGACTCATTTTTGTTGCAGTTTTTTAGTAGCCTATGTAGTTGTTATGGTAACCTAACAAAAAGTTGGAGACAACACGCGATCTACCGGCAATGCCTTCGCGATCGACTGGTAGATTGCGATCGACGTAGTGAGCACCCCTGGTGTACATGGTTAAAACGACAATAAAAAAACTTGACTTGACTTGACTTGAGGTAGGTAGGCAGGTAGGCAGGTAACAGGTAGGTAGATAGGCAGGTAGGCAGGTATCAGGTAGGTAGGTAGGTAAGCAGGTAGGCAGGTAGGTAGGCCTCACTGACACCCAAGCCCAGCAGGGGCTGAATGGGAGGCCCTGGACCTGGACGAGGGCATGGGGGTGGGAAGGGGGGAAGAGGCCATGGAGCAGTGGGGGGGTCGGCTATTTTTGCACTCCCAGGAGCAGTGCTATCCACGGGCCCAGCTGGGCAGCAGGTCTCGGTTCTGCCTCTGGATGGGAGATTAGGAGGCACTGCACTTCCAGTCCCCTCCACTTCTCTCCGATCTCTAGCCCACCCCTACCTCTTCTCTCTCT
>CM050199.1:24040000-24042500 GCA_027475355.1 Coilia nasus
AAAAAAACATAACTACACCATTACAACATTACTACGACATTGCAGTCTTTACTAAAGTCTTTAGTAACACATTACAACTCGGTCATTTCCATAATGGTAACAACAAAGTTATAATAGGGGGTGCCTTTTAAAGGGTTAACTAGCCATCTCACTAGCTCTTTACTAGCCATATCACTAGCTACTTCACTAGCCATATCACAAGCTCTTTACTAGAATATCACTAGCTCTTCAGTAGCTCTTCACTAGCATATCAATAGCTCTTCAGTAGCCATATCACAAGCTCTTTACTAGCATATCATTAGCTCTTCACTAGCTCTTTACTAGCATATCACTAGCTCTTCAGTAGCTCTTCACTAGCCATATCACTAGGTCTTCACTAGAGCTTCACGAGTTCTTCACTAGCTCTTCGCTAGCATATCACTAGCTCCTCACACTATTATTATTATTATTATTATTATTATTATTATTATTATTATTATTATTATTAAAATAGGTCAAAGTTCAAAGCAAGAGTCACAAGCCTAGCCGGGAACAACATTCGCAGAAAATGGATTTTTCACACACCTAAACAAACACATACATACATATGAGCATAGCCACACAGCGAGACAGACACACACAATTACACACACACTCACACACACCCTGTGGGCCTGGATTCTCTTACACAGACACAAATACAGACACACTGCTTTACATATACATATTCCAAACCCAGACAGGTTCAATTACACACACACACACACACACACACACACACTCACAAAAACTCTTTCTTAAACACACTCTTAAGCTCACACACACACACACAGCAACGAAGGCAGAAGCCTGGCACAGGGGAAAGGCAGCTGTGAAAACAGACGGCAGTGATGTCAGAGGCGCAGAGAATTGTGGGTAAAATCCGTGTAAAGGAGGTGCTTTGAAGTAGTGGTTTATGGGCGTCCTAAGAGGGTGCGTGTGCGTGTGTGCAAGGGTGTGTGTGTGTAAGGGTGTGTATGTGTGTGTGTGTGTGTCCATGACTGAGGGTGGGTTCATGATCAGGATACACAGACGGCCTAACCCCTGACCCGAATCAAAGTGGCAGGCTCTCCCACACACATTAGGCCATCAACATACCACACATATAGTCTTTACACACACACACACACACACACACACACACACACACACACACACACACACACACACACACAGTGACATTAATGCTTAGGTGAAAGTATCATTAGTTCATTATCTTTATTCAGTTTTATGTGGAATTTGTTTTACTTGTTTAGACTAACATTTATGATTATATGTATGTTATACTGTATGATTATATGAGTATCAACAAAACCATATTTGTAATATTCTCTGCCTTCAAGAATTCTAACCCACCCTCTCTCTCTCTCTCTCCATTCTCTCTTTCTATTTCAGATGGGAAAGTCTTTTGTCTGCCTTACTCTGTCTCTCATTTCAGCTGGAAGTAAAATAATATTTTCTCAGTTGTAACATAATTCCACCGGGCCTTCAGCTAGTGTGTGCTCCTGCGAATACCTGAGAAGAAAATGGATGACTCTGAAAGAATGAGAGATGAAAAATGTTGTTTGCAGAAGCTTGGCTCTTGGAATGTGTGTGTGTGTGTGTGTGTGTGTGTGTGTGTGTGTGTGTGTGTGTGTGTGTGTGTGTGTGTGTGTCTGTCTGTCTGTCTGTGTGTAAAGTGTGTGTGTGTGTGTTTGTGTGTGTGTGTGTGTGTGTGTGTATGTACCATGTGGCTGTGCGTGTGTGTGTATGTGGCTGTGTGTGTGTGCGTGCACGTGTGTGTGTGTATGTACTCTGTGGCTGTGTGTGTGTGTGTGTAAAGTGTGTGTGTCTGTGTGTGTGTGTGTGTGTGTGTGTGTGTGTACTGTGTGTCTGTGTGTGTGTGTGTGTGTGTGTGTGTGTGTGTGTGTGTGTGTGTGTGTTTGGTTGGTGGTCCGACGGTGAAAGCTGCAGGTGCAGCAGAGGCCCTTTTTCTACGTCAGCTCCGAAAAAAAGGAGGGCGCAAGAAAAACAGCAGCCTGAAGAGTCCAGGAGGGCACCATGGCAACCAGGCCAGATGTGCAGAGTCATACCTGGCTTCATGGAGAGAGAGAGAGAGAGAGAGAGAGAGAGAGAGAGAGAGAGATATTTAAAACTGCTTTATTAGAGCACCATCTATCAATCATACATCAATAAAAACAACCATTTTCAAGGATACCAACAGTGAAACATAGACCCTCCGTTTTCCAATGACTAGACAGCAGCAAAACACACGACCCGAGAGTAAAGTGGTGTGAGATTAAGAGAGAGACAAGAGGGGTGTTGGAGGGAAAGAGAGGAGAGATGAGGGAGATGAAAAGAACACTAGAGATAGATGTAAATGTAAATACAAAGGATGAGAAGGGCCAGGACTAGAACAGCTAGGTGGCACTGTGTGTGTGTGTGTGTGTGTGTGTGTGTGTGTGTGTGTGTGTGTGTGTGTGTGTGTGTGTGACAAAGAGAC
>CM050199.1:24060000-24062500 GCA_027475355.1 Coilia nasus
GGAGCGTGTGGGAAAGCCCTGCTGGAGAACAGGAGACAACAGGGGTGCAATTACGGTATGGCTGGATGCTGGCTAGCAAGTCAGCAAAGCCTGTTAACCCTTTAAGACGCACCCCCTATTATAACTTTGCTGTTACCAGAATGGCAATGACCAAGTTGTAATGTGTTACTAAAGACTTTCTGTAATGTCGTAGTAATGTTGTAATGTTGTAGTTACGTATTTTTCAGTCACAGTGAGTCGTAGCGCCGGCGATACGGTGACCGCTAAGAGGCTATGATTCTCATTCATCCAGGTCATGGTAGTCAAAAGAGCTACATTGTGAGCCACTGGACTTCTTTTTGGAGCTTGAAGCAGTTTGACCTTTCATCCAAAAGGCTTCTTCAGTTCTAGCCTGATATTAGGGAACCAGGAGCTATATCTCTGGAACACCAAGTCAGCAAAGCAGATTTACGTAAGAGTCACACTTTACTTGGATGCTTCTACAGGTGGGCCTATAGATTGTCTTGAAATACCAACACTACCAACAAACCATTTGTTAAAACTCTGTGTTTAATGAAGGTTGGGGCAACGGGTTGGAATTTATTAAGAAGATAAATCAGTAAATAATGTAAAGCATAAAAGTACATCTCAACAACATCATATGCAATGTACACCATAGTGTCTCCCAAACGAGATACAGTTGTCTGAGATCTGGTTTTGGAAAACCCCCTTACTGCCTGAATGAGACTGTTTATTCAAAGAATGCGTCTGTAATGACAAAAAGACTTCCTGTGTTCACGCCTGGTCTGTGAGATGCTGTCTGGTAACGAACCCAGACAGCCCGCTGAGAACGACCTTTCCACATCGTTTTCAGACAGTGTTTTTGAAACGTTTCGGTCCGAGTCCAAATGTGTCGTTCTGCTGAAGCACAGTGTCTGCACAGCGTCTGTGGTTAGGTGTCATTTTGGCACCTGACAAGTTAAAGAGGTGAATATGTGTTTTTGTGTGTGCGAAGGTGTGTGTGTGTATGTGTGTATGTGTGTATGTGTGTATGTGTGTGTGTGTGATGTGTCTATGTAATGTGTGTGTGAGTATGTGTGTAGCATGTATCTAAGAATACAGTGTGGCTAAATGTGCTGCATAGACACTGCTGTACTTGTACAACGTCTGTTTGTGTAAGACTGTCTGTGTGGTTGTTGTAATTATCATTCATTTGTCTGACTGTTCATGCAATTGTGTGTTTGTGTGTGTGTGTGTGTGTTTGTGTGTGTGTGTATGTCTGTGTGTCTGTGTGTGTGTTTATGTGTGTGTGAGTGTTTGTGTGTGTTTGTATGTGTGTGTGTGTATGTGTGTGTGTGTGTGTGTGTGTGTGTGTGTATGTGTGTGTTTGTATGTGTGTATGTGTGTGTGTGTGTGTGCTTGTGTTTATGGCTATGATAATTGCTGTCTGCACCACAATCCTTTGCATGATTGTGTGGCTTGGATGCAGGAGACATGAGGCATTCACGGCCTAATCACAGGCGCCAAGACACACAGATATGGGCTTGGTGTTTGTGTAACCTGTGTCATCCAGCATGTGTCATCCAGCATGGTCTATTCCTGCTCTTGCCCAGACTCGAACCTGCAACTTAGGGCACAGTCACATTTGGTAGGCTACATTTCTCTCATACCATGCTGGAGTATAGTTGTCTCTGGTTCCTGTTCTGCACTCACACTGCATACAGTACTCTGTACCCGGGCATTATATTACATTACACTATGTTACACTTAGAAAATTCTTTTTAATCAAAGTGACTCCGAAAAAAGATGGCATAAAAATGTTACAGATATACAGAGGAACACAGAGTAAACAAAGGCATAACAAAGTTATAGCAGTCAGGAAACAGGACAGTGTTGATGAGTGGAGGGTAGTTTTGTTAGGAAGGGAAGCCTTCTCTGAAAGGAGGTTTGTTCGAGAGGGATGACCCTACTCTTGTAGAGGCTGGTAGCTTTCAACGGATAACAGTTTAGACTGAGGTCGTCTGGTGTGAGGAGAGGGCAAGCCCAGACAGTTTGTATTAGAGGATCACAATGCCCTGGAAGAGAAATAAGCATTTATTATAACCTTTCAGATAAGCAGGGGCGGGCATGGTTGACTTGCTGTGTTCATCACATTTGTGATCCCACTACATGAGCGTACTGTGGCCCCAACACAGAACGAATTTAGGGGCAGTTAGAGGAGTCAAGTGTACTCAGGCACAGTGTAAGTACATCCTTACAAGTGAGCAAGGTTTACTAATCTAAACATTACCCAGCTAGCATCCATATGACTATCATTACATTTGTGTGCCAGAGATCTAAAGACTTACAGTTTTTGCCCATTGCTTGAACGCAATAGACATATGCTTAAACCAAAGTAACATAACTTGAAGTTGTGTTACCATGCCTTAAACACAGTGTAACCATACCTTAAACAAAAGTGCTGCTTTACACTTTAGTTGCAATTCTGCAACACACTTGCTCCTTTTTACAACACACTTGC
>CM050199.1:24097500-24100000 GCA_027475355.1 Coilia nasus
CACACAGCACACACACATATACACACATACATACACACGTGCACCAGTTGGACTCCATCCCCTGTCTAATTTATCACAAGACCTCCACCTTGATTTCATTTCCTTCTGCGGGGCGAAAGCATCGAGATTCCAGGAAAGGAAAAAGAGAACAGCAGAGATCTGGAGGCAGGAGCAAAAAAAACAGTAAGAGAGAGGTAGAGAAGAAGAGAAGAGAAGAGAAGAGAAGAGAAGAGAAGAGAAGAGAAGAGAAGAGAAGAGAAGAGAAGAGAAGAGAAGAGAAGAGAAGAGAAGAGAATATTGGGAGTGAACAAAAAATGTGTTAATGAAGAATAAAGAAAGATGGAAAGAGAGATAGATAGATGGAGAGATAGAGAGAGAGAGAGAGAGAGAGAGAGAGAGAGAGAGGCAGAGGTCAGGAGAGATACAGTCTGTCTTCCCCTCTCCCACCATCCAGCATCATAAATATGAAGCAAGGAGAAAGATGTGGGTCATAAAAACACATTCCAAGGAAGGAGAGACCCAGCTCAGAGGACACACACACTCACACAGACGCACAGACACACAGAGGCACACACACACACATAAACACGTGCACACGCACACAAGCATGCACACACACACACACTCGCACATGCACACATGCACACACATGCATGTGTACACAGACACACACATACAGAAATAGACATATACAGACACATACACACACACATGGATATACACACACAGACACACAGAGATTGATGAATGTACACACCAAAGACACATATACAACACATATAAAACATATAAAAATGCACACAAATCAACAAATAGCACATCCAGTCAGGTCCGCTCATGACTGCTTCATAAAGACCAATATACTCACAAACCTAATATAAACTCGTTTCGCAGCTGACGTGTGACTGCACCAAGCTCAGTTCTCATTTCAGTAGACAAACAGAAGCAGATGCCCTTGTGGTACTTACACATACAGTCTCTGTGGTACTTATAGTCTCTATGGTGCTTGCATATACAGTCTCTATGGTACTTACAGTCTCTATCATAGACATACTATACATAGACAGAGCATTGGTTGCTGGGACACGAGAAATACGGCCGCCATCTTGGAGCGGGGATCAGACTGTCTAAGCAATACAGCGAAGCCTATTTGTGATCATGAATGAGTCATTCAACTAACAATATTCAAATATTAATGTTGTTGGGTAAGATAGAATTTGTCTTTATTCTCTATGCATTGAAAGAGATTGGTGGTTTCAGCTGATATAAAAGCGCTGAGGTGTTTATATATAGATATCTAATGTATTGTTATGCCCAATTGGCTCAGAGCGGAGATAACGTAAGGGAGACCACACCGAATGTAATGTTAACAATGAACATTTATTAAAACAAATTTCAAACGAGAACTAGGATGACATGATGCTACATACTGAACAACAGCACAATAGCAGTTTTGCTTGTTGTGCTAACTTCAATATGAAGCTATAATTATAGCAGGTGGATGGAATGCAGAAAGACAACACGAACGACGTCAAACGAACAAGGACTATTGCAACAATATCTACAAAACACTTCAGCCAGTGTTAGTTAGCAAACTAAAACGCAACGTAAAGTAGTTTAGCAACTCAATTGTAACCTTATGGAAAAGCAACGTTCGTCAACCAACGCTGCCCTCAAACTGTCAGAGAAGTTATGCATCCTATACCTGCGCAGTGTTTCCAAGCGCACAACTTCTTCCTTATTCTATCTGCCACTTTCTCTTTCCCTCTTGTCTTTTTTTAATACCATGAATGTGGCCCAGAACATTTTTTTAATGATTTTTTCCCCCCATTATGACTATGCGAGAGTGGAGAGCAGACTGTACATAAAACGAGTCGTTTGGCAGCCAGCGCACCCAAGCCCACCGTCTCAACTTTTCGAAACAGAACGTTGAACCGCTAACCAAAACTGTAGCCTACAAGAAGCCGTGAATCGCTGTCTAAATTCATTTTAATACACACAGACTAATGACATAGCCATGTTTAACCAATAAATACAAAGGTAATATAAACAAACAGGCATTTATCTGTCATTTGTCAGTCCCTCTATGCGCCGTAAGTTGCCCTTCTTTTGCACCACGGCCCTCTCTATAAGCTGAACCCTAACAGCGCCTATGAATACAAAAAAAACAGATTTGAATTGTATTTTGTTCTTAGTTTCACCTGGCGAAATAACATGCTAAAAATAATTTGGCGACCAGAATCACTGATTCAGGCTACATTAAACAGGTGTATGTTGATTTTAGCAATAGGCTGTGTTGTCGTTTAGGTGGGTCGGATGCAGTGACAGATTTATTTAATAAGCATGACGAAAAGTCTTGGGCTGAACTAGCGATATATACAAAAAACAGCCTGTAGTTCAATGTCAGAAGGTAGAAACAGTTGCACCAAGCCTACACTGCAGGCGATTTATCCCACAACAACCTGATTGTAAAAGTTTGACACTGTTGTGAGTGATGTCT
>CM050199.1:24105000-24107500 GCA_027475355.1 Coilia nasus
GTTCTGCTCAAAGTTCAGAGGCATCACATAAAATACCTCAATAAAGCAGTTACAATAAAGTACATTTTAAAAAAGTAATTTAAACGATTTTGTCACTGCCCAAGGATGTGTCACATTCAGTTAGGACACAATGTTACAGGCAAACAGTGGGGTCCAAACTAAGCATTAGAAGTAATTTGCCACACGACTATTCGAAATGCCCCACTTCCTTTTCCCCTCGCATAAGCAACCATAAACAATAGCAAGGCCGTGTAGGTGTGGAGGAAACGAAGGTGCACAGACTCTCTGCCAGCCAGCCTAATTGAATGTGACACAAATACATTTCCATGGGCTGAGAGGGAGAGCTGGATGGCATTGGGGGGATGCAAGACAGAGAACATTCGTGCATATGGACCTGAGAACGTGTGGACATTGGTTATGTGTACAAGTTCATGTAAGTGAAATATGTTTCTGAATATATATACATTTCCGTTGTATAATGAATGCATGTCATTGTGTGTGTGTGTGTGTGTGTGTGTGTGTGTGTGTGTGTCTGTGTGTGTGCGCGTGTGTGTGTGTCATGGTGTTTGTGCATGCATTTGGTGTGTGTGTGTGTGTGCATGCATTTGGTGTGTGTTTGTGTGTGTGCACGTGTGTGCATGCATTTGGTGTGTGTGTGTGTGTGCGTGTGTGTGTGCGTTTGGTGTGTGTGTGTGCATGCATTTGGTGCGTGTGTACAGTATGTGACGGTTTGTGTCTATGAGTTTCCTGTGTGTGTGTGAGACGGTGTGTGTGTATGTGTGTGATTGTCATCGTGGGGGTGTACCCCTAGAGCCAGATGAAGTCACTGTTGGTTCCAGTCAGCGGATAATGATGATGATGATGGTGGTGATGATGATGATATGCCGGGCAGCTGTGTCCGCTGCCGAGCAGCTGTGCATGCCTGGTGCCCAAAGCCACAGCAGCACTAGGTGTGGGTGTTAGTGCCCCGGGGGGGTGGGGGGGGTGGGGGGGTGGTGAGGGGTGAGAGGTGCAGGTGGCCTTTGGCAAGATGCTGACAATGTTGGGAAGGGGGTGGAGAGGGTGGTGGTGGTGGAGGGGTGGACGTCGCCTTTGGTGAGGTAATGGCAGGGAGGGTGCGTGGGGGGGGTTTGGGTTGGGGGGGTGAGTGGCCGGTTTTTGGAGAGGAACCTGGCAGAAGAGGGTGGGGCGGGGGGGCGGGGGGGGGTACCTTTGGCGAGGTACTTGACGAAGTTGGGAAGGGGGTCTGGGGTGGTGGTGGCCTTTGGTTAGGTCTTGCCAGAGGTGAGTTGGGGGTGTGGGTGGCCGATTTTTGGAGAGGAAGCTGGCAGAGGACGGCGCGTGTTGGGGGGGGGGGGTTACCTTTGGCGAGGTACTGACGAAGTTGGGTTGGGGGGGTGGGGGTGGTTGTCGGGGTGTTGGGGTGAAGGTGGCCTTTGGTTAGGTCTTCCCAGAGGTGAGTTGGTGGTGTGGGTGGCCGATTTTTGGAGAGGAAGCTGGCGGAAGGCGGCGAGGGGGGTTAGCTTTGGCGAGGTACTGATGAAGTTGTCACACGTGGACGATGAGTGACCCCTGATGTCACAGGATATGGGCCTCTGACTCACACCTCTCCTCTCCAAAGCAATGACCCTTATTTGCCTCTCATAAGCACCTTATTACTCCTGTGGGATGGATGAACTGGAAATCACCCTGAACTGAGAAAAGAGGGGAAGAATGAGGAAAGAAGACAGAGAGAGCGAGAGAAATAGATAGAGAGAGAGAAAGAGAGAAAGGGTAAGGCTCACAGAGAAAGGGAGAGAAAGAATGATAGAGAAATGTTGAAAGACAGAAACATTGAGAGAGAGACAGAGAGAAAGAGAGAGAGAGAGAGAGAGAAAGAGAGAGAAAGAGTACGAGATAGACAGAGACAGAGGGAGAAACAGAGAGAGAGAGACTCTGGTAATTTTGTTTCTAGCCAAATCATTTTTATTTATTTCGCAATAGTTGTGAGACTACTTCAGTAATTTGCGACCTTCATCGTGACATCCTGCCTGGATCAATATTTCTTTCCCACAGCTGTTGGTGCTTAATGAATAAAGCCGTGAGATAATATCTTCTGATGAGTATTTCTAATCTGACATCTGTAAAAAGGCCAAACATCAGCCATAATTTAACCAATTGGGCAACACACACAAACACCTCCTAACCAAGCACACACACACACACACACACACACACACACACACACACACACACACACACACACACACACACACACACACAGATCTTGAGTGATGACTGTGAAGTCTAACCCTTAGTGAGTACGACGTTTAGCTCACTTTTCAGCAGTTATTTGGCTTTATAGCCAACAGAGTGTGTGTGTGTGTGTGTGTGTGTGTGTGTGTGTGTGTGTGTGTGTGTGTGTGTGTGTGTGTGTGTGTGTGTGTGTGTGTGTGTGTGTGTGATGCAGAGCCAAATGCCCTAAATAGTACTGCCAAACTGCTTGCGGTTATAGTAGCTC
>CM050199.1:24112500-24115000 GCA_027475355.1 Coilia nasus
TTTTTTTGCCAAACTGTGAAGCACTTTGAGCTGCATCTTGTATGAATTGTGCTATACAGGTAAATATTATTATTATTATTATTATTATTATTATTATTATTATTATTATTATTATTATTATTATTATTATCATTATTATTATTATTATTATTATTATTATATTACAAACTCCAAGATACAAAGGTGGGTAGCAGGAGATGCTGTGAAAAGAAGGCTTATAGCAGCATCAGAGACAAGATCCAGAGAAGCCTGCCATGAAATCTGTAAACAGGCTCAGGCAAAATGGCCAACCAGAAGATGGAAAATTTGCACACAGAAGATGGAAAATTTGCAAGGCGATGCGAAAAAATGCGATGTCAGAAAAAAAAAACCTGGCACAAGTCAAATGTGCGGCAAAAAAACAACTGTGAACTGGCTGACTGAAAACAGGAACAAAACTATGACAAACTGACAAACACAGCTTGAGATAACGCAGCGTAGCACAAACCGCAATGCGAAACAGGTGAGCAGAGGACGTGGCAAGGAAGTGTGAATGACAGCAAGAAGACACAGAAGGTGAGGAGCGGAGGTCAGAAGCACGTGGGAAGCATTAGTAAACCACACAGCCAACCGACTCGGCCCTGTGTCGAGCGTGTGGTGTACTGACGAGTCCGGGTAAAGGATGGAGTGTGGAGCCTCAGTGCACACAGCAATGTGCGTGATGAATCTTTGGCATACTTGTTTTGATCTTGTCATGAACGCTTGTCATGGCCCTAGTGTAGCCAAGAGGCCTTGCAGTTTGTGGCTTCTGGAAGCTTCCTGGAAAGCATAGCCCACAGCTACAAGGGGTGTTCACATCAGAACCAACCAAAACGACCAGAGCGACAGAAGTTGGAAGTCATTATCTCTCTATGGAGAGTCGGCGAATTGGGTGAACAAAGCAAATTCGCAGGCCGCGAAGCAAATTGGGCGACCAGAGAAGTTAAAAGTCAGTTACCTTTATGGTAATAAGCTATGATGCGTTTCAGCGAAAACCATCCAGAATACATAGATTTACCAACGTGTGTTAATTACTGAGGTAAATCCAACATTCCAAATAATACATCATAAGCGAACAAGGCATTTCAACAGCAAATCTTCTTCAGCGACCTCGGCAACCTGTTCGCTTTGGTCACTCCTGATCTGTACGTAGACAGACTGGGAACACACACAGTATCTAGGTTGATTTCAGAGGTATGCCTTACAGAAAACAAAGTTTAAACAAGGTTCGTTGTGGTACCATCCAAGACACTTTGAAAGAATGAAACAGAGGATGTGTGGTGAATTTGAAACTCATGTGAGGTCACTTTTGAGCATACACTGTTCAAACACAAAACACTTGCGAGCAGTAAAGAAAGTTGTGAGGCACACGACAGTCAGGAGGTGCCACACCGATGCCGAAATGTTCATTGTGTGCATGAGGGGTGCATATGGAAATGTACCACAGGCTAAAGGTAACTCCAGTTAAGGCGCATGATGACTCTGATAGTCTGTGTTACTGTAGGATCTAGGCTGCCACTGTGGCCTAATGGTTAGGGAGTTGGTCTTGGGATTGGTGGGTCACAGGTTTGAGTCTCCTACCAGTAGTAAGAATATAGGTAAGGGAGTAAATACCCAGTGCTCTCCTGCATCCTCATCCCTTGTGCCACTTAGGCAGAGGTGTATAATCCCGGGTTCAGAAAGTAAAAACCCTGCCACAAATTCGATTAACCAGCTCTGAATCAGCTGATAGTAATGAGCACTCAAGACAGGTAGATCAGCTACTCAGTGAAGTCACCTGTGTTAGAAGGAAAACATGGCAGGGTTTTTACTTTCTGAACCTGGGATTATACACCTCTGCACTTAGGCATCTAACCCCACATTGCTCCAGGGACTGTACCCTGTCTCTAAAATAACTGTAAGTCACTCAGAATAAGAGCGTCAGCTAAATGTAATGTAATGGCGTGACATGGCTGAGGAACTGATTCAAATAAGCTGCATCTGGAATGGAAGCTGGCTTCAGAAAGCCATAGACACATGGCCCTCTGCACTCCCTCACACTCACACGCACATTCTCTCCTCAACAGAGAAAGCACATTCTCTTGCCAACACACACACATACATTCTCTCCCCAACACAACACACACACATTCTCCTCCCAACACAACACACACACACACACACACACACACACACACACACACACACACACACACACACACACACACACACACACATTCTCTCTCCCAACACAACACACACATTCTCTCTCCTAACACAACACACACATTCTCTCTCCCAACACAACACGCACGCACACACACACTCACCATTTTTCTCATTCCAGCTCCTCCTACACCACGTTTCCTTTGTCACTCTTGCTCTGATTCCATGCCAGTGATCTGTCGAACTGGGCTACTTGTCAAGTTGGGCTACTGTGCAAGTACAGGATAGTTGCGGTTAAGGTTAGGGTTAGAAGTAGTGCTAGTTAGATAGTAGCGTT
>CM050199.1:24120000-24125000 GCA_027475355.1 Coilia nasus
CACCACATATGATATGACACATATGATGGAGTGCCTGACTCCCTAAAAAAGATAAATGTCCATATGGAGAAGTGAACACCAATTAATGTCAGTTTTTAATGCTTCTAAATGTTATGTGTCACTGACTTCACATATAATACTGTGTGTGTGTGTGTGTGTGTGTGTGTGTGTGTGTGTGTGTGTGTGTGTGTGTGTGTGTGTGTGTGTGTGTGTGTGTATTTGTGTTAATGAGTGTATGGAGTGGGGGTAAAGTCTGACTGTTGCATAAATTTTGTTTTTCAATTTTTTCATAGCAAAGAGCCTGTCAACTACACATAAGGTAGCTGCAAGATGGACTTCCTGTCAGTTTTCACCAAATGAAAGCAGCAGCATGTGAAAGGCTGTTGCCAGGGCAAAAGGCAAGGGCTCAATGTAGTGAAGGGAACACTGTAACCTTCAGAGGGAAATCAAAGAAGTGTGGAGCAGGGCCGCAGTCAGAAATCATAAAACGGGTGTGCCCAGCAAAAAATCAGGTAGGCCTAGCCCAAAACATAGGTTATCATCATTAATAAAACAATCCATCAAACAAAGGGAGCCATCTGATTGGGTGGGCCTGATTGACAGACAAGTGGTTGGGCACAGGCCCACTCCAGCCCACCCGTGGCTACGCCTATGGTTTGCGCATCTGATAGCCCTGACACACGCTCCCTAATCCCCGTTTGGTAGCAAACAACAGGGTTGCTAGGGCCCTTTCTAATCCCAACGCAGAAAATATGTGCCACATTTTAAATAACATTTTAAATAACACTGACAGGGCGTACATGGCACCGGACAAAGGGAGGGGGCTTGCCAGCTCCATTCATTCATCTCCAGTTCAAAGCGAGCTCTCCAGAGGCCAAGCCGACCGCAGTGTGTTCTTAAGAGCTCCCCTCCCAACACCCCGTAATGTCGGAGCCCAGAAACATCCTGCACACACTCATCTCACCGATTGCCCATGACCGCTCTGGCCTTGTCTCGTGTGTGTGTGTGTGTGTGTGTGTGTGTGTGTGTGTGTGTGGGGGTGGGTGGGTGTGTGTGGGTGTCTCCTCCGCTATTCCAGAAATCCCAGCAATGCAATCAGGCGAGATTTGGGATCACTCGTCTTAGGCAAACAAACACGTATAATTACGGCCTCTTGCTCCAAAAGCACACGTGTGTCCAATTCCCTGGCAGGCCCCAGGTCCCAGAGGCCTTTGCGGGACAGCTTTCAACTCTCACTGTTGCCGCCGGCACCGCCACCTCCAGAACCCTCGACCCAGTTCGACCCGGACCTAGCGGACCCAGCCCCAGAATCTCAGCATCTCCCTATGGGACGATCTGCAGGGCTCTGAGAAACTAGAGATGTGATGTGAAGGAATCAAACAAACAGGATGTGTAAAAACTGTAGTGCATCAATAACTGTGCTTACACACACACACACACAGACACACAGACACACACAGACACGCACACTCACACACCCACACACGCACGCATGCACACTTACACACACACATGCACACACGCACACGCACGCACACACACACACACACACACGCATGCATGCACACTTACACACACACACAAACACACGCACACTCACACTCACACACACACACACACACACACACACACACACACACTCACACACACACACACACACACACACACACACAATGAACAAACAATCAAGCCTATTAAGCTTCAGTCGCTATGTTTATGTAAGCTGTTTACATAAGAACCTGGTTACACAATCAGATGCTGACATATTACTTCTATCTCTTTGGCACGTGTCATTGATCACTTCAGACGCCACACTAAAAACAAATCTTGGATGCTACGTGTGTGGACGGAGATGATGGCGCCGGAGAGAATGTTGTTGCTGTCATGATTGAAGAGACTTCTGGGAAAGTGCTGAGTGAGATGAAGTCAGCAGCATCCAGATCTCATTAGTGTCATTTGTGTCATGTGTGAGCTATTTTAGTCATTGCTTCACGGTACTTAAGCCTGAAATTCACATTAGCACGTTTAACACGCGCATTACTGTAACATCACTGCACAAAAACTTAGTCATAAAATTAACTTTGCCGGTTGAGTCACTTGCAGTTGGTGGAACGCTGTTGCCAACAGCAAACACTGTTGTTGATGCATGGTAATGCAAAGGGTAATGCGTGGTAATGCAACGGTTGATGCATGGTACATTATCTCCAACATTTAGCGGCTTCTTCTGGGGTTTACCACCCTTCATTTTTAATTAGAAACACAGAAAGTTGTCAGTGTTTACAGTACATGCATGTCAAATACAATAGTTTTACAGTTTCAGTTGTTTCACATCTATAGCATGTAGCTTACTGTAATGTAGTTTGTTCCCCACAGACACTATTACTGAAACTCACATGTTCCCATTTAGCATTTAATTTTTTTTTTTTTCATACAACCATCTCAACAGTTTTATACAATGTGGTACAGTATTACACACTGTACAATATTTGCAGTAAAGAGGGATGTTGAAAAACCACAAGGCCACAAGGGAGTTGACACGTTGACATCTGAATGACACCTCACTGTCGTGATCAGGTCCAGTCTAATGTGAAGGTTAACTTGCTGTTGGCAATGTCAACTTGACAATATATGGGATCCTTTTACAGCAAACATCCAAAAACGTTCACTTCAGAAGTGAAGCTGAAACCTTGATACATGTTAAATTTAGGGGGCCTCTAAAAGAGGTCTTAAGGAGCCCATCTGTTTCTATTGCTGGCTTCTGTTCACGCTTCTGGAATGTTCTGTTCTGGTCTGGTCTGGTCTGGTCTGGTCTTGTCTGGTCTGGTCTGGTCTGGTCTGGTCTGTTCTGTTCTGTTCTGTTCCGAGCTCGGGAAAAAAGGGGGGACCGGTATGATATGTGGGGTGTGACATGCCAACTGGCCATCTGAGGCGTTCCACTTTGAAGTTGTTCTACGATCGCTCAGCACTCGCCTTTCATGGGAAATCCGTCAATCTCAGAGAGCTGTTCAGCTTTTTTACATTCGCATCTCCAGACCAAAGAGGGTGAAGGAAGGGCCGACCAGATTCCAGGATGGGGAGTGGAATGTGGCTTTCGGGGAACGAGCTGAATCGTAATGGCGGGACCTCCGTTTGTTCACCTCTTGCCCTTCTCTTTATGAGGATTTACGAGACAATGATTGTCTGGGCCCTGCCCAGTCCTTTCAGACAGGGCCTCAGCTTCCCAGACAAACTCTTAGTGTAAACTCCTAAAGCGCTTAGTAACTCTTCACTCTCAGTAACACCTTACCTTTACCAACAGAGACGTTCGAGGTTGGTTTACTGAATTCAACATCAGTGTTTCACATGAAACCACTGAATATCGTCTTAACAAAAGTCATCTCCTGACCCTAACTTTAATCATACATTATTTATATGCTGGGTTACACTTTATTTTACCGTCCCATTTTATTTTACTTTGTTTTGTTTTATTTTATTTATATATTTTAATTTACTGTCGTCTTTAGTCTGCTGGTATTTTCTGCTCAGCCGTATTTTTGTTCCTGTTGGCAGATTTTTTACCAGATATTAAAATAAATGATATTTATAGCAAGTACATTAAAGAGATATGCATATCTACTTACAGTAGAGTTCCCATAACATGACACATCACTGAACAGTTCACTTTGATGCCTAACTTCTTTATGCTAAAGTCAAGCTCAGGTAAGTCCAGGTAGTCACATGACTAAGCAAGCAGCTAATTAACTAAATATGTTTTGCATAGGTGAGAAAAAAGAAGGAAGGTTCAAAACATTCATACATTACCAATGCTTAAGTGAAGTCTCCCATTTCTGTCATTGTGATCACACGGCACAGCACAGCACACAGTGCACACAACGAAATTCAACCTCTGCATTTAACCCATCACACATGTGAGCAGGGGGCAGCCATGACAACGGCGCCCGGGGAGCAGTGAGTGGGGACGGTACCATGCTCAGGGTACCTCTGTGGCACTACTGGCGACTTGGGATTCGAACCTGCGATCCTTGCGGTCACAGGTCCGATGCCTTAGCCGCTAGGCCACCACTGCCCCTAAACAAAAGGTGCCTTACAATGCTGGGCTCTTCAACGGCAGAAGTTGGAGGGGATGGCATATTTGGCTCATCACCACTTTTACCAACTATACAATCAGTGACAGAACAGCAGTCCTCCATTTGAAACTCATTACGACCACCCACAAAACCTCTAAGCCAAAAGGCCAGTGGACTGCCCCAGCAGTGCAGTATCAGATAACGTCCTGTTTGACAAATAGTAATAATATCATGTACAATATCACAACATTGTATAGATTTTTTATATAGTTTTCATTTGTATATTTCTGATAATATAAAAGTACTTTAATTGTTTTACAAGTGGATTTTTTAACACAAAGAGTTCCAAGATAATGATCTACGGTTTATGTAAAGTAACATGTCCTGCCCTGAACTTGCTTTTGCCTTTCTATTGGAACACTATTGTTTTGTATAGTTAGGGTAATACAGGAACATACTGTAGACTTGTCCCTTGAAATGTCCCTTCATTATTTTGTACCCACACTGAATCCTTTACCCACATACTAAATAAATACCTGCATTAGAGAAACAGTTCGCATTTATTATTATGGGAAGTCGCTGGGATTAGAAACAATTCTTCTTAGCGGTCAAGTTGAAGTCAAGTTCACAACAGACTAAACGGTCTAAACTAAACTGTGTGAAAGAAAAAGTAGTTCATTTAGCCATGCCAATCCATCATGTCAAAGTACCACACGTGAGAGAGGTTCACAGAGAGGTAAAGAGAGAGGTAGAAGAATAGAATGAGATTCCGAAAGAGAGAAAGATAGACAGTCCAAGATAGACAGGCAGATATACAGACTGATATACAGATCTACAGGCAGGCAGGCAGGCAGGCAGGCAGGCAGGCAGACAGGCAGACAGACAGGTAGACAGACAGACAGACAGACAGACAGATAGATAGATAGATAGATA
>CM050199.1:24137500-24165000 GCA_027475355.1 Coilia nasus
TTCAAGTCTAAAATAAAGGAGATGTTGAATCAGTGATCTCACACACAGTATGGCATGATAAACACCCTTCTTTCTCTTTGTCCCTACATACAGACGGCAGTGTGTGCTGTGTGCCCATGTGTGTAAAGAGTATGTCTTATATTTCAAGTGTAAAACAAAGAATGCGTTATGCACCATGACCTCACACACAGGATGGCCCCAGTCTTCCTGACTCTATAATCGTCTGTCACCACACACAGCCTGGACATTGTGTGTGTGTGCGTGTGCGTGTGCGTGTGCGTGTGCGTGTGTGGTGTGTGTGAGAGAGAGAGAGAGAGAGAGAGAGAGAGAGAGAAAGAGAGGGAGATCGTGTGTGTGTGTGTACACAGTAGGTTTTATCTTTTAAGTGTAAAATAAGGAAACCATGAATAATGACCTCATCAATAGCATCACTCAGTGAACATCCTTAACCCCCCCATACCACCCCACACCACCACCACCACCACCTCAATCTCCCTCCCTCCCTCTCTCTCTCTCTCTCCTTCCCTCTCTCTCTCTCTCTCTCCCCCTCCCTCCCTCTCCCTCCCTCTCTTTCTATCTCTGTCTCTCTCTTTCACTCTCTCTTCCTCTCCTCTCTCACACATAGATGACCTACTGTGTGGGAAAGTCGATTCATCTCTCTGTTGGGGTCATCATCTGGGACCTGGGGCCCGTGGCCTGTCTTTTGAGGAGAGCTACAGTTAGGCTGCCCCGGATGGTGTCACTGGAAGCAGGGGTGGGGGTGGGGGTGGGGCTGGGGTTGGTTGGGGTTGGTTGGGGTATGTCTCAACAACTATCTCCTTTGTCCCCAAGGGACACATTCTTTCAACTGTGAAGTGTGGTATTTTCATTCACTAATGTACATGATTCATAAATAGACTATGGTCTGACTTATGAACAGGGCTTTCTCTGCCCAACCGCTCCTCCTTTGTGTGTGTGTGTGTGTGTGTGTGTGTGTGTGTGTGTGTGTGTGTGTGTGTGTGTGTGTGTGTGTGTGTGTGTGTGTGTGTGTGTGTGTGACAGAGAATGTGTGTGTCTCTGAATACTTGCACAGATGTAATGTTACATCCGTGAAAACAATCCTCTCACTGTTGGGACAGTAATTAGACATGCACTTTGAACATTTGATCTTATCACAAGAATGCAGGCTGTAGCCCCCCACATACACACATCCATGCCCAAAATATGCACACACACACCCTCACACACACACAAGCATAGCCACACACAAACACCACGCACGCACACACACAAGCATAGTCACACAGATGCACGTGCACGCACGCACACACACACACACACACACACACACACACACACAAGCACGCACACACACACAAGCGCAGACACACACGCACACACACACACACACACACACACACACACACACACACACACACACACACACACACACACACACACACAAGAACACATCAACAAAAACCAACCATGAATTATGGCACCAGTGTGCTGAACGGAGTTGAAAATGGAATCCAAGGGGGAATAAATGGAAGGGCCTCTGAGAGGCATACTCTGGCATGCCAAGCTCCCGTCCCCTCCAGTTTGCACTAGAAAAGAAAAAAGGAAGAGAAGAGAGACAGAAGAAACGGAAGAGAGGAGGGAGGGATTTGGTTCCAGCCCTACGACGCTGGAATTGGCCCTACTATTCTGAGATGAGAGAGTGGGAATAGCTCTCTGACTAGCTCACTGGATTAGCGTGTCAGTTGCATAACCACACACACACACACACACACACACACACACACACACACACACACACACACATACAAACACACACACACACACATACAAACACCAAACACACACAAAAACACACACACACACACACACACAAATAAACACTCATATGAAAAGTGCTACATAAATTAAGGTTATTCTTATCATTAGCATCTGTGTCTTTTCATACAAGACCTATGCACACCAAAATAACATAGGGGTGTCACTTTCTGGCAAACGTTTCAAATGAAGACGGCCCATTGGAAAGAGGTGAGTCACTACGCATAACAATCTGAGAAGCAAAGAACGGATAACGCCAAGGCAGAGGATATGCCTGACACAGACTAATGCAAGGCATTAGTCAACAAAGTTACTAAAACAGCATACTTCCATCTAAGAAATATTGCAAAAGTTCGTCCCTTCTTGACCCAGCCAGACGCTGAAAAACTTGTTCACGCATTTATTACAAGTAGATTAGACTACTGCAATGCCTTGTTCACAGGCCTCCCAAAAAAATCAATTGAAAAACTACAGCTTATTCAAAACTCGGCTGGAAGATTACTAACAAAAACAAGAAAGATGGAGCACATTACTCCTGTACTGGCTGAACTACACTGGCTACCTGTATCTTATAGAATTGACTTCAAAGTACTACTACTGGTATTTAAAGCTGTAAATGGCCTTGCCCCATGCTATATTACTGACGCATTATCCTCTTATACCCCTGCACGAGCCCTTAGATCCGCTGATGCCGGTCTCCTGAGGATTCCAGACGCACCATCCAAAAGGATCGGGGAATCGGCCTTCTCATACTACGCCCCAAAGAGATGGAATGCCCTACCACAGCACATCAGAGAAGCAGAATCCATCGACATCTTCAAGAGACAACTAAAGACCTACCTATTCAACCATGCCTATACCTAAACAGTCACAGGCTTCCTGTTACCAGCCCCGGCAGATGGGCTTCCCTGGGAGTTTTACTCACTGATTCCTGAGGTTTCTTTCTGAATTCACACAAATCAAACAAACAGGGAGTTTTTCCTCAACCCTGTTGCTCCCTGGGGACACTAACAACCGACTGCGCCTAAATGAACTTTCCTCGTCTAGTGCCTCTGGTCTGCAAAGACTGCCGACCTATGTTCACATAAGAGCCCACATTAACAGGGCATTGCATAGCTCTAGCGCCACTGGACTACAAAGATTGCTGACTAGGGCCTACAAGGACTGCCTACCTGTGTTCACGCAAGAGTCAGTTTGCTACTGTATTCATCTGCTCTGGCACCGCTGGACTGCAAGAAATGTTGTCCTGTAACAACCCTGCTAAACTGTAAATAAACGCACTTTGAGCTGCATGTTGCATGTATGAACTGTGCTATACAAGTAAAATTTATTATTATTATTATTATTAAAGTTTATTATAAGTATCACCAAGGTCTTCCTGTGCAGTCCAGACCCAGCCTTGAACCCGCAACCTCACAGCAGCTTTGGTTTCAGAGACAGACGTGCTACCAAGTGAGCTAAAAGCTGGGCTATTACCAGTGTTGGGCAAGTTACTTCAAAACTGTAATGCGTTATTGATTACTTGTTACTGACATTTTAAAGTAATTGGTTACATTACAATATTACTGTATTATAAAATGTAAGGCATTACACTACTATTACATTACTTTTAAGTTACTCATCAAAATAACTGTAAATATGGATTTGGCTATCTAAATGTAGCTCATAATGCTCAATTAGCTCATTACACATCCAGTGGAAGGTGATGTGGTATCTCACTGAGCTAGGCTTATGGTTAAAAACATTAGCGTATAATAGCCACAATGATGGCTCATCGTACAATCCAAGGAACAATAACTGCAAAAATAGACAAAAGGTCAAAGTCTGGCAAATTGTGACAGAAATATTGTAACTTTAGGCCTATTCATATTAAAATTAATTGAACTGAAATGAATTGTACAAGATACAAAATGTCCATGCTTTTATTATTTAAAAGTTTACAACATTAAGCACAGAGAAACAGTTTATGCTTCATAAAAAAGATGGCCCCATCATTTCAGAAATGTAACTAAAATACACATTATGAAAAACTGTAGCCAATACAACTAGCCTGAGAAAAAAACACCAGGCTTTTAAATCACAGCTTGACAATGACTATTAGCTAGGCTATATGAGGCTACCCAGTCACATTTTGAAACACAGCATTAGAAATAACAAAATGAAAGTTCTTAGGCCTATTGGCCCTCAAGGAAAATACAACTTAATCACTTTATTCTGATTTTTGACCAGAAATAAAAACTCATTTATACAGGACAAAAATGTAAACAAAAATGGCACTACCAAATATACAAAACAGACGCAGCATACAGTTAAACAAAGCCAGCAAAATTGATTTGGTGTGTCTATTTAAAGTTGGTGGGCAGCTAATCTATTTCATCACCCACTTGACTGAAATATCTATTAAAGCACATCAGAAGAAGGCTCTGAAAGCTTCACAGCATTAAGCATAGTTTATGCTTCAGAAAAAAAAGCAATAAGGGATATGACCCCATCATTTCAGAAATGTAACAAAAATAAACATTATGGCAAATCGTAGCCAATACAACTGGCCTGAGGAAAAAAACACAGGCCTTTTAAATTACAACTTGACTACTAGCTAGACTATATATGTGGTTACCCACACATTTAAAAAAAACAGAATTAGAAATAACAAAATTAAAGTGCTTTTATATTGATATTAAAGTGCTTAGGCCTATTGGCCTTTGAAGGACAAAAAAAAAAACACTTGACAAAAATGTAAACAAAAATGCCACTATCAAATATATAAACAGACAGACCTGAGTGTGTGTTTAAGGATGATGGGTAGCTAACCCATTTCACCATCTCCTTGACTGAAAAATCTGTTAAAGCGCATCAGAAGAAGGCGCTGAAAACGGCCATCACTAAGACGGTTGCGTTTTGGGGTGAGCACAAGACTGCCAAGACTGAAAAGTCTTTCTACTGGTGCGCTCGATGATGTTGGTGCATTGTACCGCAGTGCAATTTTTTTAATCCTTGGAAACAGATGGAGACTTTCCATCACAGGGGCAGAATTCAAGTAAGATGTTACCTCTGTTTCCACTGACATGGGTGCATCAGCCGAGCCATTCACCTGTTCCTCAAAAGAGAAAAAGTCCTCCTCACTTGGGGCAACAGCAGCAGGTTGAGGTGGATCAGGCACCACAGCTGCAAGTTCTTCTGTTGTTAGGGTGCGGCACTCCGTTGTAAGGAGGAGAGTGATGTGGTCTCTTCTGGCTTCCTCTTTTACCCAGCGCAGCTTAAACTTGGGCAGCGAGACAGAAGCCAGTAGTGCAGTCTTGGAATCAATTATTGCAGCAAATCGAGTTTTGATTGCTCCCACAATAACCTCAGGCAGCCCCGTGGTCATTGGTGATAGACCATTTTTCATTGCTAAGGTTTTGGCCATAAGAATTTCTAGTGTAGGTTGAAGCGTTCCATAAAAACAAGTCTCCTCTCCCTGTAGGATGTCCAGTGCAACTGTGAAAGGCTTCATAATGGCACAGTATTCCTTAAGAAACAGGTATTCCCTGTCATTCATACATTTAATCTGAAACTGTGTGCAGAGATTATTAATGTCAGTGAGAGACATTTCTGTGATCCTTGAATATGCATCATAAAATGAGTTCCACCTTGTCACTGTGGGGACAATCAACTTCCTATCACTAACCTCTTCCACACACTCAGCTGCAACTGTGGAGCGGCTGGACTTTGTCCACAGCGAAGAACATTTGGCTGTAGCACTACGGTAGACTGCTCTTGATTCTGGATTGGTTGCCAGCCATTTATCAACCTCATTGTTTGCAACTAGATTAAGTGTATGAGCTGCACACCTATGGTGAGGAGGCAGTACACATAGCCCAAGCTGGGCATCTTCATCATCAGCACTAAGCACACTGTGAAGGTCTACAAAGTGCACTTCCCCTTCACCACTCTCCTCCTCCCCCTCCCCCTCTTCCTCTTCAGACTCAACATGCTGATACTCCCGAAATGCCTTCACAAAGTTGCTACCATTATCGGTCACACATGCAGTGATTTTTTCAGGAGTAAGGCCATATTCTGAAAAAATGTCCTCAATCTCTGTGGCAATCCTATCGTAAGTATGGCGACCCCTGAATCGTCTACAAGCGATTGCCGCCTTCCTTCGTTTCAAACTGACACTGTCGATCCAGTGCACAGTCACCCCAAGGAAGCTCCTGTTATTTGAACTCCAAAGATCAGCGGTGGTGGACACGTGGTTCTGGACTTCAATGGTCTTTTTTAGTTCTCTTGTCATGACTGTGTACGCCTCATCCAAGTCCTTGGTGAATGTCTTTCTGCTTTGAAGTACATGCTGAAAATATAAGAAAATAGCCAGATATCAAATTCAAGGGCCAAATAAACCCTGTCCATTAGTGAAAGGGCCTTACAATTTACACCTCTAATGAAACCAACTAACTTCCTTAATTTCCTTCGAGATAAATAATGTATCTCCATCCATTTTTGTAAAGTATGCGCTGAACATAAACAATGAACATTGCAAAATTGGATTAGGCTTCCTGTGCCATGAGAATATTTATACTACATTGAAAATCAATAATGTGTCAAAAACTTTAGGACATGTATGTATGTCTTTTAAGGGAAAGCTAATGAACCCATACAATAGGCTACTTTCTAGATAATTTCTTGCAATTAAACAAGCATAGACATGTCTCACCTTAGTCATGGACAATTGACACCTAGAAAGTGGCCTATGTTACTGTAGAAGTTCATTCTATGCCATATGTAGGCCTAACGTTTTTGACACACATTGATTTTCAGTGTCAAATGTTCTCACAGGACAGTAGTCTACTGTTTCATACATTTCTACCCCAATCTTTCAATGTTCATGTTCAACATGGCCAGCTCTTACAAAAATGTTAACAATAGAATAACGTAGGCCTAATCCATATAGGGCATACGCATAGCCTGATGCATCTGCTTTCATCAGGCTAGCAGAAACAAGCAGTGCATCCCACATTTTTGATATTAACCTTCAAATTCATGTTCAGCACCCAGGGCCTGAATTTGGGTGCGGGATTGCGAGAATTGCGCATATTTTTTTTATCCCCGCATCTATAATGATTGTAATGCGGGGGATTCTCGCGCACACTTAACAACATGCCTAATAATGGACGTCAATCTAACAATGGATCAGAGTGAAAGCGCCACTGTATTCTGTCCACAAGGTTACTTGAACAATCCTTATGTAGACTAGACTATTATTGACCCATCTCCCCCACCGTAGCTCAACAACAAACAACAGTTTTTTTCTCACACACACACAGGCAACGCGCGCCCTTTCAGTCACTTCTACTGTCTATTTTCCCCTCTGTCTCTCCCTCGAACTTTCGCTGTAGTCTTCTTAAATTCTTCAACCTTTTACCGCGATGCAATCATGGACCGCTGGCTAAAGCGTGCAACACCAGTATCAGACTTTTCCCCCGCTAAAAGGAAGAAATCTCCAGAATCCGATCCAACTGGCAGTAGTGTGAGTGAAGACGCAGTTGATAGTACTGTTAGGACCAGACAGCTAACGTTAACATTCAGGCTTAGCGCAAAGACAAATTTCAGTCAAGCTGGCTTAAAATATATCCTTGGCTCGAATTCAATGGTGATGAAATGAGCTGCTCGATTTGCAAGACTCATGGCAGTGCAACATTTACAAGCAGGTGTTTTAAGACGTCAACCTTAATTCGCCATTCAAATGGTGTGTCCCACACAGCAGCAGTGAAACGCAAGCGTGAAGCAGAGTTGTCAAACAATGCAGTTGCTAAGGCAATCGAAGTCGCTCAATTACAGTGTGAGGACGAAACGAAAGCGCTTATGAAAGCTGCATACTTCTTTTGTAATTAGGCCTACATGAATCAGTGACACTACGGCAATAGTCCATGAAGATAAGGAAGAAGCATGTGTAAAGTAAACTAAAAGGTGTTCAGCCTTCCGAACACTTCTTAGATCCTTAAAGGCTATTATATTGGTATGTTTTGGTATATTGATGGTATTACTTGATGGCAGTACAGTCAGTCAGCAGTGTGAAACTGTAAAAGATCTTTCATTTTGTGGCAGTGTATTTCCCTCCATCCGAAGATGAACAGGGCATATCTTAAGAGATGGGGCAGATATTGAGATGAACAGTACTAAAATGGATGCCTCAAATGGTGGCACAAGGTTACAAACTTTAGAGATCTTCAATGTGAGTAGTGGAAGAAGGGTAAAGCATAAGCAATTTAAGCCTGCAAGAAGCGTTCTCCAAAAAACGTATAAATCCCCCCCAATCTTAAAAAATCCCCCCCATTTGAGTCACCAAGGGGGGGAACTCCCCCCCTTTATGAAAAATGAAATTCAGGCCCTGAGCACCGTATCTTGTGGTTTACTGTATTAAACATGTTTTTGTAGACTATGTTTCATTTTAATACATTTGACGTTATGTTACAAATGACGTTATGTAGGCTATTTAGTAGCCTAGTTCAGTAAAAATGAACGTGTTGAGGCAATGCCTTGCTTACCTTATCAGTGGTGCTAGTCACAACAGGGATCTTGCTGACAAGTTTTCTGAAAGCTGGCGATTCCACTGTTGAAAGCGGTAGCATATCTTCAACGACATACTCCGCCACAAGTCTCCTAACCTCTTGAGGCTTAAGAATCTCGGGAGGGCGAGAGAACGTTAATTTTGGCTGCTTTGTTTTATCTAAGGTTTTATCACCACTCTCGTTGTCCGCTTGCTTCCTTGCTAACTTCATGTTACTATGGCATCTCTGTAAATGTTTCGTTAAATTACTGGTGCTATTTCGCGAAGTGGACAGTTCTTTAGGTTGTGCACACAAAGTACACTTGACGACTATATTCTTAATATCCTTATTTTTAACAAAGTTGAAGTAATGGGCATATGCCCATCTGGAGAATGTACTGTCTAAGGTTTGGCTATCTGAAGGCTCACTCGTCATCATCTCACTCTTCTTTCTCGGACCAACCTCTAATGGAAAAGGAAGTGGAACATTTTGCGCGGATGTTAACCTCTGCTGATCTCGCGGTGGTTTTGGCGAATTTGTTGCCAAAGCAAGAAATACCACTTCACTGCAGGATAAAAAAATGCATTGTAACGCGCGTTACTCACATTTGTACCGAGTAAATATTACCATTTTTTTTTCCTGTAATGCCTTACATTACTGCGTTACTGCAAAAAGCAATGCATTACAGTAATTCGTTACTTTAGTAACGCGTTACTCCCAACACTGGCTATTACTGTAGCTCAGTCAGTAGCGTATCGTTTTGTGGTTTTGGGAGGGAGGCTTACTAACGTTCTACGCCAAGCTGTGCTAGCTGGCATCTGCTACACTCACCCCCCTAAACCTCACTCCCATCCAGGTCAAGGCACCACTGTAACTGAGGTCTTTCTGCACAGTCCAGACCCATTCTCAAACCTGCAACATCACAGCAACTCTAATTTGGGACACAGATGTGCTACCAAGTGAGCTAACAGCCGAGCTACTAGCTCAGATAGCTGCCTTTCCATTTTTATACATACTGAATGCTATCTCAACATTCAGAGGTCTGATATTTCTGTATAAGAGACCGTTGATGGAAAGAACAGAAGACGTTCTTACAAAACTGCAGCTTGTCAAACTTTGTTAGTTTTTTTTTTTCAGAATCAAAAAATTATAATTCTTTCTGGGTTTATTTCATGATATGTCCCATCTGTACACATTGCACTTTATTTAGTTTTTTCGTCCATTTTCTTCATTATTCTGTCTCTTCCTGCCCACTTCCGTGGGATGTACTGCTTTCTGATGTACTTCCATACAAGGTTATCTAGCCCTACTGTAAGCAAGCATTACTTCATATCGGTGATTGGCTTTTCTGGTGTCCTAAAAGTTTATGAGGACATCCTCAGGGGTACTTTTGTCATGTGTTCCCACATACCATAACCAGTGAGACCACTATAACCATAACAGTGTAATCTTGACTTGTATCAGTAATTATGTGAAAGTCCTTTGAACATTGTGTCAATTATGGCCAGTGTGATCTAAGAAAATGCACATATTTAAAAAGAGAAAGAAAGAAAGACTGTGTGTGTGTGTGTGTGTGTGTGTGTGTGTGTGTGTTTCTGTATTTCTGGGTCAGCAGGTATATGTGCACAAGTTTAATTTAGACAGTGTGTGCACATACATGCGTGTGCGTGTCTATGTGTATGCCCATGTGTGTGCGAGCTTGCGGTGAGCTCTGAGTGCAGAGACATTACAGTTTTTGCCCACTGCTTGAACGCAACAGACATATGCTTAAACCAAAGTAACATAACTTGAAGTTGTGTTACCATGCCTTAAACACAGTGTAACCATACCTTAAATACAAATGCTGCTTTACACTTTAGTTGCAATACTGCAACACCCTTGCTGCTTTTTGCAAAACACTTGCTCCTGCACACTACACACTATTTCATACATAAGATACTTCGTTCAAAAATGAAATACCGATGTATCATTGGCAAAACACATCTATTCAAAATACAAAAAACAGTGTTTTATATAAAGTAGACTAGTAGTGTGTTGCTGCTGATGTGACCGTGTTTTCATAAGATACAAGTGTGTGCAATTTTGTCATGAGAGTGACATTTGGCGAAGGATTGTTAGGTTTTGATTGCAGAGTTTCAATTTGACATAGATGTGAATGGTTTATTTCCAAGTGTTGTGTCCTATGTGCTTGGGTGTAGAGTTTTGGCACAGCGAGCCAAATTTTGCAAAATGTGTTTAGGCAATGGGCAAAAACTGTAAAGGCTGTTTAGTAGCGTTATTTAATCAGGACCATGTGGCCAGTATTTGCACTGCCAGCCAGCAGATCAAATTCCATAATTCACAGAGAGATATGAAACAGGCAGCCATGGAGATGCTGGAGTGGTTGCCCAGAGACTGGAGACTCTTTGATGTCAGGAAGATAAGAGAGAAATGAACTAAATGAGAGCTGGAGAGATGGGGTAATGGTGGTGGTCAGAACAGGGCCAACACAGAAAAGAAAAATGAGAGATAGAAAAGGGAAGAGAAAGAAAAAAAGAGAAGTAACATTAAAGCTGGAGATTTAGTGACTAGGAATAACAAAGAGTATTCCCAAAACACGCATCTTTTAAATTGTATTCATTATAAATTCACCATGACTGTCACGGACTAAGCCATGACACTCAAGCCTGAGATATACTCGCCGTGTGAAGTCTTGCCTGCGCAAAAGTGACGTCACCAATGCGCCAGACCCTTTATACTTCATTACACACATACAGCAATCCACACCTCATCGAAGGTGTCAAATGCCACAGTAGTTCGAGAACCTTGCGTGTCAGAGGAGTAAAACATGACTGAATTGCAGGTTTACGTCTTGATTTGGAAATTAAACTGGATAAATCTGAAAAGGTTCGCGTCAGTGTGTATATTTACAATGTTTTCAGCTGTATAACACGTTATGAGGGATGATAGGATAAGGCAAAATAAGTTAGCATAATAAACGAACTGCAGGTTTGCACCTATGTTGGTGTGCACCTATGTAGTGTTTGTATTTCTTGTGAGTTTCCAGCAATATTAGCTGATTTGTAGCAATGGAAAATACATGTTTAGGCTGGTAGTTACTAGGCTAAAGTTAGCTGAAACCAGACTAGCCATTGCCTATTGTTTTTTATGGTAGGGTTTGGCGGGTGTTTCCTGGGATCAGCTATTCTGATGGGGGTGTTTTAATGGTGAATGGGAAATAAAAATATATAAATATTTTGGTTAATGAAAATGATTTTGAGTTATTGTGTATTTTGTATTCGCTTTTTTCAGTTATTACTTTGTGATTACAATGTTGTTATTTAGTTAATTAATTTATGTTTTCATTTGGGCTAGCCTGTGGGAGAGGCTGCAGCTAGCCCTGCTCTGTATAAGACCCCAGAGCCTCAGTTGTAGAGAGAGTCTTGCAGTGAAAGGTACGTGTCTTTTGGCTGTGCAGAAGTTTTGTACAGGGTCTTTTAGATATAGTTTGGCAAACTGATGCCCATTTTATCTCATGTTTTGACAGTTTTTGGTTTGCATTTTTGTGGTTTATTCTACACTGTAAATATTTGGATGGTTTTTAAGAACATTTTTGAAAAGAATAAAAATATATATTTCTTTGAGGAATAGAGTTTTTGGCCTCCCTCTGTCTACTCCACCGCCATCTACTCTGTCACAATGACCATTAGCACATTATAAAGTTTCATATCTCTCTCTCTGTCTTTCTCTCTCTCTCTCTCTCTCTCTCTCTCTCTCTCTCTCTTTCTCTCTAACTCTCAGTCTCTTTCCCTCTCTGCCTTGTCGTGTGTGTGTGTGGGTGCCTGGATATAAAAAATATATTTCTTTTCAGAAGAAGCACAATAAATGTTTTATAACAGCTACATTAACAATTTATAACAGCTATTAGTGGAATTGTGTATTACATAAGAATATTAAGCAATGGTCCACCTGTTATACATCACAGAAAGCTTTTTGACACATAGTCAAAAAGGGAGTGTATGGTGATTGAGATGCCTGATGGATCATTCATAGGACATTAATGGGCTCTCATATCCGTGCTGCTTAGGTACCAGCCTGTTAACTGTTATTTAGGCAGCATTTGTTCATTGTTAAGAAATGTTAAAAAAATAGCAAATGTTGTTTTTATTTTGGTGTTTGTTGTTTTTATGTTTTTGATTGTCTTTTTTATCAATCTTGAAGAGGGAGAGAAATTGTGTGTATTTGTTTGAGAGAGAAAGAGAGAGAGAGAGAGAGAGAGAGAGAGAGAGAGAGAGAGAGATTGTGTGTCTGTGTATGTGTCTTTGTATGTGACACACCCCTAAATGTTAGCCCTTAGCAACACATGTGTGTGATATGATGTCAGAGCCAAATAGCCTTAGTTTGTGTGTGTGTATGTGTGCGTGCGTCCATGCGTGCGTGTGTGTGTGTGATATATTAGCCTAAATTATTTGGCAGTCAGTTAGAATTCTGGAACGCTTATGTCATTGTTTTGCCCTTAACTGACATTACAATGAAAACTACAAGCATTTCTCTTCTGCTCACCCATACACAGCCACATACACACACACACACACACACACACACACACACACACACACACACACACACACACATACACACACACACACATTTACACACAGTCATGCTGCATGTATGTTCCCAGTTTTGTCGGGATCAACCACCTCGGTCTATTGCGACACACATTAGCAGCTGAGAGTCCACACACACACACACACACACACACACATACCACACACAAACATGCACATGCATACACATGCATGCACACATGCACACACACATGCACACACACACACACTTACACACACACACACACGCACATGCACATGCATACACATGCATGCACACATGCACACACACACGCACACACATATTCATACATGCATATACATATGTGCCTGCACACACACACACAAACACACACACACTAACACACACACACTAACACACACTAGGCAGTTTATCATTATATACGGATTATGTAACGGATTTCACACCCTCTCATGAACATTCACATTCTCACATGCACACATCAGCACACACAATGTACACACATTGCACCACACACACACTCACTCACACATAAACACACTCTCTCCATCTGCCTCTCTCTCTCTCTTTCACACACACACACACACACACACACAGTTTCACATCAGTGAAAAAAGGAAATAATAATGACTGACTGCTCTGCTATAGTTCTCCGGGGGGATACGAATGGTTGAAGGGAGGTGCACACCCTCCACACACACATGCACACACACACACACTGAGGAGAAAGAGGAAGAACACAAGGGAAAGCACTGAATAAAACATGTCTCAACTCTCAACAGGTCAAAACTTCCTGATCATTTTGTCATCACCCCAACAACTGTGCTTGTGATGGTGTGAATTCTTGTGCACATGGATATCTAGCCACTCAGCACTGATCTGTTTGGCTATTCAAGAACTCGTGCAGAGGTTCCAGCTAAGACCTGTAAGTAATCTACTACAGGAAGTAAAAGGTTTCCTCCAGTTGTGAAGTAATAACCATGGGGGGAACAAATCAACACTTCAGCTTCCTGGTAGCAAAAAGACAGAATATGCACCAATACACTGACAATATACACATGCAGCACTAACATTGAAGCGTGTGGTGTTGTAAAGCTAGCCTGGTAAACCAGCCCCTCGTACTTCATTTCATTTTGTACAGAGGGTCTGGACCAGACAACATCAGAAACGATTTGTTGGAGGTGTGGACTCTGCTGAAGTTTAAAACAAGTGCCTCTGCCTTTACCCAATCGCTAACGCCTGGTTGTCACATATGAAATTAGCCTACCTATGCACTACAATTTAAATGTAGCACACAAGATCAACGTCACGGCTAACGAACACAACCTCTGTTCGCTGACTGGATCTGTCTTGCTGTGGCCGACTAAATGACCCTCAAGAGATTCCGGTCCAGACCCTCTGTACAAAAAGAAATGAAGTACGAGGGGCTGGTTTACCAGGCTACTGTAAAGCGGCTATTTAGGTATTAATGATCATATTTTTTGGGCGATTTAAGTATTAATCACAGTTATTTTTGAATGTTTGCCCCTATAGTGGTGGTGGTGGTTTTTGTGTATGTGTGCATGCACGTGCATGTGTGCATATGTGTGTGTGTGTGTGTGTGTGTGTGTGTGTGTGTGTGTGTGTGTGTGTGTGTGTGTGTGTGTGTGTGTGTATGTGTGTGTGCGTATGTGTGTGTGTGTGCGTACGTTCGTATGTGCCTGCCTGAGCCCATCTGAAGTCCATCACCTAACGCCACCACCTAACATTGTGCCTTATACCTTTCCTCCCTTTTCTCAAGACCAAGCCAGGACTTATGGCTACACAAATGCATACTGCATACTGCATACTGCATACTGTAGACTTGCACACCCAAGCCCACAGGGACAGCTGGGGTATGACCTTACCTATGACACAAACCTGTAAATATTAACAATGCAGAATCATAGCGGAAAAGGGTTGGTGGAGTTGCAGTAGGATACTGTATGAAAGACGTATGTATGAAGTGGGTCATCACACTAGAAAACACACATGCATACACACAGCCAAATTTACACACAGCCAAATTTACACACAGCCAAATTTACACACAGCGTGACGTTCTGTCACACACATAAACACCCACCCACACAAACATACAGTACACATACACACACACACACACACACACACACACACACACACACACACACACACACACACACACACACACACAAACACACATAAACACTCTCTCACACATACACACAAACACACACACACACACACATAAACACTCTCTCACACACACACGCAAACACACGCACACACAAACACACGCACACATACACACATAAACACTCACATACAGATACGTAATATTGGCAGCTGTGCAGGACCTAGTTAGTGAACCTTACCCATTTTAAAAGCACTTATGTAACTTGGGCGGAGGACGAAAAATTGATTCCAAATGTAGCACTTCATCCACAGGCATTCCACTTGCATGGCTACATTGGAGTCCTAGGTCCAGCACAGCACTGATGTACTCTCAAAGACACGCATGCACACACACACACATACACACACTCACACACACACTAATTTTCCCATACACAGAGATGTATGCAGCATCCATGGCTCACTCACACAATGGCATAACACCGAAAAGTGAAGCCAAAAGTCTACTTATGCTCATAACTGAACTTCAAAGTATATTGTACATGTTTGTGTGTGAGAGTGTGTGTGTGTCTGTGTGTCATGCTTATGTGTGTGGATTTTTGTCTGTTCCTGTGTGTGTTTGTGTGAATGAGTATATATATGTGTGTGTGTGTGTGTGTGTGTGTGTGTGTGTGTGTGTGTGTGTGTGTTTGTAAGTGTGTGTGTGTGTGTTTGTGTGTGTGTGTGTGTGTGTGTGTGTGTGTATGTGTGTGTGTGTGTGGACATTGAGACAACAGGGCACAAATTCTAATCGGGAACATTTTTGCACAGTGTGAAGTGGCAGAAAAGGCACATTAAAAAGGATTTATGCTCCACTGATGACTGACGAGCCTCAGGCCTCAGGCGGAGCCACACAGACACACAGACACACACACACACACACACACACACACACACACACACACACACACACACACACACATAAACAGCTTCTGATTTCCCTTACAGGGGACTTTCACAGCATTGCTGCACCATGAGGCCATAAATGTGTCATTAACTGGACTGCTCTCACACTGAGCATCAGTGTCTGCATCAGACACACACACACACACACACAAACACACACACACAGGCACACACAGACACACAGACACACACAAAGAGAGCCAGACAAAGAGAGAAAAACACACAGAAACACACACACACACACACACACACACACACACACACACACGGACATCTCTGGCCCTCCACTGACAGATGCAGCCCACTGTAGCACTGTTATTGACCAGGGCTAGGTGGAGCTATGAAGTCCTTTATTGCAATGGAACAGTGTCTGAATTTGTCTAAAGGAAAACTATCATTTGTAGTTTCAGTTTTATCCAAAATGGTAAACATTAGAGTGTGGATAAGCATTTCCATAGGTGTGTCTGTGGTGTCACATTTAGGTCACTAATACATTTTGCACTTAAGGAGTTGGAATGTTGACCATTTCTGTGGCTTTCAGTTTTGTGGCAGTTGTTGTTTTGTGTTGTTTATGTGATGTGGATATCAAAGCATCCTTGAAGATAACGAAAGATATACTCAAGGTAGTTAAGATGTAATACATACAGTACATTCTGTACAAAATTCTTGAGTTAAAACCTTCTGGCATACAACCATACAGTAATCAAGAGATGTCACACATTGTTTTACTCCGTTTAATAACTAAGCTTCTAATTGCATTATGTGAAAAGTGCCAGGAAGTTTGGATGCATTCAATGATTAAAAGCTGAATTCACCACACCTGGTAAATCACCCACCAGAACCTTGGATGGATATCAACCCAAAGAGATAAGATGTTACTCAAAAAGATCCCAAAACTGGGTGTAGGGAACGGCCTGAAACAACATTCCTGAAGACTATTGTTTCATTCCACTTCACATGCCTAGAGACCTTTATGTGACCAGGTGTTATTAACCATCCACCTCTGTTGTTTCTCACAGAACTAACTTCAGGAGCCCTGCAGAGCAAATAAACACCAAAGTCGCAAGATACAAGGTAAGGGCTCATTCACACCAAACACTCTGCATATTCAGCGCGTGGCCGTTTTCTGTCCGTATTCGTTTAGAATGCATGTTAACAAATTAGACTCTTCACACCGCACGCGTGATCTGCGCGTATTCTATCCCTATACAAACACATTGTATACGGACACGCGCTGTACACGCTCAAGTCGGTGTGAATCAGGCCTAAGATACAATACAATACAGCACAATAACTTTATTGTCAGCCAGTATGATTTCAAACTCTGTCTGAGAGGAGTTAAAAAGAGCTAGGAATGCGTGCGTAAGTGTTTGCTCCTTAAGTTTGTGCTGGGCGTGCTGAAGGCTGTAACTGTACTAGGCCGGCTGCTGAATAAGATTCCCCCCCGGGAATTAATCTCACTCCAACATGAAGTCAAAAGTTGGCAGCCCTGTGAGTTATAACTTCTATTTGCTATTTATCGCCTACAGGCCCCACTGACCTGAGCTCATGCAACTTATGTTTGAGTAAAAAAGAGCATAACATATGGATTGGTTTTGGCTATGGTTCATAATTAGATTTAGATCATATTTAGATTTATATTTAGACTATGGAGTCACAGACTTTATGGAGTCAAAGTTTGTTTAGTTTTGGTTTGTTTTGAAACCATTTTATTTTTGCAATAAGCATTTTGGTTATAAAGTTATCTATATCAATAAGGTTTTCTAAAATAGCTTAACATGCCTTTGATGATTCAGAATTCTTCCTCATGCTCCAGAGCTCTGTTGTGTGCCAGTCTGAAACACATTGTCATTGGTCAGCTTGTCCAATTTGTTCCGAATGGTGGTTAAAGCAGTAGTATTCTCCCGTCCCATGATTAAAAACAACAGTAAAGATTTCATAGGCATTTGTTATCCTGTCCTAGACAAACTGTTTTGTGTTTGGTAAATGGTTCAAATTGTTACATTGTTTCTTGAATGGTTAAAAAAAATCCACGTAGCAAGTAATTTGCCTTAGTGGACAACCATGTATCCTCATAACAATCAGATTCAAACAAATAAATATGTGGCAGCTATGGCCTTTCACAATCTTCTGATAAACAGACACTACAAGTTAATGCATGATCCGCTGTTGTTAATAGCACACAGTTTGAGTGCACGTGTGCACACACGCACACACACACACACACACACACACATACACACACACACACACACACACACACACACACACACACACACCTTCTCTCAGTTTAGTTTCTTATCTAATGGGTCTGCAATCTCTGCTCAGCTGCTTTACTGACAGGACAACAGATGTGATAAACCCCAGATGAGCAAACACATTCCCACAAATTACACATGTGACAGGATGGGCTACTTTTGGTGCTTCTAAGTGCTTCTAAACTTTTTTTGGTAACACTTTCTATGAACCCAGTATTCCTAACACCCTATAAACACATTCATAAAGGGTTATAATGAATTCATAATGATTGACATAAGTATTCACAACTATTTATACATACTCACTACTACACTCGTAAGGCATTATAATGCTATGTTATAAGCCTTTACAACTTAAAGTGACAGTACATTATTATCAACTCATCACAGTCATTAGCTTTATAATGCAGGGTGTCACCTAACGTAAAGGCTTACAGCATAGCATTATAATGCTTTACAAGTGCAGTTATGAATATGTATTAATAGCTGTGAATACTTATGTCAAACATTATTAAGCTTTATTAATGCATTATAACCCTTTATGAATGTATTTATAGGGTCTTATGAACACTGGGTTCATAGAAAGTGTTACCCTCTTCAATCTTAGACCCCCATCTTTTAAGAAGTTCATTCTGCAAAGACTTGCACTCCAAATGGACATAGACATACTGCCCCACGTAGGCTACATGGAATGCAAAACACACCCATAAATATACACGCTCCCTAAGTCTGGCTGTGGAAAGGCAACTGCACTGATGGTGGTGGGTATTCTAACCCAAAAAAGCTGGGTGTAGCGGAATAGAGCTAACGTTAAGGCCTAAGAAGAACATGTCCAGCAACTGTACACATCACAACGAACGCTAACTTTAGCATCCTGACTTTAACAACACCGTCAAATGTTTATGAGATGTAATCATCTGCTGATGAGCACCTGACACAGTGAGTGTAATGCAGAACACCATAAAAAAGAAAAAGCTTTATCAGGTCAGTGGTTAAGAGCATGTTGCCGGATAATGACTGGTAGTATAACTGTGCGGCATGATTACAGTTTTATGACATAAAGTCATAAAAGCTATGTATGTCTCAGCATTTCAACAGAAAAACAATTCCCTAGTTTTACGCGCCAAAGTTGTTATGTGTACCTGTTTTGCAAGAGATCTAAGTTTAATATGACTTTGCGCATGCAGCCGAGCAGCTGGGCTACCTGGGTACAGCTCCATGGGTCCTTTTACGCAACATTTTTTGGCACAGGCCTCACAAGAAGTGTGTCTCAGGAGGAGTCACCCTTTCACACACACACACGCACATACACACACACACTGTCACACTTGCACACGTCGACTAGCTGCCACTCCCAGCGACACAAGGGCAATGTCTGAGTGGAGACTGGCGGTGCAGGTTCACGTTAGTCAAACCACTCACCTGCTCACCCACTCACCCTGTGTCGTCCCCCCCCCCACCCCCGACTCCACCACGCCCGCCGAGAGGTAGGCTACCGGTGCTGAGAGATGGATACCTGCTGATCCAGCAACCATCCAGCAGTCTTCTCTGCCAACCTTGACAGAGTTTCTGTCCTCCTCAAAGACGTCTGGAGCTGCATCTGCTTCCTCACAGTAAGTGCCTCTCTGGGTTTATTGGGATTAACTGACAAGCATGGTCACTTGTAAGGATGATGCTATCGTATACCACTTCTTTGTTCATGTACAGAACCCCTCTTTCTCTCTCTCTCTCTCATTATCTCTCTCTCTCTTGCTCTCTGCGCGCACATGTGTATGTATGTGTGTGTGTGTGTGTGTGTGTGTGTGTGTGTGTGTAAATTGATGACGGCTAAAAACAATAGACTGGCCTGTGCTCACAGCCAGGAGTGTTTCACAGGTGTAAACGATACCACTGCGTCCATATACAGTTACATCTCACCAAGTTCAGACTGCTGTGTGAGCATGGCGTTGTAGTTTTCGGCTGTCAAGGCAAAGAATAAAAAACCCACACAAGTATATGGCTGGTAGGGAGGGCAGGGTCATTGATGGCTGCAATCTCTCTCTCTCTCTCTCTCTCTCTCTCTCTCTCTCTCTCTTTCTCTCTGTGACCATTACTAGCATTGTGTTACCTAACTTAGACTATTTCGGATTAAGAGCCAAGGTGGTAATACTTTATTTTACAGTTCCTTTTTTAGTGTAACTAGTAGTACTATGTACTTACACTGTACCAGTGTTGGGGTCATTACTCAAAAAAAGTAATCACTTACACATTACTAGCTACTGTTAAAAAAATGTAATACATTACTTCTTTACTCCTTATGGAAAGTAACTCATTACATTATTACATTACATTATGTTACTCTGCAGTGGCCTTAAGCAAAACACATAACAAATTCCTATTGCAATGAGCAAGATGTAGGACAAGCCGTTCTTCAACGCCCTTTGACAAAAAACTGTTATGTCGAGAAAAAAAAAGACAAGCCAAATGCCTAAAACAGGACAGGTTAACTTGATAACATCACTCACTAAAAATAGCATGAATGAAATGGCACGCAAAGACTGGTGTATGGACTACAGCATAAATGTCTTAACAAACTAGAAATAAAATGTGTTACTAAATAAAATAACTCTGGACATCTAACAACATTAGATGATGTCAGGGTAAACACGTTTCATTGGCATGGTATAGGCTAAGCAAAGGCACTTTGTTAAGTCATTGGGGCGCTACCCACGGTTAAGGACTTCCATGTCTGACTCTGACTTCAAATACTCTGTTACGTTGGTATCAGACTTGAAGGAAGCTGTATCTACTCCCCTGTCATCAAAAGCAAACATCTTCTCAGCGACAGTGCCGATGGCGGCAGGTTTCTGATTCTGTGCAACTGGTCCCATATTACGGAGCAAAACACTACACTCTGCAACTAGCATCTCTCTTGTTCTCTTCCCTAAGCCATTGCACTTTAACTTCGGCAAAGTCTCTCAACATATTAAAAATAATGAGCATATCTCCACCCCTGAACGTGGTAGATGGCTTTGCCATTTCCCTGAATTTAACAATCACAGACAGTTGCATATGGATATGTCTCGCGACTGTTGTGCAAGCCCCTTTCCCCAAACCCCTTTTATTATCAGATGATAAAGGGAATTTTACTGCCTTTTATCGCTCTGTTTGTTTGTCTAATCATCTAACATTTATTACTTTTTATACTCTTCGTACAACTCATGCCATCATGGACAACAGGTTTACAGGCTGTGTCCAGTTAGCCTGGTAAACCAGCCCCTCGTACTTCATTTCATTTTGTACAGAGGGTCTGGACCGGAATCTCTTGAGGATCATTTAGTCGGCCCCAGCAAGACGGATCCAATCAGCGAACAGAGGGTGTGACGTTGACCTTGTGTGCTACATTTGAACTGTACTGTGTAGGTAGGATAATTGCATATGTGACGACCAGGCGTTAGCGATTGGGTAAATGCAAAGGTACTTGTTTTAAACTTCAGCAGAGTCCACACCTCCAAGAAATCGTTTCTGGCGGTGTCTGGTCCAGACCCTCTGTACAAAATGAAATGAAGTACGAGGGGCTGGTTTACCAGGCTAGTGTCCAGTGATCCATGTATAAGTCTCCTGGACTTGGGCGATACGATGATAGTTAAGCAAAGAGGGTGAAAACATGGCGTGATTGAGGCAGTTGTTGTAATCATCGGGTAAAAAACAGCCACAAAGTAGGCAAGCGCACACAGTGAGCATTTGTTTCCAAAGCAGTGGCACAGTCCACAGGATATGGCTTCCACATGGGCAATTACTGGATGCCTCCACTCAAGTCCTTTATTTTAGTTTATTTATTTAAGTTCCTTAATTTCCTTCAGGAGAAAATAAAGTATCTCTACTAAGTCCTACAATTCTGTGGGTGTGCCAGTGATGCAAGCTTCAGCCAGGTCCCAGTTGTCGGGGCGATGCATTGTGGTCAATGCAATTCCTTGAACCCCCCATACACCCAACCCCCCCCCCCCCCCCCCCCCCCCCCCATGCACATGGGGTTTATTTTGCGGCCCTTCTTATAGTTGTGCTCACCAAGCCAGCAGGAGTCCATGAGGGTTTGATACGCCGACCATCTCCACAAGGAAAGGACACCAAAAAAAATAAATCTGCTGAAGCAGCTCCTTGGCTTGTTACGATGGTTTGTGGCCACCCATTATGTCACTGTGATCAGGCACAGCCAAGATTCCACAGGGAGCTTTTCGCGGAGTGTGGTGCAGAGGGATTAGGCACTTATTGCCTGGGCTTTGGCTAAGTTTCAGCTCAGCAAAATGTCTTTTGATGGTTGCTTCACTGGAAAGGCTTCTGTCATGTTGGTCACAGCACACTCCAACTTTCTTTTCTGACTGGTATAATGGATAGTCCTCTGTCTGCTCTGAAACAGGAATTTCTCAGCTCATCCTATGGCTTCTCTTTGCAGGCCATGTATTAGGTACAGAAGGGGCCCTGAGGCTGTCGACCATACGATTTTTCAGAACTTTTTCCCAGTGCTTGTTCCAACTCTGCCATTAAAATATTAATTTTGCACAGGCCTGGAGTTAAATCAATAGGCATATGCACTTTTACTCGTTCTTAAGTGTCCAAAGAACAGGATTACAGGATAATGTAGAACCCTGGGAAGCTTTTCCTGTTATCCATGTTTCTTTGTTAAGCAGATTATCATAGCACTTTGAAGCTGTATTTCCTTTTCTTTCTCTCTCCCTCTCTCCTTCTCTCTCTCTTTCTCTCTTCCTCTCTCCCTCTCTCTCTCTATCTCTCTCGAAGCCCAAGGATTTATGCTCCTTTGTCCTCTTTATCTCTTCCTGTGGATCTAATACTTCATTTATGTTTTTGTCCGCACCGAAGTTCACAGAGTTGACTTGCCATGCCACTGTTTCTCACATGGGCTTTCATAGCCAGATGACAAAAAAAAAAACAACACTCTGGGCAAACCACATTTGTTTATTTATTCTATGCTATAGCCGAGCACACCAATTCAGAGGAGGCAAAAAATGACTCAGTGACGGTGTTGTTTTTCCAGACATTACTCCTGGGAGACTCAGGAGTTTCCCAAATCCCCCCCCCCCCACGAAGAGCTCTTGACCATACTGCTTAACCTCAATATGGCCCCCTGGCACAAAAGCCATATGACTAGGCCACTGGGGAGATGTCAAAGGTAGGGGATGCACAGGAGCCATAGCCTGGTAAACCAGCCCCTCGTAATTAATTTCATTTTGTACAAAGGGTTCGGCTGTGCTGCCATTAACATTGCTGTATTAGGTACCAGCCAATCTGACTTTGACTTTGTGTGCTACATTTGAATTGTAGTGCGTAGGCAGGCTAATTGCATATGTGACGAACAGACATTAGCGATTGGACAAAGGCAGAGCCACTTCTTTTAAACTTGAGTCCACACCTCCAGGAAGAAATTGTTTCTCAATACAGCACTGCCAGACCCTCTATACAAAATGAAATGAAGTATGAGGGACTGGTTTAACAGGCTACAGGAGCCACACCTGACCTTTATATTTATTGTCACATGCATAGACATACTGGGTGGAGTAGGACATGCATTGAAACTGCTGATTGTTAGTATGAACTGGATGTACTGAACAATGTTGCGACATGAAGGGGCCCAGAAAGCATGTCCTTTCTCCAGATTAGCTCACATCTCACCACTTCTCATTCTTTGGGAACCGATAGGTGTCTTAAAGGGCATCTTGCAGGTTAACCACCACTGTCGATTAGTAGGTACTTAAAGCACTCAAGATATGTATACCATTTAAAAAATTTCTCCAAAATCTGTTTAAGACCATTTATGGTCCTTTTTGTTTTTTAACGAATTTGGTGATGACGTCACATTGGGGACTTGAGAAGGTAGCCTCAGCAGAGACTGGTTCTAATCTATACGATCTTTGCTAGAACTGCCACTAGCTGGGATGAGGAAGAGGTTGCAAGAACCATAAATAGTATTTACGCAGCCACGCAGTTTTGAACCTGTTAGACGTGAGTGTCTAAATGAGCAATTGCCAAGAACTGATGGTCATCAAAGCCAATTCAGTTCGTGGACGGAGAATGAGTGGAGAGTTGGTGAAGCCTCCTGGTGAGTTGCTATCATTTAGCAACGCAGCAATGAACGCTGGACCTAGTGTACGATCAGCAGTGCATACAATAAAATGTTTTACTGAGTGTGTAACAAGTTGTCTTTATATCTAGTGACAGTGGTTATGTTGTTAGTCCAGATAAGTGCCGGTATACTCTATTTGGAAGATCCACTTAAGTATCTCACTTTGCTAGCTCCAACATCTTCATCCAGCTAAATGGTGCAAACTTTGCCACCGCCGAATAGGCTGTTCATATCTTCACAATGTTTCTTCAGTATGATTAATTTCGTAAGGCAAGACAAGTTTATCTATATAGCACATGTTTCATACACTCCTCATCACTATCATCAACACCGCTTACCGACAACGAGAGAATAAGCGTCCCTGTTGCGTGTTTCACGTTTTGTGTGGGCGGTGCTGCCCCATGGAAACTGCTGTGGAAAGCTTGTGATGTAGGAAAGTGAGTGCGTTTTGATCGCTGGTCGAGAGTCATGGACCCTGTGCCCTGTTAGATTTGTGTTTTTATAGCCAGAATAAACTCAATATTTGACCATTGTATATGAATCCTACCAACCCACCTGCCTATAAAAATGTGCGTTTAGCTATCTGGCTATCTATACTATGCTATCTAGCGGTCTCCTATCGCCCTCCCTCTCTCTATATAAATATGTATCAGTCTATCTAGGCTATCTGTATATCTATCTACATATATATATGGATTGTATGTATTGTATATGGATCGTATTTATCTATCTACTGCTGCTAAACACGCTGGCTTGTCTCTTGCTCTCGTCTGTCTCTATGGCTTTCAGTCTGTCATCTACAGGTCGTCTCCCCTATGTGACGTCACGGAATGTTTTGAGGGGCTGCGCATTGCAACACTTTTTCGTATTATATTCCCATCAAAATCAAATACAATGGATAACAGTTTAAATGTGTATTATCAACAAGAAAGTGGTGTTAATTTGTTTCTTATGAACCCTGCAATATGCCCTTTAAGGTCTGCAGTACATTTTCACGAATTTTTGCAGGGTCAGTGGGTGCCTCCTCTCTTCTCCCAGCTCTGGGCTGCTTCCCATGGATTTCCCCTTATCCTCTCGCTTTGTTTTTTTACTCTCATCTCTCCCCACGTGAAAAACAAACGCTTTGGCAGTCAAGCTGGGCCGAGGTTTGAGAGAGCGTTGCTTTATTGGCGAGCTAATCCCCATCCTTGATCCCGCATTCCTGCGAGGGAGGAGGCTGGGCAGGGCAGACTGGACAGACACTGGGGTCCCTGAGAACAGGGTGAAGGACCTGAGTCTCACAAGACACAGGACAGACACACCTCTCCTCCTCCTCCTTCTTCTCCTCCTCCTCCAGACCTCCGTCAGACCTGTGGGAAGACCTCTCAGCTGCAGCCAGCCGGCCAGACACCCTTCGCTCTTGACGTTCAACAGACCTCCTTCAGAACCTTCAGCTATACACGTCCCGCTCATCTTTAAGGTTGGTGGGGTGGGGTGGCGTGGCGTGGTGTGGTGTGGGTTTGGGTGGGCTGAGGTGGGGTGGGCTGAGGTGGAGCTTTTGGGTTGCAGGCGTTGGGCTGGCATCATCATGTGCCTTTTTGAAAAGTGACTGACATGTAACCCTTGAAACCCAAAATTAGAAAGAAAACATGAACACACACACACACACACACACACACACACATGCTCCTCAAGCATCACTTGCACTGGGAAGCTAGGTTTCTCCAGAGAAATGAGCTGTCAAACACAAAATCCTGTGGTTTGCTCTGAATACCCTTAAAAAATAGTCATGCTTTTGCAATGTCCTGTGGTTATGGTTATGTAAACTGGTATACATAATTTTTCTAAAATCAGTTTCTGAGAACAGTCTATTAAAATGTGCTAATTAAAAACAACAGGAAGAAAATCCAGACTCAAACTGGATCTTTTGTGTTGATGTTGACTGTGAAAGAATAGGTTTATTCTAAGTTTCCTTCCTGTTTAAAACTTGCTTGGGTGAACCAAAGTTGGCCATTACAGGCTAACTTGTTCTGTTCTCTGAGCTAATGAGTTGCATGAGGTGTGTGTGCGGGGTAGACGGCGCTTTGTCTGGACACGTTGTCGACTGCGGCGAGCACGGCACAATCTCGTGGCTCGCCCGGCGGGCCGCTTGGCGAGGCAGCGGGATGACTGAACAGCAGGAATCTCGCCATTTGTTTGGACTGCCTAAGTCTGTCTCACCGATGCCCGAATCAGTCAAGCATAATGCATGCTCACTAGGTGGGCTTGGTTGGGGGAATTGGGGGGATCGAAAGGAGGGATGCGGGGGGAGTAGAGTGGAGTAGAGAGTAGAGGGGTGCCTGGTGGAGGCTGAGGCAAGGTGGTTTGCTCCATCCAATGGATGCACGTTCTGCAGCATTCCTGCACTACATCCATCTCCCTGTGCGCTGTTGACAGGGGCTGTTTACCCAACTCTCTTTGGGTCTCACTCTCTTTGTCCTTTTAAAGACGCCTGATGCAGACGGGGGTGCCCCATCCAGAAACAGTTCATTGACTTGATGGCATGTCAACTGTTATGGCTAAGTACCCTGCTGACAAGTTAAACAGATTTTTGTTCAGAGTCAATAGTGAGGTCAGACAAGCCCATGCATCTCAAGGACAGCCATTTATAACAGTGGCACAACTAGCTGTGCAAGCTACTGGAGAAAACTATGAATATGAATAGTATGAAATATGAATATGAAACATGAATACAAGTACATTAACTGTATTTTCAATGCATTTTGTGTGTCTCGGGAAGACCCTGTGTGTCAAGTGTCAATGTTCTTCGTCTTTTTTTCCATTGGACTGTATATGTGAATAGAAATCTCTGGAAAGGTTTAGACAAAAATGGGTTTTTCTTGCCAGTGCCGTAGTCACACACTCTCACACTCTCACACTCAATTTGCTAGTAAGCTTGTATGTGAACAGTGCCGTTAAAACTCTAGAAAACTAAAAGAACAGATCTAAATTTCCAGTTTTCAAAAAATCTAAAAACTGCTTATTTTTTTTGAAAACTAAAAGCAGCTTATGTAAAACTCTGTGTGAAACCTCTGTTCTGGTCTAACGAGTTGGAATTTTGTTTCTCAGACCCAAAACGGACCTCAAGTCAGGCTTGTCTACCCGCACAGG
>CM050199.1:24170000-24180000 GCA_027475355.1 Coilia nasus
ACTGCTTGGGGGGCCAGGCCACTAAAGAGCCTCAGAGGGCTGACACACCTTTAAACTGCAGCAGTGACAATGCAGTTTTCAACAAGCGCAGTCAGAGATGGCAACCTGGCCCCCTATATGGGTGGACAGACACACACATACATACACAGATGGACAGGGTCATTGCAATACCTGGCCAATCCCTCCAGGGACCAGGTAATGAAAGTGGTGGCTTTTTGCTTGGGGACCTCATGCATCAGAGTGTAGAATTGCCTCTGCTGCTCCTGCCCAGCCTGTCTCTGTCCAGTTATTCCCCCTCACAGTGGGAAGGCCCCCAGGAGGTAATGTGCGTTCTGCTTGATCTTGATTTGAGGTAGGATAGGTATGTTGAGGCCTCTTGCTCTGCAAATACCAAATAAGCAAGAATGTCTGTCAGGGTAATGATGTGAGTGAAACTGAACCGAACTGCACTTCCTTCTGGCTGGCCTACCTGCTTGTGCAATCACACCATTGGACATGGTGAAGGATGCAGCAGCACAACTGGTTTCAACTGGTTCAATCAACCCCAAGTGGCACATGTCACTCACTCTTCATCCGCGTGCACTGGCTGATCTGCCCCTGTTTATCTTAACATCATACTAAAGGCTTACATCCAGAGCGTTGCAATCCTCTACATCGAACCCACCAGTCGCTACAAGAGCAGCAACATCCCTCTCGACCTTCAAAAAGCTCGTAAAAAGCTTAAAAGGAGTTCAACCCGGCGCTCAGGTAGAGCTATAGTCATAGTTCATGAAAACCGTTCTTTTTCGAGACTGCTTCCCTTCCTAACAAAACTAATCTCTACTAACCATCTCTTTATCTAGGCGGTGTGTGTCTGAAGTGTCCCTGCTCTGGGAAACTTAGCTAAGGCATATGTATCTCCTTGTGTGTATGTGTGTAGTTTGTTTAGTCTGTTTCTCTACACCTCTGTTAGCTTATTATGTCCTACTTTTAAGTCGCTTTGGATAAAAGCGTCTGCTAAGTATTATGTAATGTAATAATGAAAGCAACACTGCTGTCACACAGGAAATCTGAATTACGTGTAGTAATTTTGGTTATTATTTTATATATTTAGTTGAGAATAATTTAACCGTAAACCATGGAAACCATGCAAGTCACACATATCACAAAACCACTACATTTCCACTACATATGTATGAATTATTACAGTGGTCCCTCGTTATTCGCGGGAGTTACGTTCTAGAAATAACCGCGATAGGCAAAATCAGTAGTCAGCTTTATTTTGTACAATTATTATAGATGTTTTAAGGCTGTAAAACCCCTCACTACACACTTCATACACTTTTCTCAGACAGGCATTGACATTTTCTCCCATTTCTCCCTCTTCTACTCTCAAAGTTCAAACTTGCAACATACAGCACTTCAGAGGCACACATCTAGCGATGGAAGATTTATGCAAATTTAACAAGCTGAGCACATTCTGTACTGTACAGAAGATTGATTGACAATGCTCTACAGTCAACTAGCCAATCAGGGCGCAGAACACAATGCTCTGTAAAAAGAAAAAAAAAAAAGCATGCACTAAAAACAATCCGCGAAACAGCGAGGCCGCGAAAGGTGAACCGCGATATAGCGAGGGACCACTGTAATAAAATATTATTGGCATTTAAATGACATGCTTCATGCCAGTGGCTGAATATGGTTAAGCCATACTAAAAACACTAATACGCTGAATTTAGTGAATTTAGTGTTGTCCTGAAAAATTAGGTTACATTCACAGCAATACATTTCTTCATGTTAGGTGACACAACTTTCACACGTTACTCTGACTGATTTGTGATTTGTTTGGACATTGCTGTGTTGTTGACAAGCCTTTCAATCCAGGGTGAGAAACATTTCAAACCTTGAGGTTGTGATGAATAACCAACCAGCAGAACATTTCTGTGGCTGGGCTGACATTTACCAGCCTGACCCTGAGGTGATGTTAATTATGAACAATTCAAAAAAGGAATGTGGTGAAGGTGCCATGCTTAAAAGTCAAGTCATGCTAGATTCCTTTCTTTTTCACTCAGCTAGATGTAGCAAAGTGGTACTGTGCATGTCAATATGGACCACATTTCCAATATTTCTTGGGCAGTTGAGGTGAGAGGGATGAAACCATCGTGTTAAAGACATGATGGCCGTGGTATGCTGCTGCAGCCAACATAATTTATAGCAGGACGACATTGTCAAAAGGCTGATATACTTAGGATTAGCCCTGGAAGTGTAATTGGGAGGGGTGGGGGGTGGGTGGGGGATGTTAAATAATGTCTTATTTTGCTGGAATGCAATGACTGAGTGGCAGCTAATGCATTCTAAACTTTGCATTCATTTGTAAGGTCGTCACTTCCAGAACCAACGACGGAACAGGAAGTGAAAAGCGAGAGGGTTTGCTGCTCCATGTCTCCGAACATTTCAAATAAAGAAAGAAGTTCACCTATATCTAAAACCTCTGATTCCACTTACCAGGACCTCAGCCGACAGGCCCCACCCCAATCTAACCATACAATTTTACTAGCTGACTCATGGTTATGAATTAAGCCAACCAAGATCCTCTCCTACTAGTCATTACTTAGGCTCGACTGGGCATAGCGTTGCTCAGGTCTTGCCAATGGAGGATTTCTATTCTGTCTTCAACACAGACTTAGTCTGAAACTAGTCTAGTGAGTGGTAAAGCGGTCATGCTGCTGACACAGGTCAAAAGTCAGCTTTATTGTCAAAAAAACATATGTACAGGTTGCACACACAGAATTTGAAATTGTAATGCTCCCTAGACCCACAGTGAACATTAAACATCTTATAAACAAGACAGGAAGACATGACGACATAATGCATAATAATATAAACACAACAAAAGTACAGTAGGCTTGTATATAATAAAAATAAGTAAAAACACAGTGTTTAGTGTAGTAAAGCTCAAATGGTGCCATTTAAGCAGTGGTGTCGTTGGTTGTAGTGCTTTGACTTTGACACAGGTGCCTATTCGTCTGCTCCCGTCCTACTCTAGCCGCTCAGAGGTGCTGGGCTGGCTGCGTCTGCAGACACATGGCTGATTGAGTTGAACATGAGACAAAAGTCACCCGCTGCTAGTAAGTGGCAGTTCCACATAACATGACCAAACCTAGGTGACTAGACAGAGACCCGCGACAGGAATTTACCAATCTGCCTGAGTATGAGGCTAATCCTAGACAGGGATTATGGAAATGCTGTTACCCATATCTACTTTAAACAACATAATCCGTTCACCAGAGACAAAAGTGGATCAGAATAATATAAATGTATTTGTTAGGTACAAGCTACTGAAGCAAGTTGAAATATCCTCCTTACAACCAAATTAATGAATAACATACAGTTATGGAATGGAATGGAAATGGACTACGGGAAATACAAACAGTCGTATAACCATCGCCTACCTCTCTACTCAAAAGCGTCTACACACAAGTGCGGAAATGTCATGGCTACACAACTCACGCACAGTGTGGGAGCGTCCTTGGTAAAATATAACTCAAAGAGGTTTTTACTATCTTTCCCTTAAACACCCAGTCTTGGTCCTTTGTTGACAGCACACCATGAGGTCTTGGGGGCAGTGGGGCTGGAGATAGCCCACTGCCTCATATTACCTGGAAACCTTAGGATGCAAGATCTTTATTAGATTAACCTGAGTCTGTTTCAGAACTGAGCTCAGTATACTCCGAGAATAAGACCAAACATGACATGTAAATCTCATAGCATTTGGACAATGTAATATACCCTTAATTCTCATGTTCTTGTCCTAAGAATGACCTGTGGGACATCAGCGGTTGGCATTTCATAGATAGGAACACAGTGGGGTGTGTGACTCCTAACCAAACACAACAAAGAGCTCAGTGTAGAGTGGGTTCCATTCTGGTAGAGTGAAACAATAGACCAAATGGCCCTTTGAAGAGGTTCATCAACAACACACAGAGATATGGTAATCCCTTTGTTCTGTTGACTGAATCACCAGACTGATCGGAGCCTTACAAAGTTAACATTCATCATTACAAAGTACACTCAGCTACACACAAACCTGACCACTACACATCCCTCAAAGCAACTTAAGTGGAACAGACCGAGGCCTGTCAGTGAAAGGTCTTATAACAGATTGATATTTTAACCCCTTTGCCGTATAGCTATTACGTGTTGCGTGGAAATCAGCAGATTCGCAACCCATCCACCTCTACCGAAAAAAAAGAGACTGGCAGACAGGAATGTTCCCCTTCCCTGTCAGTTCTCTGTGACCGACTGAAAAGGAGGCTAGGAATCGGCACCTACATTTCCAAAACAAGAGAGCACATGTTGAGGTAGCACAGAGTGGTGTGCTGCTGTAATTTTCAATAGCTGTTTGCCACACAGGCCTACACACTTACCTGCACTGCATTCTTTGGAGACAGACAACACACTTCTGAGGGCAGTATGAACTTGTGAAGTAGTGTATTGATCAAATGATAATTATTTCTTCATAAAAATATATGGATTAAAAAGGTAAAATTGGGAGAACACATTTTCTCCGTGTATATGATAAAGTGTTTCCAGGCCAGGCCAGGCAAGGCTGGGAGGTAGGGATTACAGCAGTTTTACAAGGATGCAGACGGAACTCTTTGAAGTGTGGGCTATCTTAACGCATGCGCGACAGTCAGTCATCAACGTGCATATGCCCACAGTAGAAGCGACCCGCGAATGGAGGGGGTGACCACATTTCCGAGGAAATTCCATTAATGAAATTTATGAAACAAACCAAAATCCACGAGTAATACTACTATCAATTGTGTTTGGCGCGTAAAGAGGCAGTATGAACAAGGATACAACGAGGCAAAATAGGAGGTAATTGGACTTGGTTTATGTTCCCTCTGTTATGTTTTAGGGTGGTGCAGATCTCATTTCAAATTGTAAATAATCGAGCCTTATTTCAAATGCATATCTGTTTTGGCAGTATTTGGTCAGATAAATTGGACGTTAAAGAATAAAAGACACGTCTTCTCCAGCCAAACTCGGTGTCTTTCGTGATGTAACCAGCAGTAATCGTTACACAAGTCATTCAGTCATCCTCTACGCTCAGATTCGGTCTCATTATACATGCAGGAAAAGGCATATAGGCTATATGCAACTCCGACCGCTATCATGAAACACGTTTTTGTCTTCATTTGCTCTTTCTGCGTGTGCTCGGTGTTATACAAAGCTACAGCAATATTTTGCTCAGCCCATGCACATGAATACACACGACCACTTTTACGTCACGGTTGTACTCTAACACGTGGGGAAATATGATCACATGACTCTCCCAGAGCAACTGGAAGCAGCTCTGTTCTGCCGGCGAAAACCACCATGATGTAGTGCTGGGGCTGGAAGAGGCCGTGCTTGGGCTATAATGCCACATTTTCATTGTGTGCTTTCATATTCCTCATAGGTATGGTGGGGTTTTTCGCTGCTTGTCTCTACCTTGAGTCAGTCCGCCTCATACTGACACACACACAAAACACATTTTTAAAAACCTACCGTTGCCTGGCTGGTGTAGATAACACAGGCACACGCCCACCTCTAGTGATAAAACGCACACGAGAAAATCCCCCGCTTTTAAGAAACACATGTAATCCCTTGTAGCCTATACGTCTAGTTCTGTATTAGTGCTACGACAGGTGGCATGCATGCGCAACTACAACCACACTCTCCCTGTTTTCTCTTTTTTAGGCTTGTCTGAGAGAGTCGGAGAGAGAGAGAGAGTCGGGAGGAAGAGTGTGTGAGTTACTGGTATGGCAGTGGAAAAGGGAGAGACACAACTGCATGAGCGGGGTCAGTGGGCCAGCAAGGCCGAGTTCCTTCTCGCCGTTGCAGGGCAGATCATCGGCCTCGGCAATGTCTGGCGCTTCCCTTATCTTTGCTACAAGAATGGAGGAGGTTAGTGTGTGTGTGTGTGTGTGTGTGTGTGTGTGTGTGTGTGTGTGTGTGTGCATTTAAATGCCCTTGCTTTGCTATAAGAATGGCGGAGGTATAGTGTGTGTGTGTGTACATTTAATGCCATTGCTTTGCTATAAGAATGGAGAAGGTTAGTTTGTGTGTGTGTGTGTGTGCGCATACATTTAAATACCATTGCTTTGCTATAAGAATGGAGGAGGTTAGTGTTTGTGTGTGTGTGTACATTTACGTGCCATTGCTTTGCTATAAGAATGGAGAAGGTTTGTGTGTGTGTGTGTGTGTGTGTGTGTACATTTAATGCCATTGCTTTGCTATAAGAATGGAGGAGGTTGTGTGTGTGTACATTTACGTGCCATTGCTTTGCTATAAGAATGGAGAAGGTTTGTGTGTGTGTGTGTGTGTGTGTGTGTACATTTAAATGCCATTGCTTTAGTAAAGCTCTTTCTTATCGGTGGCACTTCCATGAATAAATGGTTTATTCATTAATCACTGTACAGTTTCACCTCTTTTTAGCCTACTGTGTTTCTGTGTACATAATTTGTCATGTTTGTTCTTCTAATGAGTCTCCCTCTCTCTCTCCCTCTCTCTCTCTCCCTCTCTCTCTCTCTTGTCCCTCTCTCTCTCTCTCTTTCTGTGTGTGTTTGTTGATGCTTTTGGCCCGTGAATAGGAGTGTTTTTTGTACCGTACCTGCTGTTCCTGGTCCTGTGTGGAGTTCCCTTGTTTCTGCTGGAGACGTCGCTGGGGCAGTTCACCTGTCTTGGTGGAGTCAGTGCGTGGAGGAGTATTTGCCCATTGTTTGGAGGTAATACCCCTATGCCCGCGCGCGCGCACACACACACACACACACACACACACACTCTTATTTCTCCATACAGGGATGGGTCCCTTCATACAAGAGTCTTCTGAATTCAGTCTCTTGACAAAACAAAGCCACAGGGCTCTTCAACTGGGAGGTGTACCAGTTGCTCTGAGTTAAAGGAGAACTTCGGTGTAAAATGAAAATTGGCATGTTAAAACATCATACCGAATTGGTATGTGTACTGAGGAGCAAAATTGATTTAGCCTATTGCATTCAGAGTTTAACTATTTTTTATCGTTTGTCCCAGAAGGCTAACAATGGAAGTGGTAGGTGCCATAGACGAAGCATGATGACTACGCTATTTTTAAACCATTAAAACAGCTCGAAGAAACTCCACACTCCATCGGTAGTACAACAAAGGCCCTGACATTAAAAACGAGGCACTGAGAACTTTGTAAGTGTACACAACATTTATTAATAAAATAGTTTTGACAAGCAGTACCTTGCTGTAGTTTCTCGTCGCCGCCATGATGAACGTCCGCACCAGTCGATTGACGAACACGAACCAGCAGGAAGAATAGGAGGAGAGGTGGTACAATTGACTTGTTTGGACTTTCATCATGGCGGCGATGACAAACTACAGCAAGGTACTGCTTGTCAAAACTGTTTTATTAATAAATGTTGTGTACACTTACAAAGTTCTCAGTGCCTCGTTTTTGATGTCAGGGCCTTTGTTGTAGCATGCAAATTTTCATTTTACACCGAAGTTCTCCTTTAAAGGGGAAATTTGGTGTAAAATGAACTTTGAGAGTGTTAAAACATGATAAGTTGGTGTGTTTGGTGTGTTGGTGTTCTCACACATGCAAATACACACACACACACACACACACACACACACACACACACACACACATGCTGCTTTTGCAGACAAGGTGAAGTCTGACATCTTTCCTGTGAGACCTTGGATTGCCTTTATTTCTTTCATTAGTCCATGAAGTATGCCATTCATTTGTTGAATTCATTCCTATGGCCTGAGGGAACTAGACTGTTTTCAGAACTTCTGTCAGAACGTCTGTTATCCATCAGTCCCTAATATTTTTCACTTTGTGTGTGTGTGTTTGTGTTTTGTGTGTTTGTGTTTGTCTGTGTGTGTATGTGTGTGTGTGTGTGTGTGTGTGAGTGTGTGCGCTTGTGTTTTTGCACATGTGCATGTGTGTATGTGTGTGCGTGCATGTGGGTTTGTCCATGAATGCATGCTTGTCTGCGTGTGTGTACATGTTTGTGTGTGTGTGTCTGTGTGTGCGTGTGTGTGTTGTTTTGTGTGTTTCCTCAGGGCTGGGTTATGCCAGCCAAATCATGATTCTGCACGGGTGCGTCTACTACATCGTCATCCTGGCCTGGGCCTTCTTCTTCCTGTGCTCCAGCTTTCAGAGCGTGCTGCCGTGGTCGCACTGCAACAACACCTGGAACACAGGTGAGCATCCACACACACACACCTGGAACACACACCAGGGACCCCCCCCACACACACACACCTGGAACACAGGTGGGCATCCACACCCCCTCTCCCCCCCCACACACACACACCTGGAACACAGGTAAGCCTTGCCCTCCACTCCACACAGGTGAGCCTCCTTCGCACAGGTAAGCCTTCCACACCTGGTCAACGGTCTGCTCCACACATGAAACACAGGTGAGCCTTCCCCTCTGCTGCACACCCAGGTGGGGATTCCAAGGAGGGGGGTTTAGTAACTAATCCAGATATGTTAACTCAGAGTGATGGGTCTCTTCATACAAGAGTCTTATGACTTCAGTCTCTTAGCAAAACAAAGCTGCCTGCAGCTTGTAAACAGGAATTGTCTCGTGTCTCGAGTCAGTGAACGTCAGTGGTATTTCAGAGAGTTTTTTTTTAATATTGCAAATAATGTGTCATCCAGATTAAACACGAATGGTGATGCTCATGCAAAGAGGCTGAGCGTTGCATGTATGCTTGTATTTGCACAGACGTCTTTCAGCCTTCTTTATGCAAAGTGCAGACTTTTTGTTAGTGTGTAGTGAAAGGGAGTAATTTACCTAGTGTCAAAGTGAGTTTTTTTCGTAGTATGACTTATTTCATGGTCCAGCACTTTCAGAATATAAAAAAGAGATTGAGTTGAGCCTGCTTCAAAATGTGTAAAGGTTAGAAATGTCAGTAGTCATAGTACTTTATTCTTAGTCTTATCTACACTATACATCAGGGGTGCTCACTAATTTTTGGCTGGCGAGCTACTTTTAAAACGGCCATGTCACCGTGATCTACTGAGGATGATGAAGATGACGATGGTGATGATGAAGATGATGATAAATCACTCAGTATGCGTTTCATATGTATCTTTATGCAGTTTATTGATATGTTTGTTTATTGATATACATGTTGCATTACACATGCAACATAGTTAAAATATATGCATCCATGCATAAATCTTCACAGCACAACTTTAATGCAACTGCATTATGATATAATGGACGTTTACAGCACAATTATAATAATACATTTGTATTACTTTCGAATGAACCTTTAGAGCACAACTCTAATACATTTGTAATTATCTATTGCCAGGACTTAATTAATTTGATGATGACCTGCACTGGAGGGAGTCAGACAGGGTTGCATAGAGCTGCTGTGTGTAGCGCGCACACTGACAATTTGCGAACACGTCCTCTGCTTTCTCCAGCTCCGATGCGAGGTTTCGGAAGTTTCCCAAATCATAGCGCTGCAACTTTGAGGACAGCAATTTTATTTTTCGTTTGAATGCATTAGCTGAGCTGATCACGTCTCATGTCGACCACGCTTTTGTCTTTTCCTTGCAGCTCCAAATTAAGTTCGTTCAACATGTTAGTAAGATCAGTTACAAACGCCAAGTCTAGCAGCCACCGATTGTCATTAAGTTGCTTGTGTTCAGCATGTTTAGTGACAGGAAGAAACTCCTTAATCAACGGACAGAGCTGTCGAAATCTCTGCAAGAATTTCCCCCTACTAAGCAATCTCACGTCGGTGTGTAGCAAGAGGTCAGAATAGTTCCAACTTCCAACTGTGCACGGAACAGACGTCTTTGAAGAGACCTCGTTCGAATACAGCAGGCTATTTTGGTTGCGACATCAACGATCTCTTTAATGCATTTTCCGCATAATGTGACTGCTGCCCTGTAAAGGGCATTTTTATTTTCCTTCACATTTCTTAGTTCGCTTTTCACGGGGAAGTCACTGTCATA
>CM050199.1:24182500-24195000 GCA_027475355.1 Coilia nasus
CATACACACACACCTATGCATCTACTTTTTTCGTCATGTTGCTTTTTACACCACGACCCAGACTTAGTCTGTGTGTGTGTGTGTGTACGTGTGTATAATATGTCCCTGAGAGTGTGTAGGTGTGTGTGTGTGTGTGTGTGTGTGTAATATATGCTTGTGTGTGTGATGTGGGGTGTGTGTAGGTCTGGATGGATGCTGGGACTCAGATATTCTTTTCCTATGGCATCTGCCTGGGCAGCCTTACAGCACTGGGTAGTTACAACAGATACAACAATGACTGCTACAAGTAAGACAGCTACCAAACCATGATCTACTGTTTGTCGTTCTCTCTCTGTCTCTCTGTCTCTCTCTCTAATAGACAGATCTCTCTCTCTACCTATCTATCCATCTCTTTATCTATTTCTACCTCTCCCTTTCTCTCTCACGTCTTTCTTTCTCATCTCCTTCTCTCTCTAACTCCCTCTCTGTCTCTCCCTCTCTCCCTCCCTGTCTCTCCCTCTCTTTCTTTCTTTCTTTCTTTCTTTCTTTCTTTCTTTCTTTCTTTCTTTCTTTCTTTCTTTCTTTCTGTGTCTGTCTGTCTGTCTGTCTTTTTGTCAAGCGCATGCTTACACTACCATCAAGCAAGATGAAATCCCTGAGCACATGTTGAAGGGAAAGACTGCCTGCTGTCGAGACACCCCATCGCCACTGCAACACTTTCCAGCTTCAAACACATCAATTTGTCAACAACAAACAGTTTTTAAACTATGTGTGGGTGACGTGCATGTCGTTTGAAATGAAATATGTTGCAAGCATTTTGCATATGTCTCTGTCTCCACTTTCCACTTCATGTTTTTTTTTTTTTTTTGCAGCCAAACGAAGACAAATTAATTAGTCCTTGAGACACAGCTGGCAGCTAAATTAGGCTAATGGCTTTCGACATTAATCTTGAGCAATTTAGCCTGATGCAAACGTTTGGCCTTGACAGCGTGCCAGAGTTTGCCGGCAACGTATGGAACAGCTCCAGACTTTTTTCTTCTCTTTTTTTTTTTTTTTTTTTTTGTTTGTTTTTTTGTGTGCCCCGCACACGCATGCTTGCTTACATTTTTCAGGGCGGTTTGGGGCAAAAGAATGTCAGGAATGGCTGCAAAGCCCAAACAGACCCCCAAGCCCCACCTCAAATACAAAATACTGCCCCCAGCCAACCTCTGAACACCCCCCACCCTCCCCCACCGCTAAAGAGGCAGATTAGAGTCTGTCTAGCCACCACCCACCCACCCACCCACGTCCCAATGTGCCCAGGAGACTGTTGTTTACACAGGCATCCTATACATGTATAGGATATCTATGGTTGTTTAAAGGTCCAGTGTGTAGTAATTTTAGTTGTTCATTAGCAAAATGTGTGTTGCCCATTATAATAATAATAATAATAATAATAATAATAAAACTTTACTTGTATAGCACAGTTCATACATGCAATATGCAACTCAAAGTGCTTTACAGTTTAGCAGGGTTGTTACAAGACAACATTTCTTGCGGTTTAGTGGTGTCGGAGCAGATAAATACAGTAGCAGAACACAGGTAGGCAGTCCTTGTAGGCCCTAGTCAGCAATCTTAGTAGTCCAGTGGCGCTAGAGCTATGCAACTCCCTGTTAAAGTGGGCTCTTATGTGAACATAGGTCACATATTTGTCTTTTTAATAAATATTTACCACCACCATCAATTCCAAATACTTCTATTTGGCTTGAAATTTTTCATTTGTATATGCATGAAGTAGGGTCGACTTGAATCTCGAAATAGGTTAGCAGGTTGGGGACATATAGGATATGGCTCCACCTTTCGCATTTTTGTCGTGCTATTATCTGAAGTCGTGGATGACATTTTGGCTTTTTAAAGCATGAAGGCAACTGTAGCTGTAATACAAGCTCTGAACTGCGTGGCGTGAGAGAGTCGGCTAGATAGGAGAAATTCTTGTCAGTGGACCTTTTAAATTAGTTTCTTGGCTCAAAATGACATTTGTCTAACTTGAGTTACGCAACTGTCAAACCACTTGGTTCATTCCAATTGTTAGTGTTTTTCCGTACCTCAGTAAGTAACTGTGTGAAAGGACTGCAGTGACTGATTGCAGCATGGTGCCCAAACTAATGTCCTGTTATTTACTTCATGTCCACTGGTTCATGCTTATCTTGTCCCACATTTTAACATTGTCCTCAGTCGCGTAGATGAATGGCGAATTATGATTGGGTGATGTGTCTTTCACGTACACGAATGGCGGATTATGATTGGGTGAAGACTCTTTCACGTACATGAATGGCAGATTATGATTGGATGATGAGTCTTTCTGATTGGTTGGCAGGGACTCCTTCCTGCTGTGCCTGCTGAACAGCGGCACCAGCTTCCTGGCCGGCTTCGCCATCTTCTCCGTGCTGGGCTTCATGGCCGAGGAGCAGGGCGTCAAGATATCGGAGGTGGCCCAGTCAGGTAAGGCACCCGGGGGATGTGAGAACAGGAAATGGATTGATGGGTGGGTGGATGGATAGGTAGGTGGGTGGATGGATAAAAAGAATGCATCAATCAAAAACAGCTGTATTTAGCTGGGCATGCCCACATTTGTAAGACACATGCTTACTGGATTTGTTGACTCTAGTTATAAATACAGTAACTTTACAGCTAAATTATAAACAGCCAGTGGATGGATCGTTGGAGAAAATGGTGGGTGGATGTGTTCAAATAGATGGATGGATGAATATGTGCAAGAGATGTACTGGACGAGACGTGGTGTGCACTGCATACATCCAGTAGCTGTCTCATAGTCACAGTGTTAAAAGCAGTCTTCTGGCCAGTCTATATTTTGGCATAAGGTAAAATTTGGAAAGTCTTGACTGATGACTGTGTGTGTGTGTGTGTGTGTGTGTGTCTATGTGTATGTGTGTGTGTTAGGACCCGGACTGGCATTTATAGCATTTCCAAGGGCTGTCTCAATGATGCCTCTGCCTCAGCTCTGGGCAGTCTGCTTCTTTCTGATGATCATCATGCTGGGGCTAGACACACAGGTACTCGCCGCACATATGCACACACGCACGCACGCACGCACACACACACACACATACACACACCTAATCACATCCACATTTTCTCTGTCTCATGTAGAGAATGCTTGCAAAAGCACACGCACACTGAGTTACAGACATATTCTACATGAGGGGTGCTCACTAATTTTTGCCTCGCGAGCTACTTTTAAAACGGCCATGTCGCCGCGATCTACTGAGGATGATGATGATGAAGATGATGATGAAGATGATGATGATAAATCACTCAGTATGCGTTTCATATGTACCTTTATGCAGTTTGTTTATTGATATACATGTTGCATTGCACATGCAACATAGTTAAAATACATGCATCCATGCATAAACCTTCACAGCACAACTTTAATGCAATTGTATTATGATATAATGAACGTTTACAGCACAATTATAATAATACATTTGTATTACTTTCGAATGAACCTTTAGAGCACACCTCTAATACATTTGTAATTATCTATTGCCAGGATTTAATTAATCTGATGATGACCTGCACTGGAGGGAGTCAGACAGGGTTGCATAGTCCGGAGCTGCTGTGTGTAGCGCGCGCACTGACAATTTGCGAACACGCCCACTCTGCTTTTTCCAGCTCCGATGCGAGGTTTCGGAAGTTTCCCAAATCATAGCGCTGCAACTTTGAGGACAGCAATTTTATTTTTCGTTTGAATGCATTAGCTGAGCTGATCATGTCTCATGTCGACCACGCTTTTGTCTTTTCCTTGCAGCTCCAAATTAAGTTCGTTCAACATGTTAGTAAGATCAGTTACAAACGCCAAGTCTAGCAGCCACCGATTGTCATTAATTTGCTTGTGTTCCGCATGTTTAGTGACAGGAAGAAACTCCTTAATCAATGGACAAAATCTCTGCAAGAATTTCCCCCTACTAAGCCATCTCACGTCGGTGTGTAGCAAGAGGTCAGAATAGTTAGTAAGCCTCTTCCAACTGTGCACGGAACAGAGACCTCGCTCGAATACAACAGGCTATTTTGGTTGCGACATCAATGATCTCTTTCATGCATTTTCCGCATAATGAAGTGACTGCTGCCCTGTTAACGGCATTTTTATTTTCCTTCACATTTCTCAGTTCGCTTTTCACGGGGAAGTCACTGTCATAGTTTTTATGAACAGTATTGGCTAGATACAAGTTAGCGAACTAGCTAGGACTCTTTGCTGCAGTTTTCCAGTAGCCGTTCTAGTTGTTATGATGGCTAACCTAACAAAAAAAAATTAGACAACAGGCGATCTACCAGCACTGCCTTTGCGATCGACTGGTAGATCGCGATCGACGTAGTGAGCACCCCTGCTCTAGATTGAGTGATAAAGACAGATGCCCATGCACCTGAACACAGCCACATTCTCTCTCTCTCTCTCTCTCTCTCTATCTCACTGTCTCTGTTTCTGTCTCTCTCTCTCTCTCTCTCGCTCTCTGTCGCTCTCTCTCTCACACACACACACACACGAAGAATGCATTCAAAAGCACATACCACACAGAGACTCTCCAGAATAAGCTACTAGACACATGTTTGGAGATTCACTCTCGTACGTGCAATCCTTCTTATCACACATTGATTGACTGGCCTGACACGCTTGTAAATACCAAACTCATGCCTCTGCTCTTTGATCCCTCGCATAAAAAACAGTCCCATGCTTATACAGCATTGATTCCCATACTCTCACTCACATGGACCTGAATGCACACACACACGTGCACACACACACACACACAACTTGGCTGTGCATTGGTACACACACACACACACACACTCACACACACGTGCGTGTCAGTGTGTGTGTGTACCTATGCATACTTTTCATGCTTGTAGTCCACTGTGCAAGAGATAATTGTCTCTTTATGTGAACACCAAAAGTCTCGTCTAGCCCTGAAAGACTAATGCATATCATCTGTGTATATGTGTTTGTGTGTTTGTGCATGTATGTGTGCATGTGGCGTGTGTATGTGTGTGTGTGTGTGTTTGTGTGTGTGTGTGTGTGTATGTGTTTGAGCATGTTGTGTATGGATATGTGTGTGCGTGCATACATTTGTGTGTGTGTGTGTGTATGTGTGCGTGCATTTGTGTTTGTGCGTGTGCATTTGCGTGTGTGTGTGTGTGTGTGTGCATGGATGTGTGTCCATGTATGTATGTGCTTGTGTGTGTGTGTCTATTAGTTTGTGAGTCTGGAGGCGCTGATGACGTCGGTGTCGGACCTGTACCCCACGCTGATCCGGCGCGGACACCGGCGCGAGCTGCTGCTGCTCCTCATCTGCACCATCTGCTTCCTGGTCGGCCTGGTGATGGTCACCCCGGTAACTCGGCATCCTCTCCTCCACATCCTCCTCTCCTCTCCTCTCCTCTCCTCTCCTCTCCTCTCCTTTCCTCTCCTCTCCCGGATAGGGCTGACTCTCTCACTCTCTCAGCCATTTTCCTCCTTTCATCTTCCAATGTCTTCAACCACCCTCTCTATCTTTCCCATCTCTCTCTCTCTCTGTCTTTCTCTCTCTGTTCATTCTCCCTGTTTCCCTATCTCTCAGACACACACTCATACACAGGCCTATAGTTGAATAATAGCTACTGCCTTACGCTTACGCAACAAAACTTTGCCTCTGTTTTGCTTTCAATTCAATTTATTTCCCTTCAGATTTGCTTTATTGGCATGACAAATCTGCCATTGGCATCATGCCCAAGCATTCACAAGAACAGAATATCTTAAAATCAAATCCGCACCCTCTCTCATTTTCTGTCTTTCTCTTTGACTCTCTCCCTCTCTTTTTCCCTATCTCTCTGTCTCTCTCTCTCTCCCTCTCTTTCTCTCTCTCACTCTTTCACTCTCTCTCTCTGTCTTTGTGTCCCTCTCTCCCTCTCTTCCCCTCTCTCTCTCCCTCTTTTGCTCTCTCTCTCTCTCTCTGTCTTTGTCTCCCTCTCTCCCTCTCTCTCTCACTGTCCCTCCCTCTCCTGTAAGCTACACTACTTGCTGACAGAGAAGTTAGGCCTGCTCTGCTTTGCAGTGACATCAGTGGTAGCGTGCAGTGCCTGTGGGGCTTATGTTGGCCAGGCAGCGCAGAGCAGCGCGGCAGATATATGACCCCCCCCCCCCCCCCCCCCCCCTCCCCCCGTGTGAATCAGGCCAGCCGCAGGCTGCTCACTCAGCTCTTTCTCTTCTCCTCCTCCGATGTATGAATATGAAAAACAGAAGGATTTACTTATGATCAAAGGCGTCTTCGTGTGCGTTATCAGATGCCATGTGGTCCCACTGATCCTCTTTTCTACAAAATCTCTCTCTCTCTCTCTCTCTCTCTCTCTCGTTCTCTTGCTGTCTTTTTCCCTCCTTCTTTCCCCTTTTTCTCTCCCTCACCCTCCCTTTATTTCTCTACTTCTTCATTTCAGCCCTGTAATTGTCTTTCCCAGACATTTTCTTTTTTTGCCCCGCTTTAAATTAAGTAGTCCAATAACTCTCCCTCTCCCCTTCCCCTTCCCCTCTCCCTCTCTCCTCCACCCTCTCTCCATCTTGATCCATAACCCCCACCAACCCCACCCCCATCTCTCTCTCTCTCGCTCGCTCTCTCTCTCGCTCGCTCTGTCTCTCTGCAGGGAGGGCTGTACATCTTCCAGATCTACGATCACTTCTCCTGCAGTGGAGCCAGCCTGCTGCTGCTGTCCATCTTCCAGTCTCTGGCTGTGGGCTGGGTCTATGGTAGGGCCCCCACCTCCCCTCCAGTAGTCGCCCCAAATCCAGCGCTCCTGTAGCGCAAGGGCATTGGGGCGCAGTCCTGTAAACTGGACCAGCATTTACTATGTTCTCTCACACACCACTATTGCGACACATTACATTACATTACATTACATTACATTACACTTAGCAGATGCTTTTATCCAAAGTGACTTACAAAAGGGGGACATAATAAGCTAACAGATGTGTAGAGAAACAAAGAGTAAACACTACACACATACACACAAGGAGATGCATGTGCCTTAGCGAAGTTTCCCAGGGCAGGGACACTTCAGACACACACACACCCTACACACTGATACAGTTATACAACCACTAGGCACCTAGGTAAAGAGATGGTTAGTAGAGATTAGTTTTGTGAGGAAGGGAAGTAGTCTCGGAAAAGAAGGGTTTTCACCACTAAACACTTGAGGTACGACACAGGCCATATTTATACTTAAATGGGTGCACGCTTTTTTACTTATGCTAGTGCTTTTCTTTAATCATACCCATAGTAAACGTCAAACATGTGAGGTGCAGTCAGTATAATTAATAGTCTTAAGCCTTAAATCTGCTATAGCTCTTTCCATTGGACACTATGTCTTAGTGACTGCATTTTTACAAAACAAACAAACACACGCCTCTTTTAGAGATGAGAAGTGTTGTGCCTCAGTCTTGGGTGGCCTTGTGGGATAGGATGTGTAAGCATGCAGGCATAAAAAACAACAGTCACGGCCGCAAGATAAGCAGTCCTGACCGCAGACAACACAGTACAACACAGTGCTGAACAAAAGCCCCCAGGCTGGGAGGCAGCAAGGAGCCATCAGCCAAACTGTCCCCACACCAGACACCTACAGCTGTGCTCATAAGTTTACATACCCTGGCTGGCAGAATTGATGATATCTTAACCATTTTTCAGAGAATCATTTGAGTAGTTTCTGTTGTCATTATGATTTAAAAAAGTAAACACGTGTTTGACAATGAATGGCTTCAGCCAACCACTAACCACGAGTGGAAAAAAAAAGTTTTTGTGTTATCATTCATATCCTCTGAAAAATGGTTAAGAAATCATCAATTCTGCCAGGGTATGTAAACTTTTGAGCACAACTGTATCCTCTGCGTCTGAAACCAGGCTGTTTCAGGCATCTCCTTCTGGGGAGAGCAGCGTAAAAGTGACCAACTGCACATGAAACATACAGACACAGATGAAACAGGAGTTTGAGTGAAGTACCTGGGACCTTCAGTGCCACTCTTAGGATATAGAACAAAGTCATGCATCATCAAACAAGAATACTAATACTAAGCTACTTCGCTGTAGGTTTCCAAAGTACACCTCCAGAAGCGCAGACACTCACATAAGCACACTTACACATAGGTGCGTGCACACATAGGCACACACACACACACACACACACTCAGGCACACACACTGTTTTTCTTCACTACAAATATACTTGACCTAAAGCTTCACTTTGACAAACAGACCTCACAAGACCCCTTTTTTCCCCTCTACTCAAAAAAAAAAATCCTATTTCATCACACAACTCATGTTCATACTGCAACATGCACGTGCACACGCATAACTACACACACATTCTCTCTCTCTCACACACACACACACACGCACTCTGGTAAACCTGCACCACATAACAACTGCAGTACAGTGAAGACCCTTCTTTTCCGAGACTGCTTAACAAAACCAAATTCTACTAACCATCTCTCTACATAGGTACCTTCGATGTTCTTTACACAACTGTTTGCTATTATGTCCTCCTTTTGTAAGTGGCTTTGGATAAAAGCGTCTGCTAAGTGTAATGTAATGTACACAATTTTAAATTCCTACAAACACACACATAAACATACATACACGCATGAACAGAGAGGTAGTGAGTGCTGTCAATCTTTTTTCATGTCAAACGAGCACTGAAGATCTCTCAAGTCTCATTATGGCTCCTGCAGTCTTATCTCTCTCTCTCTCTCTCTCTCTCTCTCTCTCTCTCTCTCTCTTTCTCACTCACTCACTCACTCACTCACTCACTCACTCACTCACTCACTCACTCACTCACTCACTCACACACACACACACACACACACACACACACACACACACACATTTGAATTGTAGTGCGTAGGTAGGCTAATTGCATACATGATGACCGCGTGTTACCAATTGGGTAAAGGCAGAGGCACTTCAGCAGAGTCCACACCTCCAGGAAGAAATCGTTTCTCACGGCCTCCGCCACGGACCTTCTGTACAGAATAAGATGAAGTACGAGGGGCTGGTTTACCAGGCTAACGCAGCACGCCGCTGGTCACCCCGGGAGGAGAGCGCTGTGCGGGGAGCAGACAGAGGTGGCTGCTGGGTACAGCCACAGCCCTCCCTCAGGGAGCACTCCAGACAGGAGTGCCAGCCTCTCAGACTGCGGGCGACTGTGTGTGCTGGGCTTTCAGCTTGACAGCTGCAAAATGCTGTGTATCTCCCTTTCACACACACTCATACACAAACACACACTCGCACGCGCACACACACACACACACGCACACAACTTCCCCTTATCCCAGTTCACATGCACAAACACACACATACACATGCCAACTCAGACACAGACACAACACACACACACACCAACTCGGACACAGCACACACATACACACATATCTCAGTTCAGCTGGGGACAGCAGCCAGAAATACTTTGCTGGCTAAGCTAGAGGCGATTGTTTTGGTCTAGCCCAGAGATACAGCACCGTTGCGTAACTCCCAACACACACACACACACACACACACGAAAGTCTGCTCATGCGTCTTTCACTCACCCACACACTCACTTTTTAAAACACAGACCAGCTCATCTCTAACTCACTCACACACTCAAACTCACACCAGCTCGTCTCTAACTCATTCACACACACACAGACACACCCACACACTCACACACACACTACAGTAGGTCATCCCTAACTCACACACTCTCATTCAGAAACACACACCAACTCCAGCTGCTGCAGTCAATCAGGGCAGTGGTGACGACGGGAGCTAATCCAGCTAATCTGATTTAGCCAATGGCTCTATGCAGGCCTGAGGCCTCATTTCCACTGACTTGACAGCATGTACAGCACATAACCGTGTACAATATGTGTGTATGTGTGACAGAATACACTCAGATCACGCATACGGTGGAAATGGTCTAATCTTTTAACGTGCAGTCTAATGTCTACTTAATGTCTGCGCGCTGTATACGGAGAGTGTTGGTGGAAATGAGCCCTGAGACAATGACATGCTGTTTGTTCACTTGATCCCATGATCAGTTCTGGTGGGTTGCTGATGTGTTTTGTTTTTATTTTTCTCCCCCAAATTAGATGATTATTTTTTGGAAAGCAAAACACCTGTCTTTGCTGTGTTTCATGTCCTTTCTTTAACTTGGTTTCAGTCTCAGTGTCTTGACCATCACATTAGTATTTTAAAAAATAATTTTTAAGGAGAAAATAACGAGTGTGTCAAAAGGTGAGTAAACAACCGAAATCTTTGAGAACTAATTTCTTTCTTTCTTTCTTTCTTTCTTTCTTTCTTTCTTTCTTTCTCTCTCTCTCTCTCTCTCTCTCTCTCTCTCTCTCTCTCTCTCTCTCTCTCTCTCTCTCTCTCTCTCTCTCTCTCTCTCTCTCTCTCTCTCTCTCTCTTTTTTTTTCTCTCACGCTGTCTATTTCTCTCTCTCTCTCTCCTCACCCTCATTAACAGGTCCAGAGCGTTTCTGTGAGAACATCAGAAGCATGATCGGTTACTACCCCTCCCCCGTCTTCCGGCTGTGCTGGAGATACCTCACCCCCACCGTCTGCATTGTGAGTGACCCCCCCTGACCTCTCAACTCTGACCTTTGCACCTGTTCCCTTAGCTTAAGTTAAAAAAAAAGCTTCAGTTCTGCTCTACACACCACACACCGAAGGGCGCTGTGTCAGACATCTAAGACCTGCCTAAGGTTAGGGAGTTGGTCTTGTGATCGGAAGGTTGCCAGTTCGAATCCCACCCTACCCATGGCTGAGATGCCCTTTCACTAAGGGACATTTCTCATATCTGAGACATCATGTGTTGGGTTTCATCATTGTATTCAATTCAACAAAACTTGACATAACAAATAAGACATTTGTGTTACCAAAGCAGTAATACAAATATGCCAGACGAATAACACCTAGGTGTTTATGTGTAGACAGGTGTACAATATATCACAGTAAAATAATAAACAAGTATGAGCAGATCAGTGTACAATACTCTGTAAGCAGAATAGTACAATATATTTTGCAGATTTCTCTATAGAAATAAAAGCAATAAATACAATGAAATAAAATGAAGTTATAAATCTTTCAGCTTATGACAGTTTGAAATCTATTACGCTGCTAAAGGGACCAAATGTTGCTCTCCTGAGAGGATAGCCAGTTTTTCATACAGCTGTGCTCATACGTTTACATACCCTGGCAGAATTGATGGTTTCTTAACCATTTTTCAGAGAATCATTTGAGTAGTTTCTGTTGTCATTATGAATTAAAAAAAAAAAAAGTAAACAGGAGGTGTTCAGGAGCTTCAGCCAACCATTAACCATGACTAAAAAAAATCATACCCTCTGAAAAATGGTTAAGAAATCATCAATTCTGCCAGGGTATATAAACTTATGAGCACAACTGTATATGCTTATGGTTTCAAAGTTGGGTTTTTTTCAAATTAGGCAACGAAACTTCTCTTGGCTTTATATTTATACCAGTGAAGAAAAAGTGCTTCTCTGTCTCAACCTTCCCTGTCTGGCAGTAACCACATATTCTCGTCTTTGGCCAGTCAGGTTTTCCAATGCGTACCTGTTTCCACTGGTTGTGGTCACTGAGCCTGTAATTGGTCAGGATTTGCCTCTGCTTCGTATCTCTGACAGAGAAGAGATACTCTGCTAATTTATAGTCTTGGTTTAGGGGCAGATAAAAATCCATTCTGCACTGACTGATAGTTTGACTTCTCCAGTGTTACAAATAGTTTTCTTTTGCTTATTTTGTGGATTTTCTTGACAGAAATTTCTGATTCGGGAGCAGGGCTCGTATGAGCATCTTACTGTTTGTTATGGTTATGGAGTTGGTGCGCTCCAGTACCAGCTGGCACAAGGAACTCTTTTCTGAGTTCAGTTCCTGAGTTTTTAGCGCCTCAAAATGGAGTGTATTTTTGGGACTTGATTTTAGGTGCATCCAGAATTTTCGGTTTTTGGATCGGTTTTAGAAATGGGTAACGACCCAATTCTGCCCAACATGCATTGGTGTTTTTGTTTGAACTTTTAAGTGTAAATCTGTATGTAGGGCTTCTGTTGGATGCATGTCCCATGCAGTGTAGTCATGCATGCTGAGTGGACCCCACACCTCACTTCCATGCATCAGTGTTATGCTGTCAAATCATTTTGATCAAATTGATATTGGTATATTTATATTGTAAAAATTGAGTACAAGGCTCTTCTGGGTTTTTGTTTGAGTGCATTCACTGCCATGCTGAAACTTGTCATATGGGGGACAAGGTTTTATGTATGTTTTTGTGTACGTGATGGTATGTGTTTATACTCTTATTGATGTTTGTAGTGTGTGGTCGTACGTTTAGCAATATTATAGTATAATATTATAGTATATGTTCTTATTTTTGATATTGTTTGTAAATACAGTCATGGGCTAGAGGTTAAAGAACTGCATTTGCAGCCTAAAGGTCACAGGTTCAATTC
>CM050199.1:24197500-24210000 GCA_027475355.1 Coilia nasus
TGTATGTCTGTGTGTGCATGTGTGAGTGTGTGTTATGTGTGTGCAGCTGGACGAAGCTATCAAGACTGACGGAGACTCTGTGAAGATCTGGTCTAGACGTTTGGAAAGTTGTTCCAAAAGACTATTTAAAAAAAAACCAGAGAAGCATATTATATCAGCATTAGCTGGTGCTGTAGCCGTGGGTACTGGAGTATGTTTGCTGCGAGCAGGAGGAGGACTAGACAATGAAGGGGGCGGCAGGAGGTGGGTATATAAATGGATCCACACGGAGAATGAGGCAGTCTAACCAACCCGCTGGTTATGTAAATAGCACCAGTATCAATTGCTGCCATTGGATACTCCGTGTGTGTGTGTGTGTGTGTGTGTGTGGTTGCACTCATGCATGGTGTGCACAGCCTGGGTATGGAAATCTGTCTGTGTGTGTGTGTGCGTGCACGTGTCTGTACACGCGTGTCCATATGCACGTTATCTCCAATGTGTGATTGTGCATGTGTGCCTGTGTGTGTGTGCATGTGTGTGTGTGCATGTGTGTCCTATATTTGGAGTGTGATGTGTTGGTGGGAGTGTGTGTGTATCTGCACATTATGATGAGAGGCTGGCGTGTGGCCACACCATTGGGCTGGCATGAAAAGCCATTGCAGATGATCGGGATTATACACCATCCTATAAACCTGTGTGTGCGTGTGTGTGTGTGTGTGTGGCTGAAAACTGGTAGAAAGGGACACGTTGGATACAGTGTGCCAAGCATGCCTATACTGTTTGTGTGTGTGTGTGAAAAAGTACACGGTACACATAATATGCATTATACACATAACACATATTGTGTTGCATCACATATTATTATCTCAGTTTTGCTCAAGTCATCTTCTATATACCTGAGCGTTAGCTGTTGTTTTGATTCAGAGGAATCTGACACCTAACTGTTAGGCTGTTCACAACCCGTAGTGCATGTAAGACACTTTAAGCTCAAATGTCCTGTGGTCTAACTCTTCCTTTCTGTCATACACACACACACACACACACACACACACACACAAAGATACAAAACCACACATGACCACAGAACATTACAGAATGAACCAACACTCTGGGAACCTACTCAGTCTCCACTTGAACTCTCTCAAAGGTTGTTCACACACGCACACACACACACATACTGAAAGGAGGCCTCAACAAATATCTACAGTAGAAGGTCAGTCCCACCTGCCTCCCTGCAAACACGTGACAACGGTGTGTTGAAGTGTTAGTGTGTAAGTGAGATGGAGAGAGGTTGCATAAGGTGGATGTTTTTACACTTGCTGAAAGGGGAACAGGAGACAGAGGCTGAGGGAGAAGGAAGCCCTCTGTTTCTCTCTGTGTCGGTGTTTGTGTGTGTGAGAGAGAGAGAGAGAGTGAGAGAGAGATGTAGTGTGGAAGTGTTACTGTAACAGTGCACTTGTCTGTATGAGTGCATGAGTGAGTTCATGTGCCCGAGAGAGAGAGAATGGGTGTTCCGTGTATGTGTGTGTAAAAGTGTGTGTGTGGGGGGGTTAAGTGCATGGTGGCCAGTTTAGCCCTCAGCTGGGATAGGATAACACGTCCCTGCTGCTTGAATCCTCTGGGGTTTGGCTCAGGGCTCCACTTCCCCTCCAGCTTATGGTGCAGAACATTCTCTCTGTTTCTTGACAGCTAAGAGCTGATAAAGTCCTATTTTTTATTTATGCCATAATAAAGTTCAAAATTTCATGTTCAAACTCAAAATGAAGTTGGACCACGGAAAGGGTAGTGATCATATACAATGTGATACAAAAGCATTTATATATTTAAATTTATGTTTACGTTTTTTTTATCTTGGCAGTCAGTTCTCTGTAGGGGGGTCACTAATTGAGCTTAAAGGCAGTAAAAGCCAAGGACCACAGCAGAGGCAATGAGGTGTCCAGTTCAGAGCCCTCTACCTAAGTGGTACAAATTCACTCTGGTTAGTAACTGATACAGACAGCTGCCACTGGGCCTTTCGTCTCTGTTTCGCACAGACCGGGGGGGTATTCTGAGTAGGCGGTTTAGTAATTAGCCTGTTGCAACCTGGAGTGAAGGACCTGGGTTGTGTATATCCCATGGTTAAATAGGCTGTTGTTAGGAAGAGCAGCCCTTCTTTACTCATAGTGGTCAATATCTCACTCTATTGTATTACTATAAATACTGTAGCAGAGGGAGTTCAGCTCCGGCTGGCTATATTGCTGAGGTAAAGAGGCAGAGCTGAGCATTGGAGGGCTCCGGCCCAATTTCAGCCCTGTGTATATATCCATTACGTGACAGTGGACAGTGGATGTCCAGTCTGTGGGGTTTGTGTCAGGCTTGGTCACTGCGATTCTGTGGGGGTTGGGGAGTATTGCTTATCTTATGCATGAGAAATTCGCTTTAGTGTGTTAAGATAATGGACAATTCGCATGACTCTCAAGTTCATTTTGTGACAGTTGGTACCCCTATCAACCCATTTGGTCTGAGAGGAATGATTGGATGAGGTTATTTAAAATGTACTTTTTTGCTGTGCTCAGATAATGTTATGTAATTCACAGCTATCTGTATTAGATTTGATTAGATTCAACTTTATCGTCATTAAACATGTATAAACACAGGGTAACAAAATATGGATTAGCATCTAATTAGGAGCAGCAAGTGTGATATATACAGTATATGCAGTATACAGCAATATACAGTATAGTACAGTGTAGTTTGTAGTACATTATGTACAAATAAATAGGGCAGTGTGAACAGGTGGAAAATATATATATTAATATATGAACAAGCAAATGTGTAAAGGCAATAGCAAGAAATGCTATGGCCTAGTGGTTAGGGAGTTGGTCTTGTGATCGTAAGGTTGCCAGTTCGAATCCCACCCTATCCATGGCTGAGATGCCCTTGAGCAAGGCATCTAACCTCACATTCCAGGGACTGTAACTAAAACCCTGTAAACATTTGTAAGTCGCTCTGGATAAGAGCATCAGCTAAGTGTAATGTAATGTGAAAATATATCTGAAAATGCCTCTACCATCGCTCACCCCACCTTTATTCAGTGAGGTGGAAAATGGCTTTTTGGGTAAGTGAGTTTGTGGAGGGGGTCAATAAACAGCTAAAAAGACTCACAAGTGTCCTGTTTCGTGACTTTTGGTGAATCGTGACCTTACTGAGGAGGCCATGCTCGGTGTCCTGAATAGCCCTGTGTCCTCCCTTGTTCTAGGGCAATTATCATGGTAGCCACCTGTGACACCCTCAGCTCCAGATCCGGTGGCAAAGACCGTGCCAACTGATTAAGCAGTCTGGCTCTATGTTTGGGAACTGTGACACAGATAATATCTCACACACACACACACACACACACACACACGCACACACACACACACACACACACACTAAAGTACAGTACAGTGTCTAGGAGACAGACACATGCTCCTGAACACAAGAGGACTGAAGTGGATTGAGGTAAACCCGTGTGGCAGTTGTTGATAGGTGGAAAAGGCCTTTATCCTTCTTGTGCTCTATCAAGCATCCAAAGGACATTTGAGATAAATTACTTCCTGCTTGCATATGAGGTGTGGAATAACACATAAAGAGATGGATCACAAAATACACACATGCACACACACACACACAATCGCAAACTTCCTGACTTCCTGTTGATAACATTACCTGTGTCTATGTCCCTTAAAGGGCCAGTACTGTCATTGCCACAAGTGTGCCTTTGTGCTTAACTTGGCAGTGGAAGGGAGAGTCCACTGAGCCCTGCCTGTGATATTGCTGAAGAAAGGCATCGTGGATGGCAGCCTAGCGTCACGGATGACATGCTGTTTTTGGCAGTGTGCAAATGGGCTGTGTCATACTCTGGGTGCCCTTGGAACGAGTGGTTCCATTCTGGCTCCATGCAGGGGGCGGAGTGGAGAGGGTGTGGGGGTTAGTTTGTTAGAGCAGGAGAGGGCCAGGAGAGTGGGCACACATTAAGGCTACATTGTGGGCTTGTTTGAAATGACTGGTTGGCTCAGTGGCTGGCTTAAAGCAATGATATCTCTTCCCGAACGTCACCATAACTCAAAGTATCCACCCAAAAACATCACTTTTTCATTGCTTTAAGCCAGCCACTCAGCTAACCAGGCATTTCAAACAAGCCCATTGCTTCAGCATCCACACACATCCACAGAAAGCTATTCAATCGTGACAAAGGGACTGTGACGCTGTCCACCCTCACCACCACGACCATCACCAGCCTTTTATGCTGTATGTATGTTTGTGTACACCTACAGTGGGACCTTTGAAATAATATCTGAGTATACCCCCTGGACACACACAGAGGCTTGCCCAAAAAGATGTCTGGGCCCCTGAAAAGATCCAATTATTGGGCCTCCCACCCCCTCCCCAAAAATACCCCTATGGTTTTCAATTGTCTGGGTCTCCCCTGGCGGCTGGGCCCTGGAAAGCTTTCATCTTTTGAGCAGCCATACACACATGCACACACATACACACACACACCTTTCTCTGATGTACATACATGTATACACACACACACACACACACACACACACACACACACACACACACACACACACACACACACACACACACACATACCTTTCTCTGATGTACATACATGTATACACACACACACACACACACACACACACACACACACACACACACACACACACACACACACAGACATTTAGAGATGCACGTGCACTTTCTCTTTTTCTGCCCCTGAGCTGAAAGCAATCAAGAGGGTGGTGAGTGTCAGTGGTGTTTAACAAGGCCACAACAGAATTAGGACCCATTGAATGAGTTGAGTGCTTAACTCAATGCCTCTGGGCATAGTGTACGTTAATGTGTGCCTCTCTCTCTCTCTCTCTCTCTCTCTCTCTCTCTCTATTCTTTCAACCCCTTTGTGTGTGTGTGTGTGTGTGTGTGTGTGTGTGTGTGTGTGTGTGTGTGTGTGTGTGTGTGTGTGTGCGTGTGTGCGTTTATACAGTGTTATACAGTAACTGTATCTAAATAACTAAGGCAAATTTAGGCCTTTTTATCATTATGTTTATTTGCCTTTGTCACTGTCTTGCCTTAGAGTAAACTTAATTTTGTTTGGATCTAGAGGGAGAAACGTTAAAATGCATCAGTACTGTTAAAAAACAAACATTAAATCGGTAATGAATGAAGCAAAGGGTGAACTGGGGTTTGTTGTATTCATTTGAGATTATCAAGACATCGGACTCCAGCAAGTAATTGCTACAACCACTGACAACAAACGCCTACCTCTCTAGCAAGCCTTCACAAGCACGAATACACACAGGCTAGCGTTTACGCATATGCACCCACACGAAGTCAAATGCCCCGTCTGCGTCACTCCCACGCTTGGACGTTCTATTCCAGTGACGCCATGAATTATCCATTCCCTTACAGTGCTGGAATTCAAACTCCGTCCACAGCTCCAAAAGTTTCGCCTTTAAATAATTAAACGCACTGAATTGTTAGCAGGGAAGCCAGTCTGAAAGAAGAGAAAGAACTTGCTAGACATCTTTTTTTCCTCACCGAGCCATATTCGATTTTACTTTCAGGAGGGGAAGGTAGACAGTGACAGTTGTTGACATTCTATACAGTACACTGTGCTGGTACCTCCGTGTGCGTGTGTGTGTGTGTGTGTGTGTCTGATGATAGAGTGATGTCACAGCAGAGTGACATGACCCACTCCAGCTACAGACAGAAGGGGCTAAAGAATGCATGTCAACCCCCCATGCCTCTCTCCATCCAATGTACAATACCCGTTATTCTGCACTGAGTGGGGCTGTCGCCGGCGGGGGCAGTCGCTTTATTAGATGCGCAGGGATTCCCACAAGCGGATTCCCTCTAAATGACGGCACGTTTCTATTTTCTATGCGCTGTAAGCTTCCAAGACTGATGTTGCGTGGATAGATTTGAGTGAGGCGGCGTAATCAACTCAGGAATACTTACACGGTTTGGTTCAGTACATGTGTGGATCATGGAAGCATTTTTATGAAGCTATTAGATGTGTGCAAGAAAACCGGAAAAACAAGGGAGGAAAACACCAGTGCACAATGCAATCAGGCTGTAAAAACATTGCCCTGATGTTTGTCATCGGTACTTCAGCTCACCGCGTGTTTGCGCCGCGGCGCCGTGCTAGGACAGAGAATTTAAGAGGGTCGGTAGACCTAGCTGCCTCCAGCACTTGACTTCGCTTTGATTTTCTCCAGACACAAGACCGCAGAGTTAGGAGAAGGAGACGGCTAAGCCAGAGAGAGAGAGAGAGAGAGAGAGAGAGAGAGAGAGAGAGAGAGAGAGAGAGACAGAGAGAGCTAGAGAGAGGGGTGGAGTGCAGAGTTAGCGCAAAGGGGCAGGACTTTCTCCCCCCTCTCTCTCCCTCTCCCTGGTGCTTTTAAGAGGAAACTTTGTGTTTTGTTCTTCAAGTTCAGCCTCGTCCTTGCAAACTCTGCTGCTGTGCACTTCTCTGCCTATCCGCTTTGGCTTTCACTCCACTGATGCCTTTGTTCATTCGGCTTTTCTTACTTTTTCGCGGGAGTTTGAGTATCAAGAGAAGATGCGCATTCAAATCATTTGCTGTTGGTGCACTTCCATAAGTTCTTTTCACAGGTATTTGCTCTCTATGGCGTGCTGACCTAAACGCGAATGTTCCGGTGCGGACCGCTTGTTTTTGGGTGAAGATGGTTTGTGTTTTCCGCACTTGCACCGGCGGAGCGGTGCTGCTGAGAGTACTGCTACTATGCGCTGTTGAGTTCCACACTGGCGATGCTGTGCACGGTGGGAGTTTAGTCACTTTCAGAGCATTTTCCTTACCTGGGAATGAATCGCTTCCCTCACCAGCTGAGAGCGTGGATGGACTAGTGCAGACAATAGACCGGATTTATCACGGGGGCGGGAAAGCAGGGTATCTGGTTTATCTAGATGGAAAGCGCTTTCAGTTGGATATGGAGAGGGACGAGGCGCTTCTGTCACATCACTTCAGCTCCAAATATGTGACTGATCTGCTGGGGGCGGAAGAGGGCGCGCCGGCCCTGCACCGGGAGTGTGTTTACAGAGGCACAGTGGACTCGAATCCCGAGTCCTTAGCGGTGTTTACCTTGTGTGGTGGTGGTCTTGAAGGATTTTTTGCGGTGGAACATGCACGTTATACTATTAGACCTCTGGTTCGTGCCAAGGGTCATGAAAATGATGTGCACGTGATAGAGGATTCGGACGCAGAGCGCGCGCTACACTCTTACACCCGTGAGCACTTCAGTTTTGAGGAATTGCCCACTGGCGAGAGCTGTGGCACAAGGGAACGGCGACGCCGGAAAGACCCATCGGGGAAGCGTCGGCGGAAGGGCCGTGGGAAAGGCAAGAGCCGCCGTCGTGGATATAGTATCAAGGAGGATGGCCACGGAGCGCACGGCAGGAGGTGGTGGGAGAAATTCTCCAAGTCTGTGACACCACAGAGCGACAATGTCAAAAGGCGCAAACGGTCTGTGTCTCGCGCCAGGTATGTCGAGCTGCTACTGGTTGCTGACGAGTCCATGTCAAAAAAGTATGGCAAGGACCTGAACCACTATCTGATGACCCTCGCGTCTATCGCTTCCAAGCTGTATGGGCATGCCAGCATCGAGAACCCCATTCGACTGACTGTGGTCAAAGTGACCACGGTGACGGAGAAGGAGAAAGGGCTAGAGGTGTCCAAAAACGCGGCAGCCACTCTCAAGAGCTTCTGCAAGTGGCAAAATCAACAGAACCCGCTGGATGATGACCACCAACATCACCACGACGCGGCAATTCTCTTCACCAGGCAGGTAAATACGCATAGATTCCACGAATCGCTTTTACTCACCTCACTGACACGCCCAGCTGGGTAAACTTGTAAACAGCCAGAACTCCTGAAAGTACCTCAGCTCAGTCATCCTGACTGTAAAGGCATGTTTTCGTTTGCATTACGCACCGCCGTTCCACGGTGCACAGGTGGAGGGACCGGATACAGAGTAATTTATTTGAGGTGTTTTTAATGGCATAATAAATCAGTGTTGCTCAGCTCTCTCTCTCTCTCTCTCTCTCTCTCTCTCTTTATCTCACCTCTCTCTCTCTCTCACACACACACACACAGTCTGTCTGTCTCTCTCTGTCTGTCTGTCTCTCTTTCTCTCTCTCTCTCTCTCTCTCTCTCTCTCTCTCTCTTTCTCTCACCTCACACACACACACACACACACACTGTCTGTCTGTCCGTCTGTCTGTCTGTCTCTCTCTCTCTCTAATATTATTTCCAAAGTGCATGTTTTACTGGGCACATGCTTCTGTCTTAGGAATCCCCCTCCCTGTCCCTAAAGGAGGATGTTTCGACACCGTGTGATCTCTGGTACGCAAAGACTTCTCTCTTCAGAGCAGAGAAAGCCAAAAGCAGTTTCTGGTCGTATTGGGCTGATTTTGTCCCGCAAACACAACCGGTCTGCCTTGATTTTTTTTCCTTATGGTTGTCTTTTTTCCGTAGCCATATCTCTTTTAACAGTGTGATTTATTTCACGAAGCACAGGCCCGTCTGGACCCAGCGCTGTCAGTAAAACAAACACAGCACCGTTTGAAAACCATCCCATGCGAGAGACCACACTCATTTAAGTTTCCCTCAGATCGACCCGCGGCAAGCAACACCAAGTTCCCGCTCCTTCCTCACCCCCTGTCTTGTGGTTCTGTGCTTCATACCTCACCCCTCGGGTCAGATTTCCTGTCAAGGGTTTGTGGTATGCTTAAGTCATGCAAGGTCTTGCTCACTGGAGACACTGTTGTTTGCCAAGTTTTTTTTTTTTGTTTTCTTTTTTTTTTTTTGTCTGGCAATGAAACATGTTTTGGAACCTAAAACTTAAAAAACAAGGCCGCATCACTTTGCAGGCTTGTCAGGTCGGGAATCCATACCAGAGGTAGCGTCTCTTGGCAGTCCCAGAATGACCTGGACTGGCATGCGGTCCTCGGTGCCAGCCGGCTCTGGGAGACTTGGCCACGGCGCACCTGCAGCGGGTGTTCTTTTTGGCTGGGCATCCGTGCGCTGCGGAAATTGCACGAAATGGGCAAGGCAAGCCCAGAGATGGCCGCTTCCACAGAAGGGTGAAGGAGAGAGCAGCCAGAGTGGTCTCCCTTCACCCCCCACCCTTAACCCCCCTCTCATTCTCTCTCGCTCCCTTTCTTTATGTGGGTTTGGGCAAGTTCATCTCCTTTAAGAACTCATCTGTAGGTAGGTTTCCTTGCTGTCGGAAACCACTGCAAAAAAAACCTGTCCTGTTCTAGGAGGGCTCAATAAGCCTCATTGAGTAAAACATAAACTATCACATCAACACAGATGTTTATTAATAACCACAGATGTTTGGTCCAGCTCCCATGCAGTCATGGACAATCACCTGACACTAAATCTTCTTTCCTTTTCCACTGTGGGGGATATGATCTCGCTGCCGGTTAAGTGCCTCATGCTGTTAGAAGCCTTTGATGTAGCAACTCAACATGTTGTTGTGTCTCATCCTATTAGTCTTCCTCACAGGTCCAATTTGTTCCAGGATATTGTAAGAGGGGGTTTGTGGGCCGCTTGGGGGTGCCAGTGACCACAGAGTGCATTGGTTCCCAAACCACACACACCTTACACCACCCCCCCACCCCCAAGTCCATCTTCCTCCCCCCATATCCATAGGTTCTGGGGCCATGTCCTGGTCTTGGTCCTAGTCCTGGTCCTGGTTGGGGAGTGCTCCACGTGGACATGGCTGGGGGCTGGAGATGGTTGTGCTGGAAGTGAACAACAGACACATTGAGCGGCGGCACTTTCAGCTTCCAGTGAATGTGTGATTATTACATTACAGCCACCCGCGGCCTGAGCGATCGCTGCACGCAGCCAACAAAGCCCTCACTGTGTGAGAGACAGTGCAGTGGAGGGACAAAGAGAAGATAGGCGATGACAGAAACAGGGAAAGGAAGAGAGAGAGAAAGAGAGAGAGGGAGAGAGAGACAGACAGAGAGAGAGAGATGGATTAGTAAATAGACAGGAAGTGTGATACCAGATGGAATCATAGTGGCACAGTAAGAAAGCAAATATGGAGGACAGAAAAAGCAAGTGATGGACAGGATTGCATCTTCTATCATTTTTTTGCCCCCCCCCCCCCCCCAAAGTCTATTTTTACTGAACTTTAAGACTGGCAACGTTTTGATCACATGATCACACTTGTGTTAAACTTAATAACATAGACTTTCTGGGGCTAAAGTAGTGAGCAGACTCTATGCACTATGCACTACTTTGTAATGCATTTGTCTGGCACCTGTTTACTTCCTTAGATTAAGGTGACCAGACCTCTGAGATGAAAATCGGGGAAACTGAGGACATTCATATTATTACAGTACATACCAGTAAAATAAGTAATGTGTAACAACAAAGGGTTTTTTTCGTATTTTACAGACACACAAAAGCAGGGACTGTCCCTGGAAATAGGTGACGTCTGGTCACACTACCTTAGATGTGCACAACTTCTCTCTTTTGCATCTTCAATCATCATGTGCCCTTATCGCAGTGCAGCATGTAAACAAGGAGCAGCACATGGGTTGGAGAAGAGTGGTGCAGTCAGAAACAGTCACAAGTATAATGGAGAGAAAAAAAAGTGATGGACAGAAGTGCAACTTTTATCGTCAAGTCCAGTAAAGTGGGTTTTACTGTCTCTCCGGCCATAGTGTAGTAAAGTGATACAAAGCAACGTTTCGTCAGGAACAATTAGCATTACACACAAACAGTTAAAAACAGTAGAGACAAGACAAGACACATGCAGTACAGTGGCAACACACACACACACACACACACACACACACACACACAATAAAGATACACGTTACACGTTAGTGTGTGTAAGTCTGTTATCGGCTTTGTGGTGACAGACATTTCGATGCGAAATCAGTTTAAAATAAACGTTATAAGTTCACTTACTTAAACTAAAGGTTTACGGAAGCTATATTTGTCTATTTTCACTATGTAAAAGCCTCATTTGAAGTGCAACAGCAACAGACATAGGCACTATGCCAGTAATAGGATCACTTTCGCTAATACACGTGATATACATCTTAAATAAGCTTTTCGTGTGCCCTTCATCAGCCCCTAATGTGGTGTTACGTGTAAAGAAAGAGCAGCACAAAGGTTGGGTGAGCTTGGACATTCATGGGTACTGTATAACATACCTTCAAACAGCTTTTATTACCCTCCAGTCCAACAGGGCTCAGGTGGCTTTGCAGTCATTTGGCCCAGCTCAGCAGGTGCTGTTTGTAAACACACAAATCCCCTTTAATTCAGGTAGAAGAGAGCCAGGGCCTTTGGGGATTAAATAAGCTTAGGTGTTTGTTTGGATTAGGTTACTATGGCATTATGGTACCAGAAGCTTTGGCAACACACACACACACACACACACCTACACACACACACACACACACACACACACACCTACACACACACACACACACACACCTACACACACACACACACACACACACACACACACACACACACACACACACACACACACACCTACACACACACCTACACACACACACACACACACAGGCACAGGCACATACACATAGGCTGTCAACACCTCTGTATTTTTTTCTGTTACATGCTTTATTTATGCTTTCATTCTGAAATGAAATATGGCGCCTGTGCATGTTCAAACATTAATGCTCCACCACCTGCTCCTGGAGGCCTTACTGTGTGTCCTCATCAATACTAATGTGTGCACAACACAACCATATGCACACTGGAAAACACAGTATCCAAGAAAGAGCATGTCATTGCACCACAGACACACAAACACACACACACACTCACACAGAAGCACACATACACACACACAGAAGCACACACATACATGCACACACACACACACAAACACACACTCACACAGAAGCACACATACACATAAACAAAAGCACACACACACACATGCACACACACACATACACACACACAAACACACACAGAAGCACATACACACACATGCACACACACACACACACAGAAGCACACACGCACACAGAAGCGCACACACACACACATGCACACACAAACACAGACACACACACACTCACACTTGTGCACACACAAACACAGACACACACACACACACACATATAGAGGCATATACACACACATACACACACACACACGACCTCATACATACAGCATTTGCTTTTGCTTACCCATCTCCTCCACGTGAAGAGAGAGAAAAAAAAGTGTGAGTCTACTCCTACTCTGTCTCCTTCCGCTCTGTCAGCGCGTGTGTGCTTCGCTATGAGTGATGGGCACACATCAGCACCTCTGGGGGCGCACAGGGATATAGATGCACGGAGGTGAGAAATGGCTCTCCCCAGTAGGGGCTCTGTGTGTACACTGTACATATAGTGCAGATACCCATACTGTATGCCTGTGGACCTTCGTATCCCCTCCGGGGTCCTTCGGCCATGGTGTTTTTTTTTTG
>CM050199.1:24215000-24220000 GCA_027475355.1 Coilia nasus
AGCGTGCGTCTGTATCTCCTGCTGGAGAACCCATCCCTGAGTCTGTGATCGTCTCGCCATCCTTTGAGTCACTGCATTAAATTTCATTACCGGTGTCTGAGTGAGGGAGTAGCAGTGCTTTACAGCTTGTTTACTTGGCCAAACAAGCAGACGGCAGTGCGCTCACACAAACACACACACACACACATACAGACACAGACACACTCACACACACAGACACACACATACAGACACACACACACACACACACACACACACACACACACATACTCCAAAGTCCCTCTGGAGACTGGACATTAAGCAGCTCTTATGTGGACACAGACACACACACAGACACCCACACACACACACAAACATACACATACACATACACACACACACACACACACACACACACACACACACACACACACACACACACACACACACACACACACACACACACACAAACACTCCAGAGTCCCTCTAGAGACTGGACCTTAAGTGCCAGCAGCTCTTATGTGGATGTGGGCGTGGTGTGCAGTCAGGCAGGTGGTGTGTGTGTATGTGTGTCTATGTGTGTGTGTGTGTGTGTGTGTGTGTGTGTGTGTGCGTATACTAGACAGAGTGTAGTCTGTTCCCAGTTTGCAGCCGTGAGTGTAAATACACACCCAAAGAGGCTCACACAGCGTGTCTGTCAACAACACTGGCGGTGGGAATCACCCTCGGCCCAGGGGTGTCTGAGTGTATGTTTGTTTATTTTTTAGAGCAAGTGTGTGTGTGTGTGTGTGTGTGTATGTGTGTGTGTGTGTGTGTGTGTGGTGTGTATCTGTGTGTGCGTGTATGTGTGTGTGTGCGTGTGTGTGTGCGTGGGGATGTGTGTGTGTGTGTGTGTGTGAGCATGTGTGTGTGTGTGTGTATGTGTGTGTCTGTGTGTGTGTGTGTGTGTGGGAGAGAGAGAGGGAGGGAGAGAGAGAGAGAGTAAAGAAGAAGAGAAAGATATAGAGCATTACAGGGCATGTGTGCACCGCATGTGCAGTGTTCCTGTGGACACAGGCACATGCACACACACACACACACACACACACACACACACACACACACACACACACACAGTCTGATTGATTTATTCAGATGAGACCTCAAGCCTGGAAGTTCAACCTGATTGATCGATGTGGGAGACAGACCATCGATCAATAACTACCAACACACACCATCACTAAAATACACCACACACACACACACATACACACACACGCACGCACGTGCACGCACACACACGCACACACACACACACACACACACACACACACACACACACACACACACACACACAAACATGCTTCACCTAGGTCAGTTTTCTGTGATGATATGAGAATGTGTGAGCACATGTGTGTTAATGCCATGTCCACAAAAGCGTGTCACAAGCTGTTTTCCGTGTTCCAGAGAGGCTGAGCCCATTATGTAATTGTGTGCCTGCTGGTTGCTCTTGGCATATTTCTGTGTGTGTGTGTGTGTGTGTGTGTGTGTGTGCGCGTGTGTGTATTTAACAAGAGAGTGAAGTAACAAGTAACAAGTGAGTGAGAATGTGTTGCCTAGAGTGTGATTACTCTCCAAGGGGCTAACATTTCCCTTTCTGTGTGTGTGTGTGTGTGTGTGTGTGTGTGTGTGTGTGTGTGTGTATTGCAGGATCTTTGTGGGCACCACTCGTGTGATACTCTGGGTATGGCGGACGTTGGCACCATCTGCTCGCCGGAGCGTAGCTGTGCCGTCATAGAGGATGATGGCCTGCATGCAGCCTTCACTGTGGCCCATGAGATAGGTAAGTATTCACACACACACACACACACACACACACACACACACACACACTCTCTCTCTCTCTCTCTCTCTCTCTCTCTCTCTCTCTCTCTCTCTTTCTCTCTTTCACAAGATACACACACACACTCTCTCTTTCTCTCTCTCTCTCACACACACACACACACACACACACACACACACACACACACACACACACACACACACACGTACACACACGTACACACACGTACACACACACACATTTTTCTTTCTCACACAAGACACATACACACAAACATGACACATACACTCACAAGATATGCACACACACTCACAAGACACACACACACACACACACACACATACACACAGCCATAGATGTGTACATGTCACATTGTTCACTCCTATCTACTTCTGTGTGTGTGTGTGTGTGTGTGTGTGTGTGTGTGTGTGTGTGTGTGTGTGTGTGTGTGCGTGCGTACTCAGGTCACCTGTTGGGCCTGTCCCATGACGACTCTAAGTTCTGCGAGGAGCGTTTCGGCTCGACGGAGGACAAGAGGCTCATGTCGTCCATCCTGACCTCCATCGACGCCTCCAAGCCCTGGAGCCGCTGCACCTCTGCCACCATCACAGACTTCTTCGACGACGGCAACGGTGAGTAGAGCGAGAGGGAGGAGAGGAGTGGAGGGGGGTGGAGGAGAGGAGAGGAGAGGATAGGAGAGATGCGGAGGGAAGAGGAGAAGAGAGGGTAGTGGATGGGTGAGGGGAGTGAATGACCAGTGCTTTTATCTATCTCTATCCCCCATGACTGAGGTCCCTTGGGCGCCGTTGTTATGGCTGCTCTCTGCTTACTTGTTCGATGGAATCGAATGTTATTGTGTGTTGTGTGATCACAATAACAAATGGGAATCACTTTCATTTCAGCCATCTTGCCATGTGAAGACACAACACAACAGGGCATGAATGGAACAGCAAGAGATATTGTCCTGATGTGACCCTTCATCACACATGAGCTACAGGCAAAAAGCATCTACAAATATACTCCTATACCATCATGTGACATGTGGCTGCATTTATGATATACTACAGTTAAACGTGTAGGTGCTGTTTTGCTGGTGCAATGCAATGCTTGTAAAGTCGTTTTTTCAACCTTAAAATAATATTTCCAAAATCATTTCAGTAGCTCATCAACTTGTAACTGGGTGAAAGGCACTTCTAAATTCGCTTTGCCGCCCTCCACGGTCTATAACCACACTAAGTATGTTCGGAGAAGTGGGCCGTCTCTCTGTAGTTTGAATGAGAGACAATTCCGCTTCCAACCTGTAGGGCGACCGAAGACGAAAACTACATAGTGTTGCTTTAAACTGTTACTGTGTGAGATATTAGTACAGACATATAGTTGTAGTGAATACTTACTGCTACATCAACAGAGAAGAGTGGATAAGCCGATAAAAAATTGGAAATTATATTGGAACCAAATACAGAGCAACAGAGCAGTAGCAAGGAAGCACACCTGTAGGGAAGGCTGCACCAAGAAATACAATGACAAAAACATTTTATTTAGGCGCACAAAGTCCTTTTTGGGGTGTCGTGCAAACTTACCTCCTGATTTACCTCCCGATTCAGGCCTGACGGGAATCGCTGCGTATATAGATAAGGTTTCAGGCGAAGGGTTGCTGCCCTGAACTTCAGGTGCTCCGCAGAGAGAGGACCGTCTGTAAGGCTATTCCCAGACAAGTACAAAAATAACACATTCTCCAGAATGAAATTCCAGTAAACGCACTCTAAGTAAGTTAAAAGAGAGAAATAGGAGAGGTACATAGATGGGAAGGATAGATAGATAGAAAGAAAGAAGGGATAGGGAGAAGTGAGGGGAAAAGTACTGGACAGGGAAGGAATTTGAAGGGGGCGTTTAAGAAAGAAGAGAGGACTAGTAAGAAAAGAAAGGATCAAAGGAGGGGCTGTAGAGAAGGAGGTGGAATGGAAACGAAGAGAGGGAACGCAAGAGAGGCATTTTTTAAACTCTTTTATTACCCGCACATGTCTCGCATTGTCCGCTTTTCCCCTGCAAATAAAGTAATTGAGTTGTGCGGTGAATCCACAAATCATTTGCACGTGTATGCATGCAAAGTCACACAAACAAACCAGGGACTGCAAACTGCAAGGGAATTGGACGGAAAACTGTAAAAGCTGGACGAGAGGAATGGGTAACAGGAGAACGGCCATTACCTCTCGACTGGCTCTCTCCTGCTCCGTCATTGAGATTGACCCTCTCCTTACCTCTCTACCGATGCCTGCTCTTGTTTTCAGCTCTCGTTTTCGATCCCTCCCCTCATGCCCCGCTGTGTCCTCTAAGTCTTTTTGAAAAAGGTGGAACTGATTAATTCCGTGATTAATCCTAGGAATTATAAGTGGTTTCTCCTTTTTCCGAAAGACTTTGTCTGGTGAATTATTTTAGAGTGTGAACCTTTCTAGTCTTTCTCCTCGCCCGCTCTGTCCTCTCCCAAGCTTAAAGCAACCACCAAGTAGAGTTTTTTCAGCCTTAAAATTTCCACAAATGTTTGAGTGGTTCATCAGCTTTCAACAGGGTGAAAAGTACTTTTGATTTGGCTTTGTTGCCCTCCGTTAGCCTGGTAATCCCGCCCCTCGTACTTCATTTCATTTTGTACAGAGGATCTGTTCAGGGTCATTTAGTCGGCCCCAGCAAGACCGATCCAATCAGCGAACAGAGGGTGTGTTCGTCAGCCATGACGTTGACCTTGTGTGCTACATTTGAACTGTAGTGCGTAGGTAGGCATACATGACGTAGGTATACATGATGACCAGGCGTTTCGTTTCTGTTTCTGACGGTGTCTGGACCAGACCCTCTGTACAAAATGAAATGAAGTACGAGGGGCTGGTTTACCAGGCTAGCCCTCCATGGCCTATAACCACAAGTAAGTTTGAAGGAGCGGACTGTAGTTCTCTATGAGAGGCAATTCCACTTCCAACCTAGGGCAACCGAAGACGAAAACTACTTAGTATTGCTTTAAAGATGTACTTCCATCGTGTATTCATTAATTTTGCGATGGTCTGTAGTATTAATGAATGCCCTGTGAGCTGGTTTTGGTGAAATAATGCTTTAGTGCTTCTGTTTTAGGCTGTTCTAGTTTGGTGGAGGAGGTGGAGCAGGGAGAATGACAGGTCCTGGGCTATGCTAGTCACAGGCTACAATTATTTCA
>CM050199.1:24225000-24257500 GCA_027475355.1 Coilia nasus
TGCATTTGTTAACTCTTACTTAACACACTATTCAGCATTTGGTAACCGTAGCTTTTACACTATTTCTCATCAGTAAATCATTTACAAACATATCTACAAATGGTTATGCAGACAGAGAATGTGATAGACTGACAGAAAGGCAGCAGACTGAGAGATAGATAGCAGAGCAGATAGCATAAAGACAAACAGTCAGACATACAGACAGATAGCCAACCGGCATCCAGACACATGTGTGTGTGTATGCTTATAAATGATTTACTGATGAGAAATGGTGTAAAAGCAATAGTTGAACAAATGATGAACAAAGTGTTAAGTAAGAGTTAACAAATCCAAAATAAATGCCTGTTACGAAGTAGTAATATTAATTAGTGAAATCACCTGTGTTTGGAGCACAGGCAGAAGGAATGTATTTGGCAGGACGTTTACTTTCTCAAGCTGGTTTGTCCAGCTCTGAATGTTTGTGCCCGTCAGAGGGCAGGCTGTCGCCGGTGTGGCCCTCCCCTGTGTAACCTAATGGGTCCGCGGAGACTGCAGGCAGGGGCCACCTCGCTGGCTTTGAACATGAGACTCGGTGCGCAGTCAGGCAGGGCACTGGGCAGCCTCTCTCAAGGACCCCTCTGTTGAGCGTGCTCACTGGAGCATTCAGGCTCCTCAAGGGAGGCCCTTGTCAAGATTATTGAGTTTGGGATGGAGGGGTATGATCCTGTTCCAGTCACAAGAGTGTGATAATTGTTTTGTTGTTTTTCTCTCTCTTTCTCTTCCTCCTTGCAAGTATAAACTTTGACCCCTTCTCTCGTGCTTTTGTCCTTCCCATCAATCTCTCACTCTCCCACCACATCTGTCTCTTTTCTTTTTTTTACTTTATGCATTGCTTTGCTCCTCTCTCTCTCTCTCTCTCTCTCTCTTTCTCTCTCTCTTTCTCTGTCTCTCTCTCTCTCTCTCTCTCTCACTCTCTCTCTCTCTCAATCACTCTCTCTCTCTCTCTCTCTCTCTCTCTCTCTCCCCACCTTCATTTTTGTTTTCTCTATGCATTTTTGCTATACATTATTCTATTCTCTCTCACACACTCTCTGTCTCTCTCACTCTCTCTCTCTCTCTCTCTGTCTCTCACTCTCTCATTCACTCTCTGTTACTCTCTTTCTCTCTATCTCCCCACCACATCTATCTTCTTTTTCTTTTTCTGCATTTTTGCTATACATTATTCTATTCTCTCTCTCACACACACTCTCTCTCTCACACTCTTTCTCTCTCTCTCTCTCTCTATCTCTTCATCATTCTGTCCCTTCCCCAGGCCTCTAACCACGGCAGCTGGAGCTCGTGGGGGCCGTGGGGGTCGTGTTCGCGCTCGTGTGGAGGGGGGGTGCAGTTCGCCCAGCGCCTGTGCAACAACCCCCCGCCCCGCAACAACGGCCGCTTCTGCACGGGCAAACGGGCCATCTACAGGTCCTGCAACGTGGAGCCCTGCCCGCCCAGCAGTACGTACACACACACACACACATACACACACAGCGCCTGTGCAACAACCCCCCGCCCCGCAACAACGGCCGCTACTGCACGGGCAAACGGGCCATCTACAGGTCCTGCAACGTGGAGCCCTGCCCGCCCAGCAGTACGTAGGCAAACCTTCACACACACACACACACACACACACACACACACACACAAGCACATACCCTACTCTATGCTCTGCTGCCCGCCTAGCAGTACGTAGGTAAACCTGCACACACACACACACACACACACACACACACACACACACACACACACACACACACACACACACACACACACACACACACACACACACACACAGACATGCACATACCCTGCTCCCTCAGCAGTACTTGTGCAAACCCACACACATATTCATGCATACAGTACAGAAAACAGACAGACACACACACACACACACACACACACACACGCACACACATGCACACACACACACACACACACACAGACACACGCACACACACACGCACACACACGCACACACACACACAGACACACACACGCACACACACACACACCCTGCTCCCTCACACACGCACACACACACACCCTGCTCCCTCAGCAGTACATGTGCAAACCCACACAAATATTTATACATACAGTAAACAGACAGACAGACAGACACAACTACACACACACACACACACACACACACACACACACACACACACACACCTCAGCATTAACTGGGAGACCCCAGAGTCATAGAAATTCTCATATGGGCAGCACGTAAACACACACAGGCTAACATAAATAAACACACATACACACACACACACACACACACATCCACACACACACACCTTTACACACCGGCTCACATACAGACTCAAACAGATAAACACATGTGTGTGCACACATACACACAAACACACACACCCTCATAAATAAAACAGGTGCTTGGGTGGAGGAGAGACACAGTCAGAAAGTCAGACAAACTTCAGACACATAAATTATTCAGACAAATGGTACAATGGTAATGGTACCTTAGCATAGTTTTCTGCGAAAGTGCACACACACACACACACACACCCTTTCTGCCTGTCTCTTCCTCTCTCTCTCTCTCTCTCTCTCTTCCTCTCTGTCTGGCTCAATCACTCTCTCTCTCTCTCCCTCTCTTTCTTTCTCTTTCTCTCTCTCCTCACTCTCACACACACAACCTCTCCGTCCCTCACACACACAGACATCCTTCCTCACACACACTCTGTCTCTGTCTTTGTCTCCTCCGAAGGCAAGACCTTCCGGCAGGAGCAGTGCGAGGTGAGGAACGGGCCCCAGACGGACCCCAAGGGCGTGAAGACGCACGTGGAGTGGGTGCCCAAGTTCGCCGGCGTGCTGCCCAAGGACGTGTGCAAGCTGACCTGCCGCGCCAAGGGCACGGGCTACTACGTGGTCTTCTCTCAGCGGGTAATCAATCCTCACTCAGCCATCACCTCGCCATACCCCACACTACCCCACCCCACCCCACCCCACCCCGTCCCACCGCTGCTAATTACAGGCCACATTGATTAGCTCCCTGAAGCCTGTGCAGCTGCTGCCCAAAATAAAGCAGGGCTACTGGGTGCAGCGGCAAAAACCCTCACCGGATAGATTCCGTGTTGTGAAGCAGTAGTAGTGGAGAATGGGTCGGAACGATCAGATCAGCTCATCAGGCGCTGATTGATTTTCCGACTGCATAATTAGTTTGATGTTTTTGTCTACATATTTTCAAAGAATAATGTAGTTGGATGGTGAATCCACGTCTGTAAATGGAATACAACTAAAAGTTTTTTGGCAGTTCAGTATTTACTGTTGCCCTGAGAGTGACACAATTTTTTTTTTGCTGTGTGTTTGTGTGTGTGTGTGTGTGTGTGTGTGTGTGTGTGTGTGTGTGTGTGTGTGTATGTGTGTGTGGGTGTGTATGTGTGTGTGTGTGTGTGTGTGTGTGTGTGTGTGTGTGTGTGTGAGTGTGTGTGTGTGAGTGCAGGTGATCGATGGGACTGAGTGCAGACCGTACAGTGGCTCGGTGTGTGTGAAAGGGAAGTGTGTGCGTACGGGCTGCGATGGCATCATTGGCTCTAAGCTGCAGTTTGACAAGTGTGGCATCTGTGGAGGCGACAGTACCGGCTGCATTAAAGTAGTGGGCAACTTCACCAGGAAGAGGTGAACACACATATACACGCACACACACACACACACACACACACACATACATGCACACAGACACACACACACACACATACATGCACACAGACACACACACACACACACACACACACACACACACACACACACACATACATGCACGCACACACACGCACACACACACACACATACATGTACACAGACACACACACACACACACACACACACACATAAACGCACACACACACACACACACACACACACACACACACACACACACATATACATGCATGCACACACACACACATACATGCACACAGACACACACACACACACACACACACACACACACACACACACACATACATGCACGCACACACACACACACACACACATAAACACACACACACACATAAACGCACACACACACACAAACACACACACACACATATACATACATGCACACAGACACACACACACACACACACACACACACACACACACACATAAACGCGCACACACACACATGCAAACACAGCAAAAAATGCATTGTCACTCCCAGAGCAACAGTAAATATTGCACACACAAAAACACTCTCTCTCTCAAACACACACACTCTTTCTCTTACGTACACACAAAGATACACACACAAACACACACACTCTCTCTCGCTCTCTCTCTCTCTTTTACACACACACATACGCACAAAAACATACACTCACACTCTCTCTCACGCACAAATACACACACACACACACACACACACACACTCGTACACATACACACAAAGACACTTACACACCCACACACACACAATATTCCTTTAGAATGTACCTCTAGAAACCATCTCTACACGCACATACACAGACAGACACACACACACACCCTATATTCACAGCTCACTGATTCATTTATTCCCATATATACAGCATACACTGTCTGCGCATATATATCCTATTTAACCCTCTCTTTCTTTTTTTCCCCCTCCTCTCCCGTCCCTCTGCAGTAAGGGCTACACAGACGTGGTGAAGATCCCGGAGGGCTCCACGCACATCAAGGTGCGGCAGCACAAGCCCAAAGGCCAGCTGCGCTACACGGCCTACCTGGCCCTGCGCCGGCCCAGTGGCGGCAGCGGCGGTGGCGGCGGAGGCGAGTACCTGCTCAACGGCAAGTTCATGATCTCCACCAGCGAGACCATCATCCCCCTCAACGGCAGCGTGCTCAACTACAGCGGCTGGAGCCAGCGCGACGAAGAGCTGCACAGCATGGGCCCCGGGGCCCTCCGCGAGCCCGTGACCGTGCAGATCCTGGCCACCGACAGCAAGAAGCCGCTGGACATCCGCTACAGCTTCTTCATGCCGCGCCAGACCTCCGGCGGAGGAGGAGGAGGAGGGGGGAGGAGGAGGGGGAGGGTCGAGCGGCTCGCCTTCGATGGGGGCTGCTGCCGCTTCGTTGCCGTCGACGTCGACGTCGCCGGGTGCCTCCTCGTCCTCGTCCTCGTCCTCGTCCTCGTCCTCCTCCTCATCGTCATCGGCCGCGATGGTGCCGACGGCAGCCCCGGCCCCGGCCCCGGCTCCGGCACCCCCTCCCACGCCCACCGTGCCCCCGGGGCCGCAGTGGGTGACGGGCTCGTGGATGAGCTGCTCGCGGACGTGCGACACGGGCTGGCAGAGCCGCACGGTGCAGTGCAAGGACCCGCAGGGGCGGCTGGCCAAGGGGTGCCCGCTGTCCGCCCGGCCCTCGGCCTTCAAACACTGCCTCGTCAAGAAGTGCTGAGAGGGGTTAGCCCGCCACTCCACTCACTCCTCCCACTTCGCCCAATGGGGGGGAGGGGATAGTGAAAGGATGGAGAGTGGGGAAGGACGTTGGCACGCTCTTGCTCTCTCTGTCTCTTTCACCACCCTCTCTCTCATCCCCTCTTACTCAGCCTCTTCCTGGACATTTTTGCGTGTGTGGAGGGGGAGTAAAGACAAGAAGGAGAGTGGGAAAAGACGTTAGCACACTCTCTCTCTCTCTCTCTCTCTCTTTCTCTCGCCCGCTCTTGTCCTCTGTTCCTCAGACTCTTCCTCAATGGTGCCACAGGCTCTTAGAGGTCACTCCTGGGTGACCTTCATCTTCCACTTGAGCTGAACGGTTTTCAGATTGTTTTTTTTCTAGGAGGTGTGCCAGTGACTGCTTTTAAGCCCCTCCCCTTTAAACCAGGCTCATCACCTCCAGCCCCACCCCCCAAGAACCATCTCCATCCCATAACTCCCAAAGTCCTTCCCTCGTTTTTTTCAAAGCCGCCCTTTTGGCCCTTCTCTCTCTCTCTCTCTCTCTCTCTCTCTCTCTCTCTCTCTCTCTCTCTCTCTCTCTCTCTCTCTCTCTCTCGCTTTCTCTCTTTCACTGTGGCCGCCCAATCATTCCTATTCTCTCCGTCCATCTTCTTGAAGCTAAAACTTGAAGCTCTGCCAGTTGGTCCTGCAGCAGGTTTTTTTGCTCATACTCCAGGTTGAGCCACTGCCCTGGGTAGCTCTGGGCTCCACGGGGTCTGAACTGTGACTGGGGGGTCGGGGTTTGTGGGGGTGGGGATGGGATGGGATGGGATGGGAAGGGAAGGGGGGGGGGCCTACTGCCTGGCACAAGCATGCCTTTTTCCAAGGGACCACGGGATAAACATGCAGCCCAAGAGCTGCTGAACCACAACTGGGGTGCAGCAACGGTCCAGAGCCCCTGCTGCTGACTCGGACTCTGGCTGGACACTGGGGCTCGTCCGGCCTTTGAGTGTGTTCAATTGTGTGTGTGTGTGTGTGTGTGTTTGTGTGTGTGAGTGTGGTTAATTGTGTGTGTGTGTGTGTGTGTGTTTGAACAGATGACAAGTGTGTGAGTATGTCCTCTTCACAGACTGCATTTGAAGGCAGAGAAGCCTGATAGTGTGTACAAGACAATTCCACCACCAGTTTATGTGTGCGAGTGTGTACCTGTGAGTGCACAATGTTTATGTGTTTTATTTTGTTTGCTTGTTTGTTTGTTTGTTTGTTTGTTTGTTTGTTTGTTTGTTTTTGTCTTTTTTTACTTTACTTTTCACCCCTTTTTTCCTCAGAAGGACAGTTGGTGCAGTTTCATATGTGTTGCCATGGGAACCCAGTGGGGTGCCATTTTGTAATCCAGTTTCCATGGTCCCAGTGTATGTCCGTCTGCTTGTCTTCAACTGACAATGTGTGCCCTGAAAACTCGCAAGCACAGCATGAGGGAAACCTACCCTGTCAAACAGGTCCAATTTCTCCTCTCTCTCTCTCTCTCTCTCTCTCTCTGTTTCTCTTTTTTCACTGTTTCACTGTTCACCCATTCCTCACTCATCCACTCACTTTCGTCTTCCAGTCATTTATCATTCAACTCTTTTTAAGTAACAGAAAACAGACACAACATATACTGTGAGGATACACACACACACACACACAGTGAAGTAATAATGTCACACTGCCTTGTCCTCAAACACGTATAGCTACTGCTTTGCCAGCCAGCTTTTAGCAAGAAATAAAAAACCCTTTTCAGATATGTGCAAAGGTCCTGTGAATATTGACAGCAAACTAGCAAAGGTAAGGTGTGTGTCTGGCCTAAAGGTGCAAACATCACATATAGTGGTACGTGCATGTACCATACCAACAAAATAGAGCAAAGAATACACATATCTGATGTCCAGAGTCAGAGTTGGTTGTTAGTGGCAGTGCGTTGAGGTGTTTCTTTGCTTTTCCTAACTAAAAAAAGACCACCAACTGCCTTCATGCCCTGAGGCTAGAAGTAGTAGACTACAAGCGTGTTTGGTTGTTTGTGTGTGTGTGTGTGTGTGTGTGTGTGTGTGTGGGTTGCTGGTGGGCAGATAGGTGCGTTAGAGTAGTCACTTCAAATACCACGCAGTCATATCCAAACACAAACAAGTTTTCCATTTCCGCTCCCTGCCTTTGTAAACTGAACAAACCCTTGCCTTTCTCACACAGACAGACAAACACACACACACACACAAACACACACACACCGTAGATGGGTAGTCTGAAACTCACAGTATTTTCACTCTTTCTGGTTTTGCTTTTCTCTCTCTCTCTCCTCTCTCTCTCTCTCTCTCTCTCTCTCTCTCTCTCTCTCTCTCTCTCTCTCTCTCTCTCTCTCTCTCTCTCTCTCTCTCTCTCTCCTTGCTCAGACCACCGGAAACACGGCACTGAATTTATAATTTATTGTTTGTAAACTGGTATGTGAAAGAAAAAAACATGCTGAATCTATTTATTATTATGGGTCATTTTGTATGATAAGTACTATTTAACTAGGAATATGACTGAGCAGATTATTTCCTTTTAAAGAAAATAATGTCATTTTTTGTTTGTTTGTTTGTTTGATTTGATTTGATTTCTCCTAGTTATGTGTATGACCATGTGTATATAAAAAAAAATCTATATTTAAAAGTCTGCGATTTATTCTTCTGTTTGACAAGGTGTGTTTAGGACAAGCAAGCACTCATTCCACCCCTCACTCCACTGCCTCATTAATCTGTTCATCCCCCCATCCCCCCATTCTCTTGATTGTACAAGGAAACAATCACCTGAAAGCCAATGTCTACACTCAAGTGCTTCGATCTGAACTGGACCTGTTAGGCCCTGGGTGCAGGGGCTGTACATTATGACTATGGTTTGATTAAACATACCACTGAATGCATCTGCCTTCATACCTGTCTTTCTGTCTCTTTAACGTGTGTGTGTGTGTGTGTGTGTGTGTGTGTGTGCGTGCGTGCGCGTGCGTGTGTGTGCGTGTGTGTGTGTGTGTGTGTGCGCGGGCTTGTGCACGTGTGTCTGTGCATCTGTCCGTGTATGTGTGACTACATGTTGCAAGTTGCAACAAGTGGAAACAAGTGCAATCAGAGATGGCAACCTGGTCCCCCATGTGGACGGACAGGGTCATTGCAATACGGGCAGACAGACACACAGACAGACAGACAGAAACGCACACAGAAATGAATTTGAGCAGGTTTTGCAGGCTGGCTACCTACGTAAATAGCACATACATGTTTATTTAAGTAAACATAATTTAATCACATAATTTAATATATGTCTTTACAGTTTTTCTCAATTGGTTTGGTACATTTCTCACATCAGAATTGAAATTCTCAAAAGTTCTTGTTCAATTGTCACATCATCATGCCATTTGTGCAGATGAAAAAGGCAGTTTCTCATTGCATTAAACAAATTGCAAATGCTTTTGTCCATCCATGCAAATGATTGTGTACAATTGTCAGGTTTTTCGTACATTATCAAATGCTTTTGTTATGCTAATCAAAATGCTTTATTATGGCAGTCTATCAAATAGTCTCACTCCCCAAAACATTTAGGCTATAGTTCATCATATAAGTCTTCACATGCAAAATAATTTACCAAGCTATCATAACATGTCAAGCACATTTCTATACATTTCCATAAGACATCTGTAAATATGATCTAAATTGTTAAATTGCTTGAATCTAGACTTTCTCTAATGAAGAGAATTGATCAACCAATGATCAACAGTTTTCTGAATGAGCTCAAGGGAACATCTTATGAACAATCTAATGTAAAGTATATAACCAGAGCACAATACAAAGTTACAATGTTTGACAATGGAAGGACAAGAAATTGGACAACAGCGTGACGTGGATGAAAATTTGTGGCCTGACAGACGGGAACATGAAGAAGCTGAAGATCAGGATTAGGATTTAGAATTTGGGGAGAATTTAGAATTTGGGTTCATATTTTTTGTTTACTTACTGTATGACCTATGTTTATATTTTTGATCTATGTTTTCTTGCTGTATTTTACCTTTGTTCTGTGCAGTGCTGTCTTTTTTTTCTTACGCACTGCAATGTCAATGTCTGCCAATAAAGAAGTCATTCTGTAAATGTGAATCTTGTCTTTTGCAATCAATCTCTCACATATACATTATATGAGGTCAAATGTACAACACTTGTCATCACACCTAAACCACATTTTATGCGTTGTCCCTTCGAAATGCACTATTCAATTGCCAACATGACTAATGAATTTGACTGTCTTATCCGTACACAGTGACACAATGACTAAACATTCTGATGGCACTGACACGTATATTGACACAAAAACTTGCTTTTGAGGGATGAACTAAGGATTTTGAGCAAGAGACTGGTTTTTGCAGGTGATCCACGGTGTTTTGCTATTTGTCCAAACTGTTTTGAGAAATGCACTCGATCTTCTGCAAATTGCAAGAAAGATTCGAAAAATGTACCAAAGCGATAGAGAAAAACTGTAATATACATTTTTATACAGTTTTATAGAATGATGTTCACTATGTCTGCACTAGGCCAGTAGAGGGCACTGCAGTCTGGAGATTCATCAGGCATTTGTAGACATACTAAAATGCTATGCACTGTAATGGTAGCAGTTTGACACTGCAGGAAACCTGTGAATCTGTAATGTACACACTAAACTAGATTAAAAAAAAAACTAAGCAATGAAACCATTTCTATACAGGTTAACCTCAACATGGGTGAATAATCACACTGATATAATGCCAGTTATCCATTGAACATTTGAACAATTGAACATTTGACTATCTGATGGGTATGAGAAGAATCGTTGATTTTTATTGTATTTATTTATTTTATTTTTATTACACAGACAGTCTCACAGTGAGGTAGGTAGGTAGGTAGGTAGGTAGGTAGGTAGGTAGGTGGGTAGATAGATAGATAGATAGATAGATAGATAGATAGATAGATAGATAGATAGATAGATAGATAGATAGATAGATAGATAGATAGATAGATAGATAGATAGATAGATAGATAGATAGATAGATAGATAGATAGATTTCTACATAAAAAAACACAATCACCCAAAAAGTGTCTAGTGGACATTATTGCACAATCTATCTATCTATCTATCTATCTATCTATCTATCTATCTATCTATCTATCTATCTATCTATCTATCTATCTATCTATCTATCTATCTATCTATCTATCTATCTATCTATCTATCTATCTATCTATCTGTCTGTCTATCTGTCTATCTATCTATCTATCTATCTATCTATCTATCTATCTATCTATCTATCTGTCTATCTGTCTGTCTGTCCCCTTCCAGAGGTCACAGTCAGAACCAGTGACTGTATATTCTGCCGATAACCAAAATGTTTTCACCCTATTCTCACAGTCCCTCTGCATCCCGTAACCTTCATAATTCCCTACTGACGGACGCACATCCCACACACACTTAATGACTGATGCACACCTCATGCACAAATAATGACTGATGCAATTTCTGAAAACTCTCCTCCCATCTTTTTCTTATAACCGACAGCAAGGGTCAAAACATTCACAGGAAACCACAGACCGGGTCATACTGAGGAACCCTAAAGAGCTCAACACTTGGGCTCACCCACAAGCGTACCATGATGATTCACCAACACTTCAGATCCTGTGCTGAGGAAGCAATACATGCTCGAAAAATGTGGCTCTGCTGCCACCTTTTGGTCTTAAAAAAGCCCATAACTACGAATATATCTGAACTTTCTGCTTCACTTTTGAAAAATACTAGGAACGATATTTCTGGAACTAGTATTACAAATTGGAGATGCATTGAAATATTGTAGTTGTTAGTGAACACATTTCAGCTCTAATAACGCCCATTAAATCATCACACTACTTAGTGTACCATTTGGCCTTTAGCGAAACGCCAGCGCATCTACAGAATGGTAGAGCTTGACTGCACCCTTGTGGAAAAATATATTTACTACATATCCCTCAGAGAAAAAAACACTCGCTTTTAAGGTAGACCGGTATTTCTGAGTCCATCTAGGGCTTGCCTTCCCAAGTAATCAGTGTTACTCCATTTGAAAGTGCAGATATATTTCTTCTATTCTTCTATTAGGTTAACCATCAATAAAGATTGATCAATTTGTTATCATGTGTACTCAGTAACAACATATTCAAGCATTCTTCCCTGTTTGTGTGGTTCATTTAGGGTTAGTCAGTGACAACAGGAAAAGAATGATATTATGGTCAGGCCTACAAATGGGGGGAATCACCCGCATCCTCTAACACTCTTTGCACACATTTGTTATTGAAAACTGTTTTCTTTCCCTGCTGCACTGTATCTTTTTTGTTTGTTTGTTACATTTCTCGAATTCTTTCCGTCCTTTTCTCAGTTTAGGCCAAGGTGACAGACAAAACAGGGGGTTATTTTAACGATTTAATGTTTTATGAACTCTCATTTGAATACTACCATCGGTGACACATAATGAGAAATGTTTTCAGTACAATGTGAATCGGTCGCAGACAGAGGAGCAAAGAATTCTCCTGTGAAGGGACTGCTGATTCCGGCCTGTCATATGAAATGTTTCAGCTGCACTGTGTGCGCGGGGGAGGGGACCAGATCTGCTCAGAGGGGCGCGAGCCTCTGCCGTACATAGAGAGGCAAGCAATAGAGGCCAAGTTCCACCTTAACAGACCTCTCGATTAGACTCTCGCTACCCCGACTATCAGTTCCTCTTATCCCTGCCGACCAGCACACACAGCAATGGCACAGGGTCCTCCCGCCTAGTGTGGTTTCACGAAACCAATAGCCTACACCACAACAATTTTGGTCAGTGTCTTCGTCCAACGTTTTGTCCTCCCTACTCACAAATATTCTGAGTCCTGCAAAAATCAAAACTAATGAGATACAGATGGTGGACACAAGAGAGAGGGCAAGAAAAGTGGAATTTTTCCGAAGTCTAAAAGTGACACATAAAAGTTAACATTGCGAGGAATAAGGAACAGGAGATAATCCCACCCTCTGGACGGTAGAAAAGAGAGTGGGGGAGAAACGGGGGGGGGGGGGGGGGGGACTCTGTGCGTCCCAGTCCGGTGTGATTGATTATTATGGCCAAGTGCCAAGACTCTGCCGCGTTTTGTTGCGCACAAGATCGCGCTGTGTTAGATCAAAGGCGCTCGAGAAAAGGGCGGTCCCAGGCGGGGGGATATATAGGAAGCCGGGGTCCGAGTTTCATCTAAGGGGAAAGGAGAGCAGAGAGACACAGACAGCTGGATCACACTGTCCCGAAAGACAGACTTCAACAGCTGACAAATATTCTAAGGAGACAGAGTTAGAAGGCTCCTACGAGTTGGGTCCGGAATCTGTAACTTTTTAAAAAGAGGAGCAAGACAATTTTTCCTTTCTGTTCAATTTATTTTGCATTTTTTATTTATTGCATTGTAAAGCCACGGTTAGCAGAGATATTACACATTGTTTTGCACTGGATATAGGTGAATTTTAGTCTTTCCATTCTTGTTTTCGAGCTAGTTTTGGCCACTCAGTTCCCAATATATATTTTTGCAAACAGTTGCAAACCTTACGCGGATTTTTTCCTGCAACTGTACATTCAGAAAAAAAACTTATTTTTCCCTTTCTGAGGAATATGATGGAATTTTTGCGTTTGGCAGTGTGTTTACTGTGGACAGTTGGCGTTAGCGCCGGGCGCAGCGCATTTGAGGAGAGCACGGTGGTGCCGGTTCGGCTCGACCAGGATCTTAGCCAGGGTGGGCAGTGGCGGACCCTTAATGCCGAGGCACAAGAAAAGGAGTCAGAAAAACGCTTCTACCGCCTGGACGTGTTTGGCGAGCAGTTGGTCTTGGAGCTAGAGCCGGACCACACTTTTCTGGCGCCCGGGTTTGTCTTCCATGTGGTGGGTAATCCTGGTTCGACCCCGCAGCCAGAGTCGGACATTGGAGCAGAGGCACGGTGCTTTTTCTCAGGAACAGTCAACGGCGAGGCCAGCTCCGCCGCTGCACTTAACCTGTGCGGAGGACTTCAGGGCGGCTTCTACCTGAATGGCAAAGAGTACTTCATTCAACCGCTCAATGTCAGCGGGGACAGTCAGTCCACAGATGAGGACCTCCATATCATCCAGCGCAGGACAAGGGGTAGTGTGGCGGAGGAGAACAGCTCCAAGTGTGGCGTAAACGAGGAGGAGGAACGGGTCAAGGAGAGTCCACAGAAGCCTACCTTAAATCAAGACACAAACTCTGATTCAGAAGGTAAATGTTATTTAATAACAGAATAAGACACTGACTTTTGACAACGTTTTGTGTGAAGTTGATAAAAAAAAACTTGTAAAAAGTTAAAGCGTATGACGACAAGCACTTCAAATGACATCTGGATCTGCTTTTCGTGAAACTTTTTTATCCATCGTTATTTCCCTTACGGCATGCACTCATTGACATTGCCGTATCACGTGTTTTTTGACGCATGAAATTAACCTCTAAAGATGCAATTTTTATGAGTATGGCGTACGCGCCCACCCCACATTTTTCAGCCGCCAAATTTAGTTTCCTTTCCTTACTAATGCTCAGTTTAGCCCGTTATGTGCTTAACCTAAATTGGCAATCATTGCACTGCTCTTTGACACGTATCTGTGCTGCTGTCCAACTCTTTAAAGCTATCAGATGATGTTATCTATTAGCCAGTGATTTGGGGTTGTGGTCTGGGGAGGGTTAACGGGGAGAGGGTACGGCTCTCCATCCGTATACGCAGGATCAGGGGGAGGAGAGGTAACAGTGGTAAGGGGCGGGGGTGACCGAAAGGAGGGTGGTTCGGGGCTGGTAAAGGCGTGCATAGTCGTCTCCTGGTACCGCACGTTGCTTCGCTCAGCCTCCGTCAGACATATTTTGCCAGGGGGGATTGTAGACAGCCTTTTCCGCCAAATTTCCTACCAGAGCAGGTCAGACAGAATTTTTTTCAAGTAGGCGGGACGGATTTGGAGCTGAGTCATGTTACGTTTCTCTGAGCAGAGCAACCTGAGACTCAGCCTCTCAGAGGGGTGTCGTTCCTATGAGACTCATTGCTATACTACAGTTACTGGTAACACTTTAGAACAACTCCTCAAGATAAATCATGTATAAATGTATTTGTTGACTCTTAATTAACACGTCATTCATCATTTGTTAACTATTACTTTCACTTTATTTCACGTCAATGCATCATTTCTAAACATATTTATATTCTGTCTGCTTGTCTGTTGGCTGCCTGTCTGTATAAATGTAGAAAAGAGGTGTGGAGAAACTGTTGTGACTATTTTAAAGCTAAAAAAAGAAATAAATTTACTTTACTGTACTATTTTATCTGAATCTGCATGGATAACTTATCTCTGGATCTATAACTTATCTCTGTGTTTCCACAGCTCACCATCGCTCGCGGCGCTTCGTGTCCACCCCACGCTACGTTGAGATTATGTTGGTTGCTGACCAGTCCATGGCGGAGTTCCACGGCGCGGGCCTGAAGCCATACCTCATGACCATCATGGCGGTGGCATCGCGCCTCTACCGCCACCCGACCATTCACAACTCCATCAGTCTGGCCGTGGTGAAGCTGCTGGTGGTGTACGACGAGCAGCATGGGCCCGAGGTCTCCTCCAACGCCGCCCTGACGCTCAGGAACTTCTGCCAGTGGCAGCGGCAGCACAACCCGCCCAGCGACCACAACCCGGAGCACTATGACACGGCTGTACTGTTCACCCGACAGGTAACCATTGGCCAGTCTTCATTCACTTCAAGTGACTGAACAGAGCAAAAGAGAATGAAACGTGTGGAGCAGTCTTGCTAAGCGGTGTTCCATCTTTTTGATAGGATTTGTGTGGCGCCCACTCATGTGACACTCTGGGCATGGCGGATGTTGGCACTGTGTGTGACCCGGAAAGAAGTTGCTCCATCATCGAGGATGATGGACTTCAGGCAGCCTTCACTGTGGCTCATGAACTTGGTAAGATACATAAAGACTCCTAACTGACCTAATTCTGTAAAAGGACATAGCCCAGAATACAATAGATTATGTGTTGGTTAACTTTTCTACCATGCGATTGGATAATGGCTCTGTATCTGTCTAAATTTACATAGAAACACAGATGTAAATGTTCATAATTCCACTGTTCCTAAATGTAATGTTATGTTACCCTTTTGCAGGTCATGTTTTCAACATGCCCCATGACGATGCCAAGCAGTGCGCCAGCGTCAACGGTGACCACTGGAGCTCTCACATGATGGCCTCCACCCTCTCCAACCTGGACCAGCTGCGGCCCTGGTCCCCGTGCAGCGCCCTGATGATCACCTCCTTCCTGGACAACGGCCATGGCCAGTGCCTCCTCGACAAGCCCCAGAAGCCCCAGGCCTTGCCCCAGACCCTACCCGGCACGGTGTACGACGCCGACCGGCAGTGCAGGCTGACCTTCGGCGAGGAGTCCCAGCACTGCCCCGACCTGAGAACCACCTGCGCCGCGCTCTGGTGCACGGTCACCACTGCCAACGGCCTGCTGGTGTGCCAGACCAAGAACTCCCCCTGGGCAGACGGCACCCCCTGCGGGCACGACAGCTACTGCCTGGCCGGCCAGTGCCTCAGCAAGACGGAAGCGGCCAAGCACCAGGTCAGTCCCATCAAACACCCTGCTGTTTGCCACCACCCCTTAGTGGGACTGTTAGCGTGGTTCTGTTGGGTCCGGTTGATGTCCTTAATCTCATGCTTACGGTTCCTCCTCTTCCTTTTTCTCATCATCCTGCCTCCAGACTCCAGTGAACGGTGGCTGGGGAACGTGGGGGCCGTGGGGAGAGTGTTCGCGCACCTGCGGAGGAGGCGTGCAGTATTCCTTCAGAGACTGCGACAGCCCCACGCCCAAAAATGGAGGCAAATACTGCGAAGGCAAACGGATCCAGTATCGTTCCTGCAACACCGAGACTTGCCCTGACAGCAATGGTAAGAGGCCTGTCACTGTTCATAACACAGCAGCTTTAGTTATTATGAAAACTACCTTGAACTTCAGTCAAGGGAAACTCATTACTGACTATTAAACGTTTTTGCATCTTTGTTTTCTTTTTATGCAGGTTTGACGTTCCGTGAAGAGCAGTGTCTGGCCCACAATGACATCTCCTCCCAGGTGTCTTTTGGATCAAGCGGGGGCGTCGAGTGGGTGCCCAAATACGCCGGTGTGTCGCCCAAAGATCGCTGCAAGCTGGTGTGCAGAGCCAAGGGCACTGGATACTTCTTCATCCTCAAGCCTAAGGTAGGTTCTCTCTGGACAACTCCGTTTCGCTGTCTTTGACTGTGATTCCGCTATCACTGACTAGCTAAGATTGATGTGGTCAGAAGAATAACGTAAAAGCTTTCTCTCTATTGCCCCCAGGTGGCTGACGGCACCCCATGCACCCCAGACTCCACCTCGGTTTGTGTGCAAGGCCAGTGTGTGAAGGCAGGCTGCGATCGCATCATCGGCTCTAACAAGCGTTTCGACAAGTGTGGCATCTGTGGTGGTGATGGCTCCACCTGCAAGAAAGTGTCTGGGTCCTTAGATCGTGCAAGGTGAGGTTATGTTACGTGTACCGCTGTATCTTTCAGAAGTTGTCTTTCAGAAGTTGTTTCAATAAATTAAAGCCCTGAGAGGCAAAGTAGTAACACATGTTAAGTCGTTGAACATGCTAACGAGTCTTTTTGTGTTTTGTTCAGGCCCGGCTATCAGGATGTAGTGACCATCCCTGCCGGTGCGACCCTGGTGGACGTCAAACAGCGTAGCCCCGGCGGCCGTCGCCACGACAACAGCTACCTGGCGGTCAAGCGCCAGGACGGCACCTACCTCCTGAACGGCGACTACAAGCTGACGACGCTCGAGACCGACATCTCCCTGCGGGGGGCGCTCCTGCGCTACAGCGGCTCCTCGGCCACCCTAGAGCGCCTGCGTAGCTTCGCCCCGCTGCCCGAGCCCCTGACCGTACAGGTGCTGTCGGTGGGAGAGTCCCCTCGGCCGCGGGTCAAGTACAGCTACTTTGCCCCGCGCCCCGCCTCTGCTCCCGCCCCCGGCTCGGGCTCGGGCTCCCTGAGCCGCCCGTCCATCAACGCCATCCGGGAGGCCGGGGGCGCCGAGTGGACCCTGCGCGAGTGGGGGCCCTGCTCGCAGACCTGCGGCAGCGGCACACAGCAGAGGGAGGTGCTGTGCCTGGACGCCCAGGGGCGCCAGTCCAGGGAGTGCCCCGAGGAGCTGAGGCCGTCCGCCAGCCGGACCTGCTCCACGCAGGCCTGCCCCGGCTGGCTGCTGGGCGAGTGGTCCAACTGCTCCAAGACGTGCGGCCGGGGCTTCCGGAAACGCATGCTGCGCTGCGTGGGCCACGACGGCCGGACGCTGCCCAACGAGAGCTGCAGCGCCAAAGACAGGCCAAGGCCCCTGCTGGACTTGTGCAACCAGAGCGCCTGCTAGTCCCCACTTGAGTACAGTCCCAGTGTCGCCAACAGCAGCTCCAACGTAGCCTGTTCCCAGCCTGCCTCGCTAACATCAGAGGCAAAGAAATGAACACAGGCATTAAAAAGGGGGCTCGTTAGTGGGAGCCCCCCCCCCCCTGCCCCCCACCTCCTCCCTCCATTTGTCAGTGACTGCAGACTAGCCTTGTGTCCAGTGGGGAACAAGGCTGTCTTGTTGGTATCCTGGTGTGTGCAAATGCTAATAGACACTGTCAGCTCTTTGCCACATATAGACTTGGCACGGTCAGACCCCCTGGCACCAGCCCTGTTGCACGCCATCTGGCAACAGGGCCACAGAGATTGGCATAGCATTGCCACAGAGGTGATGGAGGGGAAAAAGAGAAGCCTGAAGAACGCACACACCCCTCTTTTCTTTGTCAAGTGTGTTGCTTCCTGTGCCAAGATCATCCATGTGTGAATGTGTGTATGTGTTTGTTGTTGTTGTTGTTGTTGTTGTTGTTGTGTGTGCTAAATGTATGCATGCCTGTCCTCATGTGTATGTATGAGTGTAGTCAAGTTTATATTATCTGTTCGAGCTGGACTGGACAGACAGATTTATTTTGAATTAGTTGCAGAGGAAATTATAGAGAGAGAGGAGAGAAGGTAACAGAGGAAGATGCAGAAAATTCAATCTAAAGGCCACCTTCAGAGAAGTGGGCATATAAGGGTTTGGAATTGGGCTATACTTGTGTCAAACCGTCTATGGACTCTGAAGACTCCATATGTCTTGGGAGAAGAGCTGTCAAGGGCGGAAATCAAAAGATGCTATTAGTTATTGTACACATTAAGAACAGCACTACACTTGCTGTTTTTTTCACCTTATTTAAATTTCAATACTACATTGTTCAGTGTGTCCATTTCATTCCTGTTGTGTACGCTGCTATTTTTAAAAAAAGAACATTTTTTGTTGCTGTTTAGCATTCAGAAGCTACTCATCACAGTAGAAGACTCTGAAAAAAGTCTGAAAGATGAAATTGTGCATCCTGCATCCTTCTCAAGCCTAGTCTTGCCACGAGGGAGGGGTGGGAGGGACAATTTTGGGGAGTAAGAAAGACCAAAGATTTGTTTTTTTTTTGTTTGTTTTTTGTTTTGTTTTCCTGTGCCTTGGGGGGATGAATGGTAATATAAGTACGTGTTTGTTGATTAGCGTGCAGATGTGTACTGAGGGACTTCTCTCCTGATAATACTTCATAAGTAAGTCTCTCCTACCTTCTAAGAAGGTCTGTGCCTTTGGTTTGGTTTTTATTTTTTTTATTAGGTGTTTTTTTGTACAGAATATCCAAACATTATTTATTTTTGTACAGCCTGTTTAATATAATCTTGTGGCTTTTTATTATTATTGTATTTTTTATTTGTTATTATTATTATTGAAATACCAGAAGGGTGTAGAGTCTAAAGAGTATTTATACTGTCTGATATATATGGTCTTAGGTTTATGAATAAAGTATAAAATTGACCTGTGGACTGTTGTCACGCGTATTCACTTATTTTTATACACTTAATTTCATTCACTTGTTTATACAACAGAGAGCCACATCAAGACATAGCCCCAGATAACATCCATGTATTTCTGTCAGAAACACAAATAAATGCATTAGTACACAAGTAGTAACTATTAACTATTAATTATTAACCATTAACTACTAACATCACGATTGTACACTGGTATGTACTGCAGCACATAGAGTGACTGCGTTAACTCTCTGAAATTAGGTGTGTGTGTGTGTGTGTGTGTGTGTGTGTGTGTGTGTGTGTGTGTGTGTGTGTGTGTGTGTGTGTGTGTGTGTGTGTGTGTGTGTGTGTCAAGCTATGCTGAAAAATATGTCCTTGTAAACTTAAACTACGACTCTGCAAGAGCAGCAGAACGCAGTAACACATTTCAGCCACTGGGGGCTTCCCAGGCCTGCCGCTGGGCTCTTCTCCCCAGAGAGGACCTACAGGAAGCCAGTAATCTGTAATTATGGTTTTAAAAGCCATGCCGATTGGCATAATTGAGTGAAGCCGTGAGGGCCTGCTCCACAGCAGATGCTCTAAACAAAGGCTCCACTCATGAGAGGAATGCCGTGCAGACCCTCTACTCACGCTTCTGCTGACTAAAGATGTTTCACACAGTCTGGCCTTGCCTCCGTACACTTTAGTGCTACTTAAACACGCACACACACACACACACAGCCAAGCATACCACACGTGCACATACTCGCGCGCACAGACACACACACGCACACACATATACATACACACACACACAATACACACACACACGCACACACACATACATACACACACACACACAATACACACACACACATACAATACACAAGCATTCACAAGCCCATCACCCCATACGCACAGATTTCGAGATTCATAGTGGTTGTGCCAGAAGTGGTCATCTGATCGTTTTTACACTTTGTCATACACTTTCAATATCCAACATCTACTATACCCAAGAATACCAAAGGGAGATGTTGTGCGAAATTATGTCAGCTAAGCGTCACTGTTCTGCACATCTGCACACTCACATTCTTAAGCTCTGTCAGGATTGAAATGGCCAGAGAGGAGGTAACTGCTCCATTCGGTCGAATTAGCCAACAGGCCAATGGGGAATGGTGGTCGCTAAATATACAACCATGTATAGAACACTGGTTTGTAAGCAAACCATTTATGCAAACATGCAATTCCAAGGTAGATATTTCTAAAATATGATATAGTGTTCTCTGAAATTGCTTGGAAATTGGCTTTAGCCAACTTGGTGGCAGGGGGCACAAGATAATTTTGTCTTTGTCCACAGTCGGGGTTTCTTTCGAGTTCAGCTGCTTTCTTTAGATGAGCTCCTCTGTAGTAAAATTCTACAGAACACTATTATCCACTAAGCCTACTCCTAACCCTAACGCCTAGCCCTAACACTACTATCCACTAACCCTAATCCTAAATCTAACCCTAACCCTAAACTTAAGGCTACTATCCACTAACTGTACTCCTAACCCAAACCTTGACATTCCCCAACAGTGTTTGTGTGTTAGCCCAACTTTACCAGTAGCCCAGTTCCTTAAAACATTTGCTCTGCTCGTCCATGGGTTTGGACTATCCACTCTGATTATACTCCTGTGCAGTCATGAGCACTGACATGTTTAGGGAGTATGGGCGTTGGGGAGAGCACACGGAGCACTCCTCTTAAGATGCATAGCCCCCCCCCCCTCTAACATCTGCCTTTAATGACGACTGGAAAGATCATTAATGGGTCATTTGTGGGTGGTATTCCCATTAAAGAAGTTTATATGCCCTCATAAGAATAAGCTCACACAAGCGTTAGTCGTGTGTATGGCTCATTACAGTGGAGGGTGGGAGGGTGATGTGACACTGCACGAAGCACAAAACTGCGGAAAGACATTTCAGTGATGGCATTGTGTCAGATATACGGATGAATGACATTTTTTTTGTCATTCCTCCACTGGTCAAAGCAAGAGTGGGTCAGAGTATGATGATAATGATGATGATGATGATGATGACTATGATGATGCAATGGACACAACAAGACTCCAAGGTGAAGGACAAACACCCACTGACAATTGGCAAATAAGTCCCATCCCTTGTCTGAGATATCCTGAAAGGATTCGTGACATGCTTTGCTGGAGTGAGATATAAATAAAATACTCTCAGGGACGACCTGTGTCAGTGAAACACATTTCAAAGAGAAATAAACAGTGAAAAGCAGAGGCTGCATGTTGGCTTAAGGTGAGGCACAAATGGGTGCCTTCTTTGAAGCAAAGCCATCTAGGGGACAGTCGTGAGGCCATCCACTGTGCTTAGCTTACCTCCAGTAATTGCCCATAACCGGGGCTTTGATGATAATAGTCAATGTCGTGACAGGAGGAGGGGTTCTATTTATTTATTTATTTATTTTTTTGCCTGTGGGCAGTAAACAACACTCTGCTACATAATCCCAGCCATGCACAACAGGACTTCGACGGTCATTTCGGCAAAGAGCAACAGGGGGAGGGGAGGCACTGGAAGAAAAATAGAAAAAGGAGGAAGGGAGACAAAGACGCAGAAGTCAGGGGAACGCGTTAAGGAGGAGGGAACACGTGGAATATGGGAAATTGCGTTTGCGCCGATTTGAAAGAGGAGACGACTCTCGGCCAGCAACGCAGCACCACGATGTTTCTAATTTGCTCAAGACTAGCAGAGCTTTAAAGTTTTCTTCTTTCACTCAAATGGCCCTATGCCGCTAAACATTGCCAGCTAACTGCTCAAGACGTATAGAATACTTTAGGGGGAAAGGGGACAAGACATGGAAAAATCTGCTTGTAGGAGAGGACAGACGAGCTGGAAGTTGTTAAGACAGTCATTGTTGCTGTGCCTGTTTGCCGGTAAGTAATTCCCTGATTCTCTGTGAAGAAAATGTATTTCACATGTATGGACAGGCATGTTTGTTCATTGTGACCAAAGATAGCCCAACCTAATTGCTGTTTACTATTTTTTACTATTTCGACCCTATGTTGCACACGCGTGGGAGAAATAGCCTACCTTACTGGTAATTCTTAGTTAGAAGTTTAATACATGGGGACTATATTGTTGGTCGTTTTTGGAACTGAAAGTATTGGAAGACTGTGTACTAGTCCTTAAAATATATCCCACCCTAACTAAACTGAGTGGTTTTCTTCGTGTAGCCCCGTAATTGTCGGGGTGTCGGTAGGGTAGGGGGAGGGGGGCATGTGCATTGAGTTCTTCTGGAGGTGGCCAGAGTTGTATGGAGGCTTTGTCCCAGGCGTGTTGACCGACAAGACCCGGAGGTAAGAGAGGGGACCTCTCTAGACCACCCAGCTTGAGAGTATGCAGAGACACACATCAAAAGGACCGTTGAGTTCGCTTCTGTGGCAAGGCGCCGAACTTTTTCATTCCTCCTCCATGTGTGTGTCCTCTCTGTATGCTTGCGTATTCGTGACTCATCATTTTGTTGTCTGTGTTAGGAAGAAGTCTGTAATTAGCTTGTACATGGTGTTTTTCACAAGCACAATCCAAATAAAAAAAAACCCCGATCTGCCTAGTTAATGTAAAGCTGAGTTCAACAACACAGCCATGCCCCAGTATTTCTTCGTACAGGTTTCTTATGTAGGCTGCACATACGGTGGATGGCAGAAGGTTTTCGTCATCTCTGATAAAGCAGCAGCGTTACTGTAAGAAGGTTAAGTGTACATCCCTAGTTAACTGGCTAGGTGAAGTGTAAACATGTAGGCTTTTCGAGAGAGTTGGAATGGACAAACCAATTTTAAAAACTGCAGGCTGCAGTTGCTGATGTTTGTAGTAGGTGTATATTTGTAAATGAACACTTTTAAATAAATGTCAGGTAGGCCTCCAATTCAGTTCAGTCTTTATTGCAGACTCACAGCAGGGTCCGTATCATAAAAGGAAATAAATTAAAGAAAGATAAAAACAAATCACAGACCAGCCGTCGTATAAGAATCACACATTATAGAAAGTCCAACATTTAGGTAATTGATGTGAGTGCATACACTATCTTCTACAGTTGAAATCTAATAATGTAATGAAATTAAAGAGCATCTGTGTACCTGTTATTGCATCTTTGTTACATGTGAATATGAGGCAGGTCTAGGCCTTTGATTAATTGCGAAGGCTCTAAAAAAAAAATTAAACTGAATGCAGTGCTACAGGATCAGACATGTCTGGTTCTTCAATTGGAGGGTAGACACTTAGAGAGAGGCAGACGTGCACACACATTAGAACTGTCATGGAAAGATTTATTAAAAAGGCTCCTTACTTCATGAGGTGTGTGGGTGTTGCTTGATTCATTGAAGCCTGTGTCACTTAGTGTGTGTGTGCAGTTGTGAGTCTAAGCGAGCCTGTTTTGTGTGTGTGTGTGTTTGAGCCAGCGTGTTTTCTATGTGTGTGTGTGTCGGAGCAAGCATGTTTTGTGTGTGTGTGTCTGAGCAATCTTGATTCATTGAAGCCTGTGTCGCTTTGTGTGTGTATGTGTGTGCAGTGTGCAGTCTGTGCTGTTTTGTGTGTGTGTGTCAGAGCGAGCATGTTTTGTGTGTGTGTGTGAGTGTGTGTGTGTGTGTGTGTGTGTGTGTGTGAATCTCTTTCTACCAGATAATTGCAAGGCTGCAGCCCAACGGTCACTGTAATAAGGCGTAATCATTTCTGTGGTCATGAATTTAGAAGTCGTGATTGGAGACCAAAGGGGACATCAGTAGCTGAAATGTTTTTCTCTAAAACTGCCCACCTGACTTCTGCTTGTGAAAAGACTTTGAGATTGATCTTGAAAAATCAAGTGTTCTGCAGCCAGTTTAGGAACACAGACAAACAGACATACAGAAAGACAGACAGAGAGACAGACAGACAATTCAGTCCAACAGGACATTAAGACATTCAGTAGCTTATACACAACACGCATATTAATAGAGGAGGACAACCATCGGTAAAAATAATTTATTATAAGTATCAACAGATCACAGTATACCAGTAACATAAGAGAGGTAAAAATAAGGGCAGAGCAGTCCCAAAAAAGGACCCTATGATCAGTAAGAGTCAAAAAATAGTCCATTAGTGCACAGTGAAAAGGACAAAGTGAGCATGTGTATGTTGGTCTATATAGTACAGTTTAAGAAATTATAGTTCATTTATAGTGCATTTAAGTGCTTGGCTGAGATGCATATGACAACACTGCTGTTCTAAGTAACAAAATAAGGCTCTATTTTTAATCACATCTTTTGTGTGTGTGTGCGTGCGTGTGTGTGTGTGTGTGTGTGTGTGTGTGTGTGTGTTTTAGGGCGAGCACAAGCACAGTGTGATGGCTGTTTAGAGTACTGTTGTGATGGAGTGCCTCCATTCTGCTGCTCCTACTACGCCTACGTGGGTGATGTCCTCTCGTGAGTAACAGAATATACACACACACATGCACACATATACACACACACACACTTCCAGGAAAACACACACATATGCACACACACATCTGCACGCACACACACACACACACACACACACACTATACCAGGGAAACACACAGATACATGCACACGCACTCGCACACACTCACACACACACACACTTTCAGGAAAACACACACATATGCACACACACACACACACACACACACACACACACACACTATAGCAGGAAAACACACAGATACATGCACACACACACACACACACACTATTCCAGGGTGCTCCTTGGCCATGCAGTGTGACTTTTGGCCTAGGCTTGACCCTTGACCGTTGACATATCTCTGGCAGGAGCAGCTGCTCTCTCTCAATCTTAAGCGTTTTGTGGAGTGACATGATGTCATGCTGAAGAGATCACATTATTATATATACACCTAGTGGTAATGTACAGTATAGTTGTGTAAACAACACAGCAGAAGGTTGTCAAGGTCTGTCAAACATACACAGCACCCGCCCGCTCACCCACACCCACACCCACACCAACCACTAGATGAGAGGAGTCTTAGAAACAGAGAGGGACGATTAGCTATAAACAAAGCCATTTAGACAGGACATTGTGGTCAGCTGTTGAGACATGTTTCATCAGGTGTGTGTGTTTGTGTGAGAGACAGAGAGAGAAAGAGACAGAGGGTGTGAGTGTGTGTGTGTGCGTGTGTGTGTGTGTGTGTGTGCGCGCACGTGTGTGTGTGTGTGTGAGAGAGAGAAAGAGGCAGAGAAAGAAAGACAGTGTGTGTGTGAGAGAGAGAGAAAGAGATCATGTGTGAGTGTGTTTGTGTGTGACTGTGTTTGTGGAAAACACACCCATCCTATTCCCTGAGCCTTGTATCTCCCATCTCCCTGAAAATCCTCTCCGGTTTCTGACTCAGACTGTCCAAATTTAGAGTGCCTAAACCGGATCATAAACAAAGAGCTTCCCTCTGGGTGGCCATTCGTGCACACAGGCACCCACTTGTACTGCTCCCACACACAACACACAGTCTGTCACGAGACCGGCCCACAAGAGTATCCCTGGCGATGGATAAATGAGAGAGAGGATGAGTGGATTACAAGAGGATAATTTGCTGGATGCATAAGTGGGTATTTTTTTTAATCACTTCAAACAAATTTCCTGTTCTCTGTGCCTCTCTGTCTCTGTCTCTCTTTGTCTGTCTGTCTGTCTGTCTGTCTGTCTGTCTGTCTCTCTGTCTCTCTGCCTCGTTCTTTCTCTGTCTCTATCTATTGCACCCTCTCTCTCTCTCTCTCTCTCTCTCTCTCTCTCTCTCTCTCTCTCTCTCTCTCTCTCTCTCTCTCTCTGCCCCTTTGTTTACCTGACTCCAGGGGGACGGCCATATCCGGCATTGTTTTTGGCGTGGTGTTTCTGATGGGGGCGGTGGCGGCAGGCTTTCTGTTTGTATGCATGTGTGTGAAGAACAACAGAGGGGCTCGTGTTGGCGTCTTCAGCACATCCTACATCAACACGGTGTCCCAGGGATATCCAGGTGATTGTTCTCTCTCTTTGTCTCTCTCTTTCTCTCTCTCTTTTCTTGTAATGTGACACATACTTTACAAAAGTGTACAACCACTAACATCGACCTAATGGCTGTTAAGTGGGATAGCTCATGGGTGTAACTCGTGAAAACAACTTGAACAAAACATAAATATAACCATTAATAGTGTTCGCAATGCTTAGTGGTACACCACAGCATTTTTATTGTAATTAAATGTGGTCGATAAATAAAATGGAAGTATATCTCCATAACAGTGAAGTAGGCCCAAGGCACAATCTCCCGAGTTCATAATGGCCCTCCTCTGGTCGCCCTTTGTCCAGGATTTTTTGCAAGTATGTAGTGTTGTAGTGTAGCCACCAGAGGGCGTACCTCTCCCACAGAATATAACGGAGGGTTCAAGAGGATTTAGGCCTCACAAGAATGGTTATATAAAGAAGAAAATAGTAGAAATGGCTATTTTCTTTGTGTTTTTATTATTATTATTACAACTTTAAAGCCAGCTAGCTGTTGGCAGCCAGTAACACACAATGGATTATAGTGTAATCTAAATCATTTAAGCAGGAGCCTGAACTACAGAGTATAAAGTCACGTTTTTCTGTGATTAAAATGTGTAGGACATCATTGTATAAAAACAATTAAGGATGATGTCAAATGTAGGTGAGACCCAGAACAATATCTGCCTTAGCTCAATGGAGATGTTTCCTTTTAGAGGTGGTAGAAGTACATACTTTGCTTGTTGCATTGCACTGTCTAGAAATGACAACAGTGGAATGCTACCTCAGTACTGTGAATCCAGTCCTCTGTTGGAGTTTCGCAGAGCTGGAAGAAGCTGATGTGGCTGTCTCTTGTTTGCTTGCAGGTGCTCCCCCACCCTACACATTCGACTACGAGATGTACCCCGCAGACCTCCACCCACCCCCCTACACACCCACCCCTCCCAGGGCTGGGAATTACTCGCCCCCTCCCCCATACCCTGGCTACACCCGGAAGTGAGCTGTTAGCTAGGCCCAAAGGAGGGGGGAGGGGGGGTAACAGCCTTTGCACTTGGGGATGACAGACAGGGGTTGGGGGTGTTGCGGGTACGCTTACAACTTCCCCTCAATGCAAGAGTCTGTATGGTACCATCAGGCCACCAATCAACATATAAGAGCCCTAGGTCCTTCGTGAAAGGCTGTGAATTACCTGATCCTTTTCTGGTGAGAGCGTTGATGCTTTGCTGTCTCACTACTGTGTGTGGGTATGGTCGGATCAATCCAAGTGGTCCTGAAAAGCCACCATGAGGGAAACTGAAGTTGGTTCCTGCTGTGAGAATATGGTGGCTACTGGACAGACAATTGTGACCACAAAAAGTGTCTAACTGTGTCGGCACCTTGCCGAACGAACTTCACTGGAAAATATATTTAATGATAATGCGTCAAAGAGTACCGAAATGGAGTAAGTGTACACAAAAGGAGAAAAAATACACTGTATTGCATCAGACATCGTAGGACTGAAACTTGAAGAAGAACTCCAGAGGACAAAAGGACAATGCTGCTGCACCTTTCATGCCGATATGTGTCAGTAATGATTTGTTGACCTGTTAAAACAATTCTGTCGACACACTGCTAATCCATGAAGGGGAACTATATTCCTGGTTCCAGTTTTTAGCATGTGTTTGTCTTCATGTTATCAGATGCAACATTTCAAGCTCCTGATGTGGTATTTTGACATGTGCCAAATGCTTAAATGTTAAGTATGTATCTAATAAAACGAGAAGTAATTGCTAAGCATTGCCATTGTTTGCCAGGTCTGTGCATTGGGGATGAATCCAATTCGTTCTGTACAACAATGAGTGTGCTTTCCACTGATTAAAAGACCCTGTAAAGTGGGGAAAAAACATTTGGTTTGACAGCATGTGGAATATATGGGAAAACTGTGTCTGTAGAGATGTGGAAAACCCCTGAAGTAAGTTTTATACATTTCCCATTTTCACTACTTTTCACAGTTGATTTAAGTTGGTCGCAACTAAAATGCATCCTGCTTACATCATGGCTGTGTTTATCACAGTATAGCATTGCATGGGTAGCACCACAGTGCTTTCAGTTGACACCCCTACAGCACAGAGAGGCAACGGCCATTTTTGTACCACTTTGGGACTTTTATCTTGTAGCCACATTCATATTTACATGAAATTCACAAGGTGATGAGTGACGACTCTTTCCTTGGTATGAGGAACTTAGAAAAAAATATTACTTTGACTTAACTGGGTCTTTAAGCATGCAGGCTACACCGTATACACGGACTTAAAGGCACACAATGTCAGCAACAGCACTGATTATTTCTGGGTAACTAGTTGGTTGTAATCAGGCCTACTTGTCATTCTCATGGTAAGTCCTCCAGTTCTGTGTAACAGCTTTCATTAAAAAAATCTGTAAAGTAGCATATCATGATGTTATGTTTTGCTCTCAAAAGCACTACAGGCACTGAAATTACCCTTTTTGTTATACTTGTCATCAGCTACTTGAGGTTTTTTATGTCAGTGCAGCTGCTGATGCTGGCAAGTCCTACATTTGGATTTAAAATCAATAGATCATCACAATTGTGCTGTAATTCTGTTATTATTATATTATAGATTATATATTTAATAACAAACTACACTGAATCTCTACATCCCCGTTTAATCGTGTAGCCACATTGCAAAAATACATCAGTTGGCTTATATTATCCCCCAATGAACTGTGAAATGTTTGCAATGGGAGATTTTGGCTTTAGGTTATGCAACTGCAGACACAAATCTCTATATCTGGTTGAAATAAATGTTTGCTTTTGATTTTATATTTTGATGCCAGCTCGTATCCAAAGCCTGATACCTCATAATAAACAAGCAGATTTTTATTCCCCAGACCTTGGGCCGTCAGTATGGGCACGATGGGCCTACTGTGCTCTGAAAGGGTCTCACTGCAACACAGAAAAAATGGCGTCCTTTATTGGCCACAAGGTGGCGAAGCAACTGGAGAATGACCTGGTCCTTTGACCCGAATGATAACATAATCAGTCTGTCTGTAGACACGTCCGCCTCCCCTGATAAACATGTTTTTATATTCTTTAAGTGTCCACCTGCATAATATCACAGAAAGAAGTATTACTCAACAGCTAAAAAGGCTCATTGAACATAATTCCGTCCATAGACAGAATTAATAAAGGGATTACAAAACTTTGGTTATTTTCCCAGAAGTATGATAAAGCTGGATAGTGTCATTCCGTCTTGTTTCCATTGTGTGAGTGTGGGGAGCATAGTGGTGGGGAGGGTATTGTGCGGCTTCCATTACCCCCCTCCCCTCCCGACGAATCCATTCTCTCGCTGTCCGGTCAGGTGACTGGCTCGCTAGCAGCTGTAGAGCCTCGCTATCAGTCTCCATCATTTTTCACTTGGAACGACGACACGAGCACAGACACAGCAAATACCTCGCTAAACTTTATCTCAGCACCCGACACACCGCACACTAAAGGCGCTGTGAAAAAGAGTCGGCATGGGGGAACATATTGCCGTTTTCCTGCTGATGCTTGCGTCCACGGCATGGTGTCTTGAGGTAAGGAAATTATATGTAACCGACAGGAGAAAAGCAACGGATTACAATGGAGATCTTAAGAGCTGCTTTCTTTCTGTATTTATGTGTGAACGCTGTAAAATCATAATGTTTTTAGTTGTTGGTGTACACAGATGTGTTATTTAAAGGTCATATGATGAAAACCACGCGTTTGTGTGTGGTTGGAATGTCTGCCTTAGTGCATTGGCAGCGTAGCTTATTCACACGCATCTAATGAGCTAGACTTTGAACAGTAGATTGCACAGAGAAAAAATGGTCATAGTCTACCATGTAAAATGTGGCTGTAGCTTTTCTCTGGTAAAGTAGGTTAAATCAGAGCAGCTGGACTTTATCAGAATAGCTCCAAGGCCCGTTTAATCCTTTGCGCTCTGAAACCAAGTAAGAGCTACATTGTACCCCTTCGGCGAAGAACTGTCTTTCTCTAGCCAACAGATGTCCTATCAGAATTCTTCGTAATTCTGTTAATGTGTCCTATTCCAACTGTATCATATTCCCAGGTATCCATTTGCACCTATTTTGATAATGACCACAGATATCTTCTTGCAACTAAGGTCGGGATGATGCGGACGTTTCATGAAATTGCTGATGTGGGTTTTTCTGGTTGTCATGCATTTGAAAAATCACATTATTTTCTTGACTGTAGGCTTACTTGTGTATAACTGCCATATTATGAGCCGATGTTTCTCAAAGCGTCACCAGTGCAGTGTACAGGATTATAAACAGCTTAGCGGTTTACTTGTGAACAAGCATAACCATGCATCAACATCACATCCCCACCCCACATGATAAGGAATTTCTAGCTTTACCCATTATTATTAATCACGTTCTAGAGAAAGAGCGTCTTTGCACTGCGCTTTACAATGGTTTTGGTCGAAGACTAGTTAAGTGGTAGATGCCTTGGGGACGCATGCCGATCCATTCCGCAATGTTTTCCTGTCAGTCCTACCCACGTCCCTGTTACATTGGTGGGCGTGTTTTGTGGAAAAAAATGTTTATTTATATATATTGGAGGATATATTTGCCACCATCTGTGCCTTTAAGTTTTGTTTGTAGATTTGGACGTTTAAAGACAGCCAGTGACCGTTCACGATGAAGAAAATGAACCTTTCCTAGCCAACATGTTACATGTCGAGGACAGGGAGTAGGATGTTGCCAGATAGAAATAAGATGGCGGCGGTGCACTGCGGTGTTCTATCATAACTCTGCGCGACCAGGACGAAACCTAGGCTACAAGAAGCACTTCGTCTCAAAAAGGCTTTCCCTGGGGATTTCACTTCGTACTCAGACTCTACTCCCTTCCACTATACCAAGCTGTTCAATCACTAGCTTCACGTCAGTCTGTGAACGTGTTCGTCTGGAAGGGGCTGTAACGGGAGGATGGATCCAATAGCGCACATGCATTGTTTGTCGCCCAGGCATTCTGCCATACACTGGTCTGCCAGAGACAATCGCTCGCTGTTACCGCAGTCACACAATTACTCAGCACACCACAGAACCCTGTCTGTAACCACAGTGGTTTTGAAGATTTTATTATTGAACTAAATGTTATCATACTGCTGTGGTCAGGGTTAACAGTCCCTAATTTAATCATTTATTGCCATTGCATTTCAATGTGAGGTCAATTAAATGAGTTTACCATTGTTTCAGCTATTAGTCACAGTAGGTTATATGGCATGTGTTCCAGTTTTCAAAGCCTTGTCACCTGCATTGCACAGATTTGTTTTTGTTAAGCAAATTGTCACGTGCAGCTCCCCACAATCCTAAGCGCTCTCCTGAGAACTGTGGGTGATTTAGCCTCGTTTGACTATCAACCTCATTTGCATGGACTATTTGGAGTAGGTCATCGCTGTGGCTTTAAATTGTCCAAAGCTTTTCTCTGAGCCAGACAGCATGTGAGATTCTTAAGCTACACAAGGCCGCAGGTACAGGGATTTTTTCATTCCCTGACTGCATAGGACTGCTGTTTGACTCCCCCCACCCTGTCAGGAGAAGTGATGGTTTAGTGGGCTGTGGGTGGGGGGTGTGATGTATCTGCTGAATCTCAGTGTGGTAAGGCCCGGGAGTATTGGCCAAATGATGAGGTTTGGCACTATCAGAGCTCTGGGAACTGCGTGTGTCTGCCTTTTACTGTGCTCACTGCAGATAGATACCCACCCAAGTACCTTCATCACTGCCAACTGTACAGCCTACTTTTGACATCTCATGCTTTTCCTTCGCTATTTCCTAGGAGAGAGTTAGTGATAGGACACTGCAGTGGCAGGACTGAGCTGTCTTAAGCCTTACGGAGGTGTAACCATGACATTATTCTTTGGGGTATTTTAAGGACACACACACACACTCTTTGGTCCGATTGTTCTTCTGGGTGTAGGTTGCCAACAACAGTGACGCAGAGTTTCCATGGTGACCTGAGCCAGACTGTTCTAGAGTAGACGTCTACAATGAAGGCGCATGTGTAACAAATGTGCCCCCATCTGCCGGCTTGTCGTGTGGGTTTATGGGCCTGTTGTGTGAGCAGTGTTCTGTCGGTCCCCCCTCCT
>CM050199.1:24260000-24267500 GCA_027475355.1 Coilia nasus
GGTGTTAGCTTAAGGGTTTGCCCCCATGCCCAGGAGATGGAACTGTCTCGAGTGTTCCTAATTTTGTAGTCGTGGTGACGCAGTGCAGAGAAAGAGAGAGAGAGAGAGAGAGATATTCTTGACAGGACCTCCACTGTTCAATCATCTGCTTCCTGTTTGCTTCCTGCTCTTGTGAGGTGGACTTCCTGTGTTTGTCTGGCTCTGGTGGGAGCCCCCTCTGGAAGAGAAGTTATCCCTTGAAAATCCCACGTGTGAATACACACACTCACAGAAATAGAACGGAGTTGAGTGGAATTGTCAGGGATATTTTTCGACCCCTCTCGGTAGCTTCTCTCATCTGAGGCCTGTTGTTCAACAGCCCCTAGCTCATTTACCTTCCTTTGTTGTCTGTAGAGGGCTGCGGCAATGTCCCTGCACCATGGTCTCGGTATACAATTTCGACAGTGACCCAAATAGATAATGCAGCAGACTTTCTATGACCTCCAACTCCCTTTAACGACCAAGGCAAGCACCCTTCACACACTCACAGGGTTTTTCAAAGAAAGGATACACATGCAGTTAAGGAGGCCATCAATATTTTATGATCCAGTTCTATTAACAGGCAGAGATTTATACCATGAATAATTCACTGTCATTGCGAGCAGGGAGCCCCACCTCCATTACAGTATGCAGGAACAAGATGTACAGTGAGAATATCTGTAATGATATCAGTTACGGGGATTTTTTCAATCACAGGGTAGCAGTGACTTTCTCTCTTCATTCTTGTTCTGAACAATGACATTTGGAAACTACCCATTCCATTCCTAAGGAGATGTCAGGCAGGCAGGCGGTAGCATTTTTCCCATAATGCTTTGCCAGAGGGAATGGGGGGTGGAGCCAATAAAAATCGCCACAGCAACCACTGAGTTCAGGAAAAGGACATGTTGGAAATTCCTAGAACATAGAGATTTAATCTCTGAATCATTTCACACTCACCGTCACTCTCCTATATCTCCTACCATCCTCTCTTTTTCTCTTTCTCTCTCATTCTCTCTTCATTTGCTCTTTCTATCTGCCTGTCTCTCTGTCCTTCACACCCCCTTTGTGTGTGTGTGTCTGTCTATTCCCCTCTCCCCCCTCTTTTTCATACTTCCTTTCTCTCTCTCTCTCTCTCTCTCTCTCTCTCTCTTTTTTTCCCTCCCTCTCTCCCTTCCTTCCCCTTTCCTCATCGTTTTGGTATCTCTAGCTCTCTGTCGAAATTGTCACCCCCTATCCCGTTTGCCTGCCCTGTTTTTTTGTGTCTGCCATTTTAATTCTATTAGCTTGTCTCTTGAATACATGTGCTCCACTCCCACTCCGCAACAACAACAAAACCCCCCACCATAAACCCCCGGCTTTCACACAGATGGGCCCTTTGAGGCGGGGTGGTGGGGGCGGTGGGGGTTCGGGGGGGTAGGAGAGAGGGCAGGAATTTTTTGTTCTCCTGTTGTCATAGTGATGGAGAGGGGACTCGAGCAGCAGACGGAGCGTCTTCAGTTTTATTGCCGTGGAGATGGCAGCCCTTCTGCAACTGTGCGCGTATGTGTGTGCGCGCGTGTGTATATGTGTGTGTGCGTGAACGAGCGCGCACAGGCGGAATGTTGGCAGGCACGGTGAGAGGGAAGTAAGGGGTCTGGCTGGCTTATAATCACTGAAACATACACCCCTTCTGGATCCGGTCTCACACACACACAGACATATACATACACACACACACACAAGCACACACAGGCACACACGAGCACACAGTACATACAGGCACATACCACACACACACACACACACACACACATATAACATGTATTAGGGTCTAGGCTTAGCAAGGGGTGAAAGATATCATTATACATACACCCACACTCATGCATAAACACATACGCCTTAGAGTCCGGTCTCTACCACATGGTTAAGGGTATCATTACACACACTCAAGCACACAACCGCACACAGCAGATTTTATGAGCGGTGGTGTTTTATGTTTTGGCTTCCCTTGCGTGGGCCCCTCTCTACAGATTTAGAACTGGCCTCCACACACACACACACACACACACATACACACACACACGCTCACACACCCTTCCCGTTGATCTGATCCGGATATCATTGTTGCTGAGCCACCTGCACTGCTCAGGGCATTTGTGCTGCTCGGCCACAGTAGGCGTCCTGTCCTGTGCACTGTCCTTTGGGGCCAGTGTCTGCTTACAGCAGGTGGAGCTGGGAAAGGTGTGTGTGTGTGTGTGTTTGTGCGTGTGTGTGCTTGTGTGTGTGTGTATGTGTGTGCACGTGTGTGTGTGTTTGTGCGGGCATGTGTGTGTGTGTATGTGTGTGTGTGTGTGTTTGCGCGTGTGTGTATGTTAGGGCTGCTCAATTAATCGAATTCTAATCGTGATAACGATTTCAGGGCCAAACGATCTCAAAACAAATACAATCGAGGGCAACAATATTTTTGTCCTAATTATTTTGTACTGTTTACATTAGATGTATACATTAGACATTTCTACTGTTTGTACATTAGACATCAAAGGGGACTTACTAATGTTTACGAAGAAAGGTATTAGGGAAAATCCGAAGGTACAAGAATGTTTTTTCGAAATATTTTTGAATACCTTTTTTTAATAAATGAAGCATGTTACTGAGGAAAACAAAATAATCGTTTGAATAATCGTGATTTTAGTTTTGGCCCAAATAATCGTGATTCAGATTTTTTCCATAATCGAGCAGCCTTAGTGTATGTATGTGTGTGTGCACGTGTGTGTGCGTGTTTGTGTGTGTGTGTGTGTGTGTGTGTGTGCATGTGCGTGTGTGTATGTAGGTGTGTGTGCACGTGTGTGTGTGTGTGTGTGTGTGTGTGTGTGTGTGTGTGTAAGCCGTCTGCTCCCCTCCGCAGGGGGTCATCGCCCTCAGATTTGAGGACTCGAGTCGCCACTGCTTCCCGCTCTCCTGGCCACCACAATCTGTCCCGGCTTAAGCCGCAAACATGTGCTCAGGTGTCTCCTCAGTAACCTTTAGGAGGAAGGAAAGGCTTTGATTGATACCTGCCTGCTGGTATTTTGGGAACTGGGGCTGTTAACATCTCTCTTCACATTTTAAGCCCTTTTGTGACAGGTAAACACTTCACCTGATCTTTTTGCTTTTCCTGAAAGGAGGATACTGATTTATTGGGGAAAATGTGCCATCAACCCCAGAGTTAGATAAGCTACACGCCCTTTTCCTTCCTGTGTTAACAGTGACCCAGTCTGAAACCCATACTATTCACATAGCATGCATAGCCTAGCTTAGCCCAGATATCCAGTTCAAAATATTCTTAGAGTATTTAAATGTTGTGACTTTTTTTGTCTTTACCTTGCATAGAAATGGCAACGAAAAAGGAGAGACAGCCATTTCCTAAACAGTTACAACAATTTCATTTCAGCGAAGTAACTCTGTGTACTTGACCACTGAGTTCTCTATTATCAATGACAAATGCTAGTCCCCTGCCATGACTACATTAGGGATGTGACGGATGTGTTTGGTTGGTGGTGTGTGAATGGCCCTATTATGACTGCTGCTGTGAAAACCGATTAATCAGAGTTGTGTGTCTGAGTGTGTCGCATGAAGCAGTGAAGATGAGAAAAGCTTCACAAACACACGCGCACACACAGACACGCACACAATGAGCTTTTACACCCACAATGATAAGCTACACACACACACACACACACACACACACACACACACACACACACACACAAAATGAGCTTTGCACACACACACAGACACACACACACACACACAAAGCTCAAAGCTTGTTAAAAAAACAACTTCAAAGTCTCAACATTACACCCCCTCACCCCTTTAGGCAAAAAAAAGATGGGGGGAAATGAAATCCGCACCACCATGAGCCACCAGGGACTCCAGTGCGGCGGTTCGGAACTCCATGTCCTCAATGACTTTGCACAGTCCCAGCGCCGCGCCACAGGGTTGGTGGCAAATCCCTGAAATTTCTGATCAGTGCGCAGAAAAAAAAATAAAATAAAAATAACAGAAGCCAACTGTCATTCTAAAATGTAATCTCACAGTCCTCTTGTCTGTGCTATAAAGGCTGTAACATAAAGCTGCCAGCTGGATATGTGTTTGTGTGTGTGTGTGTGTGTGTGTGTGTGTGTGTGTGGGATGCAGGGTGGGGTGTTTGTTTTGTAGGGGTGTGTCTAAATGTCTGATGTGTGTGTGTGTGTGTGTGTGTGTGTGTGTGTGTGTGTGTGTGGTTGCTCTCTCGACACCATGCCCCCTGTCCTCGGGGGGGTTCTTTGCCCAGCGGGGAATCTGATCCCAGACTCTCATACAGGGGCTTCTGTTCCAGCCAGATAACAGTAGCTTGCTTACACACACATACACACACACATTTGAAAACACACACATGTGCACACATACACTACACACATACACGCACACACACACGCGCACACACACACACACACACACACACACACACAAACACGCAGATCTACACACATGCAGAGAGAAAGACCGCTTGTAAAAGATAACCAGGACTCATTTGAAGAAGAGCTGAAGAGAAATCTGCCTGTGAGACTGTCCTTAGTTAAGCTCAGTAAAGGATTAGATTCAAGTCCGTCAACACGCAAGTGTGTGTTTGTGTGTGTGTTGCTTGCGAGTGGGGCTGAACAGATGGGAGGAGATTCATCATCGTCAGCTCAAGGGTCAAGGAGCCCACATGACCGCTGAGCTTATACTGACCTGTGGTTTGTGTCTTGGGGGGGGGGGGGGGGTGTCCGAATGCGGCGGTGATGATGAATCTTAGGTGAGTAATTTTTTGTGTACAGATGGATAGAGGTGGCCTCTCAGCGTCAGACTACATGATAACAGCAGCCCTGTGTGAAACGCACACAGTAGGTGACCAGGTGACCAGTGGTTTGTGTCTCGGTGGGCGGGTGGAAAGCGGTGATGATGAGTAATTCTGCGCCGAACATGTGTGTACAGATAGGTACAGATAGATAGGGCTAGCCTCTCAGCGTAAAACTGCAGGCTAACAGCAGCCCTGTGTGAAACGCACACAGTGGGTCTTCTACCCAAAAATCACCACAAGCTTCAGGAATAGCTCCGAAAACCTGGGGCCTTTACAATTGTAAGAGTCCAGAATTAATTGGGGGGGGGCTTTGAGGGCACCTACTCAAAAGAGTTAAGTTGTATGCAACTGGACTTCTTTTGGAGCATTCAAAAGGCAACTGGACTTCTTTTGGAGCATTCAAAAGGCTTCTTCAGGTCCGGCTCCGGCTGATGAGGGGGAACCAGGAGCTATATCTCTGGACCACAAGAGGGTGGTGCTATGAGATGGTTGACCACACCCCTCATCATCTGACAAAACGTGACATGAGTCACACTTTTGTGACCCTTTTGTCACATGATGAGGGGTGTGGTCTACACCTCACAACACCACCTCCAGTGGTCCAGAGATATAAGCCCCTGGTTCCCCATCATCAACCAGAACTGGACAGAACAGTAGCCTTTTGGATGAAACATGAAACCTCTTCAAGCTCAAAAAGAAATCCAGTTGCACACAAGCTCTTTTGACTACCATGACCTGGATGAATGAGAATCTTCAGACATTTTGAGGACACCTATAATAGTGTGTTATTAATAATAAGTGGGGTCAAACTTGAATTCTTTCACGGTGCTCAAAATGTCTAGCAGCGTCCCTGTAGAGTTGCACCCAGTTCCTGTAATAGAAGAAGGGCTCTTTGAAGCCGCTGCTGTTCAATAGCTAGGTATTCACTCCTAAAGCTTAGAAGGCTTTGACTCATCAACATGACTCATTATTGTGGTCGATGTCCCATTCAGCCAGTCCTCAATTTGTTGTTAAATGTTCATAGCAGCTCATTCATTTTGGTAACTGTGGAGACGGTAAAGTGTTCCTGTTCTCCTAACAGATTTAACAGTAATTGCAAAAATGGCAAACAGTAGCCTCTCTCTCTCTCTCTCTCTCTCTCTCTCTCTCTCTCTCTCTCTCTCTCTCTCTCTCTCTCTCTCTCTCTCTCTCTCTCTCTCTCTCTCTCTCTCTCTCTCATATATATATATATATATATATATATATATATATATATATATATATATATATATATATATATATATATATATATATATATATATATATATATATATATAACATCAAAACCTTTTCAGACTGCTGATGTTAGCACTGGAATATACATATATATGAAACCCTACCAGTGCTAACATCAGCAGTCTGAAAAGGTTTTGACGTTCTGAACTACTTCTCTACCAGGGTTAGTCTATAAACAGCCCAAAGTAATGACTCGATTCTCTTTATCCGCACAATGTGTCCTGGCCTGGTGGGCCATTAACTGCGGAGTGTTTGAATGGGGAAGCGCTCGCCGAGCACGCCCAGCTCGCATGTGGGGTAGCAGTAGTGGGCCACCGCTGCCTGATTGAACGGGCGGTGTGAAATTAAGTGCCCTACTTTTCAAGCCTTCCCGAAACGAGCCACGACCTCTCCAGGAGGTTACCACGGTGACATTGCACGGCTTGCGCAGCATCGCCGGCGTCTCGGCCTCTCTCGGCCCCCTCTTTTTTTCCCCACACGATTGCTAGGCACGGAGAATTTGTCACTGTCGTGTGTGTGTGTGTGCGTGTGCGCGCACGGGCATGGCAAAGACTGCTGAAGTACTTCAGGGTTTGCCTCCAAGCTCTTGAGACCACACTGTCTCAGGCATTCTAATTTTGAATGTGTGTGTGTGTGTGTGTGTGTGTGTGTGTGTGTGTGTGTGTGTGTGTGTAATTTTGTCTCTCTCGGTGAGTGTGTTTTAGTAAGATGCTTTAAATCACTAAGGAACAGCCCCGAGCCTTTCTTTCCTCGACAGATTTGTTCTGCCCACTCAAGTGGGTTGGAAATGTGTGTTTAGTGCGTGGCCTTGGCCAAACGGAGCTTTCAGAGGCACAGAACAAGCCCGCCCCTGTGCTGTCAGTGTGCAGAGCAGACCTCAGCCCCAGTGCTGGAATACATGCAGAGCAGACCTCAGCCCCAGTGCTGGCATACATGCAGAGCAGACCTCAGCCCCAATGATGTCAGGTTGCAGAGCAGACCTCAGCCCCAGTGCTGTCAGGTTGCAGAGCAGACCTCAGCCCCAGTGCTGTCAGGTTGCAGAGCAGACCTCAGCCCCAGTGCTGTCAGGTTGCAGAGCAGACCTCAGCCCCAGTGCTGTCAGGTTGCAGAGCAGACCTCAGCCCCAGTGCTGTCAGGTTGCAGAGCAGACCTCAGCCCCAGTGCTGTCAGGTTGCAGAGCAGACCTCAGCCCCAGTGCTGGCATACATGCAGAGCAGACCTCAGCCCCAGTGCTGTCGGTGTGCAGAACAGACCTCAGCCCCAGTGCTGTCGGTGTGCAGAACAGACCTCAGCCCCAGTGCTGTCGGTGTGCAGAACAGACCTCAGCCCCAGTGCTGTCAGGCAGAGCAGACCTCAGCCCCAGTGCT
>CM050199.1:24272500-24280000 GCA_027475355.1 Coilia nasus
ACGAAGTCACTGCAGACTCTTCGCACATGCTTAGCTTAGCGAGACCACAGTCAGCCGGTTGCTTGGTGACAGTAAAAGGATGAAAGGGTCATTTGAACCGCCTGGAGTTCTCTCTAAAATCACAGGCTCGTTAGCGTGACAGCTTGCTGGCGTGTATATTTGCTCAGGGGGCAGGCCTTCATGTCGTTGTGTCCCTGCATATCAAATAAATGCAGGGATATGTCAAAACTCTGTGTGGTCTTGTGTGGTAGAGGGGGAACGTTCCCGCTGTCTGTTTATTCAGTGCTGCTTGACAGCAATCTGTGCCCGCACACACTCGCTCATGCACACACACACACACACACACACACACACACATACACACACACACACACACACACACACACTCATTCATGCACACACACATACATGCACATGCACACACGCATGCACACAGACACGCACATGAACATGCACACGCAAGCACACACACACACAAACACACACGCACATGCACACACGCATGCACACGTATCATGCACACAGATACGCACACACACACACACACACACACACACACACACACACACACACACCTACTGAGATAAGTGACTCGAAAGGGTGGCTGAGAAATAACAACAACTTATTCACGGCGGAGAGAAAGAGGGCTTAGTGCGATTGCACGGTTAACTAGAGCTCTCTGCTGAAGGGATAGGGGGAGGGCTTAGTGCGATTGCACGGTTAACTAGAGCTCTCTGCTGAAGGGATAGGGGGAGGTAAAAAATTGGGGAATGGAGGAAGGGAGGACAAGGAGGATAAGGGGGAGGAGGATAGCAGGATGAGGGAAGGAGGAGGAGGAGGAGAGGAGTAGAGGTGAAGAGAGGAGAGGAGAGGAGAGAAGAGGAGAGGAGAGGAGAGGAGAGAAGAGGAGAGGAGAGGAGAGGAGAGGAGAGGAGAGGAGAGGAGAGGAGAGGAGAGGAGAGGAGAGGAGAGGAGAGGGGAGGAGAGGAAAGGGTGCAGGATGAGGGAAGGAGGAGGAGGAGGAGAGGAGTAGAGGTGAAGAGAGGAGAGGGGAGGAGAGGAGAGGGGAGGAGAGGAGAGGAGAGGGGAGGAGAGGAAAGGGTGCAGGATGAGGGAAGGAGGAGGAGGAGGAGAGGAGTAGAGGTGAAGAGAGGAGAGGAGAGGAGAGGAGAGGAGAGGAGAGGAGAGGAGAGGAAAGGGTGCAGGATGAGGGACGGAGGAGGAGGAGGAGAGGAGTAGAGGTGAAGAGAGGAGAGGAGAGGAGAGGAGAGGAGAGGGGAGGAGAGGAAAGGGTGCAGGATGAGGGACGGAGGAGGAGGAGGAGAGGAGTAGAGGTGAAGAGAGGAGAGGAGAGGAGAGGAGAGGAGAGGAGAGGAGAGGGGAGGAGAGGAAAGGGTGCAGGATGAGGGACGGAGGAGGAGGAGGAGAGGAGTAGAGGTGAAGAGAGGAGAGGAGAGGAGAGGAGAGGAGAGGGGAGAAGAGGAGAGGAGAGGGGAGAAGAGGAGAGGAGAGGGGAGGAGAGGGGAGGAGAGGAGAGGAGAGGAGAGGGGAGGAGAGGAAAGGGTGCAGGATGAGGGACGGAGGAGGAGGAGGAGAGGAGTAGAGGTGAAGAGAGGAGAGGAGAGGAGAGGAGAGGGGAGGAGAGGAAAGGGTGCAGGATGAGGGACGGAGGAGGAGGAGGAGAGGAGTAGAGGTGAAGAGAGGAGAGGAGAGGAGAGGAGAGGGGAGAAGAGGAGAGGAGAGGGGAGGAGAGGAGAGGGTGCGGGGTGCAGGACAGGAGCTCAGCCAAGAGCAGTTACCGTTTTTCAGATTTACGAGGAGGAAGAGCAGTATGCTCGCTCTGTTATTTGATTTTGATTGTCTCTTTTATTTTTCTCTCCCTCTTTCCCTCCATCCCTCTTTCCTTTCCCTCCATCCCTCTCTCCCTCCTTTCTCTTTCTCTCCCTCTCTCTACACAGACACAGCAGGGAGGTGCAGGGTGTGAGAGGCCTGTGACTGGGGTTGACCTGCCAGACTAGTTCACCTAGGGTGACGCCAGGACAGACAGGCAGTCTCTCGCTCTCTCTTTCTCTTACTCTGTTTCTGTCTCACTCTCTCTTACTTTGTTTCAGCCTTTGACTCACTCGTTCTTTCTGTTTTTCTGTTCTCCAGCTCCTCTCTTTCTTTCTCTCTCTTCTGGATCTGTTTTTCGTGCATTGTCACCGTCGTCCAAGCGCCCAGGCACACACACGCACGCACCTCAGGTTGAGTGAGGTAAAGTGAGAGTGTGCTAGCTGTTTGGCCCAACCTGTCCCCTCAGGGCCACATTAAACACTCACTTTCCTGTTTGTACTCTTCTCAGATGAAGCACACACACACATACACACACACACACACACACACACACACACACACCTGTTTCTTTTACAATAGATACATGCAACCACATGTTGTCCCACTTTACATATAAATCAGGCTATTGGACATATGGATGCAATGAACCATTTACACAATGAGAGAACAGTGATAGAGAGAGTAAGTGAAAGAGAGATAGAGAGTGTGAGAGACTGAGAGAGAAAGATACCGAGAGATTGGTAAAGCAACAGAGCAGTCAGTATTAATAAAAAGAATATTGATGCTTACAGTTTTTGCCCATTGCTTAAACACATTTTGCAAAATTTGGCTCGCTGTGCCAAAACTCTACACCCAAGCACATAGGACACAACACTTGGAAATAAACCATTCACATCTATGTCAAATTGAAACTCTGCAATCAAAACCTAACAATCCTTCACCAAAATGTCACTCTCATGACAAAATTGCACACACTTGTATCTTATGAAAACACTGTCACATCAGCACCAACACACTAGTCTACTTTATATAAAACACTGTTTTTTGTATTTTGAATAGATGTGTTTTGCCAATGATACATCGGTATTTCATTTTTGAACGAAGTGTCTTATGTATGAAATAGTGTGTAGTGTGCAGGTGTTTTGCAAAAAGGAGCAAGTGTGTTGCAGAATTGCAACTGAAGTGTAAAGCAGCTCTTTTGTTTAAGGTATGGTTACACTGTGTTTAAGGCATGGTAACACAACTTCAAGTTATGTTACTTTGGTTTAAGCATATGTCTATTGCGTTCAAGCAGTGGGCAAAAACTGTAATGCCATCGCTCACACACACACACATGCACACACAGACACAGACACACACACACACACACACACACACACCAGCTCACACATTAGCCTCCGCCTAGCGCTAACTCACACCACAGTGCACTGTGGCGTGGTGAGCACAACAACAACAGCAGCGGGCTCAAATGACCCGCTCTCGCTCTCTCTGTGTCCCGAAGCAGTGCTGGCCTTACGTAATGCCAACCGCTCTCATCAGACACTCACGCCGCCTCAGCTTGTCTTACATAACCTGTGAGAAATCTGATAAAGAAAGGAACGCTTCTTTGTTTTGTTTTTTTGTTTTGAAAGAACGGTCTGTGTTGAGTCAATGCACCACACTGCACATATACACACATACACACATGGACCAGTGAGGCCTGATGTCCACACTATACACACACATGCACATATACACACATACACACATGGACCAGTGAGGCCTGATGTCCACACTATACACACACATGCACATGCACACACACACACTCCACACACACACACACACACACACACACACACACACACACACACACACACACACACACACGCACATTAACCTCTCCCCAACACACACACACACATACACCGCCCCCCACACACAGACACACACACACGTGCACACAGACACAAACACACACACACACACTCACTCCTTCCCTGGACCTCCTTCACCATGGTTGCGGCGCCATGTTCTCTGACTCAACCTTTTTTTTTGCCCTCCTTTTTGAGGGACACACACACACACACATACACACACACACACACACACACACCAGTGGGCCCTGATGTCAGCCTTGTCTTGTTCTCTCCTCTTCTCTTCCCCTTCTCTCCCTTCCCTTTCACTCGTTTACTCGGCTTCTTTGCTGCTTGTCTCTTTTTTTTTTTCGTTCCTGGATCTTCTTCCATCACCCTTTTGTCTCTATTCTCTCCTTTCTCTTCTTTCTGTCATTTTGTTCTTTCCCTTCTTCCTCAGTTTCCCTTTTGTTTCTCTCAGGTCATCGGGAATAACGGGATTCTGTTGCGGTGCAGTGGCGCTGTGTGTGTGTGTGTGTGTGTGTGTGTGTGTGTGTGTGGGGGTGTGTCTGTGTCTGTGTCTGTGTGTGTGTGTGTGTGTGTTTGTGTGGGTGTGTTTGTGTGTGTGTGTGTGTGTGTGTGTGTGTGTGTGTGTGTGTGTGTGTGTGTGTGTGTGTGTGTGTGTGTTTTCGAGTGCACGTACGCGTGTGTGTGAGTACGTTACCTGCCATGACCTGTCTACCTCTGTTGACGCTTCAGCTATTGCCTGGTAGACCTCAACTCAACTCAGAGACTCACACCGGCCCTGCCTCTGCCTGATACACAGATGATGGCAAATATAAATGTGTTAAAACAGCACTATGCAATTAATTAATCATCTTAATAAGTCGGTGGATGCTTTAATGAGTCATTACCAGGCGAACGTAGACTTTGTTGACCGCCCCCTGCTGTCTGTGCACAGAATACCACGCTTACAATATCTGGGTGTCCGTCCTGGGACCTTCAGACTCACAAAGTCTCGAATATCACGAGAAGTAGGATCACGATAAATTCTGAAGAAATTCTGACTTTACTTACATCAGTGGACATGACTACGTCTGTATTCACCGATTAATCTGATCCGTTGAGTTGGAAACATTGTCATTGTCCATTTTTCTGCGATTGTCCATTTACTTGGAGACACTAGGGGGAGCTCTGCTGAGAAACAGCAGTCCAAGTTGCATAGTGCTGCTTTAACATGGGAAATGTACTTTAAAAACTAGCCTGAGGATATCTTAGGTCAAATATGCAAACAAGTGACTTATCTGTGCCGGTTACCTTTTTTGGGCATGTAATGTGTGAGGGATTGTGGTGTAGACTAACCTATAGTCAGGATACATATAGATACATACATGCATATGCGCCTGTGAAATGGTCTACAGGGATATGGTTTGCTGTTGGGATATGGTCTATGCATGCACATATGGTGTTTACAGAAAAGGTTTCAAAGAAAGAGACTGAAAACAGAGATGGTTTCTCAGATGTCCGCTAAATACAGAGCAGATCCTGTTTTGGGTGTGTGTTGTCAGGAATACACATGGTACTGCTCATAAAGAAGACACACACACACACAAGCACAGACACAGACACACACACACACATACCCACACATACACACACACACACACACACACACACACACACACACACACGTCACCCATGGGGCAAAATGTGGGCATTCGCTGTTACATAACTTGGAGTCATTAACTCAAACAATCTCTGCAATGAACAACAACAACGTTATAGGCCAATATTCTTTTACTAGGCCCTCCAGTTGGCATGGCTCTGGTTTGCACGGCGCCAGAGACCAGAGTACCTGCCAGGCCAGTGACATGCTGCAAACAACACTCTTAAAGGGAACATAAACACAGTGCTTTTACAAGGCCACAGTATACTCAGCTGAGGCGGAGAAATCTGCCCGACACACGCTAATCGCTCCCATCCAGACCGTCTGGATGGGCTGTTGCTTGAGATGTCTTCAGTTGTCGTGTCTCCTCGCTGTAGTTGTCAGCCACACCAGTAAGACTGTTCCGCATACAGTACATGGATTCCCGCCCAAAATCTCTATACAAGGATACAAAGATACAGGGATATTTTACATTGTGACATACACACAGTAGACATACTGGGAAGAGTAGGACATGCAGTGAAACTGCTTATTGTTATTAGTCTATACTGTGCACGGGGAGGGGGGAGGAAAGTGTAGAGAATGCAGTTGGGGATGGCTGCCTAGTGAAGGGCAGAGGTAGAATAGGTGATGGGGGTAGGACAAAGTGTGTAAGTGCAGTTGGGGTTGGGAGGGAGGACTGGCTGTGGTTTCTGATGACGGGCTGTGTGTGGGTGCAGCATTGAGGAGGTGGGGACAGGGCAAAGAGAGTGTGTGTGTGTGCGTGTGTGTTGGGGAGGGGGGGTGGCTTGACCATTTTAAGACAGTTTAATTATTAGCATCATTGTTGTTCTGTTCAGGGTTTTCGTTTTAACATTCCAAATAATTTGACAACATAGCGGAAGTAGTTTGAGAACAAAGTAGGACGCTTAGGCATTGTTTTTGTTTTTGACCACTGAAAGGGTTTTCAAGACAATAGTTCCTGTCATAGATTCGCTGTAAACAACAATGCAACCATTTCCAGTACAAGTGAGCAGGCATCCGGCAATTCATTGTAATCATGGTCACACTGTTATAGCTATTAAAAATCAAGGGAAGCTTCCTGCAAAGATTTTCACTGAAAGTGGCTTAGAATAAGTTAATACGCAATTGATGCCATAACAGAAAAAAAGTTTTTTTTGTTTTTTACAACTTACAACTCATGAAACTTTTGCCTGTCAGCATAGCAGCCACACCGCACTAGCCTTGTAGGCTCGTCAACTCCATCTCTGGTCAAAGTGAAATATTTATGAGGACATGTGAAGAGACAGGGAAGAATATTTGGGATGTTTATGGGCATACACTGCGAACCCCTCATTCCCCTGTTACTCGGAAGTCTCAGCCGCAAATGAATAAAATATATCTTAAGGTCACTCCTCCTTTTTCTCTTCTTCTGTACATACACACGTAAATACACACACACACACACACACACACACACACACACACACACACACACACACAACCTCACTTTCTTCCCGAAACTTATTTGCAACTTGAGGGCAATGACTGGAAGTTAATACCCCGACATATCATAAAATCTCCCCACTGAAATGACTGGCTCTGTCATAGTGAAAATTGCCTGTCAGGGCTCTAAGCACTTAACCAAACTCTCCTCTATCTGCATAAGGACCAAAGGACAGGTCAGGTTACCACATCAAAAGCATTTTCATAGTTTTAGGAGCAAAACAGGGAACCCTTTATTTAGAAAAAAAAAACATAAAATAAAAAAAGTAAATGGCAATGATTGACATCCTAGGTTAAAGCACCTTAAAAGAATAAAAAACGAAAGAAAATGTAAGCTTTCCGGACAGCACCATGCCTCCTGAAAGAAAAAACACTCGCCACAGTAGGACAAAGAGTACCACAGATAAATTACTCATGTGCGCGCATGCACACACACAGACACAGACACACACACACACACACACACACACACACACACACACACACCAACAACCAAAGTTTTATCCAAGCTTTCCAAACCTTATTCTACTGGCCAATTCACAAGCACACTTGCAGTGGAAATCGTAGCAGGAATCTGTTTGATTTTGACAAGGAACATCACATAACCATGACTAGAACATGACCCTATCGTTGCCCACGTAACAGCAGTTTGGAGATGAGGGTCAGTGAGTTTGCACATTG
>CM050199.1:24285000-24287500 GCA_027475355.1 Coilia nasus
GCACACACTAACACACACATACACACACACACACATATCACACATCACACACACATCTCACACACATCTCACACACAGACAAAGACCAACAGTGTATGCACACAGACATGTGAGCACACTTAACGCACAACAGGTGGAAAAGAGGACAGAGAGTCCCATTTGTGATCTGCCGCTTAACCCTTGTGACATAATAACAGTGAGATAAGCGAGAGAAGAGAGGGAGAGGGTAGAGCAAACAAGAGCAAGGGAGAGAGATAAACAGACAGAGAGAGAGAGAGAGAGAGAGAGAGAGAGAGAGAGGGAGAGAGGATGTGAGAACACAGAAAAGAGAGAGTGATGGGGAGAGACAGATAGCGAGAGAGGGGGGGGGGGCGGACGAGGGACATAGGGAGAGGGAGAGAGAGGGAGGGAGAGAGAGAAAAGAGGGGGGAGGAAGAGGGAGAGAGATGAAGGGGGAGAAAATGCGGGCGGGAAACGAGAGGAGCTATTTATCGAGCCGCGTAAGCCCGTTCGGCCACTCGGAGTTGAGCGCGGCGCTTTGTTGTCAGCGGCGGATGATTGGGCCAGAGGAGCTGCCACGATGGGGACACAGATAGGGGCCGCCGCCGCAATCCCTCAGAAAAGAGGGCAAAAAAAAGAGGTTGAGTGTGTGTGTGTGTGTGTGTGTGTGTGTGTGTTGGGGAGAGGTTAGTGTGTGTGTGTGTCTGTGTGGGTGTGGGGGTGTGTCTGTAGGTATGTGTGCATGTGTGTGTGTGTCTGTGTGCGTGTGTGTGTGTGTGTGTCTGTGTGTGGGAGGCAGTGTATGTGTGTGTGTGCTGGGGAGAGGTTAGTGTGTGTGTGTGTGCATGTGTGTGTGTGTGTGTCTGTGTGCATGTGTGTGTGTGTGTGTGTGTGTGTTAGGGAGAGGTTAGTGTGTGTGTGTGTGTGTATATATGTGTGTATGGTTACATAACGAGGCTCCCGTGTCCAACCTGTCAGAGCTCCATTAAGACTCTGGCTAAGACGGTGCTAAGCAGTTGGACGTGCCGTCCTTCTCACCTTCGCATTTCCTGCGGCAGCTCCGGGCCCCTCTGCTCGCCACACGACACCCCCTAATGCTCATCTCCCCGAATATCCTGACGGATTCCGGAAAGCTCCACTCCACTCCGTGCCACGCCACGCCACACCATGCCGCATTGTATCGCACCTCCCCGCACTGCACGGTGCCTCTCACTGCACCCCTGGGTTCCTCTTCGGATAAGCCACCCTGACCACTGGATGCACCAGCCCTTAAGCCCTCTGCTAAACACCCGTAAGCCTTCCTCTCGCCACACGTCCTCCCCAATTGTCTCCGGCTGTGCCGGCTTACCCTCCGGGCCCCGCTCCCAGGGTCAGCGGCACGCTTCTCTCCTCCCAGCTTCAAACTGAATGTCGGATGGGCTCGTATTTGGAGAATTTGCACAGATTGTGTGAGGTTTTTTACCTCCGCCAACGGAGGTTATGTAATCATCGGCGTTTGTTTGTTTGTTTGTTAGTTTGTTTGTTAGTTAGCATCATAACTCGAAAAGTTATGGATGGATTTTGATGAAATTTTCAGGGTAGGTCAAAAATGGACTAACTTAAAAGTGATTCAATTTTGTTGGTGATCTGAGCTGCCCTGGCGGAGGTCTGCGCTCTCTGAGTGCTTTTCTAGTTTTTTTTTATTATTATTGTTTTCACACCAGCAGCTGGGTGGGCTACATGAGGTTATGTTCATGTTCCTTCTGAATCAAAATCAGATGGTTCTGCTGAGAGGCACAGGGAGGGGGGAATTCAGGCTGTGGCGCCAAGCATTGTGAAATTTCACTCCGTGTATCCCAGTCTTAAACCTTATCAGCCCAAAGGCCCCCGTCACTCTTCAGCCTATCATAGCACTAATAATGCTGCCGGGCTGTTGGTTGATGCCATGCGCTGTGGGTAAGTTTCAGACATCAAAACAATGAATAGGGAGCCTACAGTAGGTGTAAAACTACACTACACAACACACAATCTCCAGAAATGTTCACTCAGTGTCAATGCAAATCTCACAAAAGTAGTCACATTACATTATTAGTATGACTGTGGTATGGAGTGGGCGTTTAAAAATTCAAGTTAATACAAGCAGTACTGTGTTGCCTGAAATGTTACCTTGCTAGAATACTTAAACTGTCTCTGGTATGAGGGATTGTTCTGACAGAAACACACAGTGTTGGGTAAGCTTTAAGGAAGTGAGGCACATGTTCATGATGTCAACAAAACATGTAGCAGCATTTCCTGATGCCAGCAGATGTGTGTGGCACACATACACAAAAGCCACACAACGTGCTAGAAACTGAAAAAAAAAAAGGAAAAAAAACTGTTGTTAGCAAGCTATAATATAATTTGGTGTAAAAAAAAAATGTCACAGGAAAACAAAAGCTATTTAACCTACTGAGCACTGTATGGTATGTTTAATGACAATGTAACACAGCATCTACTGTAGTTACACATAAACAACAGCCTG
>CM050199.1:24307500-24310000 GCA_027475355.1 Coilia nasus
TGTCTCACCATTATTTTATTAGTGAGCCAAACAACTTTGTGAAATTAAAGCTGGAAATCTGTCTTTTACACTGGGCACGGCAAAGTTGCCCGTTTGGCTGACTCGCAAGAACAAAATGCTGGGCCTAGGCAGGGGTCCCAAACAGGCAGCTCGTGAGCTAACAGTAGCCCCTTCACCTGCTTTTAGAGTAGCTTCCTTAAGGGTAAGTGTGGTCTATGGTCTCTTAACACAGACAAAACTATAAAAGCACTCAGAGAGCGCAGACCTCCGCCAGGGCAGCACAGATCACCACCAAAAATCTAATCGCTTTTAAGGTAGCCCATTTTTGACCTACCCTGAAAATGTCATCAAAATCCAAGTCAAGTCAAGTCAGCTTTATTGTCATTTCTTCACATGGGCTAGACATTCAAGGAATCGAAATTACGTTTCTTACTATCCTGTGAGTACACAAGACAGGACAGGACATCCTGAGTTAGAACAGACCGTTTTGAGTTATGTTGCTAACTAACACCAAACTAGCAAACAAACAAACAGACAAACAAACGCTGATGATTACATAAACTCTGCTGGAGGAGGTAATAGGAAAAGCTTTTAAAACTTTTGGCAGATTCAGACATCCTGCACTGTCTGGTATAAAATGACGTTTACCAATTTACTGATTTCCGGTTGCTTAGTTTGGTTAGTTCATGATGGTGGATATTGATGTTGAAAGCAACCAGGCCAATAAAAGTAATACAATGTTGGTAAAGAGTGTAAGGGCAATCAGAACTGAGTTCAGACCGGAAATTGACTTTATAACACCTCCTTTGTCTTGTGACTAAATTTCTTGCTTCTACCTATTGAGAAAGCACATAAAAGCATCACCACTATTCTGGTTACAACATATGTGACTGGGCAGTATGGCAACTTTGAAGTTTCAGTGTTCATGTAGTTACTGCACTTTGTCTTTGTAAAGCAGAAGATTTTGTAGATGTTATGACTTTTACAAGCATTTAGTGTGTGTGACAGAGGGACAAAGAGAGACTGTGCAAAATATGAACAGCTAAGAAAGCAATATTTTTTAACTTTTCTCAGACAAAATACCAAATTTTAGCTTCCTGAAAGACAATGACAAATTGGCCCACCCCGGTTAGCTGCACAATACGTAGCAGTCTGCCATACCCTGAGAGATAGTGAGTGACATCTGTAGTTGTTTTTCAGTGTTGTCCTATTTGAATCATTCATATGAATGTGTGTGAATGGGGCATATTGTGTGTGTGTGTGTGTGTGTGTGTGTGTGTGTGTGTGTGTGTGTGTGTGTGTGTGTGTGTGTGTGTGTGTGTGTGTGTGTGTGTGTGTGTTTGCGTATGATGTTATTGTTGCTTATTGTTGTAATGTTATTTACTTAATGTTGTGATGTCATTTTGCAAATGGATGAGATGTTCTATTGTTCTTAATGCTTTGGCAACACTGTATTGTAACAATCATGCTTACAAAGCAACTTTGAATTTGAGAATTTGAGAGAGAGAGAGAGAGAGATGAGAGTGAGGGAGAGAGAGAGATGAGAGAGAGAGATTGGTTTGTGTGTTTGTTTGCTTTTTTATTTTGCGGTTGGAGACTGAGGCAGACCTGCATTACATGGGACAGATGTGGCCTGGTTTAGGGGGTGGTCTTGGGATTGGAGGATTGCAGGTTTGATACCCGTACCAGTAGAACATATGTGAGTGGGTGAATGAATTACCAAAGTGATTCCCATTTGTCATTACCTGGCACACCACAGCACACAGTGCACAAAACAAAAAAAAAGGCAACCTGCATTTAACCCATCACACACGTGAGCAGGGGGCAGCCAATGATGACGGTGCCCGGGGAGCAGTGTGTGGGGACGGTGCCATGCTCAGGGTACTTCAGTGGCACTACTGGCAGCTGGTGGATACGAACCTGAGGTCACAAAGGTCCATTACCTTAACGTCACTGCCCCAGTGCTCTCCTGCACCCTCATCCATGGCTGAAGTGCCCTTGAGCCAGACATCTAACCTCACATCACATCGCTCCAGAGAGACGGTCCCTATGTCCATAACTCTGGAACATGCAATGCAATGCAATGTAATGTAAATTAAATGTAATACTGTGTTTGTGTGTGTGTGTGTGTGTGTGTGTGTGTGGGGGGGGGGGGGGGGGGGGGGTGTGTGTGTTTCTGTCTGTCTGTCTGTCTCTCTCTCTCTCTCCCTCTCTTTATCTCTCTCTCTTTATCTCTCTCTCTTTATCTCTCTCTCTCTCACACACACACACACACACAAACACACACACACACGCACACACACACACACACACGCACACACACACACACACGCACACACACACGCACACACACACAGGCTGTAAACAAGCACATGTTCACATAAACACACACTGTAAACATATACAGAAACATCCTCCCTTCTCCCCTTTACATCTCTCTGTCTCTCTCCCTCTCTCCCTCTGTCTTTCTCTCTCTCTCCCTTTCTCTCTCCCTCTGTCT
>CM050199.1:24315000-24320000 GCA_027475355.1 Coilia nasus
GTTCTTTCACAAAGGTCTCCCCTGAGGGTATACAGTAAGTGTATTTTTAAAGGTGTATTTCCATCATGTTTTCATTCATTTTGCGAATGTCTCTAGTATTAATGAATGCCCAGTGAGATGGTTTTGGTGAAAAAAATGCTTTAGTGCTTCTGTTTCAGGCTGTTCTAGTTTGGTGGAGGAGATGGGGCAGGGAGAATGACAGGTTCTGGGCTATGCTAGTCACAGGCTACAATCATTCGAAGCCCATTCGGTCATAGCGAACCAAATAGAAGATATAAACGTTCTACACAAGCACACATACTTACCTACACTTCGCTAAGTGAATGTGTGCTGCAACAAAACTTCTCCAGTAATCACTGCTGTGGCATAGCTTTTTCTAATTTACAAACCTACGTCACTTTGTTGGCCTTTTTCTTATTCACTCGTTTTTCCGCCTACTTTCTTTCACTGACTAATGGAGGCAATGGGGTTAGAAGAACATTTTCACGTGCATATTAGACGTAAATATTAGTTATTGCAGATGGGGTTGTAGAAAAGCGAGCCTACTAATACAGCAGGTTGAAATTGTATTGTGTGGGTTTTGCAATTGTATGTTTATTTGGTTGCGATTAATATCGTTTTTTTGTGGAGACCTAACGATGTCGGGCATTGATGATTTTGTTGACGCTCCCTCGGTGGAGGTCTTTACTTCATTTACTAAAGATCAGCTTCTTGTAGTTGCTGAGCGTTATAAGATTGCGCTGACCAGCTCTGATAAACGCTCTAAAGAGCACTTGCAACAGCTCATTAAGGCTGCGCTGATTGCTGCACAGGTGCTGCCTGAGGAGGCGGCGGACCCGCCTCCTGTGCCAGTAAGTAACGTGTCATACGAGCAACAAAAGGAGCTCTTACAGCTCCAGCTAGAGAAAACTAAAATAAAACAACAAACCAAACTGGAAAAGCGCCGCATTGAACTTGATATGGAACATAAAAAGCATGATGTAGAACTTGCTAAAGTGGATCTTGAGCGCCAGCGTTTGTTGTTGGTGAAAGAGGGCAGGATTTCTAATCCTTCTGACCCAGAGAAATGTGACGTTGCCCGTAACATAAAACCTGTCCCTAAATTTGATGAGACTAAAGTGGAAACGTTCTTCACCCTGTTTGAGCGTGTGGCCCACGCCTACCAGTGGTCTGATGTAGAGCGCACACTGCTACTGCAGTGTACACTAACTGGGCGCGCACAAGAGGCCTACTCTGCGCTAGGTGCCGCTGACAGCAAAACTTATTCAAGTGTAAAAAGTGCTGTTCTTAAAGCTTATGAACGTGTGCCGGAGGCTTATCGTCAAAATTTCCGTAGTGTGCGTAAACGCTCTAATCAAACGTATACTGATTTTGCGCATGTACTCACCATTCAGTTCAATCGCTGGTGTTCCGCTTCTGGGGTTGAGACGCTAGAAGATCTGACGAATCTCATCTTGGTTGAGCAGTTAAAAAATACTCTTCCCGGATCAATTGCCACGTACATCAGTGAGCGTGAGGCCCTCACTATTACTGCCGCAGCGGTTTTAGCTGATGATTATGCCTTAACCCATAAAAGTAAATTTTTTGGTTCGCTGTCCCGTGACACTCCTCGGCGAGAAAACACTCAGGCGCTCCGCTATGTAAAAACTGATGTGCCTTCGAGCAGGAGTGAGCCCCGTGCTCGTGGCCAATCAGATCCTAACAGTGTTTGCAATTACTGTTTAGGCAGAGGCCACTGGAAGTTCGAGTGCCCGGTATTACGGGGTAAAGAAAAGTTTAAAGTACCCGTTAAGCACAACGCCTTGGCTGTTCCACTTCCACGCCTCGTCGGCATTGATGAAACTTTTTCGCCATTTGTTTTCAATGGGTTTGTGTCATTACAGGTTGGTGGCGAAAGGGTCCCGATTAAAATTCTCAGGGATACCGGTTCTGTTGAGTCCTTCATTTTGCAATCTGCTTTGCCCTTCTCTGCGGTCTCTGATACGGGCCAGTGTATTTTTGTTCGTGGCATCAATTTAAATGTCCTCACTGTGCCCCTACACAGGGTGCACTTAGAGTCTGCCTTGGTCAGTGGGGAAGTTATGCTTGGTGTGCGCCCTGCGCTCCCAATCCGTGGGATTTCTTTGATTTTGGGGAATGGATTAGCCGGGTCTCGTGTGTGGGAAAATAATGCTGTTCCTTGTGAAGAACGCCAAAACGCTGCTAATTTTTCCCCTGTAGACAGTCCTGCCGAAATAGTTCCCGTGTCTGTGGTTACTCGCTCCGCCAGTAAAATGCCATCTGTCAAAGTAAACCGTGATCCTAATTCTCTGCCATCTCTGACCGGTTTACCCGATTCGAATTCGCGCGAGCAATTGATTGATGCGCAGTTGTCTGATGCTTCCCTCCAAATCCTGTTCGATAAGGCCCGTAAGTGTGATGGCGGGGACGTAGCCCAAGGTTACATAATCGCCAATGGTGTTCTGACACGCAAACGTCCCCCTAGTGGTCTGTCTGTTACTGATAACGGGATATACCAAATAGTATTGCCGTCCTCACTGCGCTACTTGATAATGAAGATTGCTCATGATGACGCTGGACATATGGGTGTCCGAAAAACGTATGACAGAGTGACACGCCATTGCTTTTGGCCTCGAATAAAAAGAGACATCGCTGCCCATGTTAAAACCTGTCATGTTTGCCAAAACCAAACCAACTGCCTAAGCCTGTTCCTCTGCGTCCGATCTCCCCCGCGCCTAGACCGTTTGTGTAGGGCCACTGCCGTGCTCTAAAACTGGGTGCATTTATTTGCTGACAGTGATGTGTCAGACGACCCGTTACCCTGCGGCGTATCCACTTCGCTCCATCACTGCCAAAACTGTCGTTAAAGCTCTATCCCAGTTTTTTTCAATATTTGGTATTCCCAAAACGTTACAGTCGGATCGTGGTACCAACTTTACCTCCAAAACCTTTGCACAGGTGCTGCGCCTATTGAACATTAGGCATAGTAAAGCCTCGGCGTACCACTCTCAAAGTCAAGGCGTCCTGGAGCGTTTCCATCAAACGCTTAAGGCTATGTTAAGGGCGTACTGCGTTGAGTTGCAAAATGACAATTATGTAGTGGCAATGCCTGATAGAAAGAATCCAACCCAACTTTGTCATTCCAATCTACTTAAACCTTACTTTGTTAAGGCCAAATGTGAGTCGGCTACTGTAATTGCAATATCTGCAGTCTGTTCTCTCCCTAGCTCGTCGGTGGCAGCGTCGGGCGGTGGGAGCGCTGAAGATCCTTCCTCTGCTTGCATAGACACTCCTCCACCAGCGGTGGCAGTGCTGGGGGACGTAGAAGTGCGTGAGCCAGACGATGCAATCTTGTTGGGTAGGCTTAAAAATTCTGAGTCTTTGGCTAACCTTCAGTTATTGTGCAATCACCTAACTCCACAGCAGGCATCCGAGCTGCAGGATTTGATAAAATAATTTCCCACCTTGTTTTCTGATACGCCCACTCAGACCACTTTAATTAGTCACGACATCGATGTAGGCCAGTCTCCTCCAATTCGACAGCGCTTCTACCGAGTGTCTGGGGAAAGGCAGAACATTCTGGAGGGCGAAGTGCAGTATTTGTTAAAAAACAGGCTTGCAGAACAATCTTTTTCCAGCTGGGCTTCACCTTGCATTTTGGTGAATAAACCGGATGGCACTTATCGCTTTTGCACAGACTATAGGAAACTTAACAACGTTACCAAACCTGACTCGTTTCCCTTGTCGCGTATAGAAGACTGCGTAGACCAAGTGGGTTCTGCCAAATTCGTTAGTAAATTCGATTTGCTCAAGGGATATTGGCAGGTCCCCTTGACCGATCGGGCGCGCGAGGTCTCCGCCTTTATAACACCTAGCGGTCTGTATGCCTACAAGGTCATGAGTTTTGGTTTAAGGAACGCGCCTGCCACCTTCCAGCGCTTAATGAACCGGGTTGTTGCGCACCTGGAAGGTGTTGCTGTTTTTTTGGATGATGTTGTTCTATATAGCGACACCTGGGAGTCCCATCTCCATCGTATTCGGCAGCTGTTCACCCGTCTGGCCCAAGCAAACCTCACCGTTAACCTTGCGAAATGTGAATTCGCTAAGGCGACGGTGACGTACCTTGGTAAGGTGGTGGGTCAAGGGTTTGTGCGTCCTGTTCGCGCCAAAGTCTTGGCCATTGATGCGTTCCCGCCACCAAGCACCAAAAAGGAACTCATGAGATTCTTGGGGATGATTGGGTACTACAGGGGTTTCTGTAAGAATTTTTCCTCCGTTGTTGTGCCTCTTACGAACCTGTTGAAAAAGAAATCTCCCTTTGTGTGGACTCCCGTTTGTCAAAGCGCGTTTGTGCAAGCCAAACAGTTGCTCACCTCTGCGCCTCTCCTTGCTGCACCTCACTTGAACAAACCGTTTAAATTGCAGGTAGACGCCAGCAGGGTGGGGCTGGGGCTGTCCTGCTCCAGGACGATGAAGATGGATTGGAGCGACCCGTTTGTTACTTTTCCCGAAAATTTAACACATACCAGTTAAATTATTCCACCATCGAAAAGGAAGCGCTCGCTTTGATTTGGGCGTTACAAAATTTTGAGGTTTATGTTGGTGGGAGTATAGCCCCAATTGTTGTATACTGTGACCATAACCCTTTAACCTTCCTTCACTCTTTCCAGAACCCCAACCAGAGATTGATGCGCTGGTGTATTTTTCTGCAGCCTTACCATTTGGAGATTAAGCACATCAAGGGCAAAGAGAACGTGGTAGCGGACGCGCTATCGCACGCTCCTGGTCCTTAGGTCTACCTAATGGTTATTGTGATCTTGCCTTCTAATTCCAGGGCCCGGAATGTGGAGGGCAGGTTGTTTTTTGTCATCCAGCCATGAGATTCGAGGTTGGGAACTCTTGTACGAAGAGTTAATGGTTTGTATGTCATTTTAATGGGTGTTTAGGTTGTTACTCTTATTTACTGTGTAATAACGATGGTCATTGTTCTGGTGGTTGGA
>CM050199.1:24332500-24335000 GCA_027475355.1 Coilia nasus
GTATGTCTTGTTTCTCACGAGGGACCATTTGGAGAAATTAGGTGAGTTGAAATTGGGTATTTGAAGATCTTTAAAGACCCTCACACCCCTGCAAATGGCAGAATATCCAAACCATATTGCAATTTGTTTTCCTAACAACAGATGAGTTGCTAATAGGTCAACAGATGTTTTGGAAGGCTTTGGTCTGTTTTGTAATTATCAGTAGAGCAGTGGATTTGTTTCATATTAGCTGTTCTTGTTGTGGGCGTTCCAGTTTTTACAAAGTTGTGTGTTTCCAGCCTCGCATCTCCTGGAGCGTAGCGGTTTTAGCCTTTGTTTCACCCGCATCTGACTGTCCAGCAACCTCCCATTAGCCTCCCTAAGACCTCATTTTCTCGTTTTTTCCCACAACAAACGTCCCGCCGGTCCTGCCTTTTCATGTTCGAACCCCATCCCCCGTCCCCCGTCCCACGTCCTCGTGTTCCAAAGCCCTAAATGTTCCGACCCAAACAATCGCCTTGGAGTGGGGAGCCAGGCCTAGCTGGCTGCAGGTCGCCTGAGCAGGTGCTGGGCCTCTCTATCTGCCAGGCCCCTGTTAACTGACCCACACCACCCCACCACCCACACACCCCACACACACCCCTCTGCACAAACTCATTCTCCACTCACACAAATCCTTCCGTAACCCACGAAACACACACACACACACATGCTAATACGCACAGACACAGACACAGACGCGCATACAGTACACACTCATACACACAGACATGCACAGACACACACACACAGCTCCAGGCTCTCACGCCCCCAACTCTCACCCATCCGTTGGGCCCCTAGGGTCATGCTGGCCCCTGCAGGGGCCCCATTGCTCCTGCACCCTGCTCCTGTTCCTCGCCCCTGCGGCTGGGGCTGTTTGATCAGGAGAAACACCACCGCCTCCACACACACACACACACACACATCCATTCCCTCTCCTTCTGTGTCCACTGCGGCCGGCTTTAATGCTGCCGCGGCTCCCTCTGTCCAGTGATGATACACACACACACACACACACACACACACACACACCACACACACACACACACACCACACACACACACACACACACACATCCCCCTGTCCAGCGCTGTCAGCCCTCATCCATCCACACAGATCTGGGTCACTGCCTGTAGACTGCTGTACTCGTTCGCCGTGCTTGCGTGGCTTTCTCGCTTTTTCTCTCTTTCTCTCCACATCCCTTGATATGCCGACATCCCTCTTTGATGGAACCGGTCGGTCATTTGTAAGCGAGCGTGTTCGTTAAGCTCCGCGTGATGGTTGGTTACCTGGAACAGAACAGTGCTTTGCATTCATTGCCATGTTGTTGTTGTGTTGTGTTGTGTTGTGTTGTGTTGTGTTGTGTTGTGTTGTGTTGTGTTGTGTTGTGTTGTGTTGTGTTGTGTTGTGCTGTGTTCATGCCCATGCCAGTAGGCTCATGTAGTTCATAAACCTCCTAAATGCTGTTGAAAAGCTCTTGATGTAGGCTTCTGTGATGGGAACTTGTTGAAAGGCACAGTCTAATATTTTCTTAAAGTCTTCTTGTGTTCTTTCTGGTTATAATAAGCCGGATACAAATTCTGAGGTCAGGTCGGAATGGCATGCAAAAAATACATTTCTGTCAATTTCTAAATTTCTGGCTTTAGAAGCCAAAATACAATATGAAATATTTATTTGAGCCATTCAATAAATTAGTGGATTCTTCTAACAGGCACAAGTCTTTAGTCAGGTAGAAGAGATCATTAGTGAGACCACCTGTCTAAAAAAGCACAGGTAGAAGTGAATGATTCTGAATATAGGGCAGCTGTGGCCTAGTGGTTAGGGAGTTGGTCTTGCAATCGGAAGGTTGCCAGTTCGATCCCCGCCCTACCCATGGTTGCGATGCCCTTGAGCAAGGCATCTAACCCCACACTGCTCCAGGGACTGTAACTGAAACCCTGTAAATATATGTAAGTCGCTCTGGATAAGAGCGTCAGCTGAGTGTAATGTAATGTAATGTAATGAATATGTTGTATTATTTGAATAAAGCTGTTGAAGCCAGATTGCCTATCACTCATAATCAACACAGTATAATGATCAAACATTGTTACCCACAGTGTCCAGCTGTTCGTGAGTAAGGACACACAGAATTTAGTCATCATTCAGTGTTTTATGGTCAGCTATTAAACCAAAATAACAACATGAACCCTTCAGTAATGTATCAAAGATACATAATTCGCACAACTTGCCAACAGGCAGTTCATAAAAATGTTAATTTTATGGCGCCATTATGAAAGCAAGTGTCATAACAGGTAGTCTCACTTGTTAATGGAACAAGAGTGTATCATAAAAGGCTCTGGTGTTACAGTTTTTCTCAATTGCTTAAACACATTTTCTGAAAACATGCCTCATATTCTCAGAACTCTACACACAAGTCAAAAAAAACACACACACAATGGGCAAAACCCCTCACTTCTCCTGCAAAATGAAACTTTGCATTCAA
>CM050199.1:24340000-24342500 GCA_027475355.1 Coilia nasus
GATAGCAGTGCTGGATGGTCTGGTCCTCATTACCCAGTCCTCTCTCTCTCTCTCTCTCTCTCTCTCTCTCTCTCTCTCTCTCTCTCTCTCTCTCTTTCTTTTTTTGGAACAAGACTTGCATTTCAAGCACTAATGGACCCGTATATGGAACGTGCTGAAATTGCCATCTGAATGGACGTCTGTGGGGGTGTTTGCCATCCTTCTCCTCTCCTTCTTCTCTCCCCCCTTTTCTCACTCTTTCTCTCTCTCTCTCTCTGTCTCTCTCTCTCTCTCTCTCTTTCTCTTTCTCTCTCTCGCTCTGGGTCCCCTTTTTTAATTTTCCATTTGGGAGAGCTTTGCAGCACCATATGAATCCAGTTATCACTGACTCTCTGGTTTGTTAGAGAGAAACTTTTGTTTCACATTCTTGAACATGATGGGTTTATTTCTGCCAGCTTCTAAAGTAAACACACAGAGGGAAGTGTATCCCAAAACGCAGCCCTCTGATATTACAAGGAAAACAACATTTCAGATTCCTGATACATGTGCATGAGTTCTATTCCCCCCCCCCCCCCCCCCCCCTCCTTTCATTTGGCTTTTTTTTTGGTGTTTTTTTTCCTGCTTTGTATGCTTTTTCTCATTTGTTTTTTTTTTTATTCTCTTTTTTTTTTCCTTTGCCTTTTTCTGTCTCATTCCCTGTATGTTGCTTTGCGTGTTTATTTTTCGATCTCCCAACCTGTGCTGTGCTTATTGGGCTGCACTCCACTTACAGTGCCATACCAGGCTCCTCACTGCTGTAGCGTAGCCTAGCTCCTGCTTCTGTGCTTGGTGCCCTTGCTTTGTGTAGGCCAACAGTGGTGTCTAGTGATTTATGTTAGTTAGTTATTTTATATTAGTTAGTTAGTTTATATCAGTGATTTATATTCATTGCATCCCCCCCCTTTCCAACTTGGGGAGTTGATGCAGTGTGTGTGCCTGTGTGTGCTTGGGTGTTTTGAGGTGCATGCGTGTGTGTGAGTGTTTGAGGGCTTCAAGGTGCCTGCGTTTGTGTGTGTGTGTGTGAGAGTTTTTTTGTCCTCTAGTGTCTTAGTGTTTACCTCTGCCTGAGGTGTGCTCCAGCCATCACAGCTGCATTGTCTCAGACCCAAAACAAAGAGCATCCCTCAGCTGCCAGAGAAAAGGAGCCAAGTCTGTGTGGAGCTAACGGCAAGCTACCTATCCACATCTTGTCTGTGTATCTTCTCTCACATTCCTATGCTGCTTTTTATATGTCTAGATAACATATACGGCTCATGGCACATCGTGGTCATAACGTACAGTACTGCCCTACAAAGGCAAAGTGTGGTTACTACGCAAACATTGAAAAGACCAACTTCAAAGTTGTCATACTGCCCAGTCAAACATGTTGTAGGTATTACAGAGGTGATGCTTTTATGTACTTTCCTAATAAGAAAAAGCGAGACATTTAGTCACAAGACAAAGAAGGTGTTATAAAGTCAATTTTCAGTGTAAAGTTCTCAGTTCAGACAAAATATGTAGTTACTGTCTTTTGGCTTTGTAGGGCAGAGTAGACAAGCTCAGTGGCACCCTGTAGGTTAATGTTCACCTACTGTACGCAGCACATACCTGACTAATACTTGCCTAGTCATAAAGACTCTTCGACTCTTAGTGTATTTAGGTAGTTTGATTCAAAAGAAAACTGGAGAGTACATTTTTCATTGTGAGCTAGGCCAGGCTTTCCGTTTCACTCAGGTTATTCCATCCTAATTCGTTCTGGCTCTGGTGTTCTTCCTTTCATCCTGAAATCAAGGCTCGAGGTTGGGGGCATTTCATTCTTTGCTTGAATTGGTTCACTTCCATAACTGGTTTGATAAATTGCTTCTCATTGGGTATAATTATTTGGCCACATTGCAAGCAATGAGCGCTTTGTCTTCTAAGCAGTTACACTGTAGCAATAGTGTAATTATGCTCGCACAGATTGTTTCAATCTAGCTGTGGGGCAGTGGCAAGCTCAAGAGGACCACCTGGCCTAATACCAAGCTGTAAATGCAAAACATTGAAACACAAAAGAAGAGAATAAATGACAAAACAAAAGCAAATTGACTTAAATATGTGCAGGCTTATGGCCCTTTATCCTGTACCCAGCTGTACTGCTGTGTTGTCCTGAATAGTTGTTGCTGCATATTTGGCTTCACCAGGTGCTTAAATTTCGCCTTCTCCTGGCTAGGCGGAAGTGTCCTTGAGCAACACACTGAACCCCATACCGCTCTCGGTGTGCTGATTGGCGCCTTGCATGGCAGCCTTCGCAACTGGTGTGTGAATGAGTGTGTGAATGGGTGAATGTGAGGCATTCAGTCCAAAGCGCTTCGGGTACTCTGCCGAGTATAGGAATGTGCTATATAAATGCAGTCCATTTACCACTTACCATTTACCGTCTAACTGATGTAAATCTCCAGCATTGGCGGCGCCAGGGGTGGGGCGAGGGGGGGCTTTAGACCCCCCTGTAAAAGGCTCTGCCCTC
>CM050199.1:24347500-24360000 GCA_027475355.1 Coilia nasus
CTCTATTGTTACAGTCACGCCTAATGTGACGTCATTACCTAGTGGGACGTCATTGCCTGCTGGGACGTCAGACAATGTGTGACATTGTCTGGCGGGTGGGGGCATGGGTGGGGTGTTACTGGGGGGGTGGGCGGAGGTGGGGGTCAATGCCTGCCAGGTTCACTGCAAAAGAAAAAAAAGAACCCCCTGTGGAACAGGAAGTCAGTCTGCTACCCCCCAACCACCCACCACCACCACCACCACCACTACTACCCCTCTCTGCCCGACCACATACAACCTACATCCAGCCCACCTCCCTAGCCAGCCAACATACACTCAGTCCCCACCCACAGTTCTTTCTATCAGTGGCAGGTGGATCATTAACTCTGTGTCAGTGCATGTGCGTCTGTGTGTGTGTGCGTATGAGTGTGTGTATGTGTGTGTGTGTGTATGTGTGTGTGTGTGTGTGTTTTTGTATGTGTAATGTGTGCACGTGTGTGTCTCTGTGTGTGTGATCACTGACTGATCCACCGCTGAGCTTTTCTCAGAGGAGACTCAGCGGGAAGGAGCTGAGTCAGCGCTCGTAAAAGAAATCTCAGCGGGAGTTTGAGTGTGAACCAGGCTCCTCACAATGGCCACACACACTCACTTCTAGAAAGCAGTGATGGTTCCCACCGTCACAGTGATTGTGTGTGTGTGTGTGTGTGTGTGTGAACCAGGCTCCTCACAATGGCCACACACACTCACTTTTAGAAAGCAGTGATGGTGCCCACCGTCACAGTGATAGTGTGTGTGTGTGTGTGTGTATGTGTGTGTGTGTGTTTGGGGGGGTTGGTTGGGGTGGGGTTTGTGGGGAAAACCCATTCAGGCATTTTCCTTTCGCTGGCAGGATGTGACACAGGCCCATTGATGGTGGGTTACTGTAAGGTGGGTTACTGATGGTGGGTTACTGTAAGGTGGGTTACTGTAAGGTGGGTTACTGTAAGGTGGGTTAATGAAAATCCCAGACTAGTGGGAGTGTACCTGTGCTGTGCAGCCAGCCATGCAATAGATAGAGGGCCTACGCATGAGGCAGCCACGCTCCGCTTTTGCGTAAATGGTGACGTGTTTTATTTTTTTTCTTGGTAAACGGCGGCTCGGTTTCGAAAAAACAAAACGTGGTTGAGTCATCGGGTAAAAACAAAAACACACTACGTATGCTCATGCTCTCCCCGTCTTCCACTCACATTAGGGGCAGACGGAGGGGCTGTAAAGTTAACGAGCTTGCACTGATTAGAATGTAGATTACCGAACGCCACAAAAATGCCGAGACATGAACTTCATTCGTCATGGGTTTTGTCAGGCCCTTATACTGTCTCTCTCCTTCTCTACAGTACATCATCACTCCTTCACCCAACATTCATCATGCAGTATCTCCCTCTGTTTCTCGTTTCCTCGTTCTCTCCCCATTCCTCACTGATAAGGTGTGGTTGCCTAATGGACTACCTATAAATTGCACTGTTATGTTCCGTAGGGGTCCAATCAGTGGTCCACCTCTTATTTTTTTATCAGCAGCACATCAGCAGTCCCATGTGTTGCAAACTGCTGTGCTGTGTGCAATCAAGCCTCTTAAGACTCGTTATTCTTTGGATCGGATGATCTAAGCCTTCTGGAGGCCCGAGTATGTTTGCATAGGTCAGTGTGTGTGTGTGTGTGTGCGTGTGTGCATAGGTCAATGTGTGTGTGTGTGTGTGCATAGGTGAGTGTGTGTGTGTGTGTGTGTGTGTTTGCATAGTCAACGTGTGTGTGTGTGTGTGTGTGTTTGCATAGGTCAGTGTGTGTATGTGTGTGTGTGTGTGTGTGTGTATTTGTGTGTATGTGTGTGTGTGTGTGTGTATTTGTGTGTGTGTCTGTGTGTGTGTGTGTGTCTGTATGTATGTATGTGTGTGTGTGTGTGTGTGTGTCTGTGTGTGTGTGTGTGTGTGTGTGTGTGTGTGTGTGTGTGTCTGTGTCTGTATGTATGTGTGTGTGTGTGTGTGTGTCTGTGTATGTGTGTGTGTGTCTGTGTCTGTATGTATGTGTGTGTGTGTGTGTGTGTGTGTGTGTGTGTGTGTGTGTGTGTGTGTGTGTGTGTGTGTGTTTGTGTGTGTGTGTGTGAGACGGAGCCAGGCACATTTAATATTAATGTCATAAATACATTTTTCGGGAGGACACTCAACCAAAAAAAAAAAAAAAAAAGAAAGCAAGAAAGAAAAAAAGAAGGGAAAATAACTCTATTTGCCTCGCTCAGAGAATGTTTTTGCATTTTTTTCTCCTGAAATGGAAGCGCTTGCATCTTTCCACCCATCTCTGGAGCACCCTGTCATTCTTGGTATCATCTGCAGGGAAAGTTGGAGTGGGATGAACAGTAGGAGACAGTAGGAGAAAGCTGTGAAAGACAGATCAGGGTTTCATCCACAATATCACTGAGCCAAAGGCTGTGAGCGTTGCAATCCAGTTTGTCTAAGTGTGTATATGACTCTGTGTGTGTGTGTGTGTGTGTGTCTGTGTGTTGTCATGAATCGTTGTTTGTGGTTTGTGGCACCTGAATGTCTGTACTTAAGTTGTCACTTTCTAATATGTATAGAGAGATACCTATTCACCAGCACACACACACACACACTCTTGCGCACACACACACACACACATACACACACACACACACACATACACACAGACATTCCAAATATGTGTCACACAGCCCAGCCAGATAGTGATTTTCTTGGCAACATGCATATAGTTTATGGAAGCTTTTGAGTGTGTGGTTTTTCGGCTCTTCCATGAATCATCTTGATATATAATCAAGGGGCGATGTTCCTTGAAAGTCGCCTGAATGCATTCCCCATGTGTCCTTCTATTACTGAAAGCTCCCTGCTCTCTGCATCGCTAACGATGTGACCTACCCGTCAGCCGTAGACACCACTAGGTTTACTCTGTCACATTTACTAGAAAGCTTCTGTATGGCCTGTCAATATGCCAAGGTTTGATCTCACCGAGCATATCGTGCTGTAAGCAGTTCTGCATATAGTCCAACATAGAAAGTTAATTAATTATTTGAAGAAGTGTACAACTGGGTGTGGTTCAACTGTGTACAAGACAGTGATGGCTTGAGAAGCTACTATCTAATACCACATAGTCCAAATGACCTGCTTCTAACTGTGCAGACAGGTGATTTCACAGATTGCAGATTTTTAACCTAGCTGAAAACTTGTACTATTTAAAATCAGCTGATTTCATGACTGACTTTAACACATAATGTGGTAGTCTTTAAAGCAACAATGCTTGTCATTAAATTGATACAGAAATGACAGAAAATGGCACCTGTAAATGAGATGGTTTTCTATTGAACGTTGTTATTAAACAGCCCAGACTACTGAATGTGTTTCTATGGTTAACGACTGTCATAAGATGATGTAGGATTTAGACAGTGGCTGGAACGAGAGGGTAAAAAACACCTCACCGAGTGCCAGAGAAGTAAGACGAGTCTTTTTGCTCAATGCCATCCCAAACATGCCACCCGTTTCGCCACTTATCCAAACTTACATAACACTTCCTGGAGGTCTATCGCCACGGGTGTGTGTGTGTGCTTGTGTGCTTGTGTGTGTGTGTGTGTGTGTGTGAGAGAGAGAGAGAGAAAGAGAGTGTGCGTGTGCATGTTTGTGCGTGTGCGTATGTATATATGTGTGTGTGTGTGTGTGTGTGTGTGTATGTGTGTTTGGGGAAGAGGGGCATATTTAGACACAGTTTAACTAACTGTCAGGCCATGACACCAGAAGGATGTGTTTTGAGCGCAGAGCTTAACAGCCCGCTGTATATATTTTCTAGGTTTACGTTGCGGCTTGAGGCGAGGGGTGCAGACTGTCTGCGTTTACTGTGCCTCTGCCGTGCGTCAGGGCCGTGCAGCTGACCCACCATAACAGAACGCAACAGAGCAGGTGGGACTAATATTTATGTCAAAAAAGTGTTTGGTTTTTTTTATGTGCTTACATTACAGTCAGGCACATCCTTGGTGGAGCGGTGGAGGATCGGAGGTTGAAACTGATTCACCAGTAGGCTATGCCCTGAGGCTCTGGGTCTCTGAGTGCCAGTGGGTGAGCCAATGTAGACTTTTTCATCACTGCCACTGCCACGGCCACTGTTACGACCCACTATGGGATGGCCCTACTGGGGCGAACAACAAAGCCACCACTGACCCAAGTAAAACCAAAACACCTTTAAAATGCAACCTAACCAGTGGGATTTATTACATTAACACATAAGACAAAGACATTAACACAAAGTCCAAATCATAATACACAGACAATCCCAGGCTGAGAGGCAACAACCAACAGTCCCACGCCAAAAGCCTCTCCTTTGGCAGCAGGAACCAGGTGGTTTAAGCAGTCCTTGATGGCTGGGCCAGGTGCTCCTAATCAGCCCAATCCCAGCACATGACCATCTGAGCAGGTAGCAGGTATGGAGAGATAGAGGGACAAACAGCACAGGAGACACAAAGCACATACAGCCGTAACACCACTTATACACTTAATTTCAACTTCTAATTCAGGGGCTGGGTCAATGGGCTGCCCCAAAGCTGTGTTTCTCAAAGTGTGGTCCATGGACCACTTGTGGTTCGCAAGAAATCCCAAGTGGTCCGCAAGCAGTTGTGTTAAAATATTCATGTTTCTTAAGCAACCTATGCTATGCACAGTGTGTTTAAATAATGTATATCATCTTCATGTCATTCCCTAGTTAGGCCTGTGATGCTGCACCAATTTACATTACATTACACTTATCCAGAGTGACTTACAGATATTTACAGGGTTTCAGTTACAGTCCCTGGAGCAGTGTGGGGTTAGATGCCTCGCTCAAGGACATCTCAACCATGGGTAGGGTGGAATTTGAACCGGCAACCTTCCGATCGCAAGACCAAATCCCTAACCACTAGACCACAGTTGCCCCCCTTTTATTGCGCACTTGTGCATTTACATAGCCCTGTTAGCCTCAGATGAGGGCGAAGTGGTCCTTGAGGGTTTTTTTATGGAATGGAAGTGTTCCTCGGTATAAAAAACATGAAACACTGCCCTGAAGCCCTCAGCGCCAGTGGCAAGGCCATAGCAGTGACAGCTTCATGCTTTACGGTCATGGTCAATAAACAGCGCTTTGGCTGGGCAGAGGTTACGTATTGAAGAGGACAAACAGTGCCACTCAGGACTGGACACAGGCCAGTGAGCAGAACACCACACGTTATGAGGTTAGGAATAGTCCCGGCTTATAAAAACAAAACTGTTCTAGCCATTCTTGGGATTTTATCTAAAACAAAAACAAGCTTACTGGAAACCATTCTTAACTGTGGTGCATGAAAGGACAAAGTGCCTCATGAATTATCTTGATATTCGTTTCATATAATCACAGGGGCAGTTGACGAAAACATCATGAGGACTTAATGAGGCTGACAGTGCCACTAGGCTGCAGAATGGCGAGGGGACGAGAGACTTGTGGGCCTATAATATATACTTACCTCGACCCCCATCTCACCCAGTAACTTAAAGCAGAAGTGTCCCCTAATGGGCCTCCAGCAAACCAGCAAACCAGCTGTCCTGTTTGTTTTTTTTTGCTTTTTTTGGCCACTTAAACCAATCAGCCACCCTCATTGTGCAGTTAAAACTAACAGCCCATTTTCGTCAGCCAATCACATGCTTTTATCACGTAGTTAAACATACTTAGTCCACTTCTGTTATCGCCTGGCTCAATCAATCAGACGCTCTCGTCACTGAGTTCAGTGCACAGATAGAGCACATGGTAAGAGCAACAATTTAGGTAGTACACATGCGTCACTGTTGACATTATGGATGCCATTCCTGGAAAACAGAGCATGCAATAAAAAACCTGTCTATCCTAGTTTATTAAGCAGTTGCCTCTTGTGAAATACAGTAAAATGTGACGCCAGTGTGTGTGTGATGATGCGATGGCTAGACAGGGTGACAAGCAGGGTCCCAGAAAAGACAACTGATAGTGAAGTAGATAAACCCCCTGAGGAAAGAAAGAGACATGTATGAATAATATGTGCTATATGTTGGATGTTTTTGCAAAGCGAGATCTAAAATGAGAAGTTGCTTCCCCTATCTATAACTGCATTAAAACCCCAGCTTTTTCTAAAGCAATCCTGTGAATAAACAAGCATAGTCTCAAGTTAAAAGTTTTTAAAATAGCTTTTACTTATGAAATCAAATCAAAAATCAAACTTCTAAATTAAATTTTCTCAGTTTCTGCATTTTGTGACTATGCTTGTTTTTCCCGTGGACTCATCAAATGTAAAGGGACTGTGAAGACAAACAAACAAACAAGCTAACTAACTAGCTAACTAACTAGCTAGCTGGCTAACTAACTAACAAAGTTGGAAATGAACAGAGAGAGCGATATTGGAGGGAAAAGTATAAGAAAAGATCAGACCCAGTGGAGAGTATCTGGATAGGATGGAGCATAATAGAGATAGGGACAAAGGTCAGAGGTCAAAAGGAGGGTTCTTTGGTGTTATTATTGTTGTTCCATGTTTTATTTAAAAAAAAAGTGGAAAATTGTCATTGGTAGACATTGTCTACCTCATCGTCTGTACAACTTGTATTTCCATTACGTAACTAGAAAAGCACTCAGAGAGCGCAGACCTCCACCAGGGCAGCTCAGATCACCACCAAAATCTAATCACTTTTAAGATAGCCCATTTTTGACCTACAGTACCCTGAAAGTTTCATCAAAATCCATTCATAACTTCTTGAATTATGTTGCTAACGAATGAAGTAACAAACAAACGCCAATGATTACATAACCTCTGCTGGCGGAGGTAAAAAAGTGGAAAATTGTCTTGGTAGACATTGTCTACCTCATCGTCTATACAACTTGTATTTCCATTACTTAATAAACAGTCCCAGTACTCCACACAGACACCTCAAGTAATCATACCTGTAGCACACTACCTGCCATTTTACCTACCTGCCACTACCTGCCACATTTTATATTATTTATTTATCTATTGTTTGTTTTTTTTATACACTGCTGGGCATATGTGCATTCCTTTTATGTGAAGGGCATTTGCTATGAAAAGGACACCTGCTATGACACTGTATCCTCTGCAGGCCTGCTGACAGTCTTGGCTGGGCCCAGGACAAAATAATCTGATGATCTGAGGCTGCCTACACACTACACTTCAAATGTAGCACACAAAGTTGACATCATCTCTTACTCTAGTCATCTGTTCACTGATTGGTCAGGCAAGATGCTGCCTGAGACAACCATGTCAATGGAAGCACAGCCACACCCTCTGCACAAAATGCAGTGTAGTACGAGGGGCCGGTTTACCAGGCTAGTGCAAAGTGAAAATAAAGGCATTGTAGCGAAGGGAAGAAGTCACCCCACCCGGCTTCAAACCCAGGTCTCCGGGGTACCAAACAGGGGCTCTGACCACAATACCAAAGAGCCAGGCTCTTTGGGATGACAGTCAGAGCACACCCACAACTCTAGTGATGGTCACACTGCCTTCCCCTTCAGGAGGCGCACCCATGTGCTTCACACACTCAGGTGTCCCTCACGCATCTCTCACCATACTTCTCCCATCCAGGGTGCCCCACACATACTGGTGCTTCACCTATGACTGGGGTCCTTCACACCGGGGTGAACCTAACCTGGGGGTCCCTCATATGGCTCACACAGTGGGTGGACCTCCAATGACCTCAGGGGCTCTGACCACAACGCCAAAGAGCCAGGCTTGTTGGGATGGCAGTCAGAGCACACCCACAACTGGTCATTCCTGACCAGGCATCTCTTCAGATGACAGTACAAGACGAAGACCGATAGAGGCAGCAATATTGGAAAGAAAAGTTGAGAAAAGAATATCTGTAGAAAATGGTGTGTCAGTATCCTGAATGGAACGAAAGATGAGAGAAGATTGGATCCAGTGAAGATTATCTGTAGAAAATGGTGTGTGTCAGTACCCTGAATGGAAAGAAGAATAAGGAAAGGAAAGATCAGGTTCACTGGAGAATACCTGGAGAAGAGGCAGCGTGAAAGAGATAAAGACAGAAAAGAGAAGCAATCTGAGCCCCCACTAGGCCCCACTGAACTGTGCATCCCACTCCCCCAACACACACACACACACACACACACACACTATGTGTGACTGGATATGCTTTAACTTCCACGTGCACACACACACACATACACACACACACACACACACACACAGTGCTTGACTGGATATGCTTTAACTCTCACCTGCACACACACACACACACACATACACACAGACACACACACACAGTGTGTGACTGGATGTGCTTTAACTCCCACCTGCACATACTCACACACACACACACACACACACACACACACACACACACACACACACACACACACACAGACACAGTGTGTGACTGGACGTGCTTTAACTCCCATCTGCACACACACACACACACACACGCACACATTCACACACATACACACACACATGTGCCCATCACTATGCTAGTGAGCTACGCTAATGTCCCCATCCATCTCAGTGCGCTGCCCTCCAGCAAAGTAGCCATCTCCCTAATGACCCACACTTAGATAATCGCTGGCTAAACAGCCAGCCATCACTTAGGGTGTCAGCAGAGGTAAGACAAACACACACTCGCAGGGAGGAGAGGATCAACACAGGGGGATCCGGTTACCCTGCTTACCGTGGCAGACCTGAGGAGGTTATGGTAGCCCGGCTGCTAACAATCACATTTTTGCACGAACGTGCTCTCTCTCTCTCTGTCTCTCTCTCTCTCTCGCTCTCTCTCTCTCTCACACACACACACACACACACACACATGCTTACACACACACACACACACACCTGTGGACACACTCATGAGAGTTGAGTCATGCACACATTTGGACCCAAAGGAACAAATGAATGGGCACGTACTGTACATAATGTCCATACCCACACACATGCACACATTCCGACACACACACACACACACACACACACACATGCACACGTTCAAACACACATACACATGCACACGTTCAAACACACATACACATGCACACGTTCCGACACACACACACATGCACACGTTCCGACACACACACACATGCACACGTTCAAACACACACATGCACATGCACACGTTCCGACACACACATACACATGCACGCGTTCAAACACACATACACACATGCACACGTTCCGACACACACACACACGCACAGGTTCCGACACACACACACATGCACACGTTCCGACACACACACACACATGCACACGTTCCGACACACACATACACATGCACACGTTCAAACACACATACACATGCACACGTTCAAACACACACATACACATGCACACGTTCCGACACACACACACATGCACACGTTCCGACACACACATACACATGCACACGTTCAAACACACACATACACATGCACACGTTCAAACACACATACAGTGGTCCCTCGCTATAACGCGGTTCACTTTTCGCGGCCTCGCTGTTTTGCGGATTTTTTTTTTAGTGCATGCTTTTTTTTTTACAGCGCATTGTGTTCTGCGCCATGATTGGCTAGTTGACTGTAGAGCATTGTCAATCAATCTCCTGTACAGTACAGCACATAATGTGCTCAGCTTGTTAAATTTGCATAAATCTTCCAACGCTAGCTGAGTGACTCTGGAGTGCTGTATGTTTGCAAGTTTGAACTTTGAGAGTAGAAGAGAGAGAAATGTGAGAAAATGTCAATGTCCGTCTGAGAAAGGTGTATAAAGTGTGCAGTGAGTGGTTTTACAGCCTTAAAAAATCTATAATATTTGTAAAAAATAAAGTTGACTACTTTGCGGATTTCGCCTATCGTGGGTTATTTTTAGAACATAACTCCCGCGAATAACGAGGGACCACTGTATACATATGCACACATTCAAACACACACACACATACACACACACTTTCAAACATGCACACTGTGTTCTTTCACATATGTACAGGATTGGAAAATTGTACACTGACTCCGTACTTTTGGTAGCATCTACAAAGGCACACTTAGACGCACACTCAGACATACACATGGACACACGCAGGCATGCACACACACACACACTTTTGTGTTCTCATGCCTGCCCATGTGCTCACACACATTCCATTACACAGATAAAGTGAATGGCAGACGAGACACTACTACACTTCTTCAGCCACAGACTAGACAAGATTAGCTGCGGCTAATTGCAAGCCAGGAAAGGCAAAGCCCCATTACTTAACGAGCTGAACAGATGCTCTTCGTCCAGTCACGGTGTCATAGCTCCAAACCGAACTAATTAGCCCGCCACCATCAGCGGCCTCAGCCAATCAGAATCCTCGATGTGTCTAGGGGGTGACCAATCTCAGGTTCCGATAGGGATAAGCGGGAAGAATGCATGGCTTGAAAGATCTCAGGCATGGTGCCTGAAGTCAGGTGTGGTACGGACAGTAGGCTACATTTAACATTTACTAGTAGATATTCATAATAACTTTGGGAAACGTTTTGGTAAATTCAGGCATAGAATTACACTACTCAAAACAATTGGGGGAAAAAACGGAGCAAAAGGGAGCAAACCCATTTTGTGAAAATGTTCATATAAATTCAAGTTTGCCTGAACTGTTTCTTTAGTTTTGACTAGCAGTGTATCTCAGTGAGTCAGTTGGTGAGTTTGAGCCAAATCATGGAGGAACCTTGTGTGCTCAAACCTTGTAGCAGCAAGGCCCTATATAAAGGCAAGGTGCCCACATTTGTTCCACAGTTGCATTCTGTGCCGTCATGGCAAAAACGTGTGCAGTTTGAATCGTTATATGGCTGAGTTTGTGGTTCCTGGTTGTAACCAATGCTGCCAGGTGCTATCTGGATCCAGCAGACGTGGCCAGAGCAGCGCAACTGTTGAAAGATAGGAACACTCAGAGAGAGGTCGCTCGGCGCTTTTCTGCATCACGTAGCGTGATAAGTCGGCTCTGGACACGTTACCAGGAGATTGGGGAATATTCCAGACCACCAGGCCAAGGTTGAAATGTGAATGTGTGTGTGTGTGTGTGTGTGTGTGTGTAGGTGGGAGTTAAAGCACGTCCAGTCACACACTGTGTCTGTGTGTGTGTGTGTGTGTGTGTGTGTGTGTGTGTGTGTGTGTGTATGTGTGTGTTGAAACCGGTGTACAACAGCCAGCTCCACATATATTTTGCTTGCTCCCTTAATAGTTTTGAGTAGTGCATTTCTTGCTTTATACTCTGAGGACGTGTGCAGGAGAAGCAGGTGGGTGGGTGCCAGGGTGCTGTAACCTCCCCCTCGTCTGCCCGCCCCACCCTCCCGCCCTCCTGCCCACCCGGCGCTAGCGCGTACGTCTGGTAGCCGCAGAGATGACATAAGACAGCGAGCGGCTGGAGCAAAGTAAACAGCGTTATGTAAGTGTGCCGCGCCAGTGATGGATGACCACACTGAAGGAGAGGGATCTCTCTGTGCGAGAGAGAGGGAGAGACAGAGAGAGAGAGAGACAGAGAGAGAGAGAGACAGAGAGAGAGAGCAAAACAGAGAGAGACAGAGAGGAGGGTTGAGAAGGAGACAGACAGAGAGAGAGAGAGACAGAGAGGAGAGATAAGAGGGAGACAGACAGAGAGAGAGAGAGGAGGTGTAATGAAATGAGCGGGATCTCTCTGAGAGACAGAGAGAGAGAGAGAGAGCAAAAGAGAGAGAGACAGAAAGAGCGAGAGAGAGGAGAGAGAGGAGGTGTAATGAAATGAGCGGGATGTCTCTGAGAGAGAGAGAGAGAGAGAGAGCGAAAGAGACAGAGAAAGAGAAAGAGAGAAAGGGGAGATATGAGAGAGGAGGTGTAATGAAAGAAGGGGATCTCTCTGAGAGAGAGAGAAAGAGAGAGAGAGAAGAGACAGAGAAAGAGAAAGAGAGAAAGGGGATAGATGAGAGAGAGAAGATGTAATGAAAGAAGGGGGATCTCTCTGTACGCTCATGCTCATGCAGGAAAGGGTGTGTGGGGGGGGGGGGGGGGGGGGGGGAGATGGGGGGGTGGATGGTCGGTCGGGGGGGGGGGGTTGGTGCTTGAGGCCACCAGCACACCGTCTGCACATTAGCCTGCAATGAGGATGAAAGACTGGGAGATAGAGAGAGAGAGAGAGAGTGTGTGAGAGAGTAGATATAATGAAATGGAATGAGGAAATGAGATAAGATAAGGACAGCGGATGAAAGGAAGAGGGAAAGGGTATGACGCGACAGGAAAAGAGGAAAAAGGCAAACAGACACAGTGAAAGAAAGAGAGAGCTTAAAGAACTGGACACTGCCATGATGAATAGAGAACTACAATCAGCGAGCTGACATGCGGGCATTGCGTTGCTGTGACGGTGCACTATTACGCCACGCAAGAGCCCGCATTAATGGGGCATTGCGTCGCTGTGACATTACGTTATTGTGTCACGCAAGAGCCCGCATTAACGGGGCATTGCGTCGCTGTGACATTACGTTATTGTGTCACGCAAGAG
>CM050199.1:24375000-24385000 GCA_027475355.1 Coilia nasus
AGATTTCACATGCAGACAACCAGCAAGCTGGGACTCTGATTAGAGGGAGGCTGACTGGATTTCCGAACCTAAATCCTCATATTAATTTAGTAACATTTTATTTTACAGTTAATTTTTTAGTGTATCTACATGTAACAACATGTTGTATTATGGTACTTACACTGTACATACCTAACACTAACACTAACCCTAACCCTATGGTGCAGTGTAGGTACATAACATTACATATTGTTACACACTCTGTTACACTCTACCTAATTGACGTAGCAGGGGCAGTAAAATAAAGTGTATCCCCATTTAGATCTGTAGTCTGTAATGGACTAATCCATTTCGCAGCAGCCAGTTTTCCAGGAAGTAACAAGGTGACCACAGGTGCTACTACTGACATTTTGATGATATCCAATAAGGATCTGATTCTGCTACACTAAATCAGAATCTTATTGCACCTGTCCTTGCCTTGCCACTTCCTGGAAGAATGGGCCCCCAACCTGTTCTCCAGACACTAAACAGCTAATTATTTCAGGACACAATGGTTATGTGATGACACATGTAAAGCGGCACCACTGAGTGTAATATAATGCCTGTTTATGTGCAAAGTGAGATTGCTGAGTTACCCCCTTAAAGGGGAATTCTGGTGTGAAATGAACTTGGTGTATGTTGCAACATTATAACAAGTTCTGTTGTTTGCTGGGGAGCAGAACTATGCTAATCTTTTGCATTCAAATTGTGATTGCTCATAGCTGATGATTCCAAAAGACTCACAATGCTAGTGCCAAGAGCATTGCTTGAAAAGAAAACACTATTTTTAACAAGGCTCGAAGTGGCTCCACACTTCGTTGATAGTGTAATGAGGGCCCTAACATTGAAAACGAGGAACTGAAAACTTCATAGGTGTAAAGAGAGTTCAAGACGGCATATACAGACAGTACTTTCGCAATTTTCTGGTCATTTGAAAATACTAAATCCTTACAAGTCTGTACAGTTGTGTATTATATTCTGCTACCCAACCCCACCCCACCCCAACCACCCCCTGCGCACACACACACACACACACACACACACACACACACACACACTTTTTTTCTGTTGACCAGAGCATGGCATTGGGAGCTCCTGCAATGGTAATCGACATCAATCTTTGTAGGTGCAGTAGTTAAGTGAGTGAAGCTGAGCAGCAGAACACACGATAAAAAGTCTTCCCCGCGGAGCGATAGCACGTACCCAGTTTTATTTCTGTGCTGAGCTCTTGCTTTTATTTATATGCGGAGGGGGACACTTGGCCTTAATGCCTCCCAGAGCTGCTGAGCTGCAAGTGTGAATCAATATGTGAGCTGTATACGAAAGAAAGAAAGAAAGAAAGAAAGAAAGAAAGAAAGAAAGAAAGAAAGAAAGAAAGAAAGAGAAAAAAAGAAGGATAGAATAAAAGAAAAGGGACAGAAAGAAGCAAGCAAGAAAGAAAGAAAGAAAGAAAGAAAGAAAGAAAGAAAGAAAGAAAAAAAGAGGGAAAGAAGGAAAGAAAGAAAGAAAGAAAGAAAGAACAAAGATAGAAAAAAAGACAAGAAAAGTCTTCATCTACAACTCACCTGACAAGGGAAAAAGACACAAGAGTAACCAACAACAGCTGTAGCTGTAAGTGCAGTGACAGGAGCCAGATGTGCATCTCACAAACAAAACGTGCCGCTCTGCGGTTTGTACAGTTCACCTCCCTGAACATCCAGCGTCTCTCAAACGCTTCTCTTGACATGTTTTGGGACACTCTTTAGAAAGTGTGAACGTCAAGGAGGAGGAAGAAGTGGGGGTGGGCGGGGGCGGGGGCGGGGGGGGGGGGGGGGGGGTGCAGGCACATCTTGTTCATCTGCTGGCAACGTGGTTCTTCGTTTTTTTGGCAAGCGCCGAAGCGCCCTCTGGGCTCGCCTGCTGTCAACATGAGGATGCATCTTGTTTGACACAGAACATCCTAGCAGGAATTGAGCTGCTAAAGTGAGGCGTTTGTGTGTGTGTGTGTGTGTGTGTGTGTGTGTGTGTGTGTGTGTGTGTGTGTGTGTGTGTGTGTGTGTGCGTCTTCATTTCACTTCTCACTTGAAAATTTAGCATTGAGAGAAACGTCAGAGTTGGTTCCTCTCCACTGTGCAGAATGATTCATCAACACAGATGTTGTAAATGGTCCCTAGTGCACAGATTGGAAATATGAATGCATTTGTGTGATTTTGTGACGTTAGAAGCTGTATGTGGTGCATGAACAATATTATAAAGTAAATGCACTCCATTAGATGTCTAATAGGTGGATAAACTCTACTCATAGGTGGATAAATTCGATCTCTAAAATTTGAGAGGTTAGTAAACGCTGTTTACTTGAATTTACCCTCCACTACAGCCCTGGCTTTAGCACTCCTGAGCTGAGGATTACATTACATTATGTTACACTTAGCGGACACTTTCATCCACAGCAATTTACAACAAGGAGGATACCGCAAGGTAAGTGAACATAGAATAAACAAAGGCATGGCAATCACCCCCCCCCCCCAAACCCACCCCAATCTACACACACACACACTCTCATACAAGCACGAGGCACCTAGGTAAAGACTTAGTTAACACAGAAAAGACAAACACGTCGTCAAATGTGCTAGCGCCTCAACACTATGGGTTTTTTTGTTGAGCAGGTGCTGAGACAGATAATACAGCAAGTCTGGAAAAGTTACAGAGAGACCTTGTACGAGTACAGTTGTTGCCGGTCCAAAATGCTCGTTTCACTTACACGATCCGTGATTCACACAGTCGTATGAAATGTCAGTACAACTGCAGCCGCTAGGGGCAGCATTAGAACACAGAAGTTTACGCTGCAGTAAAGATCTTACTTCGAAGGTTGACCCACCCACGGCAAAACTTGCAGTATTTAGTTGACTGTAAACGTGCCATTATCTCGTAGTCCTGTGGTTCAAATGCAGTGAAATAAAATCGATGTGCAGAAATAGTGATAATACAGCTGTCAAAACGTTTAAAAAGCAAAGTCACGTCATCTCGTTTTCCTTGTTAAAACCGTATGCCATGACTTCAAAGTTTAACAATTTAAACAGCAGTATTATAGTCATTTCTACAAACCGATTGGGTTTCGCTAAGTTTGGACAGCACAACTGTAATATATTTGCAAGTTGGCCATGAAATGGAATGGTTTTGTGCTTAGCCCAAGCGGCAACATTCCAGGCAAAAAACTGAGGCCCAAACTGAGTGTTCTAAAGTTGCAATACCTCACACGTCCATCGGGGGCTGGCTGCAGAATCGACCAACTTCCCATAGACTCTCATGTTAAAAAGTCAATTTTCACAGCAAAAATTAATGTATTTACAGCCTGGTTCAAAAAACAGTTTTGGTGTGTTTTTGGTAATTTTCCGCTCCATAAAAAATCTGTGAGGGGGTGAATTTTGGTTTAATCCCCAGATAATTTACATTGGCATCAATATAACATTGCACTTAGCTGACGCTCTTATCCAGAGAGACTTACAGATATTTACAGGGTTACAGTCACTGAAGCAGTGTGAGGTTAGATGCCTTGCTCAAGGGCATCTCAACCATGGGTAGGGTGGCATTCGAACCGGCAACCTTCCGATTGCAAGACCAAATCCCTAAACACTAGGCCACAGCTGCCCCAAAATGTATTAACAGCCTGGTTCAGAAAACAGTTTTGGTTTCAGTAGTTTTTTTGTTCCATGATAAGTCAGAGGGGGTTAAATTTTAGTTTAATCCTCAGATAATTTACATTGGCATCAATAGAATGAATTGGCAAAGATCGCCACATCTGCAACCCTAAATTCAAGCCTCATCCACTCTGTGAGAAAGTCAGTGTGTGACATCACAGAGGGTTTGTCCTGTGCTCTTATATAAAGTCTGTGTACTAGCCATGTCCAACTGTTTGTTACCCATGACCTCCTGAAGAGTGGTTGTCCCACATATGTCAACATCTTAGCGGCGCGCCATTACTGCTTAAACAGAGCGTGTGTATGATTCACAGATTTCCGTAAGTAACTGTAAAAGTTATATGATGTATGTAAAATGTCAAAACACTGACTGGAAGAATTTGAGCAGTAACATGTTGTTTTTTTATGAGAAGAGTTGGGGTCTTGACGTCGTTGGCTTTGATTTCACACTCCATGAATCAGCTGTGTGTGTGTGTGTGTGTGTGTGTGTGTGTGTAGTCTGTCATCTGTACCCTTGTGTCCAAAGGTCATGAATTTCTGAGAAAGTTCTGGAATGGGAGCGCTCTGACATTTGGGCAAGTGTGTGAGCCTGTGTGTGCAACTTGTCCATATCAGGACACACTCTTGGGGCCTTTGTGATTTAGCTCTTCCAGCTCTTTTTTCTCTCTCTCTCTCTCTCTCTCTCTCTCTCTCTCTCTCTCTCTCGCTCTCTGTCTTTCTCTCACACACACACACACACACACACTTGTTTATCATCTCCCATGTGTCTTTATTTCTTTCATTGAAGATTTCAGTTCTGTTTGTTTCTGCACTCTGTGTCTGTTCATGCTGATAGTTTCTCTGCGAGCCTTTATCTGATGCTGTGCCTGTTACCGTATGTGTGTGTGTGTATGTAAGTGTTATCTCCACCATGTCTGTGAGGGCTTTTAGATGTCCATACAAGCCTGACAAACTAAGGCCCATATTGCCAGTGTGTGTCTGTGTGTGTGTGTGTGTGTGTACGTGAATGCAAGAGGAGGTCAAGCCTAAGATTGCAGCCTTATCTTGACATTGACGTTGTCCACGTTCAGCTGTTACTCTCTGTGGTCCCCCTCTCTCTCTGTCTCTCTTTGTCTCTCTCTCTCTCGCTCTCTCTCTCTCATTCTTTCCTTTTCTGGGAAGGGGTGCAGAGGGGAATGGGAACTCTGGATTGGGGGCAGAAGTGTCTCTCGTTCACTCATCGTTCTTCCCCTGCATACCTTCATTCCTCTCCAGAAGCTCCTACAAACGTGCGTCTTACGTAAATTCCCACAACCTGTCTCGACCTTTGACCTCTGGAGGTTAGCCCCTCACCTCTGACCTTGCCCCCTTAACTGATTCTGACGACCTGGTCACGACCCTGACCATGTCAATCCCATGTAATGTCTGGAATCGAGATTAAGATTATGATAATCAAGCAATTCCCATCAAGCAGCCCTTGACAACAACCTAAACATGAATGGCACTTGCAACCCACAGACAGATAAGAATGTGTGTGTGTGTGTGTGTGTCTGCGTGAATGCATTTATGAATTCATGTGCTGCCAACCCTTGCTTTCTGTTGAAAAAGCTAAGTGAGACATGCCAAAGATAAGTCATGGACAGACAGAGGTCAGTCTACATTGACAGTTCTAGAGCTAACTAAGTTCTAACTGCTGTGGTAAGCATGGAAGTCAGACTAATTAAGTTTGCATGGATCTTAGTGTCTGTCTGTTTTTTAAGTTTTTAGCATATCAGTATGTTAGTGTGTAAGGATGTTATCTCTATGGCCCTCTAAATGTATATGGATACCAGAGCAGTGTTGACGTTAGTCTGTTAATGAATCATTTCCCTGGGGAAGCTGTGCTCTTAGGTACAATCGAAAGTTTGTTTTATTAATGCTGATGTTGTTTACGGATGGGCGTAAAGCACGAACACTGACCATGTGGGATCAGTGCATGGCCTCATGTCAAAAAGGGCTTCAAGTTGATCCGGATGTGTGCTCGTCGCGTCTCCAGCACGAGCTCTTGTGCTCTTGCCTTCGCTTAGGGTCATTCTCCTCGGTTATGACCGGCTTTTCCGCCCCAGTCCTGCCCTCCTTCCTTCCCTCCCTCCCTCCCACCCCACCGGACCCTCCACCCTCCACCCATGACCCTGAGTACACACAGCTCTTAGATCCAGCCCTGATAGCGCGCTCTCTTTCTCTCTCTCTCTCCGGGTCGGTCAGGGTGGGGTCGGAGAGTGGGGGTGGGGTGGGGTGGGTTAAGTTGCTTATGGCAGGCTCTGGGTTGATGTTCAACAAATTCCACCCTGTGGGATTTGACCGGAACCTTATCTTTTCTGGGGAGATATATGAATGCAAAAATGAAAGTTTTTAAGTCTTTAAATCTTTTTATAGATAGCAAGATATACATATAAATAAACATCCTGTTGAAACTCTGTTAAGTAAAATTTATAGTTATAGTTAGGGTTAGGGGTTGGGGTTTACGTGAGGTCATTTTCAGTAAACAGTACACAGAATTATGTAGAATTACACATAACATATACATATATTAACAAAAATCATTTGTACAGTCTGCCTTTTGCATGCAGTATTGCATGGCCAAAGCAGAGTTAAGGAAGGCTCCCACCATGTGTGCTAGTCTGTTGCTGAACCACTGTATTGGATTCTGGGTTGTGGAACTGAGAGCAGGGATCTAGGAGGCTACGACTATTTTATCACTGGTATTAGAGCATGCAATTTAGCTGACAGTACTTTCAGAGTGACTTACAGTAGAGTAGAGTAGAGTAACTTTATTGATCCCGAAGAAATTAAGGTGTCCAGTAGCATACACTTAATACACATTGCAAAAACAGATCAAACCTATTGCACACATCTACATAATACAACATTCACTGAACTGAGGGGAGGGGAAAAAAACTATAATAATAATAAGTAAAGGTAATAAGAATTCCAAAAAGGTAATAAGAATTCCACTGAATACAGTGAATTACATACAGGTACAGTGCTACCCCTGGAGCATTGTGGGGTTAGATGCCTAGCTCAAGGGAACCTCAGCCATGAATGAGGGTGCAGGAGTGCACTGGTTAATCACTCCCCCACTCACACCTTTCCTACTGGCACAGAAACCTGCGCCCCTCAAATCCAGACTGCCTCCTTAGCTCAGCCAGTAGGCCTCAGCTTTAAATTCTGGGAATGGTCCTTGAACTGGAGTTCTGCTTGGCTAGGGCTAGGCTACTGGTGTTGTTGCTGCACCTCTGGTCTCCAGAGCTGGCTGGAGGTTTTACGTGAGTGCCTGTGGACCGGAGATGTCTGCCGTCCAGCTCATGCCCCGACCTCTGACCCCTCTGAGAGGAAGAAACCATCTCAGCTGGATGGAACTGACAGTCGGCCCGGAAAAGTCATAAAGAAGCATATGTGAAGACACACACACACACAGACACACAGACACACACACACACACACACACACACACACACACACACACACACACACACACACACACACGCATGCACACACACACACACAGACACACACACACACACCCATACACACACACACACACACATGCACATTCATTCACATATGTTATACAAATGAGAGGACATAACAATAAAAATGGACATAAGTACACAGGTCATGAAAAAGGTACAGAAAATCAATACACATTTCAGTTTAATCCAATATGAATGTAGTCATACGCAAACACACACACAAACACACACACACACACACACACACACACACACACACACACACACACACACACACACACACACATTTGACTGTGTCTGATCGTAGAACACTGTCACTCCTCGCTGGCTGTTTGCCAGGGTGCTGCTTAAGCAGCCACAGAGTCACATTGCCCCCTGCTGGCCAGAGTCTGGTAAAATAATCAGGAGACAGAACAAAAAAAAAAACACACAGAGCAGCCCAAAGAGGAGTTCAAAGAGCGTTTTTTCTTCCTCCTCCTTTTTTTTCGAAAGCCAATTTGCTGTTTTCCAGCCCTTCGCCACTCTTCTGCAGACGTGATCATTTGCACTACACACAGTCGGCCACAGTTTCTATTCAGTGGGCCCTCAGGGCATGCACCGGTAACAGATCCCACCACGACACCCCCCTCGCCACCCACGTCACCCCCCCCCCCCCCCCCCCTCCCTCCCTCCTGCCCTACGCCGCCCTGCTCTGCCACACCCGGGGGACAAGTGAGGCTCAACGCTTCCCGTCTCTCTCTCTCTCTCTCGTTCCCTCTCTCTCTCTCTCTTTTCCTCTCCTTCTCTGTATCTCTCCTCTCTGTCCCTCTCTTCTTTCCTGCTCTGTCTTTTTCTCTCTCTCTCTCTCTCTCCCTCTCCCTCTCTCTCTCTCTCATTCCCTCTCTCTCCCTCTCTCTCTCTCTCTTTTTCTCTCCTTCTCTCTCTCACTTCTCTCTCTCCCTCTCTTCTTTGTCTTTCTCTGTTTCTCTCCTCTCTGTCCCTCTCTTCTTTGTCTTTCTCTCTCTCTCTCTCTCTCTCTCTTCTTTCCTGCTCTGTCTTTTTCTCTCTCTCTCTCTCTCTCCCTCTCCCTCTCTCTCTCTCTCTCTCTCTCTCTCATTCCCTCTCTCTCCCTCCCTCTCTCTCTCTTTTTCTCTCCTTCTCTCTCTCACTTCTCTCTCTCCCTCTCTTCTTTGTCTTTCTCTGTTTCTCTCTCTCTGTTTCTCTCTCTCTCTTCTCTCTCTTCTTCCCTGCTCTGTGTTTATCTCTCTCTCACCCTCTCTGTCTCTCTCTCTGTCTTCCTTTCCCTTTTTCTCTCTCTCACTCTGTCTCTGTCCCTCTCTCTCTCCCTCTCTTCCTCTCTATCTCCCACTCTATCAACAGGTCTTGTGCGTCTACATGTCTGTCTGTCCGCCCCCCTCTAATGAATCCTAATCCCCCGGTGGGTGGGTCGGGAGGGGCAGGAGGGGTCGGTTGTTTGGCGAGAGGGCGCGTGGGACCCCGGCAGAATGAGGCCTCTGTCAGCGGATTAGCACATCAAGGTGGCCCACGAGGCCGGTGCAAATGTCAGGCGTACTGTAACGCTTCTGTTTGGGGCTTTCCTTCCTATTGTGTCTCTGATGCGCTCTCTCTCTCTCTCTCTCTCTCTCTCTCTCTCTCTCTCTCTCTCTCTCTCTCTCTCTTGCCTTGTCTCTTTTCCCTTGCTTGCTTAGTTCGTCTTTCAACCACCTTGTCTCTTTCTCTGTCTCTGTCTCTCTGTCTTCTACACACCTACACACAGACACACACAGAAAACACACACACACACACACACACACACACACACACACACACACACAAACACACACCACTGGAGTCAGTCTCTCTACATCACTCTCTCCTCCCTCTCTCCCTTCCACACACTCTCTCTATCTCTCTCTTCCCCTCTCTCACTTTCTCTCACTTTCTCTTTCTCTCTCTCTCTCTCTCTCTCTCTCTCTCTCTCTCACTTTGTGTCTCTTCCCTTGCTTGCTTAGTCTGTATTTCTTCCCCCTTGTATCTTTCTCAGTCTCGGTCTCTGTTTCTGTCTCTGTCTCTGTCTCTGTCTGTCTCTTTCTCTCTGTCTCTCTCTCTCTCTCTCTCTCTGTCTCTTGCTCTCTCTCTTTTCACCATCTCGCTTCTCTGTTTTTTCTTGATGTACAGTTTTGATTGATGTGTTTTGGTGTGGTTCACAACACACACACACCCAACACACACATACACACACACAGATTACCCCCCTCCAACTGTTTCACACACACACACATTACTCACCCCCCTTCTCTGTACACACACAAACACATATAAATAACATCAAGACACACATAAACTTACATAGACATCAACACATCAATCAGTCACTTCTGTGCATTCACACAGACACAAAACACAAATACACACAGGCCTGCACAAATACATATGTATGCAAATATGTCATACTTCTGACATGGCATCGTAACATGTCTATAATTGGCTATTGGTTAGTATCATCAATTCCTCTCTCTCTCTGTCTTTCTCTCTCTCTCTCTGTCTCTCTCTCTCTCTCTCTCTCTCTCTCTCTCTCTCTCTCTCTCTCTCTCCAAACCCAGTGACACCATAACAACAAACTAAAGGGTTCCACAAGCTTTTTCCCATCATGCTTTGGGTGATGACACATGGTGGGCGTTTGGCATTTCAGACACACACACACACACACACACACACACACACATACACACACACACACACACACACACACACACACACATACACACACACACACGCACACATACACACACACCCTCCAACGCTGGTGGTACCTCTGCACACAAGCCATAAATC
>CM050199.1:24412500-24420000 GCA_027475355.1 Coilia nasus
ATTTTATTCCTCATATATTATATGTCATAACCTATTCACTCCTCATATGTTAGGACTGCTTCATATGTTACATATTTTTCTCCTTAGACCTCATACCCATATGAACTGTGGTGGGCTGTCTTTGTATGTTTTGCTCCTATGCTTCTCTATAGCAATAAGAAAGAGTAAAATGCAAGGGAGAAACAATCCAACCCCTGCTCTTTTTTCTTCTTTTTTTCTGTCTGTCTGTCTGTCTGTCTGTCTATCTGTCTGTCTGTTTGTTTGTCTGTCTGTCTGTCGGTCTGCCTGTCTGTATGTCTGTCTGTCTTTCTCACTCTCTCACTGTCTCACTCTGTGTCTGTCTCTATATTTCCCTTTCAGTCTGGGCTTGGTCTGACCCTGATGAACTGCTGAAAAAAGTTTCACTGAATGACTGAGTTTCCTGAATGACAGGAGGAAAATCCTGTCGAGCGCTCTGGAAATGCCCTTAAAGAACTGCAGCAACAACACACATCGGCCTTCAGCGTCGACGAGGCGGTGTGTGAGAGTTCGGGAACAGATAGAAAACGCAGACGTTCGAATGGAGGGAGTTCAGGAAGTAAAGCGTGGAGGAAAGGAGAGGAGAGGAGAGGATGGGGAGAGGAGAGGAGAGGAGAGGAGAGGAGAGGAGCTGAGGGGAGAGGAGAGGAGGGGAGGGGAGAAGAGAGGAGAGGAGCGGAGGGAAGAGGAGAAAAGAGGAGAGGAGGGGAGAGGAGAAGAGAGGAAAGGAGGGGAGAAGAGAGGAGAGGAGAGTAGAGGAGGGAAGAAGAGAGGAGAGGAGGGGAGAGGAGAGGAGGGGAGAAGAGAGGAGATGAGGGGAGAGGAGAAGAGAGGGGGGAGAGGAGCGGAGGGAAGAGAAGTGAAGGAACGACAGAATGACAGGACACACATGCAGGCGGAAGAGAAGAGGAGCATTTTGAGGTACTAACTAGGTGATGAAGGATAGGACAGGAAAGTTGCAAGAGCAGAGCTGGAGGAGAAGAAAAAGAGGACAAAAACAGAGAGGGGGAGGGGGGAGGAGGATAAAGCAGGGAGGGGGAGAGGGAGGGGGAGGGGAGGGGAGGGGGGTGGCAGGGATGAAGCAGAGCCTGCTTTGTTTACCTGCCTTTGAATCCTGGGTGCCCAGATGGTCCTCAGCTTCGCACATCTGGAACTAAGCTGTGTGTGTGTGTGTGTGTGTATATTTCTCAGGAATATTAGTCCACAAAGAAAATGTAATGCAAGGGCTAGAATATACCTTCACTACCTATTATTAAACAGTATGAGCTGCCACTGGCGAGAAACGAGTAAGCTTTACTCAATTTGTATTTATACACTGTAACAAATAATTTTGTTTACAGTCTATGGGTAGTACATACAACTCATGAAAACTGTTTAAATATTTCCCAGGAATATTAGTGAGCAGAAAATGTAACATAATGGGTAGAGTATAGCCTCATTACCCGTAATCAAACAGTATTAGCTCCAAGTAATGAAACATGAGCAAAATATACTCGATTTGTATACGGGCAACATTTCCAGGGTGTGAACTTGCATAGTGTGCTCGTGTGTGCAGTCAGCCAGTGCTGCATGAAGGAACAGAGAGACAAGTTGTCGACCAGTCGTGACCAATTGTGAAGGTAAGTTGACCCTATTGTGTATTTAACCTTGAATGCAAAAAACATAACTCGTTCAGGAGGAAATCTATCACATTCGAGTTGTAGTTGCCGTGGTCTGAATAAAACCATTGTAATTCAGATTTCACAATATTTAAGCATTGTGATAGCTATGCATATGCAGTGAGTTCGAGGTTAGCTATTTTACCCCCACAAAAAAACACCACAACAACCATGCCTTTAGTTCATGGTTAGCTATTTTACCAATACCGTTCTCACAATGTAGAATATGCGAGAACCGTCATCAACCAGAGACGTTTGCAGCTCAGTTTGCCTAGCTTGTCAAATGCTAACTGGTTGGATTTAGTGGTAGGTCTGCTTTCCATGGTTAACGTTAACTGTTAATCCATAACAACAGGTATAGCTGTTCTTTGTGACAATGTATTATCAAAATAAATTCGAAGATGATGCAGGAGGTAGCTCAAATAAAATGCCAACGTCCTAAAGATAGCACTTTACTTAACTTTACTTAACATTTAGAAGCCCCAGTGATGGCTATTGTGAATGCGCCTGCACGTTAGCTCTCAGCCGTTGAATGCCTATTTTTTCATAGTTCAACCTATGGTTAGTTTTCTGATTTTTTTTTCCTTTCACTGTTAAGAATTTGGGAAAAAAAACTTTACATGTTTTGCACCTGAAAATATGCTTTTGTTTTGTCATCTGACTACAGGTGCTGACCTCCTCTAACTGGGCTACAGGCGTTGATGAACCTATCTCTGAGTATTTTTTTCACATCATCATCTCTGGTTGCTTAATTAAAAACAAACTTACATTTAATGTCTCTTCTGTGTCTGGTCAGTTATTTTATTCTAATAATAATACCACTACTAATAATTAATAATTATCAAATAATAAATAAATAGTAATACTAAGAGATTATATGAAAAGGGTTTATTTTACCCAATTTTTATGAATAAGTATTCCTTTGAGATACTGAGTAAAGACCACGTGATTCCATTTAGTGTGTCTTAGCTGCTGAAATTGGCTTATCTTTACTCAAAAATATGGGGTTAAATGTACTCAAATGGAGTGAATGCAAATTGTTACTTCAATTTTATTGAGTAAATTCTATAGGTTGTTTTTTATAGTGTGTGTTCGTTAGCTGTGACGTTGACCTTGTGTGCTACATTTGAATTGTAGTGCTTAGGTAGGCTAATTGAATATGTGATGACCAGGCGTTAGCGATTGAGTAAAGGCAGAGGCACTTTTTTTAAACTTCAGCAGAGTCCACACCTCCAGCAAATCGTTTCTGACGGTCTCTGTTCCAGACCCTCTGCACGAAATGAAATGAAGTACGAGGGGCTGGTTTACCAGGCTACAAGTGATCAGGAGCCAACCTTGAAAATCAGCATATCATCAACATATCGTGCATGCCTACACAATCCACCAGGGTTGTTTAAACATACATTTTATAAACATAATCATTTCCAAACCCATAAACATCAGATTTCTGGATTCCTGGCAATTCCTGGAAGTTTTTACCCCAGCCCACGCAGGTCTGAAACGAATGCTGTAGATTCTGTATGGTGAGGTCGGGCTTAGAGAGAGTCCTGAATCAGCAAGCCTCTTTTATTTTCTTTTTTCTTTTCTCTTTTTTTCTTTTTTGAAATGTCTGGATTTCCCTGAAAAGTTGAGAGGCTTCCCCAAAGGTAAGGAAAATAAACACAACCAAAGCTCTCTTGCCCCTGGGGTGCGCACACATACACGTGCAGGCCCACACATATGCACACACACTTGCACGCATGCATGCCGCATGCATGCATGCATGCACGCACGCATACACACTCATACAAATACACACACACACACACACACACACACACACACACATATATATACACACACAAATCCATGTATAAAAAAGTGAATACAAAAAGTACACACAGACGCACACAAACACACACACACAACAAATATAGTATCTATTCAGCCCTGAATCCCTCAATAACACAGACCTCAGTGACACACACATGCTTGTTCCCACTTATGCCCACACACACACACACACACACACAGGGTAGAGGCTGACCCACTTGGCTTTGGATCAGCAGTGCGGTTAGTGCAGCATAAACACACCATCCAAGTGCTCCATCAACCACCCCCTACCCCTCTACCTCCCCTCCTCTCCTCCTGACCTCTTCCTCCTCTTTCTTTTTTCAAGTCTTTTTTTTTCTTTTGTTTTTTTCTTTTCTCCTCTGCTTCTGGGCCCCCCCTCGCTCCACTCGTCTACCGAGCAGTGATCGCTACAGTAGCCCTTCTCTGGTGTGCAAATCTCTTTCCCTCCCACATCATCACACCATAGCACCTCTAATCCTGCTCCTGCTGCTCTTATTTCACCTTCATTCATCCCTCTTTCCCCCATCCCACTTTTCCTCTCTTTAGCCGTCTTCTCTACTCTCTCCCTCTCCCTCTCCCTCCTCACTTCATCCTCTCACCTCTCTCACTGTGTTTTTATTACCTCTCCTTCCTGCTCTCTTCTCCTCTTCTCTCCTTCTCACATCTCCTCCTCCCTGTCTATGTCTCCTTATCTCATCTTTGTGCCATCTATCTTTTTCTTTCTCTCTCTCTCTCCTCCTAACTTCTTCCCTTATGTGGTCCCTCTTTCTCTCTCTCTCTTTCTCTCTCTCCTCTCTGTCTTCCCTTCTCTCTCTTTCCCTCTCTCTCTCTCCCTTTCTTCCCTCTCTCTTCTCCTCCTCTCCCTCTGGTTGACGTGAGGTTCTGTAAAAGCGCAGGCCGTTTTCTCCTCTCTCAGGCTGACAGTGTGCTCTGGTCTAAACTACATGGCCTCTGTGGTTCCAGAGAGAGCTCTTTCATTTCCAAACACTGTAACGTACACAGCAAAAACTCCAGAATTGAATAGACTCCCATTGGAGTTTAACCCTTGATTTTAACACTTTTGAGGGTTTATATAGCTCCACACTCTCCAGAGTTAAATTAACAGTTTCAAAATGTGAAATAACCCCGACTCTGGACACCATTTAAATCCATAAGGGTTAAAATTACACTTTGGGAGTTAAAATCTACCCCCAAGGTTTCAACCCTGAAATTTTAACACTCCAATTTTTGCTGTTTACTACTTTTTTTTTGGAGAAACAGTCACTCCCAATAGGAATTCTTTGTCAGCAAATTACTGAGGACCCCAGTGCGTATTAATGCACTGTACAGGGTCACGCCTGCAGGATCCATTTGGCAACCAGTCTGACTTCTTGATTATGCACATACATACACTAATTGCGGTCTTTACACAAACAATGCATATCTTTAAAGCGGTTTCTCTATTGGCAATAACGTTTTCGTGACATTATATTTCAATTTAAATCGAAGTGTAGTCTCCTATCTCGTTGCCAAATGGAGCACACAGTGCATTCGGCCATATGCCTACAGGTGCCACTAGCACTGCAGTCCGGCCTGGCCCAGGTGGTGGTATTGCTGCGTTGGGCTTGTGTGAGGAGCTGGACCAAGGTCGCTTGTGGAAATGAAAACGAAAATGAGTTCAGGAGCAAAGCTGTTCTGTGGACAGAAAAAGAACAAAGGGGCTTTATTTCAGCGGTGCAGTGACTGGAGTGGTCCTGGTTATTTCAGCGGTGCAGTGACTGGAGTGGTCTTGGTTATGGCGGACCATCTGCAGTGCGCCTACACTGGCTCGTTAGTGATCACTGTTTCCCTTGTGCTGCAAGCCAGAAAAAGGGGTGTCTGACTGCGTGTGTGTGTGTGTGTGTGTGTGTGTGTGTGTGTGTGTGTGTGTATGTGTGTGTGTGTGTGTGTGTGTGTGTGTGTGTGTGTGTGTGTATGTGTGTGTGTGTGTGTGTGTGTGTGTGTGTGTGTATGTGTGTGGGATGAGAGAGAGTGACACAGAGTGAAAATGAGAGAGATCCAGAGTTCCACTGAGCAGGACATACTGCCAAACCAGTGTGCAAACAGGCACAGACTCTTGTACAGATGCTGATCATGAATAGAGTTTTTCCTCCAAGAGGGCTCCAGAAAACGTATGAAATCTACATCAGTGTGTCGACTGTCGCTGTCTCTCTCTCTGTCTCTCTCTCTCTCACACACACACATAGACACACACTGCAGGAGGCTATGTTGGTCTGTCATCAACATGTGTAATTGTGGGGGAACACTGGGACGTGGAGTAGTGATTTTATTTATCAAACAATAGCGTCCACATGATTTTCCCTATGATTTTCTCTCTCTCTCTCTCTCTCTCTCTCTCTCTCTCTCTCTCTCTCCCTCTCTCCTGGTGTTGTTTTTGTGCAAGTACTGATTGCTACCCAATGACCAACACCACTCCCTGGAATTTCAGAGTATGTTATCAATTTAGCTTACATGTGTTGTGACCTAAGGATATTTTTCATTTTAGTTATTTAGTTCAGAATAAGACAGTTTTTAAGTAATGGGGTATTTCTATTTTGATTTGTTTTTATTTCATTGTACATTATTTCATTTTCTGTAAATTGTAAAAGGTTAGAGGTTAAACTTTACAGTGATGTCATCAGCCTGAGCAAGGAAGAAGGGAACGTGAACGTTACGTTTAGTTGAGTTGACTGGAGTGAAGTTCAGAAGAAGCCACGTTATGGTAGCATATATTCTTACTTTGTTAGATGAAAGAGCTCGCTGTGCGAACTGAGGCAAATAAAGTTGCCCAAAAGAAGACAAAACGTGTTCGTGTTTGTGCTGATCAAGGGGGCAACACATGCAACACCTGATATCAGAGTCCAAGTGATAAGAACAGTCTGTTCAACAAGCCACCTGTCCTTCTTTAGTTCATTTCCACTAGGGTTTTTTATTTGTGTTTGTGTGTGTGTGTGAGTGTGTGTGTGAGTGTGTGTGTGTGTGTGTGTGTGTGTGTGTGTGTGTGTGTGTGTGTGTGTGAGTGTGTGTGTGAGTGTGTGTGTGTGTGTGTGTGTGTGAGTGGCTGAGGATTTGGGCCTCTGCATGTGAGAGAGTGAGCAAGGAAAAGAAGCGTGTGAATGAACTCTTTATAGTGATGAAGTAGCACCCCCTCCTTCTCCAGCCCTGGGTGGTAACCTTGGTGTGATGTGGGGGTGGAGTGGGGGGGGTGCTTTCCTGCACATGTGTGTGTCTAAGCTTGCGTGTGTGTGTGCGTGTGTGTGCAAATGTGTCTGTGGGTGTCATATATATGTGTGTGTGTGTGTGTGCACGCCCGCATTTGTTGTGTCTGTGAATTTTTACATGTGTGTGCGTCTGTGCGTCTGTGTGTAAGTGTGTGTGTGTGTTTGTGGGTTTCATATGTGTGTGTAAGTGTGTGTGTGTGTGTGTAAGTGTGTATGTTTGTGTGTGTGCTCGTGTGTGTCTGTGGGTTTCATATGTGTGTGTAAGTGTGTATGTGTGTGTGTGTGTGTGTGTGTGTGTGCTCGCGCGTGCGTGTATGTTTACTTTGGTTTGCCTGACGCTGTCCCACAGAAGGGGGTCTCGGAGGTGCTGACAGACCCCTCTTTGGATGGAAAGTCACTCGTGTCCTGTCCAACGACGGCTGGCTCTGGGACCAAAATAGCCGCATGCGTCAGCAAAAAGGCACAGGGCCGCTCTTTATGTCCCTAGCCGTGCCCCGTACTCTGGAGGACCCAGTGTTTACACAGCAGGTGAACAGCAGGGGAGTACTTGCACGTACTCGCACACCCACACACACACACACACACACACACATACACACAGAGCCCTCAACATTAATTTGCTACATTAAATGAATTGCTCCAAAAATAGATGAAGCCTTCTGCTTTTAACAACCCTCTGTAGTCCAGCAGAATGTACTGCACGTGTATATTTCATCTCTTTAGTCCTAAAGCAATGACAAAAGTCAATAACC
>CM050199.1:24425000-24430000 GCA_027475355.1 Coilia nasus
CTTTTTCTCTATTTCTTCACCTTTCATGTTTTCTCTCTCTCTGTCTATCTCTCTCTCTCTTTCTCTCTCTCTCTCTCTCGTTCTCTACTGAGGGGTTGGGGGTAATTAGAAGTGTGCTTTAAGAGAGGAACAGATTGTTCACAGGAAAGAGACAGCTTGAGGTTCCTGGAGAACGCTGTTGTCCCGGAGCACCGCCTTCAAAGTGATAGAAGAAGATGGGAAGATAGTTGCAGACAGATTGAGAGAAAGAGAGCGAGAGCAAGAAAGAAAGAGAGAGAGAGAGAGAGAGAGAGAGAGAGAGAAGGGCAGAGATAGCGATGAGGGGAGCAAAATACTGAGCACTGCTGATACAAAGTCTAATAAATGAAAATTGAGATGTTGTTGTGTTCTCTGATGCCTGGCGTGATAAATTTGGTCACATTGAAGCCATGCAAAAATAAAATAAAGTAATAAGAGAATAAATAAGTAAAACATGTCTTTTTCTGACAAGCGGCCAACATAATTTTCCCTGACTTTATTGACTGTTATGTGCTTAAGTGCGGTTTATGGCCATACTTACTTCAGCCATTTGTTCCTCAGGATCCCTTTTTATGAGAAATGTGTGTTCTGAGGATGAAAAGAGGGGAGGAGGGTGGGGAACATCGGACATGTGTGTGTGTGTGTGTGTGTGTGTGTGTGCGCGTGCATGTGTTCATTTGTGTGTGTGTTTGTGTATGTGTTCACATGTTTGTGTATGTGTGTGTCTGTGTGTGTGCATGTTCCTGTGTATGTGCATGTGTGCGTGTGTGTGTGTGTGTGTGTGTGTGTGTGTGTGTGTGTGTGTGTGTGTGTGTGTTTGTGAGATTGACAGGGAGGGGGTTCACCAAAAAAGAAGCAGAGAAGAATGGGGCACGCTGACCTAAAAAGCACAGCATCTGCATTGCATCATGGGACAGGGCCCACCCCCCTTCCCCCATTAGTAGGTTAGTGTGTGGTCTGGTGGACATTCAGACCTGGAAGCCCGGCCAACACAAAGCCTTGTCCAACACTGTTATCGGTCCTAGTGGATTTTAAAGGGGCAACATCGACTCCACAATTCACATCAACATGCGCATAGCGAAGCAAAAGGTGACGGACATTCTAGACTACAGCCTGTGGACAGTGATGGACATTCTAGACTAGACGGACATTCTAGTCTAGCACCTCTAGGACACTAGCGGTGATGGACATTCTAGACTAGAGTCTCTGACATTCTAGAATAGAGTCTCTGACATTCTAGACTAGAGCCTGTGCTCTCTTCAGCTTGTGTCCGAAGGAAAACTTAAAATTCTCAAAACTCCCTGATGTGGAGCTCCTAAGGCTCTGACCGCTGTTACAATTTTGTAATAGGAAGAATAAAAACAATTTTGCTGCCTGGGGATTTTTTTTTTTTTTTTTTTAGGTTTTTTTTGCTGTTTTTCTTTGTGGACAAACAGTGCTTTGTGTGGAGAGCTCTTATGTTTGTTGTAAATAAATTAAAAACTTCAGTCCCAAGGGCGTACAAATACCTTCTTTCAGTCCTTCCCAGAAGTCCTTTCTCAGTCCCTCCAGTCTCTGACACCAGTAAATCCCCAAATGCACAATTAAAGGCCCTCATCTGTGAGACTGGCCTGTACTGGCCTGAAATGCACATCCATACCTACTGACCAACACTCAGAAACACACACAAACACAAACATGTGCCAAACACATGCACACCTCTACCACCACACCTTTTTTAATAGCAACAACCTGCCAGGAACTAACTAGTAATAAAAGCTAGCCTTTGGCTACATCTGGTAAATTTACAGAGCTTAGCTGAAATACACATGTTATTTGAGGTGCACTGTCCCTTTCAAAATAAATACATACAGAAACATAGAAACCTAAACATACATTCACACATACAGTGCTTTTATACATTTCTGAAAATATACATAACTTATACATAACTTACTACATAAATATACATAACTTTTTCAGTATGAGTGGTAAGGCAATTAGGCATCCATGTTGTCGCCCATTCGCTCCAGTTCCTCCAGGTGTCCGTGCCTGGTGGTCTGCTCTGGCCGACTCCTGAGTCTTCTTCCCACACTCTGCCTGACCTATACCCCACGGGTATGTTAGGGGTGGTAAGCCCTTCATGCCCCCCACACACCCTCCCTCCACTCCTGCCTTGCACTACTCCCCTCTCTTTGGGGGTTGCGCGGGGCTAAAGAGGGGGTAGGTGGTTGCGGAAGACATGGCAACCCCCCGAGGCAATGGTTTCCTCCGTGCTTCCCTCCAAAGCTGCACAGATTTCCTGCTCTATTCTCCCCTCCTGAGGAGTCTGTGCCAGTCTTACTGCAACCTCACTAAGCCCATACACACATGCACACAATCACACACACACACACACACACACACACACAATCACACACACACAGATGCACACATACACATATGCACACATACACACACACAGACATGTACACAGATGTACAGGCACATACACACACACATACACACACACACACACACACATGCAAAAAGATGTACAGGCACATACACAGATACTTGCACAGATACTTGCACACATACGCACACACATCCGCACACGCACATATCCATAGACACAACCAAAAACCAAAATGTAAACATGTAACACATGGCTATGTATTGCTTCTTGTGTTTGTAGTATTGTAACTAATTCACCTCTGGCTTCTGCATGTCTTTATCAGGATGATAATGGGCCGCCTTTTCCATGTGCACCATGCACGTGGCTATGCATGGTCAGAGGGTCATTCATTCTAATGTTGCAATCCAAAGAAAGGAACGGTGTGTGTTTATGTGTTTGGGTGTGTGTGTGTGTGTGTGTGTGTGTGTGTGTGTGTGTGTGTGTGTGTGTGTGTGTGTGTGTGTGTGTAAAATGGAGGGAGCCAGCACTGGTATTTTCCATTCTCCTTTTAAATGGACACTGTAATAATAACACACACACACACACAAACACACACACAGAAAAAGACAGAGAGAAAGGGAGACAGATTGAAAAAGTATGACCTGTTTGGCCCAAGTTCGTATCATTAAAAGCAAAAGTGTCAGTCATAGGTCGCCTGGCAAATGTAGGCCAGTTTGCCTTTGTGGACCCCCATTGATTTGTGTGTGTGTGTGTGTGTGTGTGTGTGTGTGTGTGTGTGTGTGTGTGTGTGTGTGTGTGTGTGTGTGTGCGTGTGTGTGTCCATATGCTGCCGCTTGTGCACACATGTTTGTGTGCATACATTTGTATGAGCCCTGTCCTCCTCTTCAACGCTAGGTTGACTTTAACAGGCTGCAGCTGTTCACTAAAGAGCTTGCACACACACACACACACACACACACACACACACACACACACACAAATTGGCCCAATGCTGTGCATGGCGGCCAGTCCTGAGCATCCACCACAGGCTAAGACAAGACTCCAGAGTCGAATAAATTGCACCTCAGGACACTGTCTTTGATCCAGCTTCTCACCAACACCACCCCCGCTCTCCTCTCTTCCCCTCTCCCTCCCTCCATCTCTCTCTCCATCTCTGTCTTTATCTATTTCTCTCTCTCTCTCTCTCGCTCTCTCTCTCCTCCTCCTCTCTTCCATAAGTGCATCTTCCCCTCTCCCTCCCTCCATCTCTCTCTCCATCTCTCTCTTGATGTATTTCTCTCTCTCTCTCTCGCTCTCTCTCTCCTCCTCCTCTCTTCCATAAGTGCATCTTCCCCTCTCCCTCCCTCCATCTCTCTCTCCATCTCTGTCTTTATCTATTTCTCTCTCTCTCTGTCTCTCTTTCTCCCCCTACCCCCTCTGTTTCCTAAGAGCACCATCCCCTCTCCCTCTCCCCTGCCTCAGCACTTATGATAGGTGAGAGAGGGGTGTTGCTGGAGCTATAAATCCACTCACCCTCAGCTCCTTGTTGGTATAAATCTCCCTCTCTCTGCCCCCCCCCCCCCTTTCTCTTCCTCTCTCTGCCCCCCCTTCCACCCTGCTCTCTGTCCCCCCTTCCACCTCTCTCTGCCCCCCTTCCACCTCACCTTGCCCCGATTCCCCCTATTTTCTGTCTCACTATCTGACTAGCATAAGCATATATCTACACAGATTCAGCACTTTCATAGTGAACTTTTCAACTATCACAGGTCAAAAATATGCAGCAGATTGTGTGTGTGTGTATGTGTGTGTGTGTGTGAGAGAGAGAGAGGTAGAGAGAGAGAGAGGGTGAGCATGTGTGTGTGTGTGTGTGTGTGTGTATGTGTGTGGTCATGCAACATTCATAAGTTGCCTCCCAACTGCACTGTGATTTGCTGACCCCCTGACCCCAACACCTTTCTCACTCTCGCCAATCCCTTGAGTGAGAGAGTTGTTGGTGCTGGTGATTTAAGCCTGTAAAAGCACCCACACACAAACACACCCCCACACAAACACACACACACACACACGCATACACACACACACACACACACACACACACACACACACACACACACCACCCCCTTTCCCAGACTCAGGGTGCTACCTCTCAGCAAAGACATTCAGTGAACCTTGGTAAGAGAACCATTAGCACGCCACAAGGGACCACACCATGCTGGGCCTTGACGATATATCAAGTACATCCGAGGGGTTAAAACAACGCCCTTAATCAGCGAGGGGCAGTATATGCCCCAGGGACACTCCCCTCCCCTCTCCCTATAGATGCTTCTGGATGTTTCCACTTCAAAGTCGCAGGAACCATCTTTTATGGGAGGTGTTTTTGGGGACTATCTAGCATTTGTATGTACACATGTGGGATGCGAAAAAGACCTCTGAGAGGTTCTGATGGGCTTTGAATGTTGTTTGTTTTCTTTTTTTTCTCTCTCTCTCTTTTTGATTGTCATGTTTTCAGTTAGTGTGTTTTCATAGCTATTTCACCATGCTCTTCTTTGGTGCCCTCATCGGCTATATTTCCACAGCGGTGACTTTTATGGACGAGCGGAGTGGAAATGTTGCAGCCTGATGCACA
>CM050199.1:24432500-24502500 GCA_027475355.1 Coilia nasus
TGCATGTGTGTGTTCGTGTTCGTGTGTGTGTGCGTGTTCATTTGTGTGGTGTGTGTGGCCTCAATAAAACTCTAGCTGTTTCTGGGCTACGGGAGTTGCTAAATTAAAAACAAGTTTGTTTGCCTTATCGCTCAGCACTTGCTGCAAAACACAAAAAGGGGCAAAATGTTTTTATGGCTCTGCTTTTACAGGTCCCACTTGAGTCTATAATTCTGAGTGAGTGGGAGCATTAACGAGCAAAACAGCTCGCTCGTGCAGGGTTAGGGCTGAGGCCATTTTTCTGGTGCCTGCCCCCCAGGCCCCCACCCCTTCAAACATCCATCGAGACCGGCTTGGCGACTCTCTCTCTGTCCTTTTGTATGGCCCTGCCTGAGCATGACACTAACACGAGAGGAAGGAGATCTGGATCCATGCAGGACCCTGTGCTCACGGCGACGGTGACCAAGGAGACCCCACAGATCAACTCTTGTTTTTTTTTGTTTTTTTACCTGACTGTGAGTGGATACTCAGACAGTATCTGGCCTCCTGGTCCTGATAACCATTTTGTTCCTCGACTTCATCTCACCAGGTCTGCCCTCCAGATATGGAGTCATTGTCTGAATATTTGCTTCGAGCTGCCACCCAAATCACCCAGAGATTAACTTTTTTTTTTTTTTTACCTGACTGTGAGTGGGTACTCGCCTCCCGGTCCAGATAGCCATTTTGTTCCTGGACTTCATCTGACTTCATCTCACCAGGCCAGATACGGAGTCATTGTCTGAATATTTGCGTCGAGCTGCCACCCAAGAAGCGGGTGGAAAAATACAGGGCCGTGGCCGCCATCCCAAAGCCCATCTACACAAACTTTTCCTGTGGTGTCAGCTGGGTTTGAATAGCTTCTTTGCATGCATGCAGGTCACTTAAGCATTGCTGGTGTCACAGACAGCTTTCCTGTGAAAGTATGGTACCTTAACCCCCCCTAGACTGTCTGCCTCCCAAGTCACAGATTTCATGTTACGCCTACATGAATGTATATCTAACAATATAAACCTCTGCTAATTTATTAACATTTTATGCTACTTATCTTATGTATGGTTGGTTATTGTGACAGGAAAACAGTGCATGAAAATAGTGCATGATTGATGGAAAAGCTAACAGCTTATTCATAGACATAATAATCCTACGATGACATTCAGTCAGCATTTATGAAAGTACATTATTTGTGGTTTATACGTATGGCATGTGATCAGCTACAAGGGGAAATTAGCTTTTTCAACAAAGCAGATAAATTGTGGCATATCCTAACAAGGTCTGCTTCAGGTTGGACTTTCATTTTAACACTGTTGTTTATGATACACAAAGGGAGTATTCCACAAACCTGAGAGTTTGATGTAGGGCTATGAAAGAGGGCGTAATCAGTACCATTTAAGTTTTATATATATTGGTGAAAATCAATTGCCGATTACCTTGATTTGATATGGCCCATGTGAGGCCCTACATGAACTTTGCTTCCTCTTTGCCTCTGCACAGTCATTTTAGGTTGGGGGCTCAGTCACAGTCTGAGACTGAAAACTTGGCTTATTTTATGAGAGCCGTCATTGTCTGGGCTGGTGCCTGTGTGTCTGTTTGGGACCGTGGGCATCGCGCATGAAAAGCCAAACCGCTTTTAGCTTTCTGCCACAAGTCTCACACTCCCCACGCTCTCCAACAAATTCAGTGACACGCACATAGACCACTGCAAAGGCTTGAGCAACAGTAATAAACCCGAAACGCGACATTTATTACTCTTGTAAAACAGCTCAAGGTCTTAAAATCTAATATTGCTGATATCCTCTACGCAAGATGGGTTTGCCTTTTCATGTGCAGCTGCAAGCTGAAAGTATATCAAATTATGTTAAGCCTCCATGTAAACTTCAACTACCACAATTCTCTTCGGTAAAGCAGGAAACGGAAGTAAGCAGTGAGAGAGCCATGTGGGGGAAGCGCTGGAATTTTAAACACTGCTGTTGGCTCTATCAGTGCAGGTAAATCTATATTTATTGCAAATAAATGTGTTCAATATGCTTGTTACATGCGTGCAAGGTAACACTCTACGTGCGTCAGTAATCAAGAGGGACTGTGGGTGACGACAGTTCTGTTAGCTGTCAGTAAGGTACCAAGTTGTCTTGTTTACAGAACCAGAACATTCTCTGACAGGACATAGCGGAGACTAAGCACAGAGATGGTTGTTGAGAGAATATTTACAAACTTGTAATAAATGAAGTTAGTAACGTTTACCGGTTATATGAATCCCTATCATATGCTTCAGTTACCATTTTGCTTTCCGTGGTTACTCTACTTGCAGTTTAGCCAGAGCCGAAATGGTTATTGCACTTGGATGGCGCTGAAGCTGTTGACGAAGACTCGCAGACCTCGGCGTGCTTTCTGGAGCAGTGCCGAGACAAGGCATCAAGCCTGTTTACTTTTATTGACTTAATTACATCCCTTTACATGACGCCCAAACGACCATATATTCTAATCCCTGTGTTTTTCATAATAATTTTACGCTGCCCCGGGGTTCCAGCAATTAACAACTCTCTGCATTGTAAAATGGCTCAAAAAAGTTCCATAAAACATAAAAGAACATTCGTTTTCCTCGCGTGTTTTACTGCAATTTAGAACCAGTTTTGGATGGTTCTGTTTGGCATAAGAGTGGAAAGGAAATCCCAAAATCTGTGTTCGCGCCCAGTGACCCTGTGTGGAAACCTTTCTAAAGATCGCTGATACTATACTTTTACATTATTTGTTTATACCGGTCTATTTAGGTTTATGTTTCTGCTTCACGCCCAACCCCTGCGTGTGGTTTACTTGAACTCCTTAACAGCTGCTAGTAATTGTGTGTCAGAAATACTTAATGTTTTCTTCACAATAAGTTTTCTTTCTGACAATGTGATGGAGTTTTGACCAGAGAAAAGGGGCCAGTGACTTGTGACAGACTGATGACATACCCAACACCTCTGTTCGGCCATGTTGGTCGTGGCCCCTTTGCTGATGTCTATGAGCCTGCAGAGGACTCCTTCCTCCTGATCGATGCGTTGGAGCAGGATGCCGATCGACTACAGTGTCTTAGGTGAGACTGGTTACACGGTGAGATGGACAGACACCTTTTCCACACACAAGCAGGGTCTTGCATCACCACAACTGAGGAGGGAGTTTGACTTGAGGGGTCTGTGATAGCTGTTGTCAGTGTTATTTGATTTATGGTGGTGTCATCATCATGTCACTGTAGGGATGAAGCATCTTGACTGTCTTCATGTTCAAGTCAAGTCAAGTTTATTTGTATAGTGCATTTTATACACATAGGCAGTTCAATGTGCTGAACAAAAATAAAAGCAAGGAACAATATGTAAAAGACATGTTCAGACATGTCAGTTATTTAAATGAAATGTTCTGAACTTCTATGTACGACTTTTTGGCCTCTTGAAGTAATTTGTTGTGTGTATCTCTGGTGTGTGTATGGATCTCTCTCTTGTGTGTGTGTGTGTGTGTGTGTGTGTTTTTTGCAGACCCACAATTTGTTTAGAGGTTGGATGTGGCTCGGGAGTGGTGTCTGCTTTTCTGGCTTCAGTGACTGGTCCAGAGGCGTTGTATCTGTGAGTATGCAGTTCTGTGGACATGAACACATGAATGGTCAAGGGCCGGCCTACATTGGTTAGCCTGCTTGAGAAATATATTTGATGAATACCATGTACACAGTAATGTTTGTTTTGTCCCTTTATACAGTGCACCAACTGCCAAGAATGTATTAGGTGTGCATAATAGCAGCCCACAAAGGGAACGTTAAAATAAATGATAGTTTTGTTAGCTGTCAGTAAGGTACCCAGTTGTCTTGTTTACAGAACCACAACATTCTCTGACAGAACATAGCGAAGACTAAGCACAGAGATGGATGTTGAGAGAACGTTTACAAACTAGTAATAAATGAAGTTACAGTAGTAATGTTTACTGGTTATAGGATTGTAGGCAAAGAATACCATGCACACAGTAATGTTTGTTTTGTTCTTTTATATAGTAAACCAACTGCCAAGCATGTATTTAGATGTAAGTAATAGTAGCCCACAAAAAGAAAATTTTATTAAAATTGAAACCAATGCTGTAAGTTTTTAGGCTAATGGTGACTAATACTGGAGGTTTCTTGCTTAAAGCCGATTCTAAGCCTGAAGTCTTACTAGCGTGACAGTTAGCCGTGTCTAATTCGATATAAGCGAACTTTTCAGCAGGTTAGTTGTTCGCATGAGTTTTATTATGTCAAATTTATCACATTTGTACCACCTGTCATAACAAGATGTCTTTATTTTGCTGTATCAGCATCTGTATAAACACATTCAGTAGTTACAAATGTTGATTTTAGGTTTGCCACAACTGGCTATTAATCGATTGGTCAGTTCTTCCTAACAAACTGATTTACCTCCAAAAATGTAGTTAGCCTTTTGATTTCAGTTGACTTAATTTTAACATGAAACTTAACTGTATTTGTCATCGGCGGTTGGCTTTGTATTGTGTATTATTCCAGCTGGACTGAAGTGTGTGTGCGTTTGTGTGTGTGTGTGTGTGTGTGTACACATTTTCAGCTGCACTGATGTGAATCCAGCTGCTGCTCAGTGTGCTGCTGAAACATCTGTGTGTAATGGCGTCAGTCTGCAGCCAGTCATCACAGATTTGGTAAGCCTCTCTCTCTCACACACACACACACTTGGTGCGAAGCCATCAGGTCCAAAAATGGCTACAGCATGCTGACTGCGCGGGTTATTTTGCCATCGCTGGCCAGTTTTGAGTAAGATGTCAGACTGTGTTTGTGTTTAAAGCCCACCTGTTCATAAGAACAGCCAGAGTGAAGTATGTTTTCCGACAGTACGTTTGGCCAGCTGATTCCAGGTCAGCTGGGTATGCCGTAACAACAGCAGCTGATGTGGGTCATTTTGTAATGTGTGTTTGGCGCTTGTGCCTTGTTTCATCAGATCCAGACATTACAGATGACAGGTGCTGTCGTAAACATAGACAGAGACGCCAACACGTGTTTCACAGTAATGGATCTTACAGTGTCTGGCTTGTTGGTCTGAATAAGTCTGAAGTTGTCTTTCTCGTACTTGCCTGGGGCAACCTAATAGTTAGGGACTTGGTTTGGAGATTGGAGGGTCGCAGGTTTGAATCCCGTACCGGTAGGGTACCAATGTGAGTGGGGGGAATAAATAACAAAAATAAATCACTAGTGCTGTCCTGCACCCTCATCCATGGCTGAAATGCACATTTAACCCCACTCCAGGGATTGTATCCTCTACCTAAAATCGCTCCGGATAAACGCGTCAGCTAGGTGTAATGTAATGTAGCTCGTCTGCCCTTCTCCTGACAGGTGGAGTCCCTTATGCCAAGGCTCAGTGGTGAGGTGGATGTTCTGCTGTTCAACCCTCCGTATGTCGTCACTCCTCCCGAAGAGGTGAGTCCATATTAGGGCTGCAGTTTTTTTTTATCGGAATTGCAATATGAACTAATGCCATTATGTAATCACAAAGGCTGCAAATAGGCTGCAGCTAACCACTCTGCCCCAATCGGTAATTTTGGAACCACCCAGATGTAAAAAAAAGAAGGCAAAGACTGTCATTTCATTGTTATGGTCTTGCATCAGAAAAGATTCTGTGGTTATTAGCTTTGCAAGGTGATACAAGACCATGAATTGCATCAAGAAACGAAAGAAAAGTACCACAAAGGCATAATGAAATTCAACAGAAAAAAATGCACATTAATACTAATGGCAATAGTAATGGGATGGGTACTTTTAGTCAAAATTCCAGCTTGTGACACCACCCACTTCCACAGGTCATAGAGAAGGTTTCCGTGTTGTAAATGTTGTGTTTGTGTCAGGGGTGGAAATACTTTGCAAATAGTGCACCTTTACCAGGCAGTGACAAATAAATGGTAAAAATTCACCAGCCACTCAACAATCAATTATCATTCTGTGTCCAAAATCTACTAGCCATTTTCATATTTTACCAGCATTTGGCTGGTGCCAATTTTCATTCCGTTCATGTATGTGTATCTTGATGCTGAGATGTCATGCTCTGTGGCAGGTGGGTGGGCGTGGCATTGAAGCGGCATGGGCGGGAGGTGAGCGGGGCAGAGAGGTGATGGATAGATTCTTCCCCATTGTGGCACAACTGCTGTCCAATCAGGGGCTCTTTTACCTGGTTACAGTTGCAGAGAATGACCCAGGTAGGTGAAGGTGTACCTGTGTCAATCTGCTTAGCCAACTCATAGCCATAGGTGTACCTCAACACGTTATGTAGGTCTTTATCATGTGGTTACATGTTAATCATTTTTAGAACTTCATTCTGTGTCTGTAATCATTCTGTAATTATAATGATGTTCTGATGCCATCCTGTTTGTGTATTTTTCAGAGGAAATATTGAGTGTGATGGCAGACTTTGGCCTCCAGGGGGAGGTATGCCTGGCTCGGCGTGCAGGGAGCGAACGTCTGTCAATCCTGCGATTCTGTCGACCACAGCCAGAAGCAGACAAGCCTGGGTCTGTGAGCTGAAGGGAGGTCTGTGCCTCTGCGATGGCTAAAGGACTGGAGCAGAGAGGGAAGATCTGAGAGAGTGCCAGTCTAGAAACACTTCTCCAAGTCTGTGTTTGTATTTGACGAAAGGCATTGGCACTTGGGTGCACTCAGCGACATTTAGAAGATGGACGAGGTGGAATACAGGCTTACGATGTGTAAGGCATGTAAAGTCGTATGTAATTGTATTTCTCAGACCAAGCTGCATTGACAGACAGGCAGCAATGAAATACTGGGCTTCATCTTTGAACAACCTTGAGGAACGAAAATGGCGCCCTCTAGAGACTCCCGCTGGACAGACCAGAATTCCCTTATTGACTGCAGTGTGTGTAATAGTGTGAGTGTCTGTGAAATCACCTCTCAAGATGGCTGTGAAGACAATGGTTGCATGGTACTGCCTTCGATTGATTGTCGGCAGTCACTGGGTTCATTAAACATTGGAATATTGGAAATGAACTGTGGTTACGACTATTTAAGGAGTACTTGTTGAATCCTGTCTGCAATGCAGAGTGGATCTTTTGGAGGTGAAGAAATAATAGCACTGAAAATATCACTTCACAATGACCATTATTTTACATGCATTGCCTTCACCCAGACTGTGGAATAAGCTGGAGCTTGTACTCCCTGTTGCAATTTAGGAATGGCATCAAGTCTGTTGCGTTATGATGAAGGTCAACAACACTGATGCACTTGTGATATGACAATTCTTCCAGTATTAGTGCAATGTTTTGTTCCAAAGAATGGTTATACAATCATGGGGAAAAACAGGACAATCTATAATAAAATGCAGACTTCTCTGAATAGTCTTCACCTTTAAAGAACAAAATGTAGGTTTTAGAGGGTTTATTTAAGGAAGAAAATTGTAATCCACAGATTGTTTTTAGATCATGACAGTGCAAGTTTCTTTACGGCAGTGAGTAATGCCACATTTTTTTCTTTTGCCTTTTTGTGTGTGCAACATGCACGACATACCATGCAGTTCTACACAAAATACCCTGACAAACAGACCAACATTTCATGCAGCTTAACGGTTAAGTGCCAAAGAAGGTACCAAATGTTCAAGTAGTGTCAAAAGCATCAGTACATGGGAATTACAAGGCTACTTGAAGTATGCTGAGGAGAAAGACCTCTGGAATGATCAACACGATTTTAAGGAATGTCACATTTTCTACAGACTAACAACCTTGAAGCAACTCTCCATGTAACAGTAGTGAGCAGGTTCCTACTCTACACTTGAAATGGCTTTATGTAAACAGTGTACCTTACAATGGCTGCATTAGTGAGCACATGTGTTGTATCAGAACACACAGAAGTTGACCTTTTGCAACAAGAGGTTGATTTGTGTGTTCGATGGAATGGAGGTGACGGAAATCCAAGTTAGTTGTTTGTTTGTTTGTTGTTTACACCTGCATCACTGAGTTCCAAATGATGCGTCCATCCTCCCCGAGCTTCACAGCCCCACTCGCTACCAGCTCAAGGGCTGCTGGGAAGGCCCGGTGTTCCGCCTCGCGAATGCGCTCTGATAGGCTATCCTCAGTGTCATTCACCAACACAGGCACCGCCTCCTGGACAATTATGGCTCCTGCATCGACCTCTTCCTGTAACAGAGATGCATTCTGGGCGTTATTTGTGGTTCAGCCATCATCTTATGCTCTAAATGATGGTATGCACTATAGTAAAGTCAATAATGTATGTCGTTCCAGTTGACCTCTACAGCAGTTCAATTTATCCCTTTTTGAGGAGTAGCAAAACAATTACTTTGGCACCGTGACAGTTCAAATGAAATGCATAAATCAAAAAGTTTGGTAAAGAGATGCAGAGCATTTAACACACTTAATTGGATTGAATTTTTGATCACTTACAGCAACAAAGTGAACGGAGCAGCCTGCCACCCGTACGCCTGCCTGAAGAGCCTGTTTCTGAGCGTTAACCCCTTTAAAGGATGGCAACAGCGATGGGTGGATGTTCAACAGCTTCCCTGCAGGCAAACATTATCCATGTCAGAGCATATTCTCAACAGACAGCTGTCACTACAGCCACCACACTACTTAGCTAGCCAACAGGCAACTGCTTAGGGGCAGAGGGGTGACCAGAGGTGGTCTTGGGATGGGCAGTGCCCCGCCAGGGACAACCCCTGCCCACTCTGAGAAATGCTCTGCCCATCCAAAAAAGGTTTTTCCATTAATTTTGCCAACAGAGTCTGAAATAGCTGCTGGTGATGGGTAATTAAAGTTACACAAGTTAAACAGTTACACAGTTGGAGTATTTGGCAGACTCTTGTCTCCAAAGCGAAATAAAACACTAACGAAACACCAGATTATGATCAAAACATACTCCACTAACTCACAGACGCCCATATTGCCTGTGCACGCCTAGGACTCCTCATAGAACGTGGAGGTACTGCATAATCAATGACCAAGCATACCATTCCACTTCTTCACAAAGGGCCCCGTGAGGATCCTCATGAAGCCGGCCAGGCACACCACCTCCACCCCAAACTCCTCCAGCACACGGTCGATTGTGCTGTCGAACTCAGAGCGACTGCCGTACAGCTTGTGGTCCACAACCTGGCAAAAAGAACACCAGTGGTTCAGAGGTTTAGCTTGACAAAAAGCAGCACAGGCAAATGACTGCTGCAAATACACAGGGTAAAGGGATCAGTAGTTACATGTCAGAAGGGTGTACTAGCAGCCTGGTGTTGGCAAGGAAACAAGGACAGGCACGGCTGGTAAACCATACCTCAGCTTTTGCTTCATGTAAAGACTACGTCTAAACTCCATAGTCATACATTTACTTCCTGGTTCGACGGGTACTTCCAATCACGGCTGATTGGAAACCAAAACATTTTGGTTAAGGCAAGCTGTAGACTGAGGCCAGTTGCCTGATATAACTATACTACACTATACTACTATAGTGGAATTAAACGCAAAATTGACTGGAGGTGCTATGGTGGCGCTAGCCTGACCACGGAGCTCACCCGCGTCTGGATGCCTGCCATGGATGCCCTCTTCAGGCCAAGTACTCCTGGCCGGTTGGAGATGACCACCACGATCTCGGCCGCGCTCGACGGCTTCTTGGCCTGCTCCATCAGGGCCTGCAGGTTAGTGCCTACAACACAGGAGGGGGAACTACATGTTCAATTCAAGTTCAAGTTCAATTTATTTATACAGCACAATTTATCCAACAGAAGCTGACCACAGTGCATAAATAAAATAAAATAACATGAAATAAAAAAAAATAAACAAGGGTATATAAAAAAAAATCTTAATTACAATTGTAGGCCAAAGAAAAAAGGTATGTTTTCAGATTATGTGTCAAACTACTAATATTTGTGCTACAGTACCTTTCATATATTGAGGAAGGTCATTCCAGAGCTGAGGACCAGCAATAGAAAAGGCTTGACGTGTGTCGTTAATGCAAACAAGGAATAAAGATGGCGGTTGATCCAGTGTTCTTTCTATCCCTCTACAAATGTACATTTTTCTCTTTACTCTGAGGCTTTGCCCAGCCATAATTTACCATAGTGGTGAAAAGTCACCCATGTGTTTGTGTGTGTGTGTGTAAATGTATATATCTCCTGGCATTTCACAGGCTTCCATGGTGTAGGACATGTCTCTGATAGCCTGGTAAACCAGCCCCTCGTACTTCATTTCTTTTTGTACAGAGGGTCTGGAACAGAGACCGTCAGAAACGATTTGTTCCTGGAGGTGTGGACTCTGCTGAAGTTTAAAACAAGCCTCTGCCTTTACCCAATCGCTAACGCCTGGTCGTGGTCGTCACGTATGCAATTAGCCTACCTGCGCACTACAATTCAAATGTAGCACACAAGGTCAACGTCACGGCTAATGAACACACCCTCTGTGCGCTGATTGGATCGGCCCTGCTGGGGCCGACTTAATGACCCTCAAGAGATTCCGGTCCAGACCCTCTGTACAAAATGAAATGAAGTACAAGGGGCGGGTTTACCAGGCTATGTCTCTGACCCCCCCATCACAACTTCCTAAGCAGTGATTGGCTGCAATACCTGTTCCAGAGATGAGCACGCCCACTCTGGCGCGCCTGCGCTGGGCGTGGTCAGACTGGCCGGTGCCGTTGGGCAGAGCACTGGTGTCCGGACTGGCTTCTGGGCCTGCCCTCAGACTCGCCGACAGGTTCCGGACGACCACGGGCTCAGACCCTACAAGCACACAAACACAACCCTTTCTAGTCACTCAACCTGTTAGTTATCTGTTACTGCAGTTAAAGGACATTTACAATTTTGAGAGGTATAAACTTATCACTTATAACTTTTTTTTGCGCAATGCAAGCTATAATACCTACACATTTGATGTAACTGAGGAAACATAACAAAAAAATTAAATCATTTGCACTAAATCATTTCAAATGTTTCAAATTTCCACGTGTTTTGAAGCTATTAAATGCATGCAGTGTATATTATTTTTGTTATTATTATTATTAGCAGAATCAGCAGTAGTGCAAAATTGAAACCAGTTAAGTATTTCTATTCATATTCACAGAGTGGCTTTGGAACTATGAAAGCTGCATCACAAAGGGCTCCACACCCACCAGGCTGCTTGTGAGCCAGTGAGCCCACGATCCAGGCCTGCTCGTGGGCTTGCAGCTGCCTGAGGACCCTCTGGGCGTCGGGCCGGGCCACCACCAGCACAGCTCCCAGGCCGAGGTTGAAGGTGCGCCCCATCTCCTCCTCACTCAGACCGCCGGCCTCCTGCAGCCACGAGAACACGGGAGGGATGCGCCAGTGTGTGGCATCTACAAACACACACACACACACACACATCTTATAAAGGTAGACATTTCAAGGGCAAACTCCACACTCTGTTATATACAGTACCATTATAGCTATTCAGTGCAATGTCAAAACAGATGAAAAGGAAGTAAAAAAATATAAAAAAGGAAATAACATTGGACTTAATACATCAGCCAAATAATGCTAGATTTTAATCTCATTACATGTAGCCATTAGGTAATGGTAGTCCTTGATCTCATTAGCTGTTATATAATGCTACATTTTGATCTCATTAGCCATTAGATAATGCTAGTTCTTAATCTTATTAGCCATTGTATAATCCTACTATTTGATCTCATTAGCTAATGGTAGGTTTTGATCTTACTGGCTCCTAGCTAATGCCAGGATGTTTTTGTGTGGGTCTGTGGTCACGCAATCCTCAGCATCTTAATCCTTAATCCTGAGCATTAAGAAGCCACATATTAGCCACATTGATGAAACGTCTGCTCGGAATGAAATAGGTTTTTTACGCACCTTTATCAACTACTATACGTCCTGAGCACAACAGTACCTCACACTGCACTGACTCCACCGTCTAAGCCCCTTGGCCCCTGGACTGTGCAATAGCTGTATACTGTATCATTACAGTGCAATATTTAATGTGCAATAGCCCACACTGCATATAAAACCTAATTTATTGTTTCTGCATATGTACATAGCGCCTCAGAACTGTGCATCCTACCCCCTTTTATTCTTTATGTTTTTCTTGCACTAATATTTATTTTTTGTTGTTGTAAATATTCCACATAAATATCTGCACTGGAGACGTAACTGCTTTTAATCTCATTACACTTGTGTATGGTGACAGTATAACCCGTTCTACTCTACTCTCCTTCTGGATCCTCACCAAGGTCTACTGCCAGCTCCTGGGGCAGCACCCGTGGGATGTTCTCCAGCAGGCCACCTCCCGTGATGTGGGCGTAGGCCTTGACCACTCCGCTGCGCAGCACCGGCAGCAGCAAGCGGCTGTAAATCTTGGTGGGCGTCAGCAACACCTCGCCTGCAGGTCAACAAAGTATAGGTCAAAGGTCAACACAGGCTGAGGTGAGTGCTCCACAGAAGGGTCACTTTGGCCAATGGCCAAGCGGAGGGCTGAACCAGGCCCGATGATACGGGGGGGGACAAACAAACGGGTCTCTTGTCCCGGGCCCAGGGAAAGGGAGGGCCCAGAACTGGTTCCAACCTTAAATTATGGAATATGGGCGGGGGGCCTCATCAGATTATCTTGTCCCAGGCCCAGCCAAGACTGTCAGTGGGCCTGGGTTGAACCATTCATTTTAGCACACCAGACAATATCTGACATTTAGCAGATGAAAAAAAAACCATAGGCAATAAGCAGACCAATATGCAATTAGCAAAAAGTGTGTGCTCCAAGCGCATGGAGTGGCAGTTTCCAAACAAATCCTTAATAATATTACGTATTAGTAGGTATGATTATCATCACAAGCAGTGAACAGATATTTGAATCCAGAATTAATGGTAAGGCACGCACGCATATAATCAAAACCAACCAACCAACAAACCAACCAACCAACCAACCAACCAAACAACTCACCCACAGTTTGTTTCTTTGTTTTGTTCAGTTTATTGCTATTTTAACAACTGTGTCTATTAATGGCCAGAACAGATTAAAATATAAATATTAAACAAGTTAAAAAACAGATAGTATAAAACCAAAATGAAATCAGTCTTTTAAGATCCACTCACCCACAGTTTCTCCAGCTTTGGCGAAGGGCGCAGGTGAGCTGTACTGCAGGCCCGACTGCTCCAGGATCTTGCGGACGAGGCTGAAGCCGTTGCTGTGGACCCCGGAGGAGGCCACCCCGATCAGGAGGTCTCCCTCCGAGATGTCCCCTAGCCGGGGGAGTATGGCGCTCCGCTCCACCGCCCCCACGCAGAACCCGGCCAGGTCGTACTCACCCTTCCCGTACATGCCCGGCATCTCCGCCGTCTCACCGCCTGTGCGTACACGCACACACACACCAGAGATGGACATTCGCACCAGCCACCAGCCACATGCTGGTAAAATATGAAAGTGGCTGGTAGATTTCGGACACAAAATAATAGTTTACTGTCGAGTGGCTGGTAAATTTTGCTAATTTTTTTGTCAGTGGCTGGTAAAGGTTCACATTTTGTAGTTAATTGCAATTCCCAGTTAATTTCCACCTGTGATACATACACACGGGCAGACAGAGAGGGTTGTCAGCTACACTGATACAGACAAGGATGCACAGACAAAGATGGGTACACATACTCACACAATTATAAGTGGGTATAGACACCCACACACACCATCATCAGTCACACTGACATAGACACCATAAGTGATAAGTGGTAGTGATTTGGCGTACAATCCCTGAGCAACAAGCATAGGCTACACTATACAGCCACCCTCACATGATTGGTGCGTTAATGTGTCAATCACTCGATAGTGTGGCATCCTGTCTAAGCCCTCACCCAGCAGAGCGCAGCCAGCCATCTTGCACGCTTCGGCAATCCCACCAATCACAGTGGAGGCCACGCCCACATCCAGCTGGCCGCAGGCGAAGTAGTCGAGGAAGAAGAGAGGTTCGGCACCCTGGGCCAGCACATCGTTCACACACATCGCCACCAGGTCCTGTCCCAGAGTACTGTGCTGCCCGCATGCATGGGCAATCTAGTAACACACACACACACAATATGCACACACATCAATACAAGGGGCTGTCTGCATATATGGGCAATCTATTAATCACACACACAAGGTGTACATACACACATATATGAACAGACCAGCTACAATACAAAGTGTGTATAAACTTTTCTCAACAACAGTTGTGAACACAAGCACTAAATGGCTATGTGTACATTTGAATAAGGAATGGTGGTGGAGTATGACCCAACAACTATGGTGGTCAGGGTTTGTGGGTACCTTCAGTTTGGTCCAGTAACACACACACACACCTCAGTACATCAGTAAAAAATGTTTATAATCTTTCCTCAACCAGTGCCTGTGTCCACTGAAGATCACTATTGTTATGTGTACACTTTGGTATGCCAAACACTTTAGGATCTGTGGGTACCTTCAGCTTGGTCCCCACACCGTCTGTCCCAGACACGAGTACAGGATCAGTGAATCCAGCAGCCTTCAGGTCAAAGAGTCCTGCAAAGCCACCCAGCTCAGCGTTGCACCCTAGTGGGCAAATGGACACATGCATCTAAATTAGGTCTTATGGAAAGACAAACCGTCAAAGAACTTATGCATGAGGACACAGCCTGAAGTTTCAAGCATGCCCTCAACATCAAATAAGATTCAACAAAATTCTCAGTCTAAATGTCATGCTGTATACACCACAAAGATGGATGCTTTTGTTTCTTAACAATGCCCATCATTTATGGTAGTAGCATATAATAGTGTGAGGACAGAACCTGGTTTGGCAGAGAACCACAGCCTGAGTGTTACCCACGAGGCAGTGAGCAGTGGCCTACCTGCCCGAGTGGTGGCTTTGGCCAGCGGCTTGATCAGGTCCACTAGATGATTGCCTGCCGCGATGTCCACCCCACTGTCCTTATAGGTCAGACCTCTGTTAAGACACATGGAGATGTCAGCGGTTGACTAATAACAATAATAAATCTTTTTTTTCAGCGCTTTTCAAGGTACTTAAAGTTACTTTACAGTGGTCCCAGTGATCCCTTGTCCCACATGCTCGCCAGTTTGTTAGGGAAGAAAGGACTGGCTACAAACCAATAACGTACTTGAGATGTGGAACAAATTTGGTTGAAAAGTTGAAGTCCATATCAAATTTGGAGAGTTGGGACTACTTCATAGGGCAGATTAAAAATGGTAAAAATAAATAGTTAACTATACATTGTGAATATCTGTATTTTTGTTAACATTTCATATATTAAGTAAAAAAAAAAAAAAACAGGAGTCTAAATTTAGTACATTGTAGATTTATTGAAAAAAAACAGAAGTATGAAAATATAGGACACACTCACAGGAATGTTTTCTGCAACCAAACAACACAAGCTGAACATTGAAGGCATCAGGGGGGTATTCCAAAAATCCTACTACAAGAGTGCTATGTGCTAGTTCTGCTAGGAGAATGAAGCCATATTATGCTCCTATAAGGAGGTTTACCACTTCCTCTGAGTTAAATTATCAAGGTTAGTCACTAAACCACCTTCTTGGAACACCCTGTGCACTAAGCCCTGTTAGTACAGTACTCAACAGTACATGTGTTTGTGGACACTGTAGTGTTTTAGTGAACACGTGCAGTGCTATATTGTTAGCCTGTAAACCATCACTGTGTGTGTACGTTTGTGTGTGTCACACACACCTAGAGCGTGTAAGGTAGGCGATGGCCCGGTGGCCGATGTCTCGGCGGTAGACGGCGTCGGGGAACCCAACTGCTGCCACGCCCTGATTGGCCTTGTGGAGGGCGCTGTCGAGACCGGGCATCACCGCGGTAACCGTCAGGACACGCCCGCCGCTGGTGACCACGCCCCCACCTTCCTTCAGAGCTGTCCCCGCGTGGAAAACCTGCAGGCCCATCTCCTGCACCTGGGACAGACCTGTGTGACAAGGTATTTAGTGATATTTAGTGTGATGACTGCAAATGTGTGTATGTCACACAACCTACAAACAAGACTCTATTGGAGGTCTAAAGAATTATTTTGTTTCAGGCCTTTTTGCCATTGCTGGATAGGACAATGAAGAGTGAGACAGGAAACGGGTAAGAGGGGGATGGGGTGGGATTCGGGAAGATTGGTTATGTGAAATCTGGACGCTCATGGGTCTATGCACGTTTATGGTACCTGTGCCGCACCTCTCACCCCCCTGAATGACAAGTGAGGAGTCCACGAGAAAAACGGGCATGGTCACAAAATGCAGAAACTGAGAAAATGTATAAATGTGATTTTTATTTTATTTATTTATTTATTTTTTTATTTTAGAAGAAAATGCTATTTTAAACTGCTTATAATTGTACACCATGCTTGTTTATTCACAGAACTACTTTTCAAAAGGCTGGGTTTCAATGCAACTCCCAATATGGGAAGTAACTTGGGAAAAAAAATGATTTTGTGACTATGCCCATTTTTCCTGTGGACTGCTCAAATGTTAACACCCCTTGTGCAGATGATATTTTAGGCATTAAAGGTGTAGTGTACCCACCTGAGAGTTCAATGCCCTTCTTGTAAGCGCCAGGGTATCCAGGGCTAGCCATGACCACGGTCACTGCAGCAACCCCCTCAAGCCACACGGGGGGGCTAGAGGCCAGCTTGCCCTGGAGTGTGTCCTTCAGGACCTCATAAAGGTCACTCTTCAACAGTGGCAGCAAGACCTGAGAAAGAGAGAAAGAGACAGAGGATAAAACTAAATTCTCTGCTAAAGCCTTTCAGAATTTCATTTCCTGAGACAAGTTCAACAGCTTTATTTTTTGGTAAAACATGCACTTCTCAGAATGTAATGTGATGAAAGCCATCAAACAGTTCACATAATTTCACCATTATGTCACTGTATCTTGCACAATTCAAACTTTACATTTTTGTTAATATGCCACCACACAGACTCTGTGCAGTAACACAGAGACTGAACTGACCTGACACTCGGGGTCTCCGAAGCGGCAGTTGAACTCCAGCACCCTGGGGCCCTGTGGGGTCAGCATCAGCCCTGCATACAGCACACCTACAGCCCCCCCACACACAAACACACTGTTAGTCACACACACACACACACACACACACACACACACACACACACACACAACTTCTCTACTCAATACAACAGCTCCTCACACAAGATTATTCATAACTTCTCTACTCAAGACAACAGCTCCTCAAACACACACACACACACACAGACACACACACACACACACACACACACACACACACGGTTACATTCACAACTTCTCTACTCAAGACAACAGCTCCTCACACACACGCGCGGTTACATTCACAACTTGTCTACTCAGGGTAGCAGCTCCGCTCTTTCCGTCTCACAGACACAAGCCCTAAAACAGTTACATTCACATCTCTACTCAAGGCAACAGCTCCTCATACACACACCCTACCACCCTTTGTCCCTCACTCACTCCCACACACACAAACACACACACTCAAAACCACACTTCCACACACACACACACACACACACACACACACACACATAACCCTGGATGTGGTTACATTCACTTAACTTCTGTTATCAGCACAATACCCCCACAAATACACACACACACACTCACCCACATAAGGGGTTCCCTCCTCCCTCATGCCATCTACAGTCTTCTGCAGCACCGTTTCTCTGATCTGCTGCAGCATCTCCTCAGAGATCTACAAACACACACACACACACATTCAGAGCCAGTTAGCTTAATTTGCTACAATCTTAGGAGGCAGAATTAATTGGGTTTAACATTTTTTATTTTCATTTTCTATGCATCTAATATTGTTAAACCACTGAATTCGCTGAACAAAGCACAAGTAATGAACTGGAATACAGATTTTTTAAGACCAGGAATTACATCATTATTTTCACACAATAAAGCTTTAGAAATTTCAGAAGGAATTTCTATGTGCTCCTTTAGTGCAGATACTTGGCTATGATTCTAACATCACTCCATACATGAGCACAAACACGCTAATGACGTGTACCCTTTTGTCTGTTCTACTCATCAATTTGGATAAAAACATCAGCAAAATAAAACAATAATTGGTATAATAATAAATGATATAATACATGATATCTAAGACAAAATGATGTTGCGTTCAACGTCTTTATCATCCGTCCCTGAAAAAGTCTTAGCTGTATGTATGACTGCATGTACAGATCTTTTTGTGTGTGTGTGTGTGTGTGTGTGTTTGTTTGTTTCATTCCGTTTATTGCCATTTTAACAACTGTGGCTATTAATGGCCAAAACAGATTAAAATAGATAAATTAAAATATAAATATTAAACAAGTTAAAAAACAGAAACTATAAAACAAATACATTAAATCCGTTTTTTAAGATCAATACGTGTGTGTGTGTGTGTGTGTGTCTACCTGTGGCGTAGGGCAGTAAGCGCCCATGCCTCCAGTGTTGGGTCCCTTGTCCCCATCCTGGAGGCGCTTGTGGTCCTGGGCAGGAGGCATGGCCGCAATGGAGCTCCCATCCGTAAAACACAAACACTAGCAAAAGGAAAAGGGCAATATTTGAGAAAGTGTGTAAGGGCAATATTTGAGAAAATGTGTAAGAATTAGTAATAGTGAAAAAGACTGTGTATGTTTGAAGGACACTGCCTCCAGCAACAGAGGTCTTGTCATAAAACCCAAACACTATGGACAGGAAGAGTAGCCTGGTAAACCCGCCCCTCGTACTTCATTTCATTTTGTACAGAGGGTCTGGACCGGAATCTCTTGATGGTCATTTAGTTGGTCCCAGCAAGACCGATCCAATCAGCGAACAGAGGGTGTGTTCGTTAGCCATGACGTTGACCTTGTGTGCTACATTTGAATTGTAGTGCGTAGGTAGGCTAATTGCATACGTGTCGACCAGACGTTAGCGACTGGGTAAAGGCAGAGGCTTGTTTTAAACTTCAGCCGAGTCCACACCTTCAGGTAGAAATCGTTTTTGACGGTGTCTGTTCCAGACCCTCTGTACAAAATGAAATGAAGTACAAGGGGCTGGTTTACCAGGCTACATGCACCCTTCATGACTTCGCCTTTCGGTCCAGCACCCAGACTACTTGAAATGGATGTGCGTGCCTTGGACATTCAGTAAAACACAACAATTATGAAGAGGAAGAGGGCGAAGTTAAACAGCAGTGTGTGTGAGTGAGAGAATGAGTCAAAGTGAACGACAGTGTGTGTGAGGCATACAGCTTCCAATAATGGTGCTCTCATCAGTAAAACACAAACATCACAATGAGGAAGAGGGCAAAGTTAGACAACAGTGTGTGAGGGAAAGAATGAGTGAGCGTGAACAAGTGAGAGTGAACGAGAGAGTGCGTCTGAGGAATACTCCTTCGGACAATAGTGGCCTCGTCAGTACAACACAAACACTATGAACAGGATGAGGGCAAAGATAGAGAAACTGTGTGTGATTGAGAGTGAACGAGAGTGTGTGAGAATGTGTGAGGGATACGGTTTCAGATAATGGGACTCACAGACACTTCCTCTCCCTCAAGCAGCTCCTCAACCACAACCGTCTCCCCAGCAGAGCCAAACGCCTTGTCCTGAGAGACACAGACACGCACACCACAAAACTTTAAAATGATACAATCAAGGCCAGATGACATTCTTGACGATGCACAAACCAAAGTCAGTGAAACAGATCTGAGAAGCAACCTGAAATATTCTTGCTCTATTCATTTGAGATGAGGCATAGTGTCCTGTATTTTAAAAGGTCAACAAATTCCCAAGTCCACAATTACAGTCTAACATTCTATAATGAAGGTTACAAAGATAATGAGCAGGAGTGAGTGACCAAAAAAAAAAATTACCTTCATGATGTCTTCTACTGCTTTGCACGCCTCCTCTTTGTCCTGCGCAACAATCACTCCTTTACCTGCTGCTAGACCACTGGCCTTCACCACCAGGGCTGGGAAGTCTGCCCTGTACATACACACACACACACACGCACACACACACACACACACACACACACACACACAGTGAAGCAAAATGGCCATCTAGGTATATCTCATCTCCTTCACAATATCCTGCTAGGTGTCAAATATGAAAGTTTCACCACTTTACAACCTAAGAATGGTGCCCCTGGGACAAATTCAGTCTGTTCCAATGCGCTGTAACTGTCCAGACGATGTCCAGATCACTGATAAATCTGTACTGTATTAATGTTCAGCGCCTGTTGTCTGTTGGTAGTTTCTGGGTGATTAATGTATGCCACAAATGTAATGGCATTGCACACAAACACATTCTTCCACATCATTGAGCTCTGTTCTAATGCCCAAGTGCCTGTGTATGTCAATACCATGCAACAGTTTCATGAATCACATGTAACGAAGTTAACACACTAGTTGGAAGGGAACACTGGGATCTAGGGCGGTTTGATATGCAAGGCCCAAGTCATAATAGGAGCGATAAGAAATATTATCGGGTGCAACAAAACGCAATAAGCAGCAAATTATACTTTTTTTTCCCATTTTCTCTAACCTAACTACCACTCATGAAATGAATGACTGGAGAGGTCAATTAACCATTTAATCATGCATGTTATGCTTGTAAGAAACACCTGTATTGGTCCACGGATTTATCCAAAATCACTTACACTGTTCATTAATTTAAGTGGCAGAGTTATCCAGTAGTGAGTGTCCACTAATTTTTGTTAACTTTGTAAACAAAGCCCAGGCATGGCACAAGTGGTGACCTAGCAGTTGAGGTAACCAGAGGGTAGCAGGTTCAAATCCACCCAGAAGTGCCACTGTCTCACCCTGAGCATGGCATCGTCCCCTGACGTGTGTGATGGGTTAAATGCAGAATCCCAATATCCCAAAAGCATTAATTAAGTGTAAAGAAAACTGTCACTGTGTTGTTTGTTCGGGCTAACCGGCCCATCCTTTAGCACTGCTAATTACCACCCTACCCTGCCCTCGCGGTTCATCCTCACCCCCTGATGTAGCGGCACGCCTCCTGGGGGTCCGTGAAGGAGCTCCAGCGTGCGGTGGGGATGCCGTGCCGATCCATGAAGCTCTTGGAGAAGCTCTTGCTGGCCTCCAGCTGGGCCGCCTTAGCCGAGGGGCCGAAACACGGGACACCGGCCGCCGCCAGGTCATCCACCACACCTGAGAGGAAGGACAGTAGAATGGGGTTTGTGAGGGAGAGAGAAAGAGAGAGAGAGAGAGAGAGAGATCAAAGTCCATTTACATGTTACATACATTCCACTCAAGAATCAATAACACAAATACCTCATGGTTGCAACGGCATAATGTCAATTTGCACACATTTAAATGTAACCACACATCTTCAGATACTGAGGATAAGCTCAAAGACAGAGCTAAGCTAAGACAAAGCGACTGACTGATCGCCTTATTACCTGCAGCAAGAGGCACCTCTGGTCCAACCACCACCAGTCCAACATTGTGGTCCTTACAGTACTGAGCCAAGATGGAGTGGTTACTCACAGACACCTCTACACACACACACAGCATGACAGAAGGAGAAAGAGGCGTGCATTCAACCATATTACTTTATTTACAACTGCCATTGTTTATGCTTTTTTGCAAACATTTCAAAACTCTTTATCTCAAGTGAGGACCAAGTGCAAGTGTGTATGTGAGAGGGAGCATGCTTAAAGACCACCAGTTTGTCAGTCTGAGTCTCTCTCGTACCCGAGTTGGAGATCTTTCCACAGCTGGCCGTACCGGCGTTACCAGGGGCGACCAGGACTTGCTGGACATGAGGGGACTGAGCCAACTTCCAGGCCAGGGCATGTTCTCGTCCTCCACTGCCGATCACCAGCACCCTCTCAGCCATCGCAAACGACTGAGAATGCATGTATAAATGTAATATAAATACGATCCTGCCAAATATATGCCCCATGTAAATCCCATACATGTGGGATTTCAACCTAATGCATACCTGTAACTTTTGTTGATACATGTTGCTTCCTGTTTTATTGTTTTATACTGCTGTATCACACTGTGCAACCTCACCTTGTTTTACTGATGTTTGTACATTTGTTTAAGTGTCTGGTTTCTCAGAAAAGCACTGTATACATTAATTATTATTAATACAATTTAAGCTTCTGATACTGTCCAACATTAACTTGTGTTTTGCCACAGTAGATGAGCTAATCTTTCTCTGAGATGTATGAAAGACTTGATACTTGTTGTGATCCTAAAAGATTTAAGCTTAATGCACAAAGTGTTATCCAGAATGAAGTGGCCCTGATGCTTTGTCAAAGAGATGACAGCTGACATGCATGTGGGCATGCAAATCCTGTTTTATTAATTGTTCATCAGCGGGTAGTTTAATTGCATGTGAAAATTGACCTATGCCGAGATGGGACGTTGTGACCAGCCAGGCAGCAGTTAACAAGAGCTGACCTTTACTGGCCAGATCTTCAATCCTGAGGAGACAGACAGATGAAAGTCCATCTCCCACTGCGGTAATCGCTGAAGGAGCTCTGGCTGGACATGACATAGCAGATCGCGTGGAACGTGATGACCACAATCTTACATTTCAACGACAGTTTCGGTCATGATTGTTTTATGGAAAGTAAATATTTCATCATAATTCACAATGACAGGTAAGTCGAGGGAACGAAGACAGTAGTTTTCGACAACCAAGGATTCAGCATTCATGGAACTTCATTACTGTCCAAAGTGCACTGCATTTACACAGTTTAAGTGTAAACTTTGCCCCTGTCGACCCAGTGACACAAACATAGCCCCCAAGGTGAACAGGACTGTTGTGCAAAGCGGCTGTCTTCGTTTGTTATCACTAAATACTTGACCCGAGGGACAGTCAGGGCAGGTTATCTCTGGTAACAATGTTAATGTGTAGCACGACGCGCATGGTTCTCAATTACTCGACTTGCTTGGATTTGATGAAAATCACAAGACCATGTGGCACGATAGTGACAAGGCTGGAGGCTAATGATTTGAAACTGTAAACTGAAGTTACTCACACTTCCACAGTGGGTTAACTAAAAAGAGAAGTTATGTGCACAAAACTTAAGTTGATTCAACACACCTGAAATTGCAGTCTACGTTCTTTTACTTTTTGTGACAAACTTTGGGACACGCGAGTGTTAATGTAAAACTATGCACAGGCAGACTGTTTTGTTGTTCAATTATGCTAAAGCGAAGGGGGTAATAATTGGCTAAACGGCTACTGCATGTTGCTGCATGTTGTTGTTATGCGTACAGATTCCAATTGAAGCTGGGTACCGAACGTAAACTGCTAGCTTAACAATACTGCGTGTGAACTTAAGACGAAGCATGCATAAAGAAATGAAACTAATATTCCACCATGCTTTCATCATGCAACCATCTTACCTTGAGTGTTTCGTTCTGTGAAACGCAGGGCGGAGAGAACGAGTCGCACCGTCGTGTGGGAGCTACCGTAATCTGAAGTTGAGATGTGGGGTCGATCTAGGGGCTGGCCAAAGAAATCAGAAACCACGTGCTGTGGATGTGGACTGGACAGATCTCCTCTCGCCGCACTTGCCAGACAAACAGGACTTAAGCGATTTGTTAAAACGGAAATGAACTGATTCATACCCTTTTAATGTTCGTGAGCAATAAAAAGACAGTGTGAATGATCAGGGGCTTGAGAGGGCAGGTTTGGACACATATTTTCCACACGTACTGGTTTAGCAGGCATTGTTTTTTTTTCTTTTTTGGTTACAAACACACATGCAAACTTTTGGGGAAGTTCCTCCCAAATGAATCACCACGGAATGCTGGGAGGTGGAGTATTTAACAGAATTTGGGGCTGGTGTCAAAATACCATGTGATGTAGCATGAAACTTACTGGGATAGGAGTAGTTGTCACCTACGACTAAATAATAGAGTCTATATGTATCAACTTTTTGACTGTCTGAATACCAATCTAACTGAGGACCTCACTGGCCCTACATCTGCATAGTTTGATTAATGGCCTACGCTGGTATGGATGACTTTCTCTCTCTCTCTCTCTCTCTCTCTCTCTCTCTCTCTCTCTCTCTCTCTCTCTCTCTCTCTCTCTCTCTCTCTCTCTCTCTCTCTCTCCTCAGCCACTGGCTATAGAGCTTGGCTGTACAGCATTTAGCATTTAAAAGCCTGGCTTTAATGCATTTGTGTGAAAATGGGACATCAAGGGGAAATGCAGGAGTCTGCATAAAGGAGGCCCTCGTGCAAGGACCAACCACAAGGCCACGAGGCCTAGAAACTTCAGTTATACGACACGCCCCTGCATGCAGGCCGGAACTGATGCCTACTTTGCTACCATAGACATGAACTACCATGAAATATCTTGCTCCGCCTCTATACCATTGCTAGTACCAGTTCAGACACAGGTGTAGAACGTTCCCTTAATTAACCCTCTCTCCCCAGCAGTGTATAAAAGAACCCTCTCTGCTCAAACACTATTGTGCCTCATGATGATTTTTCAACAACTGATTTTGTTTGTAGCTGCCATCTCAAGTGTTGCGTTTGCAAATGATGGTAAGTATGAGCTGAAGACAGACCCGCCTACATTTTAAAAGGCCTTCTTTATGTCTCTGCTGACATAAGAGAATGGCATAATACCCTGTCTTGTTCTTGTTTGGTGTGTAGACATCCAGTTTGAGTGTGGGAAAGGCACTGTGTTGGTGAAATGGACGGTGGGACCCGAACTGGTGCCAAATGCCCCTCGGCTCTTGCTTGGCAGATGCATGCCAAGCAATTTTTCCCCTCTCCCTGATGGTGGTGGGGAAGCTGTTTTTCATTATAATTTTAAAGACTGTGGATTCAAAGTGCAGGTAGGTGAACATGCCTGATTTAATCCCACCACCATCTATTCCACCAGATTATTAGAGTGACGAGTTTCTTGTATTTCATGTAGATGACCGAGGACGAGGTTATTTACCAAAGCACAGTCGGATATCGGCCAAAAGCAAAGCCTCAGCCAGCTGCGATTTCCTTTCCCATTGAGTGTGCATATAAAAGGTAAAGACATGTTGTGATGTGTTCTATCATGATCTGTCCTACACACCCACAATGCGGTCACTATAGTATACTACTTTTTGTATTTCTGTGGAAAGAACAAAGGGTTGGATTGCCCCCTTCCTGAATCCTGGCTATGCTAGTGTTGAAGGCCAGGGTCAGCTGTCATTTCACATGATGCTTCTTAATGGTATGTACACTTGCAGTAAAAAAAAAACACACCATATTTTAGTATCACAAAGTCATTTTTGAGCTAAAATTTGATGTCTTTTGTCTGGAGTAAGATGAATATCCACACTCAAGTTTCTGCAACACAAGTTTACTGGAGTCTGAAAGCTTTTGGTCCTTTTGACCTTTTTTAGGCAGAGTGGACTGTAAAAGTAAGCTTGCTTTGCACAAATCTGACTATGTGCACACTTGTGTATTTTTTGTTTTTATTTTCATAGTTGCCACTTCGGTATCTGAAAACAGACAAGCAGGGCCTTTTTGACTGTAATGTGATTTTGTGTACAGAACACTTCACTGGCCCTGCACAATCAAACTCCTTCCCCCTGGGCTCCTTCATCCCTGTCTGGGCCTCCGTAGAGCAGGGCGGCCATCAGCCGCTGCTGCTACTCCTGGACGAGTGTGTAGCGTCAACCAGCATGGTGCTGGAGCCGATGACGCCAGTTCACCCCATCATCACCAACCATGGGTAAGGCATGGCATGCTTCAGTCCCAGCTTATTTAGTCGAGTCGGTGTGCCATTGAGACATGCGTGTAAAACATTTGATGCTATTGCTCTAGATTTAGCCTTGGACTATTTTTCATCTGAAATCTCACTTGGCAGGTAACCAATATAGGTAACTGACTTTTGTTCTATATGTATAGCCAAATCTAAAAGCCTGAAGGGAATTGGATGTTTATTTTGTGGAGAGAATGCCTACATTGTATTCAGACTTTTAGTTTATTTCAGTATATTCTTCTATACCTTCAAAAGGTGTCTTGATGATGGGAAGAATGGAAACTCTCAGTTTCTACCCAGATACCAGACTTCTGAAGTTATTCTTCACTTACAAGCCTTTAGATTTGCTCTGAATGAAGATGTAAGTACATGACATGTTGCTTAAAAGTGCAACCTAAAAGCTGTACTGGCAGCAGTTTCATGAATGTGTTGTGAATATATGTATATTTTTTAAATGTATGAAAGAACAATCCTGGGAATTCTGTTTTCATAAGAAGGGGTACTTTAGACACAATGTCTAGATACGTTTACTGAAAATGAATTTCCTTTGTAGATATACATTCATTGTAAACTTGTAGCATGGGATCCACAAAGTTTTGATGAGGGCAAGAAGATGTGCAACTTTATCAAGCAGTTGGGAGGGTAACCTTTCTCTAAATTCTCATTTCATATGTGTATGGATGATAGACTTGAGTGGACTAAATATAAAATCACCATCACATGTGATTTGCAGTTGCTTTTAATTATTTATTTTTTTGCATTGATTTACTAGATGGGAACTTATGGATGATCCATCCAAGAGTGCTTTATGTAACTGCTGCGACTCTGTCTGCACACACCGGAGAAAACGGGATGTGGACTCTGGTACTTAGTTTTATTTATATATATATATATCATTGTGTGAATTTTATATCTTATAATATTTTCTAATGTGTGTGTGTCTCTATCAAGGTCTTGTTCAGAATGCTGTAGTTGGACCTATCATCATCACTGAAAACTGATCTCTGGAAATGGAAGTTGTGAATGTAGAGGTATGGGATGCAGTTGGGGGAGGGGGGGGGGGGTAAAATTAGTTTTAAATTAACTTCTTTTTAAATCCCCCTTTTTTTCTTGTAGGAGTTTCTGGATTGTGAGAATATACATCTATATGCGGTGCCTTTCTTGCATTTGAAATAAAAGCTTTTCCAAAACAATTTTTGTTTGCTGTAATTCCATAATGAGGTGCATATTGTTATGACTGGAGCACCTTGGGCCTTTTATATTCTGACTTTTCAAAAAAATAATTTGCCTTCACTTTAGGTTGTCAAGGAAATGGCAGTGTAATAAGGTGCACTCAATGTGTTTGGTGGCTTTCAACTTCACCCTCCTCATTAGCATCTATAATGTAGTACCTCAGTGATTTCACTGAGGTACTACATTATAGTCAGAGAAAGTTCAATAGAGGAGAGCAATCAAAGATTTCAGGTCTCCCAAATGCCTGCAGTTCACAACGCAGGTTCTTGGAAACAAGTGCAAAACGAATGGGAACCTATAGAGGTCACTGTTCAATCAGCATTCAAATTAATCAGCATGATGGGAAACTAAAATTATCTTGCACCTTAGTGGACTTGCTGCTTAATGTCGTTGTACTGCCAACTGTTCAATGACAATAAAAGTCTTGAAGTCTTGAAGCATTCCCTAGTAAAATCCTAGCATGCTGGTTACAAACTGTACAAACACTGTAAGAAATTAAAAGGACATTACCTGTAGTAATTGTTTCTTGCATAACATCTATAGTCTATACCATAGCCGAAAATAAAACCAACATGGGTGTTCATGAGAGAAGGCAATGGAAAAATAAAAAATACAATTAGCCATTTAGCCCAAGTGACTCTTTTATCATTATTCCTGAACTGCATTAACTGGAGGGATTAATAGAGAGTGACAGGCCCCATATGAACCGGCTTGGGTTTGTTAAGTTTTGTGCCTCATTAATGAATGGGCAACTTGCTTTGTGATGCTGCTTTTATAAGATGCAGGTGCCTACAGAGAGTAAGAATCTACAGAAATTTGTTCGTCAGCAGAACCAGCTGATTTTAATTAGCACAAGGCTTCAGTCAGGTAGGTGACTGAATGGTGGTAAATGCACAAGTAGCAATGCATGATGGGCAATTTTACTCTAAAGTGTCTGTTTGTCATTGGCCATTGTATGATTCTGAAAAATAAAGGGCCACACAACATGGACATGGCAATGAATTTCTAATGACTGATGCGCTTGTCACTTTTGGCTTTTCATTGAGACAAAGCTCTACTACTTTGTGTTGTAGGTGAAAAAAATGACTTGACAAGGTATCTACGCCTTTTCCCCCAAATGTAACTTAATAAATGAAAAAAAAAATCAAGTATATATAATCATTACCCGTGACTATTATTCAAATGACATGAATGATAAGCAACTTGGGTGCTTTAGAGTTTAAAACTGGAACCATTAAAACTGTAAACAACTAAGTCACTTTTACTCTACAATTAACCGCAAAGTAACAGAACTTTTAGGAGGATAAACCTGTGTTGTGTTGATGCAACAACACCAATATTGGCTACACAGATTACAACATGAATAATTAGTCTGTTGTTGGTGTCATAATTCACTTGGCAAGAAATTGGATTAGTGACTTGATAATTGACATAATTGACAACAGCTGTGGTCTGTTTCTCTAACGAGCATCACTTTTGTTCCTCATCTGACTGCTTCATCAGCTGTAAGATTTCAAGAGCTATAAAAGGGTTACCATCTAGGAACAGTGCATCTTCTGCTACCATGGCCACTCTTTTGTATGTGGTTGTTTTTGCTGTGGTTGCTGCTACCTCACAAGCAGGTAAAAGTAGTGCTGGTACTTCTGTTTCAGTTTGTGTGTATTAACTTTCAAACTGAGCTTCATTTGACATACTTGTTTTGGTGTTTTTTGTGGTAGTGGACTTTTCTGTGGAGTGTGGGAAAGAGTCTGTGACTGTGAGTTGGCCACTGGCACTGCCAAATGAGCCAAACATCGATCCTTACCTCGTGCGCCTTGGCTACTGCACTCCTCGTAGTGTGTCCGTCGTGCCAGGCGGCGCACGGGTTGTCTTCCAGTTTAAGGAGTGGCGATGTGGCGCAGAGATGATGGTACGTGCTACTTAATGCGTTCATGTAGGTGTTGAAGCAGTGGTCGACTGTTCATAATTGGGCTAGTGTGCATTTTACTCAACCTTAAGCTTAAAACTTAAACTTTTAGTTTCTTAGTTTTAAACAGTCATATGTGTGTTTATGGCAAAGAGGCAGCCTTTCTCTGGATATATTTGAACTGACTTATGTTTGTTCACCTTTTCTGTTTAAAGGCACTTAAGAATCAGATAGTCTGGTCCACAGAGCTTATTTACGTTCCTGACTCGGGAGAAGATTTTCTCCTTCAGCGTGTCGCCTGTGTTTATGAAAGGCAAGTGGGATGTTGGAGTCTTTTTTGCATTGCTCATAGTCTCTACACAAGGTTACAATATATATATATTTTTAATAGGCCTGAAGACTGGACTCCACAAAAGTTTAAGCCTGTGATTGAACTCTTTGGCAGTGGTGAACTGGTTTTCAGCATGAGCCTGATGAACAGTAGGTGTTCCTGAGTTGTTTAGGAATCCTTGAAAGGGGGGGGGGGGGGGCACAGTGAAGAGACTGCCATGTTTAGCGGCAAATTATATTGCCGCTACTGCAGTTTAAGGTTCATCAGCCTTGGCAGCCCTGTAGTGTGTCTTCTGTTGCAGCTCTCTGCCTCTGCTGTTGCTCCACTCCATTGCGTGGTAATGCAGTTCTTGCCTGTGTCCACAGCGGACTTCAGTGGGCCGGCACTGACTGCTGTGTACCAGCTGGGTAGCCTCATCCCCATCTCTGCCTCGGTGGAGCAGCAGTCCCACCAGCCCCTGCTGCTGCTGCTGGACGAATGTGTGGCTGCTACTGATGCTAAGCTTGGGCCTGATACCCTGACCCACCCTTTTATCACCAACAAGGGGTAAAGTGATCATGCCTATGATTAGAACTTATCCAATTTTTTCCCCTTTTCATTTTTTTAGGGAGTTATCATGCTTCTCTGCTTTCTAGGTGTTTTGACGAAAGCCGCAAAACTAAGTCCAGTTTTCTTCCCCGCCAAAGGAGCTCAGAAATGCGCCTCTATTTGCAAGCTTTTGCCTTTGCTCTAGATGTGGAGGTAATGCAAATTACTACGGGTTTATATATTTGTTTTTGTATGCTTGAGTTTTGATCACTTGACCCTTGTTTCTCAGGTGTACCTTCATTGTAAGCTTGTGGCATGGGAGGATGGTAGCTTTAATGCGGGGAAGAAGGCCTGCCATGACACGAACGGAAGGTAATGCATGAATAAAGTTGGAAGTTAATTTCATTCAATGCATTTTTTTTTTAATGTGATGTTCCTATTGGTCCCCAGTTGGGAGCTCCTTGATGACCCTGCCCAGAGTTCCATCTGCAACTGCTGTGACTATGGTGAGGACTATGCCTGCAGGTCCAGAAAGAGAAGGGCACTGGGTAAGATTGAAGCCACATTGTCACTTTTGGTTGCTTATTGTCATTTTGTTTTTTGTTCAGGAGTATAATCTTATTCATGAGTAATTGTCTCAATCAAACTGAAGTTTTCTTGCAGACTGTCTGGTATATACAGTAAGTGGTGTTGGTGAGCTCAGTGGTGACTGCCATGTGGTGCCACCATTTGCAGACTATACACCATAAGGAGGCAACACTTCTGTGTCTTGTGTTTCTCATTGTAATGGGGTGGTGAAGGGAGAAATCTTGGATGAATAGATTTTGTCCTTCCTAAATCTTCAGGTTGTCCCATGTCAACTGACACTTGGTTCTTTTGTTTCAGGTGGTAAAGGGGTGACCAAGCAGGCAGTGGTTGGACCCCTGGTTATTGTTGGAAATTAAGTTTGTCTACATGGAACTAAATAAAACCTCTTTGAAAAAATACTGACTTCGGAGGGTTTTTTTAGGCGGGGGTTCTGACATGGGTTCACAGTTCACCTAAGCAATTGTGAATTGGAAATCTATGGGTCATGATGCTGAATTGAGTGGCTGCATAGGCCTGAGGTTTCGCTAATGCTTGTTGGCACTAGCCTTTGGGTTGATGAAAGGTCATGTGCTGACTTGACTTTTGGGGGCAGCTCATCTGACTTTCCTTTGGTTAAACTTGCACCCAAGAGCTCGATTGTGTACATTTTGAGTTTGGATGTGTGTATGTGAAGGTATGCGTGTCCATAAGTGTTTCTGAGTGTGTATACAGTATGAGGGTTTTGTGTGTTCAAGACTGACTGGTGATGTATATGTCTGTGTTGGTCCCACCTAGACATTTCCTACAACCAGTCATTTTAACTGGACCTCTACAATACAAAAGGTAATTACTAAAAATGATCATTTGTTTTTATTCAAATGCCCTTTAGGACAAGAGTCATAGACTCATGGCAGTCTGATTAACCCTTTCATGCACGGTGTCCACATACGTGGACAGTTCTTTAAACTCTGTTTTCTACTGTTTACCTTGTTACACGCCAAACTACTTGATGGCAGTGTCATAAGATCCAATATAATAAAACATTATTATCTTGTATTTGGGATATTGTTGGTTTTATGACATCAATTGAGCATGGCAGACGATGATCTTGTGCAGAATGCTCCAGCCATATCAGTAGAAAATTTGTATTTAAGAAGAAAAATCAGGTAAAAAAAACATTAGGGTGTCCAGAAAGTTTATGTGCCTAGAAGTGAAATCACGTGAAACAGTTTGTAGACCTTAAAAACCAACTGTCCAGTGTCCACGTATGTGGACGTTGCACAGCAAAGGAGGTAAATGGCAAACAATAGATTTTGTATGTAAGAAGTGTTTTTATTCATTGTTATTGTTTACTGACTAGTTCAACTACTTAAGATAACATTCAGCAAATATATATTTAAAAAGACATAAGTGGATTTATGGATAGCAAATACACAAAATGCAATGGATGGCGAGGTGATGTGGTGACTTCAGATATATATATATATATATATATATATATATATATATATATATATATATATATATATATATATATATATATATATATAGATAGGCTAGATGGATAGATAGATAGATCTGTCTGTCATTACTCTGTTTTATCTTTTACTCCTTTGCTGTGCAGTGTCCACATATATGGACAGTAAAAATCTATATAACGCCACATTTAAAAAAACAATTCAAAGTGTTTTTCTTTTTTAGACTCATTTAGAGTACAAAAATCAATATTAAAAACATTTGCATTTTTTCCATGGTGCGTACATGAAAGGGTTAAAGGAACAATATTTTTGAGAGACAATGAATTTGGTCACTTTTGACCTGAGCACAATAGGCAGATTGGGTCATCAGTAGAGACCTTTACTTGTTTACCAAAACGGTAACTTTACTATGAATACTTTAGGTTTTTGTCAACAATTGAACATATTGGCCTGTAGGTGGAGCCAAACAGTTATCTGCTGCAGCCATTGACTGTATATTGGTCTTTTCAGTCTGGCTGCAGCTGATTGGAATTAAGAACAAACGTGTCCCTTTTTCATCAAACCTTGGACATCTCTCTTCTCATGTGCAGCCAGGTGGGTTGGCTGGTGAAATATCTTACTCATACTCACAAGGAGTCTGTATCAATTTCATACAAAAAGTTGTATATATTCACTTAGCATAATAATTATATTAGACATCACTAGGCCTTTTTACTTGGGCACATGTCCCAGTAAAAATGTTTAAAGATTTTAGTAACAAACTAGTTTCTTTGACAGATTATTCAAGATCAACAGTAGGCTGAAAAGAGTGTGTTTCTAACTTCTGTCACCTCTACTTTTCAAATTTTCTGATTGGTCTGGGACATTCTCACAGCCATTGTAGCTAAACGGTAACGTGCGGTCGGTTGAGTTTAGTGCATAGATGAGGTAAACTGGCGCGAAGTTTCTGCTACAAAAATATACAACATTTTAACGAACTCAATATCCTACATGGACTAAAAAAGTATTTAATTACTTTTTTAGATGGATATCAGGGCATTCTTCTCACGAAGCAGAGGCAGTGAAACAGCATCAGAAGAGGAGGATGATTGAGAGAGGTAAGATTATGGTTGTATGTGCTAATCGGAGATAACTAGCCAGCTAATCAGGGTTCTTAATGTGTGAGAGTTTAGATGAGACGCCTGAGCTCACATTCAGAGACTCTGGTCCCTCATATGTTCAGGCATTCAGCATCAGCATGCATTAAAACCCTAAATGCCAGTATGCACAGGTTAAGGCAACTTAAGGACTTCATAAAATTGTCTACATTGGCAAAGGGCTGTTGGTTTGGGGGGACTGTGCCACAGTAACGCCCCTGAAAATACGACTACTACTAGAACTACAACTACTACAGCTTGACTGTTGCAGCAAACGGATAAGGTTGTAATGTGTATATACATTATCATGCACATTGTCTCATACTTAAGCTGGATGACACTAAAGTGTTAATGTTATATTTCATTTACACTCACAATTCACACTAGTGATGTTTTCATTAGAAATGCTTTTCCTTTCTTTCCAAGCAAAGTGACGACATGGACATCTACAGTCCTGTGCACCTGTGCTAACCCCCTCGAAACCCCTGACCTGCAGCTCCTCCTGCCCTGCTTTCTCTTCCTCATCCACTCTTCCCTCCCTCTTACTCCCTACCACCCTCTGTCACTCCTCTCCCAACCATCACCTTCTCCTGGAGCCCTACTCCACCCCAGCCTCCAGCTCTCGGTGAGTCTTTGGCCTTTCCCCAAACGTGCAATTGTTCACTTCATAATGCACATAAAGTGTGAGTTTAGGCCTGTATGTTTCGGTCCTTACAAAATGCATGAGTGGACATTTCGGATTCAGCCTTGTCTTCTTGTGCCAGTTAAATCAAAGTGGCCGTGTTCTGAATGAAAAGTTTCTGAATCCATGAGGTTGTAATTCTCCAGTGACGCCATCACCCTTGTGATACCTTGGGTATCTCATATTCAGTGTCTGTGACCTCCTCTTGTCTTTCCCCAGACACTCCCCTGCCTCCCAGCATGAGTAAGTCTTGGGGCGAGCCTATTTCAATTTCATTCCCCTCGAACATCCAGTCACTAGGGTAAGGTTGGGCTCACCAATGCCTAATTAGCACTTTAATCGGGATTCACAGAGGAAGTACACCTATCATATAACTGTGTATTATGCACTTTTGAAAATAGCCTGCCACAGTCAAATGTATAACCATCATTTCACAAAATGTTTTACACCATCTCTATGTAAACCATAAAACCCTTCCTCGAAGGGATTCCTCGAATCTCTAATTATTTAGAAAACAGGTCAGCTTGACTTGACATGGTGCCTGTTATAATTTGAGAAATGTATTCTAAAAAACACAATATGAATATAATAAATCTAAAATACACAAAATAATATTAGAAGATATATAGTGTTTATTTCTGGTCTACTCCTGTGTGTTCTCCAGGTTTCTCAACATAGGGAACTCATGTTATATGAACGCCCTCCTAGGCCTGAGCTCTTTCAGCAGTGAGCCCCTCTTCTGCCCCCCATTCTGAGGTAACAGAAATCTCCTCTCAGTTGTTACAGTCCCCATCAACAGTAATGTGGTGGAGGATAAACAGACATAACGATTGCTTATGTTAAGGAAATTAATAGTTTACCAACCATTTGTACTGCTGTGCATATCACTTGCCCATCTGTCTTTTTAATAACACTACACCACTGACCATTACTGTCTGAAAGGGTTTTTTGACAGGGTTTAGCACTGCTTTATTTAGTTGCTTAATCACAAAATTAAAATCTGTAGGAAAATGGCCAACCTCGAAGTGGTGAGGCAGAACACCAGGAAGTCAAACAAGAAGCGTCAGATGCTGAAGAACATTCGCAGGAGCATCTCCACCATCTGCCCTGAGTTTAATGGGGACCATCAACAGGTGGGACATGCCCTGAAATCTGATCCAAGAAATAAACCAACCAAAAGAACAAAGAAAAAAATTCCCCCCTATTTCAAGTTTGTTAACCGCAAAATATCATTGGCCAAGTTGTAATGTATTAGTAAAGAATTTTAGTAACATAATGTTGTAATGTATTAGTAAAGAATTTTTGTAATATAAATGTAATGTTGTATGTACAACATTTTAACGAACCAATTATCCTACATGGACTAAAACAGTATACAATTACTTCTCTAGATCTAGACCAGAACATTCTTCTCCCGAAGCAGGGACAAAAGCAGTGAAGCATCACCAGATGAAGAGGATGAGAGAGGTAAGATTATGGTTGTGTGTACTAGTCGGCGATAACTAGTCAGCTAATCAGGGTTCGTGATGTGTAACTGTACGTACAGATCAAGAGCGACCAAAGCGAACAGGTCACCGAGGTCATTGAAGAAGCTTCGCTGTTGAGTTTGCTTTGTTCACTCATGACGTATCATTTGGAATGTTGGATTTAGCTCAGTAATTAACAGACATTGATAAATCTATGTATTCTGGTTGGTTTTTGCCGAACCGCATCATAGCTCATTACTATAAAGTTAGCTGACTTTTAACTTCTCTGTTTCGCTCTGGTCGCCCAATTCGCTTCGCTGCTGGCAAAATCGTGTTGTTCGCCCAATTCACTGACTCTCCATAGAGAAATAATGACTTCCGGCACTCTGGTCACTTCTGATGTGAACACATCTTTAGAGTTGAGATGAGACGTCTGAGCTCACATTTCAGTTTTCACAATTGCTAAAACATTTATTGTTTTATTCCTTGGGACCACAAGGCCAACACCCTTAAAAATTATTTCAGTGTGTTGCTTTATATAATGCTCACTACAGGACGCCCAAGAATTCCTGCTGTTCTGCCTCATTAAAATAAAAGAGGAAGGGGCATCTTTTGCCAGTTTGAGCTAATGCCCAGGTGCCTGGTAGCAAACATGGCGTTCCAGATCTCCACCTGCAACAGGTAAGACCTTACACAGTGAGACTGACAACCGCCTACCACCCCACCCCCATTGTCAATCAAAGCAGTCTTTAAGAAAAAAACTCTGTGTTTTGCGACCTTGAAGCTGTGGAGTCATCGTAGACAGAAAGGAAGAGTACCATCATCTGTCGATACCAGCGTCAGACCAGAGCACCCTATACAACAGCATGGACCACTTATTTTTAAGGTCTCACTTGAGCACATACAAAATAGAATTATCATCATTGATTACATTAAGAGCTGTATTTGTTTGACGTATAAGCACTAATGGGTTTTTCTTCTTGTAGAGCACAGAGGTGGAATATGCCTGTGGGTTCTGTTCAGGGAGGCAAGCGTCACTGAAGCTCCACTTTTTCACACAGCCCAGGTACACGCCACAGAGGCTCAAAAACATGAAGAACATGAAGGAAGTGCACAGGGGTGCAAACACATCGGAAGTCAATTTATTATGTGCAGGGTCAGGCAAGCTCACAAAACAAAAAGTAATGTCCATACAGCACACTGATTTTAATGCTCTCAAAATGTTTGTGCATCATTAAAACACCTTTTTGGGAGAATTATTATTAAATTAGTGTGCATACATTACAGTACCAACAGTACCTCTAAAGAAAGTCCGATAGCCTTTCCTCCATTACAGGTCTCGCAGTCAGAAATGTAAGAACCTCTCACCTAAACCCTTACACCTATACCCTAAGGATATATACACTAATGAGTACCTCAAATGCACAGTAAGATACAACCCAGAAGTTGAAATACATGCCAACAAATGTGTTTTAAAGCCACATTTCTCTTTCGTTTTCTTTTTGTTTACTTTCTTTAGACCAAGGCAACAATCTTACCATGATCAAGGAGATTCTCAATGAGTTGGTGAGTAATTTGACCTAACCTTCTAGATGTTGACTGATTAGATAGCAAGTATAGGCTTTTTGTGCTATGATAAATTATTTCATGACAATTCACATTTTAGGCCTCTGAGCATTTGAGGAGTTCTGCTGCTTTAGGCACCAAAACAGCGGATCTCCAGTTGGCAACTCAGCAAATGACTCTTTCCATGACCACCCGGCTTTGACCCCTGCAAAACGATTTACGACTGGCTTTGTGATTTATATGTAAGATCGACATAGATGTATCTTAAGCATGAATAAACTCCACTCCAACAAAGGCATCAGAATTTGTGGTTGCATATGTGCTGCAGTGTAGCACTTCTGAAGACATCAGACTTTTGAGCACAGCTTGTAAGAAGTATGAAAGGGTCAAGGTGCATGACTTCTAAACAGATGGCTGTCCCCACAAAACAGCTATGTCTTTGTCCAAATCACATAATCTATCCAGCCATCCAGCCAGTAAAATCACCACTGAATATGTATTTAGGATTTTTACCTGCCCTGTCAGTACCTAATTCGTACCAGTTGCCCAGTCTGTTCTGCTCATGAGCACACCAATTTTTGTAATGGTAATTGAAGTGTATTTGGAAATGTATCAAACAGACTCTGTGAAGTAAATAAACTGTCAGATGTTTTGCTTTGCCATCAAGTGTTTCTACAGCGTATGTCTGGTACAGATTGGGCAGGCAAATCGTCCCTCTTCCTGATACTTCATTGTGCACATGCTCAGAATGGTTCAGGCAGGAGGGCCAAATTTTTACACCTGCAGTGTCAAATGTCACACCTTATTTTGTGTACGAAGTGCCTTTCATGCCACAAAAGGCATAGAATGATTACAAAACCATAGAACATCATGACACCTTTTGGACATCGAATACACAAATTAATATTAATTTAAATAAATTGCGTATCATAACAAATATAAAATGACTTAGGCAATTTCATGAACATGTCCGTGTTGACTTGGGCAATTCCATATCCATATTCCTATTCAACTCTGGCAGGAATAATGCAATAATAGACAAACTAAACACACTATGAATTTGTTAATGAAAAGAAAATATTTAATTCTACCATGGAAAGCAGAAAGACACCCACACACAATTGTAGAATATCAAAATGCTTCAAAGTTTAATGGAATTGCCCAGTTTATATACACACAGTAATGTCAGAATGTTAAAAACAGCACAATATAGTAATTAGGAAAGATTTCCAACTTCAGAATTCATGTACACTTTTTTATTGTTTATTAAAAATAATATGTATCTTCTCTATATCTAGATTTCTCTTCTTTGGTGTCGTTTTGGTGTCTTTTTAATGATGAGGTAAATGGTCAAAGAAGTGATGACACTCAACAGGCATGACGTGTTTCATTGACTGGAGGTCCTGGAACTTTCTCTGCTTGATTGGCAAAGCAGAAGGAAACATCCTTATCCATACTATTGGCTCATTTGGAACCTGTACCCTCTGTGGCAGTTCTTCCCACACAGTGCCTTCTGTAAAGGACAGCTTGAAGTAAACCTTGCCTTCACGGCTGTATTGAAGACCCCGCAAGTCATGTACAGTTGGATCTCCAGACTTTTTTCCTGGTCTGATGCTTGGGAAGTAACTTCCAGTCATTTTCAGAAAATCATCATGCCGTCTGTATAATGACTACATAGTCTCTTGGGGTGAAGACATCTGTAATCATTTTGCGCTCAATGGTAGCATGCATGCTGTCACACTCCATTTGAGTGTGTCCAGCAACAAGGTACTTCTGAGTGATCAGAACCCCGTACTTTCTGCCAAGCTCACAGAAGGCATTTGCCACACATGCATTTCGGTTCTGGTAACCACATCCATCACTCCACACAATTATCTCCTTTAGTAGAGGATTTTCTTTGATCACACGTTCAAAATGTTGATACTGGATGTACGCAAACACCTCACCAGTCAGGTCACCCTCCGATTCATCCCAAATGTAGCAGTATCCATCCCTTGTTTTCAAGTTAAACAGAGTAAAGTTGTGGACCTGCAGTTTGGTTTTGTAATATAGGCTGCTTGCTTGATGTAAACAAGGTCTAAAAGGTCTAATGATGTCTGTGTGTCCTTTAAGCATGGAAATATTAGTCAGGCCGAATATGACGCTCATGTAATCTTGAAAGATCAAGCAAGGAGGGAGAAATTTTGCGACAAGGATTCGGCCTGCAATGAGAGGTCTGATTGGACAATGGAAATGCAAGCCGTGCTGCTTTGTCCAAATACTCAAGCAAGCAGCCTATATTACAAAACCAAACTGCAGGTCCACAACTTTAGTCTGTTTAACTTGAAAACAAAGGATGGATACTGCTACATTTGGGATGAATCGGAGGGTGACCTGACCAGTGAGGTGTTTGCGTACATCCAGTATCAACATTTTGAATGTGTGATCAAAGAAAATCCTCTACTAAAGGAGATAATTGTGTGAAGTGATGGATGTGGTTACCAGAACCGAAATGCATGTGTGGCAAATGCCTTCTGTGAGCTTGGCAGAAAGTACGGGGTTCTGATCACTCAGAAGTACCTTGTTGCTGGACACACTCAAATGGAGTGTGACAGCATGCATGCTACTATTGAGCGCAAAATGATTACAGATGTCTTCACCCCAAGAGACTATGTAGTCATTATACAGACAGCGAGAATTAATCCAGCACCCTACCATGTTAAGGTGCTGAAGCATGATGATTTTCTGAAAATGACTGGAAGTTACTTCCCAAGCATCAGACCAGGAAAAAAGTCTGGAGATCCAACTGTACATGACTTGCGGGGTCTTCAATACAGCCGTGAAGGCAAGGTTTACTTCAAGCTGTCCTTTACAGAAGGCACTGTGTGGGAAGAACTGCCACAGAGGGTACAGGTTCCAAATGAGCCAATAGTATGGATAAGGATGTTTCCTTCTGCTTTGCCAATCAAGCAGAGAAAGTTCCAGGACCTCCAGTCAATGAAACACGTCATGCCTGTTGAGTGTCATCACTTCTTTGGCCATTTACCTCATCATTAAAAAGACACCAAAACGACACCAAAGAAGAGAAATCTAGATATAGAGAAGATAAATGTTATTTTTAATAAACAATTAAAAAGTGTACATGAATTCTGAAGTTGGAAATCTTTCCTAATTACTATATTGTGCTGTTTTTAACATTCTGACATTACTGTGTGTATATAAACTGGGCAATTCAATTAAACTTTGAAGCATTTTGATATTCTACAATTGTGTGTGGGTGTCTTTCTGCTTTCCAGGGTAGAATTAAATATTTTCTTTTCATTAACAAATTCATAGTGTGTTTAGTTTGTCTATTATTGCATTATTCCTGCCAGAGTTAAATAGAAATATGGATATGAAATTGCCCAAGTCAACACGGACATGTTCATGAAATTGCCTAAGTCATTTTATATTTGTTATGATACGCAATTTATTTAAATTAATATTAGTATGTCAACAGTCATCAATTTGTATTCCCTTTTTTTTTTAAAGTATCAACAAATATCATTTAGTTTATTTTTAGTGAAGTTTTTTGTGTCTCCTGAAAAGTTGGAAAAAATGACTTAGGCGATTATTTTAATAAGGCGATGATTTGGAATGTTGGATTCCGGGGCAGCTGTGGTCTAGTGGTTAGGGAGTTGATCTCGCAATCGGAAGGTTGCTGGTTCGAATCCCACCCTACCCATGGTTGAGATGCCCTTGAGCAAGGCATCCAACCCCACACTGCTCTGAAACCTGAAACTGAAACCCTGTAAATATCTGTAAGTCGCTCTGGATAAGAGCATCAGCTAAGTGTAATGTAATTTAGCTCAGTAATAAATGGACGTTGGTAAATCGATGTATTCTGGTTGGTTATCGCTGAACCGCATCATAGCTCATTACCATAAAGTTAACTGACTTTTAACTTCTCTTTTGCATTCTGGTCACCCAATTTGCTTCGCTGCCGGCGAATTCTCTTTGTTCGCCCAATTTGCCGACTCTCCGTAGAGAAATAACTTCCATCGCTCTGGTCGCTTCTGATATGAACACCCCTTAAGCCTTAAAAGACACTGATCTGACAGTTGGGATTTTGTGGAATTTGCGAGCTGGTGGAGAGCAACTGTGAAGATAGAGAGATCATAGTTTAGTAGCAATTATTTTGTATTTATTAAGTGTAGTCTAGTTGTAGTGTGTAGGTGTAGTGTGTAGGTGTAGTGTGTATTTCTGTAGCATAGTGTATTGTAGTGTAGCTAGTGTATATTTAGTGTATATGTACGTGTATATTTAGTGTTAGTCATTTCAATTGTGTATACAGTGAAGTTTTATGTATCGTTTTTAATATTAGTAGTTACAGTTTTATAGTTGTAATTAATAGTTCTAAATAGGTGTAGATTTAGGTAGTTAGGAGACTGTATTTGTACTCCCCAGGTGAGTAAAATTATATTTGTCTAAGTTTTGTTTAAATTAGCTAAATGTTAACGAGACTACTGCCTTGACTAGCTAAAGCACATCAGTGACGTCACTTTTTCGTGTGCACGGCGAGTATATCCCAGGCTTAACGTCTGCTTAATCCATGTAACATGTGTCTATGGTGACCGAATAGTCGGGCACACTGCGGGTGGGGACATCCTGAAACGCATGCAAGCAGGCGAAGCGAAACGTTCCATTCTTTTCAGTTGGGAGACGGCAGGTAGTGACCAGTGAGGCGGGTGAAAAAGTTGAGCTCTGCTGAACTTTATGCAAATGAGGAGCAGTGTTTGCCGAGCGTTAACCAAGGGGGTAGAAGCATAGGCGTTAGTTGAAACATTCATGGGGAAATCTCAACCCAGAAAGGGCCCAATAGCCATTAGCATTCCGTTGACTTCCATTCATTTTAACGTCACTTTGAAATCAAATAACTTTACATGAGAAGCACTCTGTACCTTGATATTGGCATTGTTGTAAACTGGAGAGGACACAGCAAAACATATTTGCTTCGATCGGAAATCTGTGATTTTATTGCTTTGTAAGAAATGTTTACCTGAAATTATGCTAAAAATGACGTCACAAACCATGCGACGGCTAGTGAGGACAAAATTTCAAAGTCAAAGTGTACTTTATTGTCAATTCACTATATAACGCATTACACAGAGAACTGAAATTGCGTTTCACCAGATAGCAAATGTGCAATTTAAACTACAAACGCGAGCGCACACACACACACAAACACTCATGAACATGAAGTGTGCGCAGACATCCATAATAAATAGACATAAGACGTAGCCTACAGGTAAACATACGCTTCCAACAAGAAGGAAAGTTTGAGGTAGCTCTTCTTGGTAGCTGGTGTAGGTGAAAAAAAAGTGAGATGTGCAATAGTGAACGTGCAACTGGTAAAGTGTGAAAGCAGCATGGGCATCAGTGTGTATAAGATTGTTTTTGGATGTCAGTAGCATGTTCATGGAATCTTCTTCAATTTACCGTACTGTTTAGATAACAAGTCGTAGCCATAGTCATGCCTGTTTACTTTTCTGTTCATGTTGGGGAAACACTGACATCAGTATTTCTCGAAAAATTGGTATTTGTGTGCGGAATCGCTGTCTTTATCGATTTTACTATTCAATGCAAGTGAATTGAGAAAGATGGGTAAGCTAAGCTACACGTTATAGCTTGGTATGTACATGCTAACTAGCTAGCTCCCTTGACATGCTGGCTTGCAAGACTGCCTGGAATCAGAGTTAGTTGAATAAAGTCCCCACATACAACATTAGCCTCCCACTCCAGTAAGGGATTGCAGCTATTATAGTACAAAAATACTTATTAAGAAAATTATCGTACGCTGTCTGATTTGTGACTGAGCATCTACCACTCAATTTATCGGGTTCGTATACGTCACCACACACTTGCGCAGTTGCTTGGTGACCAATTAAAAATCTCAAAATCTTGTTTTAACGGCTCCCATTAAAAACGACGCCATCCCACTGTCCATTCTCTTCTACTGTCTATGGCGGTAACCAATTTGTTCCAAATGACTTTTCAGTTGGAAGGCGGCAGGTGGAGAGATAAACATTTAAAAATGGATGTACATAAAATTAAACACAGAGCTATTGATTAACATTATACTGCCATGGCAGAAGCAAAATAATCTTTACCATTCAGAATTCTTAAGCTTTTTAAACTTCATATATCTTCAACTGACGTTCGGTACACGCCCACTCAAAGTGTAGAGAAAGCGGTACATTTTGATTTCGCTTGCATGGATTTTGGGGCGTAAGCCATTGATCAATTGAGGTCTGAAATTTGTAAAAGTTCAAATTTAGGGAGAAATGAATTATGATGGCGAAAATCAATTGATTCAGGCATATCATATGCAAGCCACTGCCTTAACTTCGGATTGTGTTTTTATTCCCATTGAAATCAACTGACTTCGCCAAAGCGGTGCGCGTTGGCAGTAGCGCTGGCAGCAGTTGGCAATGATGAAATTATTTACCCTCTCCATAGACTTGACGAGTCATTTTAGCGAACTCTGCTATCTTAAAACGTGGAGCAATTAAATGGTCATCTCGAGTAGTCAGTTTAAGTCAGTTTGTGTTATATTTAAACAACAATCTGTGATGGCACCATCAGTTTTGGTCAACAACAGACTTAATCATATAAACATTTTATATAATCATATAAACATTTTGTAACTCCCACCTCTTCAGCAAGCGTCATTCACTGAACACGTCACACGCTAATCCAACTGGTTATCACATCATTCTCATTTAAATAAAGTTCAGGGTTTGACAACTGTATCTTGTCTACCTCAGTGAATTCGCCCTAACTTCGCCATGTCAGGCGAAATTTCACCTCCATGCAAAGAATGAGAGCGAAGCAAAATTTCCTATAATGGAAACAGCCCGTCAGGACAGTCCCATGATTGTTTTCACCAAGCTTTATGTCAGCATCTCAACCTCTTTAGCATGACCAACTGATCAAAGTTAGCGGTACAAGCATGTAACTTCGACTTTTAAATCACTGGAATGCCTGGGTCACACCAAGTTAACTAACTAGCTAACTTTGGTAACAGTATTAATTAGCTTACTTAAGCAATGTGTGGTAGCAGTTATGCTAACTGCTACTTAGTTAACTAAGCTGATATTTGTTAACAGTTATGTTAACAATGCTAACTATATTAACAGTGTTACTTCACTAACTTGTATAATGTTTGCTAACAGCTATGCTAACTATGCTAAATAGGTCTGGTCCACTGTTCAATGTTAAAAGTACAATTATAAATCTTTTGAACTTTTGAACCATAAATCCAATTCCCAAAAACTGTGTATCACTGGAATCTAAGGCCAAGTGTAAGGACCACTGTGATGTCAATTTCTGCCTCTAGACTTTACCGCTATTTTAGAAAATGTTGAAATGAAACTATCACAGGTCACAATTTTTGACCAATTTTCAGGAAACCTGGCACACAAGTTGATCTTCGCCATCGTTTGCCCATGACAACCCAATTAAAATCAGCGGCAAAGCCACCAAACAGGAAGCAAGTTCATATCTTGGCAAGGCTACAATGTATTGCGACCAAATTTGGTACATTGGTTTCTGACTCCATCCAAAGTATACACAACTATCATCAGCTCACCCCTCCCTGGGATATTTACATACCCACTTTCTCAGCCAAGCAAAGAACATGATCAAGGACAGCTCCCACCGTGGCTTTGACCTGTTGCCCTCAGAGAAGTGTTACAGGTGCATCAGAACATGGACTAACAGACTCAAACACACACCCCAGACCTCCTACTATCCACCTATTGTGCAATATTAGCATTTAATGCTATTGGAATACTGTGCAATATTTGTATACTGCAATATCTGTATATTGTATTATTATGGTATCATTATTACTGTGCAGTATTTAATTAACGTGCAATAACACACACTGTAGATCACACTGTATATAAAAAACTTTTATCTTTGTATATGTTTATAGCGCCTATGAACTGTGCATCCTACGTTTACATTTATTGTTTATCTTTTCCTACACTTGCACTATTATTTATTTTATCCTACTTTGAAAATAGTTTACTTACATGTCTGCATTGGAGAAAGAGCTGCTTTTAATCGTGACAGTAGGCATTCTTTTCTATTCGATCTCTAAATAAAATTTGCATTTGAATTTAAGATAATCTTGCAAATCGATGCACGATGATTTTATATAATTTAAATAATCTTTCCTGTCACAAAATCCTACTGTGAACACTGAAAAACTGAAAGACAAAAGTATGTTAAGAAACTGGCTTGTTACAGCAACCATTTATTGCAACCTTTTATTACAATGTAGTGATTGAGTATTAGACTAGTCAATGTTTAATTTAATCTGGCACTGTCTATTCCTCCAGTAAAAGGGTACATTTGATAATTCCTTGAACCACGTATATTGTGCATGGTTAAGCTTTCTTAAATCTGTAGTAAAACTATTTGAACTGTCATGTGCACGACTTTGCTGTTCTACGTGTAGTCTAGTACTTCCTCCCGCCGGATTTTTTAAATCTCGTTTTCAATGCTACACTTTTCATCCAGCATTTATGAAAACGTATTTATTTTGGCTATTTGTTACCACCTAGTGTTATACAGTGGGAAGGAATGAAGGAGTGAGGTTGCCTGTGCATAAATAACAATACATTCCTACTCATTTCACTGTCTATGGCCTGTGACGATTGATGGGGAGAATGTCGAGACAGTCTGCACTTACAAGTACTTGGGGGTACACCTCGACAATAAACTGGACTGGTCTACTAATTCAGATGCACTCTACAGAAAAGGACAGAGCAGGCTGTACTTCCTCAGGAGGCTGAGGTCTTTCAATATCTGCAACAGACTCCTGCTGATGTTCTACCAGTCTGTCATTGCCAGTGTGCTGTTCTATGCTGTGGTATGCTGGGGTGGCAGCACTATGAAAAGAGACAATGGGCGTCTGGACAGACTGGTGAGGAAAGCAGGGTCTGTGGTGGGCATGGAGCTGGAGTCTCTAACTACAATAGCTGAGAGGAGGACCCTGAGCAGGCTGCACTCCATACTGGACAACGACCGCCACCCCCTACACACCACCATCATCAATCAGAGGAGTTTGATCAGCAACAGACTCCGGTCCCTCTCCTGCAGGACAGACAGGCTGCGGAGGTCATTTGTCCCCAGGGCCATACAACTGTATAACAGCACACAGAAGGAGCTGAGCATCATGGACTGGAGTGCTTGAGCACACACACACACACACACACACACACACACACACACACACACACACGCACATGCTGTCCCTGGTGGTGACTACTATACGACTATGGAGAGCAATATACTGCACTACCCTGATAACTACTGCACTAAAGGACCCTTCTATAACTACTGCACTAAAGGACCCTTCTATAACACTGGACAATTTTACTTGGACACTGTAATCTATCTACCACAAAGCACCTTATCACGACACTTGTTTACCTCGTGGAATTCTTATTACCTTACTTATTAGCATTACAATGTTTTTTCTTCCCTCAGTTCAGTAAATGTTGTATTATGCAGACGTGTGCAATAGGCTTGATCTGTTTTTTTGCAATGTGTATTATGTGTATGCTACTGGGTGCAATAGGCTTGATCTGTTTTTTGCAATGAGTATTATGTGTATGCTACTGGACACCTTAATTTCCTTCGGGATCAATAAAGTTACTCTACTCTACTCTACTCTACTCTACTCTACGTCTGGACAGTTGGACTTTTATTTTTTCTCTGTTGTAACTCGACCCGGAAGAGGTTTCTGCATCCCGCTGTGTTGTTGTGAAGTGGAGGGACCTACGACGCTATCCAAATGAAGTGTGAAGGTGGGAAAATTTATCTTTTGTTTTTAATGACAGTGTTTTACTTATAACTGCATATACCTTTACCACCTTGGTTTCTTCTGTGTACTATGTTCAAGAAGATGGCTGAATTTGGACCAGATTCCGGAGGGAGAGTGAAGGTATTGTCATGTCCATATTGCTTCGAGGCTAGCTTACCGTGTTACCTTGCCTTACCATAGCTGTCTGTATTCACATTATTTGTGACCTGGGTTATAGTGTTGAGCAGTTAAGTGTCAATTTTAGTGTCACCTCCATTGTCCGATGATTTTTCATTCTAACATTTTTGTGGGTAACGCTATTTGCGTTAAATACGTAGCTACCTGCTACCTAGCAAGCTTATTCCCAGGATGATAATTCATTTGTATGTTTACAGGGAGTTACTATAGTCAAACCCATTGTTTTTGGCAATGTCGCACGTTACTTCGGGAAGAAAAGAGAAGAAGATGGACATACGCATCAATGGACTGTATACGTCAAGCCCTACAGAAACGAGGTTAACACGCAGTCTTTCATTCACTTAATGCTGGTTATTAATGACAACGTACAGCCTGTTTTTGAACTGTAAAACATCATGTGTGTGATGCAAACGTTGCTGAGACTAAAGAATAGTTATTGGGACATGTAGATTTCAGTAGCCTTTGCTGCAGGAGTTAATTTCATGCTAATACAAGATTTTTTTTCAATTCTGAACTGCAGGATATGTCGGCTTATGTCAAAAAGATACAGTTCAAACTCCATGAGAGCTATGGAAACCCTCTCAGAGGTAGGCACTGGCATCCTTTAAATTGCAGAAACTGTTCATAGGTCAGGCATGTGATTTGTCAGTCTGTCTGCCCATGCCATTGGATGATTGTAAATGCTTTAACATGTTTGTCTTCATTTCTTACAGTGGTGACAAAACCACCATATGAAATTACAGAGACAGGTTGGGGTGAATTTGAAATCATCATAAAAATATTTTTTATTGATCCAAATGAAAGACCGGTGAGTTTACCTTTACAATTCAGTGCCAGCCTTGATATTTAGTCCTCAGAACATGGGTGGTGAAAGTTGTTTAAAACTTAATTTGCATGCAGCAGATTAAGTAAACAGTCAGTTAAGGACCTTGACCTTTCATCCACAGCCTGATATGTTGTTTAGAAGCATTTGGCCAGAGATGTCCAGCTAGCTAACCTAAAATATTTCCATTAGTAATTTTTTGTGGTTGGATTCAAATAATGATTGTACTCTGTGTGTGTGTGTGTGTGTGTGTGTGTGTGTGTGTGTGTGTGTGTGTGTGTGTGTGTGTTTTGTTTTTCTCCCAGGTCACTCTCTACCACTTGCTAAAGCTTTTCCAGTCCGACTCCAGTGCCATGCCCAAGAAGACTGTAGTGTCGGAGTTCTACGATGAAATGGTGAGACACCGTGGTCATGCTTTGACAAATGTGAATTAATATTCACAGTAGTGCCTTCATGATACACATGAAGAAGACAGGGACTAAGCATAGAATAGGAGTTGTTAGATTGTATTAACTTCTTTGGCAGCTTTGGATTTTGAAATTGTCAACATAAGTTGAGCATTTTAACACTTTTGTATGGCGTGAAAAAAGCAAGATGTGCTTATGGTGGAATATTAGACCAATATTTCTGTTGAGATACAATATTACAGTGTGGTAAAATAACACGTGACTCACTATAAAGATTTTTTGTTTTTATAAATGTGACAAAACGGAGTGTGTGAACCCCATGAGATTAGAAAAATGAAAAATACTCCAGGCAGAATATGATGATAAATGTCATAATTGATGAGAAATTTTGTATTTAGTGTTTTGACATCGAACAATTATCAAAAAAGTTCTAAGCCTGGCAATTCAATGGAGCTGCTAAGACATAAACACTACATTCAGGGTGATAGAACATACCAACTTGGGTAGTCATAGTCCAGAGATTAAGGAGTTGGTCCCCACACCAACCCTATGACTGAGGTTCCCTTTGCATTGCTGGCTGCGCACTGCTCCAGGTGTATTCCTATAGGTATACAGGGTGTGTGTCATGGATTGCAGTGTGGGATCAGTTCAATGTAGAGGACGCATTACGTCAGGCTGACTCCGTCTGATGGCAAATAATCACAAACACACTTAAAGCTAAAGTGTGGGAGCATTAAAGGAGAACTTCGGTGTAAAATGAAAATTGGCATGTTAAAACATCATACCGAGTTGGTATGTTTGCTGAGGAGCAAAATTGAGTTAGCCTGTTGCATTCAGAACTTAACTATTTTTTACCGTTTGTCCCAGAAGGCTAACAATGGAAGTGGTAGGTGCCCTCAGACGAAGCATGAAGATTACGCTATTATTAAACCATTAAAACAGCTCGAATAAACTCCACACTCCATCAGTAGCACAATAAAAGCCACAACATTCAAAACGAGGCACTGAGAACTTTGTAAGTGTACACACCATTTATTAATAAAACACTTTTGACCGGCAGTACCTTGCTGTAGTTTCTCGTCGCCGCCATGATAAAAGTCCGCACGAGTTGATTGACGAACACGAACCAGCAGGAAGAATAGGAGGAGAGGTAGTACAATTGACTTGTTTGGACTTTCATCGTGGCGGCGACGAGGAAAAACTGCAAACTACTGCATGTAAGAACAGTTTTTAAAAAAAACGTTGTGCACATTTACAAAGTTCTCAGTGCCTTGTTTTAAATGCCAGGGCCTTTGTTGTACTACCGATGGAGTGTGGAGTTTCCTCGAGCTGTTTTAATGGTTTATTAATAGCGTAATCTTCATGCTTCATTTGAGGGCACCTACCACTTCTATTGTTAGCCTTCTGGGACAAACGGTAAAAAATAGTTAAGTTCTGAATGCAACAGGCTAACTCAATTTTGCTCCTCAGCAAACATACCAACTCTGTATGATGTTTTAACATACCAATTTTCATTTTACACCGACGTTCTCCTTTAAAGGTGTATTTCCATCGTATTTTCGTTAATTTTGCGGTGGTCTCTAGTATTAATGAATACCCTGTGAGCCGGTTTTGGTGAAAAAAATGCTTTAGTGCTTCTGTTTCAGGCTGTTCTAGTTTGGTGGAGGAGATGGAACTGGGGAAATGACAGGTTCTCGGCTATGCTAGTCACAGACTACAATCACTCGAAGCCCATTTGGTCAGGCGAACCAAATAGAAGATCTAAACGTTCTACACAAACACACATGCTTACCTATACTTCTCTAGTAATCACAACTGTGGCATAGCTTTTTCTAATTTACAAACCTACGTCACTTTGTTGGCCTTTTTCTTATTCACTCGTTTTCCCGCCTACTTTCTTTCACTGACTAATGGAGGCAATCGGGTTAGAAGAACATTTTCATGTGCAGCATGCATATGCAACTCGGGGTGACCTGTCGTATTTCAAAAGAACAAGTACTAAACGGTTTCTCTTGGAAGTACTCCTTTAAGGTGTGTATGGTGTGTTGGTTTAAAAGTGACTGGCTTCTCCACACAGATCTTTCAAGACCCCACTGCCATGATGCAGCAACTGCTTAACACTACTCGGCAGCTGACTCTGGGAGCCTACAAGCATGAGACTGAGTGTAAGCTATTATATTTATTCATGCAATTAATATAGGTGTGTTCCTCTTGTTATATGTGTATACATTGATAAACACAAACACCTTTGTCTGGACTTAGGGTGGTTTCATACCTAGCTTTCATAAATACCTACACACACACACACGCACACCTTTTCACTGTCTTAGGGTGCTTTCATACCGACCTCGTTCAGATACTGGGAATGTGGAAAGTTGTAGTTTAGAGGGTTAGTGAGATAGAGGTGTACAGACTGGAGAAAACACTTAAAAAATAATGGGAGGTAATCAATCAATCAAGTAAATGTAGATACATACCTTAGGACCCTTAGGAAGACACTTTGTAGGCAACATTTGCCACATTGCATACCAATCCCATTTCTCCGTTTCCAGTTGCAGAGTTGGAGTTGCGCACTCGGGAGAAGCTTGAGGCAGCCAAGAAGAAAACAAGCCAGGAGATCACGGAACTGAAAGAGAGACTGAAGGCCAGTCGGGAGACCATCAACTTCCTGAAGGGAGAGATCCGCAAACTGGAGGAAGACGACCAGATGAAGGACCACTGAAGATGTCCCATGCTGAGCTCTCTACATTTGCCTGAGCCATTTGAGCAGGGTGGTTGAATCACAATCCAATATAGTGCCCTCCCAAGTCACATAGGAGGTATTTCAGTATGTAACACACAACATAGATTTAGTGCTCGTCTGCAAAAATATAACAAGTTGTTTTAGGGAATCATCATATGGTTGAACATCATTGTTTCTGTATTAAAACTTGGCTTTGTTTGCATATGATCAGCCAACACAAAACTATTTCCTTCTGGTTTAGTTCAGCATAGGATGGTAAAACTGATGATGCACAGGGCAACGTTTTAAGTAAATGTTGTCAGGCAACAACATGACTTGCTCCTGTTTTTTTGACGGCATGATCGCAAAATGTTGGCTGCTGCTGATCTAAGTTCTGATAACATTGTGTTGTCCAATGTCAGTGATAAAGTGCATGAATAAAATGTATTAGTTACGTTGCCCAGCAACATTGTTAAAACAAAGTTGCCTGGTGTATCATCATTTTTAGACTTCAGTTTTTATAGATTAGCCCTGGATAGTTTGACAGTCATCTGTGTGTGTCCATAGACCTGAATGTATGGTGAAAAAAATTCCAGCTTTGTTGTTTCACACTTGTAATAATGACTGTGCCTTTAGACCAAAGTCATCAAAGTGAAAGTGATGATGGAAAATAGGCTATGCAGGCAGCTCTATGGTAGGTGTTTTCAAAGAAAGATAGTCAATTTGGTTATGGATATTTGAAGATGTTTTTTGAGTTACCTGCTTTTTTTTTCATGAAAATAAGTTGTCAGTCTGTGAAGGGCTTCCCCCAATTGACCTGGGGGAAGGCAAATGGATAATGGGGACATTTTTTTTATTTACGTTTGAGGCATTTAATGAAAAACATTTGACTGTTTATAGCACTGCACTGACATGTCTTATTAAGTGATGTCTATATGTATAGCCTAAACAGTCAGGTGGCTGTGCAAATAAAATGATTTGTGTTAAAAAAAAAAAAAAAAAAAACATTCTGTGTCATGTAGTTCCAAGCAAGTAACTTGGAATGTAATGTGTTCTGAGCAAATGTGTGTTACATGGAAAATCAACAAAGGGTGATTGTCAGGACTCACCCACATGCGTGTCTCATAAGAAGAACAGAGTAAGAGGTTGACAACCTTGGTGGTAGTAAGTGAGGAGACAACGGGATGGCTGATGAAGTTTAAAATCCCTCGAAACAGATTTGTCCACTGCATTTGTAAGTGTACACTGTGGGAACACCCACTTTTCCAAGTTACTACGACCCGGATGTAGTCATAGTAGCGATTTGCTCCAGAACGAGGCCCAGTGCAATCAAGTAGGAGTTGCTGTGCGATCGAGCGATTTACAAGGCAGGACGGGCTATATGATTTACTTGAATACGCTTGGTTACTATTTACAAACACTATAACATTAGTGGATATTTGCGGTCAGTTTGTTACAAATAGTGCTCTGAACAGCCCGGGGACCGTGGCGATGGCTTTGTCGGCTGCTTGACCATAGAATGGGACGTATCTGAAGTTTTGTGTTTGTTTTTTGGCGCTCTGGGACAGAACTGTGAGGAGTTTCATATGGGCTGCTAGTTCAGAAGAAATTCAGTAACTAATGTTAGCTTGCTTGCTAACGTTTATTGAGTCATATCTGGTCGCAGAAATATTGGATTCGAGGAAGTTTTCCATTTTATTTTCATCCACCTTCCTACGACGGATAACCACATCCTAAGTAAGTCACTTTTCTAACTTCTAGTTATCTTTATTGAGAAGACGATTTGAAAGTGGTGTTAAATTACTAACGCGGCTACATTAATTACAGTGTTATAACTTCAGAAATATCCAGAAACTAACAGTCGCCAAGAATTGTACTATAAAGAAAATTCATGTTTGGGACGTGATGGTTATGCGCTAGCTGACTGAAATGGCTAACATAAAGGCCAGGGGTGCATTGCGAGCGCTAGCCAGCTGTTTGTTTATGCAGAGATTACTACGGGATTTTTTTCTGCAGATGAGTTGGCTGAACTGATTTATCGAAAGGGTGCGTTCCTTTCACCCTTTCATTAAGTGTAAACCTAGTATGTAGCAAGACAGCACAGTGCATAAATTAAGTTTATTAATTTGCTTTACAGTAGATGTCAGACATTCCAGTCATTAGCGTTAAACACTTGGGGCAGCAATAAAAGAATTTCCCCAGTTTTTCACACCAGAACGCACCTTTTACCCTTTATTGTTCATGTGTCCATTATTTGCTAATGCTTACTTTTGAATTGTTTTACATACGTCTGTTTTATGGCTTACATAAGCAAATGTGTGTGTGTGCTGTGGTTTTATTTACTTAGAAAAATGAAACGCATTTTTGCAGAGTTGATGTAACGCAAGTGATCAACCAGATAATCTGAGAGAATGCTTCAATAGGAATGTGGATAAGCGGCGAGAGATGCGCACGTTGATATTCCTGGCAGTGTCACCCACAAAGTGGAACAGGAATTTAGCCAGGTCACAGCTGACAAAATTACATTTAATTAATGTAAGCCGTCGTTTTTGACACATTAATGTATTCCCGGCTTTCATTTTGCTTTCTTTTAAATAAAAAGACAATAGTCCAGTCAAAGCATGTTGTGGGAATCCAGAAACAATGATTCACAAACTGCTTAATTGTGCTGCATTAAGATATCCAGTGTCTTTCTCCCATGTATTGTTTTCAGTTTACCACGAATAAAACCGTTTTTATGACAACTAAAAGTAGCCTACATAGACTTGGTGTAAACTCGTCGTGTCCATGTTTTAATGAGCATATAAATGATGGGCGAACGTGACGCCTAGGAGAATACATTCAGTTTGACGACAAGAGACTAATTGGCAACTTTATGGGCTGTGGAATGCCAGGTCAGACACCTTAAAGACAACTTCAGCCCACTGCTGGATTCCTGAAAATATTTGACCTAGCCTAAATACTCTCACTCCTACTTCACAACACCTCGTATCGGTCTGTTCTAGTTATCATTTACTCAGACCTCCAGTGTTTGATTGCCAGGCGTTTATATAGGCTAACCATTTAGTTCCTGCATGTGAGGTAGCCTGGTAAACCAACCCCTCGTACTTCATTTCATTTTGAGGGCTGGATTACCAGGCTACATGTGAGCAGGCTTGTTGAATTATCTGATATGTTCGTACTATTAGTCGATTCTTAACTTCTTATCCTAGGCTACAGTTCTTGGTAGTTATCAATGAATATGATTTTAACTTGTAAATGAAAACTCAGTTCAGAATAATTTCCCCAACAACTGCAGTTTGGCAGTTTTATTGACTGTCAGTGCAGTCCAATCACATTAGTGTCAGGTGAGCAAGATCTCAAGAACCTGCATCAGCACCAAGCACCCAAAGACTATTTTCGTGTGTATAAGGTTGTTTTCTGAGCTTTACAGAGGTCCGTGCATACTGTATATAGCCTTTTAATATATGAGTGGTCATACCAGAAATTTGTTAATTGAAGTTTATTACTCTGGCTTTTGTTGTAAGCTCCTATACCTTGCCGTTGTATGTGTTTATCAGCTGTTGTGTATCAGCTGTTGTCCACTTTAGCTGTGTGTGTGGGAGAGAGTTAACATAAGGAATACAAATGAGCTTATCTGCCATACTTGAGCACAGCTGTCAGAGCGCATGACTGTTTAAAGAATCCCTAAGCCATTCACTTAACAGCAGCCAATCAGAGGAGCATTTGAAGTCTCTCTAAAAAAGTCTGTCTGTAAGTTTAGCCTTTTTTTTTTTTTTACATGGCATGATAACATTTTCCTGGAAGAGCAGCAGCCTCATCACTGATAAGTCACATCACTGTTATCATATTATAATTTTAGCATACATACAAGCATGCGCTACATTAAAAAAACTCTTTCTGTGTGAGATTTTTACATTGTCATCAAGGTGGTTGTCATCGTGATGTTGAAAGAGATGGGCCCCTAATTTGTGCAACTGCTAGGCTCACATCGACTCCTTTACCCCCAAGTCCGGGCAAGTCGCATCGTGGTTCACAGTAGATGTGACTCAGCGAAGAAGGCATCTATCCTGACAAGGCTCTTGCTGTAGGCAAGAAAGAGACACACTTACTTGGACAGAGTGGCACCAGTGAGACCTGAGTCATGGTGGTTTATGGTCATGATGTTCAATGCACTGTTATAATAAAATGACGTAGGCACAAATACCTCTGTTACGTGCACAGACAGCTGCAAAATGTTTTTTTCATGTTTGTAGTGAGACAAGCATGGAAAACTGCAGGGATTTGTTAGCACTAGCCTACATACAGCTCTCTGCCCTACGTCTCATAACAGCCACCATTAAGCAGATCGTGACTCTTGTGTTTACTGGAGAGCCTTAAATGGCATCGTTTTCGCATGTTTTATGTGTGGATATTTTTACATGACTCATTATATTGTGCTATTAGGCTGTTAATTGCATAAGTGGTCTTGAACTGTCAGGACTTTGTCAGGCTGTTATTCTCCAGTGTCGTAATGCCTTTAGGGTGTCTAGGTTTTAAAATGATGTGCTGTAAGGCTGATGAGGTGTGGCAACAGTTTTTCATAATGTGTGTGTGGGCGTGTGGGCGCGCTTGTGAGCCTTTGAGTCTTGTGACCATAGGCTACATGTATGCAGTTTGGAATGTAGCACTGACCCATCACACACTAAAGGAAAGTTAAACCCACAATGAAATTGTATGCAGTCATAATTATTTGGCTCGGTTGCACAGCATATTTTTTATTGTAATTTCAGGAATTATCAGGAAACTGCTCCTTACTCTTATTGTGTAGTGGTAGAGTTTGTGTTGTGGATTCCTACAGATGCCCACAGATAAATTGATTTTGAGATTTCCAACTGAGCTACACGTTTGGATAAATGTCAGTATAAAAAAGCTGCTAGTGGACAATCACGACATGCTATACAACACAATCAACGAATGGTAGGCTATGCAGTGAAAACCTATTGAAATGGTAGGCCTGCCGAGGGTCCATTTTGTTTTCTAGTGGTGTACGAACACCTTCATCCAGTCAAACTAACATGATACTACATTACATTGCATTTAGCTGTTATCCAGTTCTTATCCAGAGCGACTTACAGTGAATTGGATACAGTCTCCCTGGAGCTATGTGGGGTTAGATGCCTTGCTCAAGGGCACCTTAGCCATGGACGAGGGTGCAGGAGAGCGCTAGTTATTCACTCCCTCACCCACATTTTTACCTACAGGTATGAGACTCCAACCTGCAGCCTTCCGAACCCAAGACCAACGCCCTAACCAGTAGACCACAGCTGTCATCAAACTTGTCAGGTTTGCCCCCCATCCCCATTCAAGAGCTCTCCCAACTCAAACTCTCCCAAGGTCACCATGACCTGGACCTTGTCACTCGGACACAGGCAACAATAAATGAATAATTGAAAGCGGTGAAAGCAGACATGATGGACACGTGGCATGATGTCCTTCTTGCTCTCGGTGCATTGGGAGGCTTATTAAAACGGATTGTATTAAATAAGTAGCCTACGTTTGGGGTTGCTTGGGCTCGTCGGGACTGGAGCTGCTGCCGCGTTAGCCCCCAGCAGTGCCCGTCAGCTGTGGGAATGATTTGCTGTTTTTAATACCTCCCTGCCCCGACAGGAGAGCATAGCGCCCCTGATTGCCTTGTGGCGGCTGCTGTTTGCCCAGTGAGTCACCGTCACAGCTTTACGATCTGCCCTAATCGCCCGCTCGAGTCCTCTTGACGTGCTCCGTGACGCCACCTGCCACTCGTTTTTTTTTTTCTTTTCTTTTAGTGTGTGTGCTTGTGTGTGCTTGTGTGTGTATGTGTGTGTGTGTCCAGCAATCCAATGCCGATCACCGCCCGATGAGAATGTCACTGATGGAATCGATGCCCGGTGCCCGGAACCCTTGGTTATGTGTGTATTTTGTATGTGTTGAAACTGCACCTGGCCAGTATTCTGTGCATAAATCACCTTATGAACAATGTGAGGTGCCGCTTCTCAACTCCCTCTCATCTACCCCCCCCCCCTCCACTGAAGGGCCACACACACTGCTGTTTTGGTGTTTGGGTAGAGAGGTAGGCTTGTTTTAAACTTCGGCAGAGTCCACACCTCCAGGAACAAATCGTTTCTGATGGTGTCTGGTTCAGACCCTCTGTACAAAATGAAATGAAGTACGAGGGGCTGGTTTACCAGGCTAGGGTGCAGGTAGGCTAGATGCCGTTATAACGAGAAGGATGTGACTGTGGTGGAGGTCGATCTGTGCAGGGGTTGCTGTGGTGGGCAGGGTGCAGAGTCACCCATGTCGTGTTCCCATCAGCACAGCTATAGAGGGGAGCACTAGAAATGTTATTACAGCGTACAATATACAATGTATGTGTTTCTGAAGCCGGATGGTGCAGTCCTTATGAATGTTGAAAATATGGAAGTGAGGATGTGTGCGTGTACCTGCTGTGTTAGGGGACTGACATCAAGCGGCTGGTATCTGAGTGAACTGAAGACGTCAAAGGTAGTGTGTACGCTTCTGTGTGTGTGTGTGTGTGTGTGCGCCAGTGTGAGTGTGAGTGTGTGTGTGCGCTTGCCTCTGTGTGTGTTTGGGGAGTGGTGTGGGCCCAGAGCTGCGTTAATGTTTAATGGGAGAGCTGAATGTGCGTCAGCAGGCTGGCTCCTTGGAGGGTAGTCCTCATGTGCAGCGAGGTTACAGCGCACACTCTGCCTCAGCAGCCTCAGAGCTTCAGGCAGCTCCCAACCACCACCGCCAACACCCTCCCCTCTCTCTGCCCATCCTTATTCTACTTTAGGATGGTTAATATACATACAATACATACATATTCTGCTTTGGAGTGGTTAATATCAATCGCATAGCTCGCAACAACCACCGCCAACACCATCCCCTCTCTCTGCCCATCCTTATTCTACTTTAGGATGGTTAATATACATACAATACATACATATTCTGCTTTGGGGTGGTTAATATCAATCGCATAGCTCGCAACAATCACCGCCAACACCATCCCCTCTGCCCATCCTTATTCTACTTTAGGATGGTTAATATACATACAATACATACATATTCTGTTTTGGGGTGGTTAATATCAATCGCATAGCTCGCAACAACCACCGCCAACACCATTCCCTCTGCCCATCCTTATTCTACTTTAGGATGGTTAATATCAATCGCATATCTTGCAACAATCACCGCCAACACCATCCCCTCTCTCTGCCCATCCTTATTCTACTTTAGGATGGTTAATATCAATCGCATAGCTCGCAACAACCACCACCAACACCATCCCCTGTCTGTGTCCATCTTTACTCTACTTTGGGGCGGTTCATTTTAAAAACTTACCAACAAACCCTCCCCTCTCTGCCCATCCTTACTCTACTGTTAGGATGGTTAGTTTCAAAACCGAATTGAGGTAGTTAGAAAAAAGAAACACTCAATACCATCCCCTCACTCTCCATCCTTACTCTACTTTAGGACAGTTCACTTTCCGCCCATCCTTACTCTACTTCAGGATACTTAGTTTCAAGAGCTAATCGATGTAGTTATTTTCAAAACATTTCACACCATCCCCTCACTCCCCATCCTCACTCTAGGACAGTTAATTTCAAGAACGGATCAATCTACTTCAATATAAGCGCATAGCTCGCAACAACCACCGCCAATATCATCCCCTCATGCCCATCCTCACTCTACTTTAAGCTGGTTAATTTCAAGAACTTATCGGTCTACCTTAATACAAGTGCACAGCTCACATAGACCACCCACAACAGCATCCTATCAGTCTCACTTCCAATCCTCACTTTTCACAGTTGATTTCCAGAACTAACCAGCCTAGTTCAACACAAGTGGGCACCAGGGCTCTCACTGTGGCTAGTGTTGTTGTACACGTCCTCGTTCATGCGCTGGGTTGAGCTGGCTGTGGAGGAGGGCTTAATAAGCAGCCGAAATTAGAGGGTAATTTTCGAGGAGAGCTCCGGAGTTGACACACTGTGGCTCTTAGTTCGCAGGCGGCCTCAAACTGCGGTGTGTCTGTGTGTGTGTGTGTGTGTGTGACAAATTTAGTGTAAATGAAATGCATGGTAAAAAAACAGTGTGGGTGTTTCTTTCTGAAAATTAGATTTCGCTAATTGTTTGCCTCACAGAATTACCATCCCGTTTGCGGGGCCACTGCCACTGTCAACTGCTTACTTAAGCTCTCTTGGTTCTACTCTTTCACTGCTCACTCTCTATCTCCCTCCTTTCTTTTCTTTCTTCTGATTCCCTCAGAACGGTTAGGAACGCTCTGGCGATTTAAAAGATGACACATCCTTGTCTGTTTTTGGAAAGGGTTTGATGTGTACCCCAGAGGATTTGTTAGTTAAAGGAGAACTTCTGTGAAAAAAGAAAATTGGCATGTTAAAACATCATACCGAGTTGGTATGTGTACTGAGGAGCAAAATTGATTTAGCCCGTTGCATTAATTTGTATCATTTGTCCCAGCAGGCTAACGATGGAAGTGGTAGGTGCCCTTAGACGACGCATGACGACTACGCTATTTTTAAACCATTAAAACAGCTCTAAGAAACTCCACACTCCATCGGTAGTACAACAAAATTGTAGTGTTTTGTCAGGACAACTTAGTTAAGGTGATTAAGTATGCTTTGCTTAGGTGGCCACCTGAACTATGAAACACTGCAGGGGAGACACTGGGGTGCACAGGCCACAAAGCTTTGCACAAAATCGATCTGGCCTAGGGCTGGGCGATATGTCGATATTATCGTAATATCAATATATTTTTGAAGGAGATATGTATTTGACACTATATCACCATATCGATATATTTTCCATGCATCAAAATCATTTATTCTAATGTGTTCACACTGTTGAAACAGCTGGAGCTTTCTTGGATCGCTCAGCTGTGCCCCTGCGTGTGTTACTGTTTACTTTTTCATTTGCACAGCTCTTTTAGAGCAGTCTTAATTTAACATGAAACACTTTGCTCATTCTGTTTTTGAAATATCGATATATATCGTATATCGCCAGTCAGCCCAGAAATATCATGATAGCAGTTTTGGCTCATATCGCCCAGCCCTAATCTGGCCTGGGTGCAATAGGGGCTGGTTGATGCAACAGGCCACGTCTTTGGAATCTGATAATGTGCCAGCCAGCGTGATGCATGTACCTCTCCACCCCCTGTACATAAACACCCCCATCCTTGGAAAGCCTTTGAACTCTTCCCAGATATTGTGCAGTACTAACACAGCAGCGCTAGAATAGTCTGAGATGCCAGGCTTTTCCCCAGGCCAGTGACCAGACCAAGCCGGAGGCCAGCAGTGGCCCCAGACAGCCTCCTCTGCAGGGGGATGGACCTGGAGCTGCCGGCAGGGCCTCTGCGGGAGAGCTCTGGCTCTGGCATTGGGTCTGGGTCTGGCTCGGCTTTGGTTTGGTTTGGGTCTGCCTCCGCGCTGTGACGGAGAGGAAAACCCTCGCACCCGTCCACCCCCCACCCCATCCCACCCCGCCTCAGCCTTGGAAGATGTGAGTCGTGCAGCCAGAAAAGAACCAGGAAATGTCTCTTGCGTAAGACTAAACAAATTACGGCAAACAGTATGAAATCCGTTGCCGCTCCATTCTCTCTCCTCCGGCAGCCTCCCACCTCCAGGCCTTTCTGCAGCGCACACCTCTTGGCTGAGGGAGTTTTACAGAGGACACTCCTCACACACAGCCTTTGCTCTGTTTCGTTCCAGGATTACTGTACTCTCCTTCGGTCGAAACGAGGTATTAACTGCGCAGTCTCCAGCTCTCCTCACATTGAAAATTAAATTTTTAAGGGTGATGGTCGACGTTAACTTTATTTGTGGCCTTGGGACACATTTGACTTCAAGGATCAAGGTGAATTGCTGCACAAGAATACACAATATATTTACAAATACACATAGAATTAAAGGCATTAAAGGGACATAATGTGTCATAAGATTTAGTTTGCAATGAACTGTAAAAAAATGTAAGTGCAAGAAAGCCAACCATTCAATAGATATACATAGATATACATCGAATATGCATACTTAGCCTATAGTTCTCCCTACGAGTGCAACATAGCAGTTCTCCTCATGCATGCATTGTTCCACACATACATGTTTCATACATCATCATTCGTTTATTTATTCATACATATGTTTCTGTGTACATGCAAATGTCTCTTTTTCAAGTGCATAATCCCTATCTGCCTTTTTTTCCTTGCTGCCAGTGGTGAAATGGCAAAGTTCGGGCTTTAAATTAAATAGTAGGCTGTTACGCATTTTCATTTCATGATTTCCTGTGGGTTTTCCCAATCGAGTCTACCATCGCTTCTTCTCAGGGTGTGTGTGTAGTAGGCTTCGGCGGTATTTTGAAAATATCGCAAGGTATTCTTATACCGAAGTTATCATTTTTAATACCATGGACTCCTACAGGTCACAGTGAAACATACTGAATTAGTTTGCAAACATCAAAAAGTCCACCCAGCCTGTTCTTATGACAGGCTTATATTTACGTCACTCCGGCCACCATCCGTAGACTGTTTCCATAAAAGTGTACCTGAGGCTTTAGACAGAGGGAAAGACTGGAGGAGGGAAACTATGCATGTCAGAGATAGAAAGAGACAGAGAGAAGGAGGGAGTGAGGGAGAAAGAGAGCGGGAGAGAGTGGGGATGAAGAGGTGAAAGCTGTATTTAGTCTCACAGATAGCCACACAAAGAAGGCTGGCGCACAGTAAGGATGCATTCACGCTGAAACTGATTCAGACTCCCCCCTCCCCTTCACTCCCCCAACACACACACAGACACACAAACACACACACACACAAACCCCACAAACCCACACTACACCACAACCCCCCCCCCCCCCCCCCCCCCACCCAACCCCCACCCCATCGCAGCAGTTGGAATGCTGGTCGCTCAAAATGTCATAAATTGGAGGCAGCCCAGGAGCTGGAGCAGAATGCAGGCTTTTATGTATTGAGTGGTATTATGCTTTCCGTGCGAGGGCCAGGGCTAGCCGAGACACTGTATTTATGGCGCTTGTCAGACAGCTCCGTATTATTGTTAGTCCGCGCTCATGCGAAAATATACTTCAGCAAGCCCGGCCGGACCATTAACCGTTTTAGAAGGTCGCGAGTACTGTACAGCGTTTCAGTTTTGACTCACTTCTGACCTCTGAATGAGTGTTTTTTTTGTTTGTGCGGGGAGACTTAAATAGCTCACCTAAGCATGCTGTCTGTGTGCGCTTTTCAGGAAAGGTGGGGTGTGTGTGTGGGGGGGGGACGGGGGGGACGGTGAGTTTAAAACTGGATGGCTTTGGAGTTCTTGTACTCGGTTCGATCGCTTCAGTTGTATTCAGCTGCACTGTTCGAGGCTGTTAGCTGCATACATGGCAGCAGACACTTAAAAATGCTGTGTGTGTAGTAGCAGCAGCAGCAGCAAGTTTTTTTTACCCGCCTCTGCGAAGGCTAAGCTCTCCTTCTGGATGCCAAAGGGATTCTTTTGAGCAGAGGCGTTTTTGTGTGTATTGAGCGAATGCTTTCACATTCCACATGGTTCCACTGTACATTCTTTTAGACAAAGAGATCAAGTTGTTTCAGGGCCTCTTCTCTCCCTCCGTCCCTCCCTCCCTCTTTTCATCCATCCTGACCGACCTCTCTATCCTCTGCTTTAGAGTTTTTCTTTCTTTCTTTCTTTCTTTCTTTCTTTCTTTCTTTCTTTCTTTCTTTCTTTCTTTCTTTCTTTCTTTCTTTCTTTCTTTCTTTCTTTCTTTCTTTCTTTCTTTCTTTGTGAGCCTTCCCCCCGTCTGCCTTTTTGTCTTCCCTCTCTTGTCTTCAGTCACACCGACCCACCCAACCGCCCTCCACCCCCCCATGACCCAAAGTGGAGGTGTTGTAGATGAAGCGTTGATGACCTCCCGATCCCTCCCTGCCTCCCGTAAAACAAACAGCCTCAGCGATGGCTTGGCAAACGGGGCTCGTAGCCGGCCGTCTGAATCACGTCTGAGTCACCCCCCCACCCCAGACCCAGCCCCAGCGGTCCCGCGAGGGAGGCCCGAATGCCGCAGCTCGGAGCAGGGGTTAGGATTTGGGGGGGGGGGGCAGTTGGGGAGACGTGGGGTGGGGGTGGGCGGAGGAGGGGCGGCGGCGGCGGCATGGCGGTTTGGACTGAGTTGGCCGGGCCTTTGTGTTGGTTTAGGCGAGAGCCTCCCACAGTTGGTATTGCTTCACAGGGGGATGAAATGGACTAAGCAAGGCCCTTTTCTGAGAAGTTGTCACAGAGTGATTTCAAACAAGCCTTTATATAAAAAAGAAAGGAATGAAGGGGTGGGGCGGGGGGTTTTGTGGGGGGGGGGGGGGGGGGGGGGGGGGGGTGAAAAAACAACAAATTTTGAGCGAGGCTTTGATGCCTGGTGGTTTTGTCGAATCATCCGAAAGAAACGTTTCCTCTATCCTCCCACGATACCCCTCCCCACACCCCACCCCTCCACAAATGACTCTAATTTGCTCCAGAGCGAAGCTTCAAAAGCAAAACCGTGCCGCTTAGCCCGTAAAGACCCCCGTACGTGTCAAAGCCGTTAACGCGCCTCAAAGGTTACAATTTTGCTTGGCTCGGGCCCCCCCGCTGTTTCCCAACCAGGCAATGAACTTTACTCCTATTACTGTTATTGGTGTGTAATTACTTAGTAATGTGTTTCTCATCCAGCTCGCTGTTGACACTGCCGTTCGCACTGGAATGTGCCGTTTTGCAGTAACTTGTTATAATGTCCGTGTGGTTACTACTTGCGTTGTCTTTATGGGTGACACTGTAAACAGCCAGTCACCTCACACCTTTACTGCGTGCTCGAGAGAGAGTGTAGGGGTGTGTGTGTGTGTGTGTGTGTGTGTGTGTGTGTGTGTGTGTGTGTGTGTGTGAGTGAGTATATGTGGATCTTAATTGTGTGTGTGTTTTAATCATTGTGTGTATCACATTGTTTCATCTCACTGTGTACTAAAACCCACCTGAGTTGATTTCTCTGCACAACTGTGGAATTTGCATACCAATTAAGACTTCAGCACGGGTGGGAACGGGAATGGAGAATTTAATGCTCAAGTGGATTTTTTTCTTTTCTCCTCTGTTTTCTATTTCTGGGGTGTATGGTAGTGTGTGGTTCTGTAGAAGCACAAAGAGGACTGTATATATTGGATCCAAGGGACTATTGGATTGAGGTTTACTAATTCAATTCGTTTTCTAGGGCGGTGGATGCATTACCACAGCTAATGAGTGTTAAACAGCAGGGGACGCGCGCGCACGCACGCACACACACACACACACACACACACACACACACACACACACACACACACACACACACACACACACACACACACACACACACACACACACACACACACACACACACACACACACACACACACACACACACACACTGTTACTGTACTGTACTGTAAATCACCAGGTGGGAAATTTTTAGCAAATTGGCAAATTATTTAAGTGTAACTTAAATTTTGTCCGTGCTTTGCTACCCTCATGTTGTGTGTCAGGGACCAAGATATTATAACAAAAGAAACAAAAGCATGTGTTGGCCTAGCTTTTGGTAATGCATATTAAAACTGTCACTGAGCCACTGTATTTGGCTAATATGGCACCACAAGAATTGGTAGCACGTAATCAGTTAGCAGTGAGCTAACCTACATGAGAGACCTTTATTGACACTATGCAGTTATTCAGTTACTGTGGCACTGTTGTGTTAAATTGCATTTCTCTCAAACAGTCAAACTAGTAACTGTACCTGCCTAGTATCATGTGATTCAGTGGATTGTGTACATGGAGTGTGTGTTGCTAGTTAGGGACCTTTTTTCCCAATGGTCTGTGGCAGTAACAGTGGAAAGATTTCTTTACATTAACTGTTATTGTCAAGCATCCTTTAGGGAATATGTTTTAAATGGTACCAAGCAGGGTTGGGACTCCTGGTCATCCTCTCTCATTTCTTTGCTTCGTTGTGTCCTCCTCCTCTCTCTCTTCCTTTCTTTCCATTTCTCTTATTCATATCCTCTCTCTTGTGTCTGTTGTCTGCCTGCGTCCATGTGTGTCCCTGTCAGCGGCGCGCTGCTCGTCCTTCCACACACGGTAGCTGGACGTGTGTCTCCAGTGCCCCGAGTGCTAAAAACGTGCCTTTGATTAGAGCCTGAAGGCCGCTTAGCTTTAACCACCACGCACCCCGACACCCCCAAGACGTCACAAGGAATCGTGAATTTTTCTTTTTTTTTTTCTTCTTTTTTTTTCCCAAAGGTGCTGCATGTATGAAAGTAAACTTTTTTTTGTTTTTTTCTGCGTGAGCCCTCATCAAAATTCCAAACATTTTGCTAGTGGGCTCATGTGCACACACCTCACATAACGTCACGACCAGCGCGTGGGTGTAGCGATAAATTATCTCAACATGCATTTGACAGTTGGGGCAGATGCTTCAAGGATAGGGGACTGTGAGAGACTGTTATTTATGACCAGAACACAAGACGTCAATGGGAGGTCGGAATTGTAAGACTTAGCAGACACAGGTAAATACAAAGCTATTATAGACTTTTACTTATTTGTCTAAAGCCCAAAGAAATTTTGTAACCACAGACTCCACTCATTAAACATCACCTGTCATCTTCAGTATGCTGTACAACAAAACAGGGCTTCCCACAATATGATTTATGTCAGGCCTTGCCCTGAATGGCCCATACAGGCACCACCCTTGCACAAAATGTCTAAATTTTCTTTGTTTTTTGTTTGAGTCTAGTGTGAACATGGCAGTGTGTGATTGAAAGTTCAGACCAAAATCCCCTTAACATTTTTGTCAGTTTTTGTGTGAAAGCAGCTTCAGTAATTCAAAACTGTGTGTATAGTCGCAGTGCTTGAAATAACATTTGTGCAGAAGCAAATCAACATGCACTTTGCGACAAAAAAAAAAAAAAAAAATGACACAATTTCTGCTACGCACCCCATGGCCAGACCATGTCCATGGGAGTATAATGGCTATTTAACCATTGGCCATCACGTGGCTTTTACATAACGCTACCACAGAAAGCACGGGTTGAAAAATGTAATGTGCTGCTCCTGTTGCTTAGCTCCTGAAAGAAAAGCTGATGACCCCCATCACCAAGGATTTTCTCACCTCTCAAGGAGAACATTATATATGGACACACACAAAGGCAAAACGCTGCACAAAAACATCACAAGTGTAGGGAGGTGTGCTGTAGTGCATTGCAAGAGGACCTTCACAGGTGCAGCTTCGCCATGTCCGACCTTGAGCAGTTTATGAAGCATTTGAAATGACCAGTTCACCAGCAGTCACGTGTAATCAAAAGTAGAACGCAGGATGTGTGTGTGTGTAGGGGGGGGGGGGGTTGGAAGCAGGCAATGGGAGAGAGATGGCAGAACATGCACTTGGTGAACTTGGGTGAGCTGAAGGTCGCAAAGGTAGAGTTAATTTAATTTCAGCGAAGCTCCTTACGTCTTGCCAAAGAGGCACAGAGGGATAACACAGCGGAGCCTGTTCATCTTATTGTTTTCTAAGAGCCTGATCCGCACAGTGAAGGAACGAGCCACATGTTTAAGTTTGTTGAAGACTATGCTGACATACACCCACACCCTTTCACACACACACACACACACTCCCGCAGTCCTCCCACCTCTTCGTTTCTTTTCTTCTCGTTTTTCTGCCGGCGGTGGGAAAGGCGGCGAAGCCTGCAGTGTGGAGTGAGCCCTGGGCATGCGCGCCGCAACGTAAACATCCGCAGAATGTTTGGCTGAAAATAGACAAGCAAACAAACTCGTCCAGTCAGCTGTCATCGGCCCCTCAATGCACCCCCCCCCACACACACACACCGCTCTTCACCCCCAAACCTGAGCCTCCCACCCCTCCAAAAAAAACCTCCATTCACTGTGAGGCCATGGCCAGTTGAGCAGTAAGAGAAGTCACTGTAGGTAGTACAGAATTGATCCCCAAAGTTTGTTGCTGCTCTTGGCACTAGTGACGTTGTGCCCCCTCCCCTCACGCCCACCCCCAAATTTGTGAGTTTTTACATTAGGCCTGTCTTTTGTGTGTGTGTATTATTATTTCTGCAACCAGATGTGGTATTGATCTTTGCTCTGAATGAGTGATAATGAAAACAGAGATCAGCTCTGTGCCCACCCAAAACCTTGGCCTACATAACACCCCTGCTCAGAGCTCAAGTGTTGAGGAGGGCAGGGCACTGGACCTCACCCAGGCCAAGGTCAGTGGGTTTAAAGCAACACTGAGTAGTTTGTTTTTCAACCTTAAAATAATGTTTCCAAAATCATTTTAGTGGTTCATCAATTTGTAACAGGGTGAAAGGCACTTCTGAATTCTCTTTGCTGTCCTCCATGGGTTATAACCGCACTAAGTAAGTTTGGAGGACCAGGCCGTCTCTCTCTAGTGCTCTATGAGAGACCACTTCCACTTCCAACCCGTAGGGCGACCGAAGACGAAAACTACTTAGTATTGCTTTAAGGCAGTCCGCTCCCAGGCAGTCTGACTGCTGCTGCAATGAAGTTCTCTCCATCATAGCTGGTTGTGTTTGGATGAAATGGTGGCTGGCCGTTAATGTAACAGTTACAGTCATCTGTTACAGGGACCTGGTAAAAAGCTAAGTTTTTTAGAGTCTGTCTATATCACCCATTTTGTTGCTCTTCAAGGTTTAAGAGAAAGATGGCCAACAATACCATTCATTATGAATCTTACCTTTTATGGCTTGGTCAGATTACCCAATGTCCGCTAGATTTTGCTGTTAAGCTGTCCTGACTGACACGTTTTTAGCATCGTACCTTATTCTGAAAGGCCTGGCACAGCATTTAACGTGAGTGAGCCTTGCAGTGTGATGTACTTTACTACCTGCGATTATTATTATTTTTGTCTGTGACATTCTATGACACCCTGTGTAAAAGACTAGCTTGTCAGAAGTTCGTTGTTAGTGGTATGACGTATCCATTGTTGATATTGGGAGTCCTGTGACAAGCAGTCAGTGTAATCCATACAATAACGAAAGATTGTCTTGTAATGTGGCCAGTGTCCTGACCAAGAGTAGACAATTGGTGGTTTTGATACTTTATAGTGTAATATTACATTAATATAATATAATTGTAAACAACAGTAGTTACAGACAAAACAAAATCTTATAATCTGACCCTTCCATTAGTAGAAGCTTCAAGACCGCATCAAAGACTACGGTTCCTGTGAAGTGAGTCAGTAAGACTCATTCCCATTAAAACAACTGATTAATATCCCTCTTAAGCCAAAACGTTGCTTAATAAGTATGCTTAAACATGACAACGTTTATGTGTAACTTTGCTTCTTATAAACCATGAAGTCCTTCATGTGTTTTCAAAGCTGAAACAATTTGACTATGGAGCTTTAACCTTTCCCCTGTGTGTGTGTGTGTGTGTGTGTGTGTGTGTGTGTGTGTGTGTGTGTGTGTGTGTGTGTGTGTGTGTGTGTGTGTGTGTGTGTGTGTGTGTGTGTGTGTGTGTGTGTGTGTGTGTGTGTGTGTGTGTGTGTGTGTGTGTGTGTGTGTCCTGGTGCGTAACGTCTGCTTCCCTTGGCAATAGGTGTTCTCAGACATGCATCAGTGACTTGTAACATTTTGGAAAAGTAGCACATAGGCCTACGTACACACATACGGCCACACACACACTCACTCACGCCGCACACCCACCCACATACACACATTCCGGCTGCTGCCCGGGCACAGTTTAACCGTATCAAGGTCTGTGGAAGAACATCACTTTCACGAAAACCACAACACTTTTGGGAAAATGTGACAAAATGAGTAAAAGAAAGCCCTCAAAGTGACTCAGGGCGTGAAGTCATGCTCTGGGGGAGGCGCCGTTAATGTAGCATCCACCCCCCACTCTCAAGCACACACACGCCACACACACTCTCACAAACACACACACACACCACACATACATATCCACTCTGACACACACACACCTACTCACCCACACACGCCAAACACACTCACAAACATATATATATACACACACACACACACACATACATATCCACTCTGACACACCCACACACGCCACACACACTCACAAACGCCACACACACTCACAAACATATATGTACATACACACACACACACACCACACATACACATCCACTCTGACGCACCCACACACACGCCACACACTCAGAAACGCACACACACACACATACAATCATCCACTCTGACACACACACACGCCACACACACTCGGCTCTTCATGTGGTCCGTTGACACGGATGACTGACCTTGTGGGGAATGTGGTCAGGGTGACCGGCTTCTTCAGACTGCCGGTAGGACGCCTCCCACCACCTGACCGCTTGCAACCAACTCTTTGGTCCCGCAACCATCAGTGATGTTTAACTCAGTGCTGGAGCGAAATTGCAACATTGCCTTTTAATTGCCCAGGGGTGGAACTCCTTTGCAAATAGCCCAACAAAAAAAAGGCTGTTCAGCAGTTTGGTCTGTGAACTCAGGCTGACGTGTTCAAGGCATCAGGCTAGGAGGGATTTTGACATCCTATACTCTGCAAATCCAGTGACATTTTTTAATCCATTCTAATTTAGTAATACTAAGTAGTTTTCGTCTTTGGTCTTACTGAGTGCTGTTATAGCCCATAGAAGGTGGCAAAGCGAATTCAGAAGTGCCTTTCACCCAGTCACAATTTGACAGACAGCACATTGCCAAACAATTCATTCTGTTTTGTACTCCTGAGGTAAATGTGAGATATGGCCATTTACTCTGTAATGAAGGGCGAATTTCCAGTACAGCTCATCCAGCCTGGTGCTGTGCTGTCTGACACCTTTCAGGCCTGAACATATGCTAGGGGCGTACCGAGTCCTGATTTTTGGGGTTCTGCCAAATACCAAATCCAGTGTCATGGCTACATTTGGCCAAGTCTAAAATGGAATACTGAATCCTACTCCTGTCATAGTGAAGTACTGCTACCCAACACTTTTCTGCTCACAACTTCGATTTTAGCGTACTGCGTTCAGACACCTTTCTGTAATTTCCAGCGTATGGTTTGGTTCAGTCACTGCTTTAAGGATCAGCAGATACTGAACTTTAAAAAGCACAAAAATTGTCCGAATCTGAAATAAGATCCTGGATTCAGTACTTCCTTAGCCATTTCTTATGCAGTCATAAAAACACTTGCTCTCAGCAGTGATGCTGTGTGTCTTGCAGTGACCAGTGCTGTTTGGCACCACTGTCACCTTGAGGGGTCAAAAGTAGCTCCGCATCCTGAAGTAGGCCCCATCTCTGGAGTGTATGGCCTGCACCGCCGACAAATCTGGAGCAGCGTGCATTTCCTAAAAGCCACTCTACTACACGAAAA
>CM050199.1:24507500-24582500 GCA_027475355.1 Coilia nasus
CTAAGATCCCATTGTGGTTCAGCCCATTTTTTGGTTACCAGTCAGCGAACAGAAGGATGGCCTGAATTATGATGTTGAGCGTTATACTCAAATCATTATTAACGTTGGATTATGTGTATTGCATTCTGACATTTGTGATTGGTTAAAGGCAGGCCCAATCGTTTGTAGTTTACAGAAAGTGTCTGCCAACCAGGAAGCAAACGTGTGGAAACGGGATGTAGCCAGACTCTTTGCACGAAGGGAAAGACTCTGGGACACCGGGCTAGATGATGAATGTTTTGGGAGTGGGGGGATGTGACCATGACATCCAGAATGTACAGCACTACTCGGAAAATTACAACATCCTGAAAAAGTGCATGCATTTCTGTAACTCAACTTTAAAGGTGAAATGTTTAAAGGCTCAGGACCCTTTTGCAAGTGTTTTCTATTACTTACTTCTATTACTTAGTGTATGACACTTTGAGCCTACAATACTGAAGCTTTTCGCAGTATTGTAATTTTCTGCGTTTTTGGGTTTGAGGTTTTAATAAGCTGTAAATCATAATCAGCAAAAAAAGCACAAAAAAAAGCTTGAGAACTCTCACTTTGCATGTAATGAATCTATAAAATGTATTGCTTTCCCCTTTTATGTTGGATTGCCTGAATGAAACAACTTTTACAGGATATTCTAATTTTCCAAGTAGTACTGTATACTGCATCCTTGTGAATCCCATCTTCTGATTAAAAAATCAACTCTTAACTTGTTCCGTGACGCTCTTAATTTTCCCCCTGTATATAAATGCGCTCTTTCCGCTCATGCTGGGCTTTATGATGGCGATGATTATGATGGATGAGGAAGGGGAACCGTTTGTCACCTCTGCAACCCCACCACCCCCCTTCCACAAAATTCCACAGTTTTGCCAGTGCCAGGGTGCCTGGCTTTATATTCTGCCATCTTCTTTACTTCTGGGCTGAAACTGCTTAACGATCTTCAGCTGAAAGGAAAGCACAGAACGGTTCTGATTGGTTACGAGTCTCCTGTTAGTAGGACTTAATCATTGCATCATTGCAAGACCAATGAGAAAGGTGGTCCGTTATCTTTAGTGCAAAGGATAGTAGATTGGAAAAAAATGGGCAAGAATATAATAATAATAATAATAATAATAATATTAATAATAATAATAATAATAATCTTGTAGAAAAATCAAGAAAAACATTTCTTGTAGTCCAGTGGCGCCGAACTTGACATTGTGATTCTTGTAACTTTTCATGGTGCTGAACTTCTGTGTTCTTGTGCCCTATGCCCTAACAGCATGTTTGTCCCCTAATCCTAAATCTCATCTAAATCCTAAGACTATCTATCTAAATCCCAAAACTATCCCATTGCATTGGCCACCCTCTTGAAAATACCTGGAAGAAAATGGAAGTCTGCATAGCTCTGTAGTTTATAAACCTCAGATCGGCACATTCACAGATCAAATCAAGTAACATCAAAAATGGTGTATAAGCAGAGACCTATTCACCTTGAGAGTTGAGGGTTGTCACAGTGTTGCATTGCATTGCAGTCACAAGCATGTCAGTCATGACAAAGTCTAAAGGGTGACGAAAAACAACGACGCAACCGAGCTAACGGTAGAAAGAACATGTTTTCTTAATGGTAAAAGCAATATGCTGATCTCAGATGAAGTCTAGTGAATGTTTTAAAACATAATGTTTGTATTCTATTTGTTTAGAGAAGCAATAGCCTAGTCAGTCTGTCAGTCCACAGATGTGGAGAGCATGACTTGACCCCTTTCACATCGGGGATCATGTGGTTATGCCCCATGCGTACGGCCTTGCATCTCCTCGTGGAGCACCCAGCGCCAAGTGTCACTTTAAATGACTGGGAATGCATTGATGGCATGGCACAACAACAAAAAACAAATCACACACTGCATTCCTCACAAACCAGACCCCATTTGCCCAGACACACACACACACACACACACACACAAACACACACACACACACAGAAAACCAAACACACACACACAGAAAACCAAACACACACATACACACACAGAAAACCAAACACATACACACACACACACACACACACACACACACACACACACACACACACACAAACACACACAGAAAACCAAACACACACACACACACAAAGACAAACACACACACACACACACACACAAACCCCCTTGCAAACTGACTCCAATCGCATGACTGCAATCAATAGAGCAGATTTTCCCCCCTCCCTCAAGAGACGCCCAAGCCCCTGCCAGGCACAAAGTGCCAGCTCAGCTCGGAGCTCATGGGCCTTCGGTGCCACGGCCCTCGGCTCGCTCTCTTCCTCCCGCCCTCCCTCCCTCCCTTCGACGTGGGAGGCTTCATGACAGTGGGGTAAGGATCTCGGAGTAAATCTTTGTCCTAATTAGTGGGTGTGTGTCTCCGACCTACCGGCAGCATGTTGATTGCATGTTGGTTTGAAGATACTCGTCTGCCATCCTGTCCAAAAGGGCTCCACAAAGTCGGATCATATTTTTATACCCACTTCTTCCTCCTCCTCCTCGGTATTTGTCATATTTTTAACCCCTACCACAGGAATGAATAGCATGTCCTGGACGAGGTATAGCTGTTTCTCATCCTGGTTCAGAAGGAAATGAAAAGGAATTGATTGTTGCTCATGTTAGATTTTGGGTGCATTAGTGTAGACAGCACACTTGCACTCACGTTCACACTCCGTACACCTCGGGACGCTGGTTTGCCTGCTGTGCGTTTTGTATATAGCCCACAGGTGGAAGGCCCACAGCGGAAGTTACGTGAAGCAGCGCACCTCACAGCATTTCGGACTGATGGTGCGAATGCCTTGGCCTTGTGTGTACTGGAGAGCAGCCTTTGAGTCCTTGTAAGCTAGAATTCCTGTTTTGTTTCGTTTTTCGCTTTGTGTTGGGATTTGTCACTTCGAACTTCATCTTTTTAGAAAACTTGAACTACCAACTGGGCTGTAAGCAACAGTTGCGGAAAACAAATAGCATAATTCTCCAAGTCGTAATCTTACAGGTTTGACATCCCTTAACCCATCGGTTGAGCTGATGTTGGGTTAATTTTCTACCAATTTCTAACTTGTGTAAGGTGTTAAAGTACTCAGCAGCAGCACACTGCTTCCACATGTCAATAGTTTGGTGTATATTAAACATATTTGCATCAGTAATGCACAGTTATAGTAGTTTGGGGTAATGAGATTCCCATCAGGTTTATACACATTTCAAGTGTTTCTCAGTAAAGATTGCTTATTCAAATGACTAAAACGCGCATTAACAAATTAAATATTAAACAAAAACCCAGTTATGGTTGACTTTTTTCCTCCTCTCATCAGACACCTGAATTAATGTGTTGCTCAATTTCTCATGGGGTTGGTTTCTAGGCATTAGGGTCAGAGTGGATGATGTCTGGTCTGAAGAGCCTTAAAAAGCCTGCCTCAGGTGTGGTGGGATGCCAAAACCAACGCTGGCCTCATGCACATCCCATCATCCTTTGCACTTCTCACCACCAAGCCAGCACCACTTTTCCTCAGTCGCTCATCGTCGCCATCTCGTCTCTCGTTTTTTTCCCAAAAAGAGCGAATGTCTGTGGAAAATTACCCCCACAAGATTTCGTTCCCTTCTCCCCTTGGTGTGATGTCATCTCCAGAGGCTTTCTGTGTCATGCAGTGGCTTCCAGACTGTTTTTTAATGTAGCTTTTACACACCCTCCGGACGGCCAGTAACTACTTTTTACTCAAAACCTCTCCTGTCTCCCTTCTCTCTCTCTCTCTCTCTCTCTCTCTCTCTCTCTCTCTCTCTCTCTCTCTCTCTCTCTCTCTCTCTCTCTCTCTCTCTCTCTCTCTCTCTCTCTCTCTCTCTCTCTCTTTTGTATATATATATCTTTCTTTGTCTCTCTCTCTTTCCCTCTGCCTCTGTCAGTCCCCCCCTCTTTCCTTTTCCTTCTCTACCTCCATCTCCATCTCTCTCTCTCTCTCTCTTTCTCTTGTTTGTTTTGTCTCTCACCATAGCAGGGGAAAAAAGGACAGAAGAAAGCCCGTCCTATTACCAAGCCATAAATCGCCCCATTACCTATCTGAATAGGTAGGCTGTGCTGGAAGGCTAATGAAGTTAAACGCTGAAATAAATTTGCCGGCTTATGCCTACGAGTGCCCAGCTAATTGGCAACGGCACAATTCCCTTCCTAGTGCCCCCCCTCTTAAAAGAGCCCACTCCTGACTCACTGTTTCCAGTAGTGGACTTATGTAATTCCGAGCAGCTTACAAATGTAAAACAACATCGAGTAGTTGACCCCTCGCGACCCCAGGAATGCAATTGGAGTGAGTCAGAGATTGGCCTGTCGTGCGTCGAGCTCTTCAGGGATTGGCTGATGTGCTTCAAACTCTTCAGAGATTGGTTGCTGTGCTCGGAGCTCTTCTGCAGCGAGGGCTAGAAGGAGACTGGAGTGGGTGGAACGAGCAGCAGCAGCAGCAGCAGAGGAAGAAGGAAGGGGGCAGGGGTGGAAGAAAGGAGATGAGGAGGAGGAGGAGAAGAAGAGAGAAGGAAAGGGAGAGGGGGTGCAAGAAAAGATATGAGGAGGAGGAGGAGAAGAAGAGGAGAGAGGGAAAGAAAGGGAGATGAAGAGGAGGAGAGAGAGAAGGAAAGGGAGAGGGAATGCAAGAAGGAAGATGAGGAGAAGGAGTGAAGGGGAGAGAGAGAAATAAAGGGAGAGGGGGTGCAAGAAGGGAAAGGAGGAGGAGGGGGGGGGGGGAGGAGGTGGTGGTGGAGGAGAAGAGGAGAGAGAGAAAGACAGGGAGTGTTGGTGCAAGAAGGGGCATGAGGAGCAGGAGGAGAAGAAGATGGAGGAGAAGAGGAGGAGAGGGAAAGACAGGGAGTGTTGGTGCAAGAAGGGATATGAGGGGCAGGAGGTGGTGGAGGAGAAGAAGAGGGGGAGAAATGGAAAGGGAGAGGGGGTGCAAGAAGGGAGAGGGGGAGGAGGAGGGCAAGAAAAAAAAGAGTGTTTGTGTGGTGCAGAAATTTATGACCGTCTTCCTCACCCTGTCACTTCAGCCATGACAAAGATGAGTGTGTGTCATTAAGTTTTGAGCGATTTCTTTTAAAAGCTCTGCAGTAGACACTTGAGGTGGGCAGTGTTGCGATTTTGTAGCTGTCTGAAGTCATTCCCTAACATGAATTCTGCAGTGCTGCAGTACTTTATTTAAACCATCTATTTTACTTTAACCATCCTCCTCCATCCATTTATTATACTTTATTTAAACCATCTTAAGCATAAGGGTGGGTTTGTGGTTGGTCGAAGAATGTATCTCAACAGCAGATTCTTTTTATGATGATGTATATAAAGTCATAGTATATGAATGTGACAAGAATATGCCAGATTAAAGAGATGGGTATTCAGGTGGTGTTTAAAGTGCATGATAGATTTTACAGTTTGAGGTGAAGTGAATCCCATGTTTTTTAAGTTGGTGAAAACTCGTCTCACCTTATGTGTTTGAAATATATTACTATGCTTTTGAGAAGATAAAATGCCACTCAGCCTTGTCTGTGTCATTAACTGTACTGTCAGCTAGTCCGCTCTCACCCAAACATACTTTTGCTGATGGTGGGCCAGCGAGAACAGATGCATTCTGAGTTTTTCGAGCTTTCAGAGATATTTAAAGGAGAACTTCGGTGTAAAATGAAAATTGGCATGTTAAAACATCATACCGAGTTGGTATGTGTACTGAGGAGCAAAAATGATTTAGCCTGTTGCATTCAGAGTTTAACTATTTTTTTAATCGTTTGACCCAGAAGGCTAACAATGGAAGTGGTAGGTGCCCTTAGACAAAGCATGACGACTACGCTATTTTAAACCATTAAAACAGCTTGAAGAAACTCCACACTCCATCGGTAGTACAACAAAGGCTATGGCATTCAAAACAAAGCACTGAGAATATTGTAAATGTACACGTTTATTTAAAAAACTGTTCTTACATGCAGTAGTTTGCTGTTGTTTCTCGTCACCGCCATGATGAAAGTCCAAACAAGTCGATTGTACTACCTCTCCTCCTATTCTTCCTGCTGGTTTGTTTTCGTCAATCAACTTGTGCGGACTTTCACCATGGCAGCGACGAGAAACTACAGCAAGGTACTGCCTCTCAAAAAAATGTTTTATTAATAAATTTTGTGTGGACTTACAAAGTTCTCAGTGCCTAATTCAGGGTATGTCAGGGTATTTGTTGTACTACCGATGGAGTGTGGAGTTTCTTCGAGCTGTTTTAATGGTTTAATAATAGCGTAGTCATCATGCTTCGTCTAAGGGCACCTACCACTTCCATTGTTAGCCTACTGGGACAAACGATAAAAAATAGTTAAACTCTGAATGTAACAGGCTAAATCAATTTTGCTCCTCTGTACACATACCAACTCGGTATGATGTTTTAACATGGCAATTTCTATTTTACACCGAAGTTCTCATTTAAAGAGACAACAGCAGGACCAGCAAAGCCAATGACTGACTGTTGAGGTTAGGTGTAGGAATGTGCGCCGCCATGATAAAAGTCCACATGAGTCGATTGACGAACACGAACCAGCGGGAAGAATAGGAGGAGAGGTAGTATAATCGACTTGTTTGGACTTTTGTCATGCCGGCGACAAGAAACTACAGCAAGGTACTGCCTGTGAAAACTGTTTTATTAATAAACATTTTGTACACTGGCAAAGTTCTCAGTGCCTCATTTTAAATGCCAGGGACCTTTGTTGTACTACCGATGGATTGTGGAGTTTTTTCAAGCTGTTTTAATGGTTTTAATAATAGCGTAATCTCATGCTTTGTGTAAGGGCGCCTACCACTCCCATTGTTATTTTTGTTCCAAGAAGCTGGGAAAAACAGTAAAAAATGGTTAAGTTCTGAATGCAACAGGCTAACTCAATTTTGCTCCTCAGCAAACATACCAACTCGTATGATGTTTTAACGTGGCAATTTTCAGTTTACACCGAATTTCTCTCCTTAACTGTTGAACTGGCTACTGAATATCACCCTGATTCTGTGCAGCACGACGTCTCCTTGGCTAATTAGACGTGTGGCCTTAGCCTCAGACCTGACCTTGAATCATCTCGCAGTGAAGCTGAGCACCATTTTCAGAAGGTCATAGAAGCTCTGTTCTTGCAACCTGAAATCACCTGTGTAGACACACACACAGGACACTGCATGGCACTGGTTACTTGAAGGCTTTCAGGCAGACCATAGACTAATGATTCCCTCAGAGGGCCGGTTTGTGAAGGACAGAGCTGAGGTTTAGTGCAGTGGGTGTGGTGATATGAGGGTGTGAAGTTGTTTTTGTGTTTTTCTCTTTTTGGCTATGATTTTTCTTGCCAAGTAGTGTTACAAATGCTCATACTCTCTCACTTGTGCTTTTACTACTCTCTTTCTTTCTTTCTCTTTCTTTCTTTCTTTCTTTTCTTTCTTTCTTTCTTTCTCTTTCTTTCTTTCTTTTTTTCTTTCTCGTCACTTCTGATGGCTGTTTATTGAGGCTTAGGCAAACTCCACTGACAGGGTGTGCTTTCTTTCTTTCTTCTTTCTTTCTTTCTTTCTTTCTTTCTTTCTTTCTTTCTTTCTTTCTTTCTTTCTTTCTTTCTTTCTTCTTTATTATTTATTTATTTATTTATTTTTCAATTTCTTCTTCTTTCTTTCTTGTTCTTTCTCTTTCTTTCTCCCTTACCCCCCCCTCTCTCTCTCTCACTTTTCCATGTCCAGCTTGTGTTTGCCCCTGTGCCTCTGTCCCTCTGTGTAGATTCCTGAGGTCATTAGGCAATTTGGTGGCGAGCCCCATGCCAAGCCCCATGCCAAGCCCCATGCCAAGCGCACCCTGTCAGCGGAGTTTGCCTGAGCCTCAATAAACGGCCATCAGAAGTGACACAGAACAAGGTCAATTAAAAACAACAAAAACAGCGGCCCACAGCAACAAGAGCGACATCGTTTGACTTTTATTTAGATCTACTGTGACACTCGTGGAGGGCCGTTGCTCTTTCAAGTTTTCTCCCCTGTTAATGAAGACAAATTCCCTTTTCCTGTGTAGGAAATAGGAGGACATTGTTGGATTGGGCATCTATTTTTATTGTGGCGAGGCTCTTTGCTGAAAGCTGTAACAAAAGTGTGTGTTCCTGTTTGTCAGCTTATTTCAAATAGCCTTCCTCAGGTTTCTTGAACGTGTGTTTTGCTTGGATATGATAAAAGAGTGGTTTACCAAGTGTGGTCAGAAATATGCCCTGACTGTGTGTGTGTGTGTGTGTGTGTGTGTGTGTGTGTGTGTGTGTGTGTGTGCGTGTGTGTGTGTGTGCGTGCGTGCGTGTGCGTGTCAGTGTCAGCGTGCATCTTGGTGTTCTTGGTGGTCCAAAAGCTGTCCACTGCTTTTAACCCTGATGTGCTGCCTGAAATGTAAGTGGGGAGATTAGTACTCACTCTGTCCTTTCAGTGCTCACATGGTGCCCTTGGTGTAGCACTTTGGTGTAGCATCACCTTCACACACACACACACACACACACACACACACACACACACACACACACACACACACACACACACACACACTCACACACACACACACACACTTTCTCTCCCACACACACACACACACACACACACACACACACACACACACACCAGAATTGGCATGCAAGGAATGGTTGGCGCATACACAGAATGAATGAGCTGAGTGCGCAGGTCTGTCTCTGCAGGCCACTCCGCTCTGTGATCCATCAGTGAGGGGAGGGAGGGAGGGGGGGCAGGGATACCCACATAGAAGAGCTCCAAACCTTTGCATTTAGGCAGTACCCACACACATTGTTTTTCTGTGACAAAAAAAAAAAAAACACTTATAAAAGTTGTGCATCTTTTGTAATTCTAACTTATGTTCACCTGTAATTAATTTGGGCCAAAACTGATTATTCAAACGATTATTTTGTTTTCCTCAGTAACATGCTTCATTTATTGAAAATGTATTCAAAAACATTTCGAAAAAACATTCTTGTACCTTCAGATTTTCCCTAATACCTTTCTTCGTAAACATTACTAAGTCTCCTTTGATGTCTAATGTACAAACAGTAGAAATGTCTAATATATACATCTAATGTACAGTACAAACAGTAGAAAATAATTAGGACAAAAGCATTATTGCCCTCGATTTTATTTGTTTTGAGATCGTTTGGCCCTGAAATCACGATTAGAATTCGATTAATTGAGCAGCCCTACTCTCTTGCACCCTAATCCATGGCTGAAGTACCAGGGCATATACCCCTACGTTGCTCTTGGGACTCCCCCTGTACCTAATTCACTGTAAGTCGCTCTGGATTACATTACACTTAGCTGATGCTCTTTTTCAGAGCGACGTACAGTTATTTAGGGTTTCAGTTACAGTCCCTGGAGCAATGTGGGGTAAGATGCCTTGCTCAAGGGCACTTCAGCCATGGATGAAGGTGCAGGAGACCACTAGTTTACTCCCCCACCCGCATTCTTCCTACTGGAACGGGATTCGAACCTGTGACCCTCCGATCCCAAGACCAATTCTCTAAACCACTAGGCCACAGCTGCCACAGATAAGCTTGATTAGAGCGTCAGCTAAATGTAATGTAATGTGTTCTGTGCTCTCCAGAGATCAGATGGTCTTCTAAAGAAGCCATGGGTAGCTGCTGTAGCTGTCCTGACAAAGACTCCATTCCAGACAACCATCAAAGCAAATTCAAGGTAAACATTTCCTCTTTCAGTCTGTCTTTTTTATCAGGGTTCCCACGGTCATGGAAATCCTGGAATTCAAAATATAATTTTCCAGGCCTGGAAAAGTTATGGAATTTTGGAAATTCACTGAAAGTTTTGGAAGTCATGGAATTTTAGTTTCTCCCTAACGCAACTACAGCATTCTGTGAAGTTATCATTAGACCTTTAGAGTTGACAGTAAATGCCTTGGCGGTATTTTGAATGTTAAACATTTCATATTTAGCCCTAAAAGTATGCTACATTCTACACACTTAAGGTGCCATGGAGTCATGGAAAATTCACTTTAGGTCATGAAAAAGTCATGGAAAAGTTTTGAAATTGTGTCAGTGGAAAAGAGTGGGAACGCTGTTTTATTTTATTTGACCTTCTCTTCCTGTTTCCCTCTCTTATATCTAACTCACTGCAGTTGTAGAATCATTGTGTGCATTGTGTATCTGTGAGACTGCACATTTTTGCTGCTCTACGTTAAATACAAATTGCATATACTGCAGTATTTCCAGCATATGAACATTTCAAGATATATGTGCTATTTTACCTTAAATTATATTAGCTATATCACCCAGCCCTTGTGAATGCAGTGCCTTTTAAAATCTAATCCTCTGCTTGTGACCCTCCTCCACAAGAACTACAGCCAGGGACAGACATACCAGGGTTAGAAAGTTGGAAGTCCTGCCACAAAATGTGTCCCATCCAATTCACTGAACCAACTGACCCTATACAGGACTGCCTTTTAGCCAGGTAGATGATCTAAGCAGTGAAAGTGCCTGTTTGTTAAGAGCAAAATACATGGCAGGACTTTTACTTTCCCTACCCAGTTTGTCCACTTCTGGCCTCTGCTTTTGGCCCTCACAAGGATGACTACTGACCAGAGGAGGCTCTTCCATTGAGGAAAGGGAGGACCATCCTCCCTTACATTTTAAAGAAGAGCAGAATGTATGAATTTTATAAATTCTAATATATACATTTCAAAATTTTATTGTCTAACCTGACTAAATCGCGATACAACTGCTATTTTCACACTTAGAATACACAAAAACCGTCTCTTTATTTCAAAGTACCGACAGCGACCCCTGCCGCCATTAGAAATTACTGTACGGAGGACAGTCCTCCTCAACGCCTCATTGAAATGCATTATACCCCCCTAGGCGGCTCGTGAAACTCATGTTTTAACATGGGAGTCAAGGGCAGTAGAGGAGGACTGTCCTCCGTTCCAGTCTAGCCCATATATAGTCACTGGTCTAGCAGAAAAAAACTCAATTTCGCGCCCAAACTCAGTGAACCAATAAGGCTGGCTTCGCAACCATCAGTGACGCAATGTTTCAGAATCTTGACCCACTCAGATCGGTGTCGGGCAGAGTCATTCAGTCACACTGGAAGACGTGTCGTACGGATGAGAATGTGTTGAGGTTTGCAATAAAATACAATGGAACCCAATGATATTGTCCATGTTTTATTAAATTCTCCGTTTCATTCTCTGGACTACGCCGAGAAAGTCAGGGTGAAAAGTGCAGGAAGGCCACTTCCAAAAATCGCCATCAAAAAACAAAACGGTAAGGTGTCTGTCGTCAATGCCACATGGTATGAACGGTACAAATGGCTTACTGCTAGCAGTACAACCAACCGGCTATATTGCTGGCCTTGCCTGCTAATGGGCAAATCCCAAACGTGGTCTGTTGAGGGATTTGCAGATATAAAAAATCTCGACAGGGCAACAAAACGGCACGACCAATGTAAAGATCATGTCGGTGCCGCAATTCGGTTGGGATTGCTGGGTAGGATGCCAATAGATCAGGTTGTGGATGAGGGTGTACGATTGCAAAATACACAGCATAATGCAAAAGTACGCTGAAACAGAGACACTTTGAAGCGTCTGATCGATGTCACTGCTCTCCTGGGAATGCAAGAATTGTCTTTCAGGGGGCATGTAGAGGGGAGCAATTCCGACAACAAGGGCAACTATAGAGAAGTAGCGGAGTTGGTACCACGATACGACCACGTTCTTGCAGAACAAATGTCTTCGTCTTTGTTTACCGGCATGTCCAAAACCATCCAAGACGACCTGATTTCTGCAGTAGCCAAATCAGTTAAAAACGAAGTACAAAACGATTTGCACCAGGCCCCCTTCTCCTCTTGGCAGCTTGATGAAACAACTGACATAAGTTGTCATTCGCAGCTCTCTGTCATCGTCTGATATGTTGACCATCAGGGAGGTATTCAGGAACGTTTTCTGGGCTTTTTTAACGTATCGAGCGGGCGAGATGTGCAGTCGTTGTTCGACTTTGTGAAGAGTGAGATGTCAGGGTTCAAATTAAGGGAGAAACTCTTCGCACAGACTTACGATGGTGCTGCAGTCATGGCCTCGGATCTTAATGGTTTGCAGGCTAAAGTAAGAGAAGTGGCCCCTAGTGCAACATTTGTCCACTGTTATGCCCATCGCTTAAATCTGGTTTTAAGTCAGGGCGTCAAGTTTATCCCCAAGGCCAAAGTGTTTTTTGCACACCTGTCTGCCTTCACGTCTTTTTTCTCTAAATCCAGCAAGAGAGTCGCAATGCTCGAGGAAATTGGTTGTGCCAGAATGCCTAGAAATGCCCCAACACGTTGGAATTTCAACTCCAGGGTCGTGAACACAGTTGCCTCAAATTATGACAGATTGATTGAGACGTTCAATCGCATCGTCGATCATCCATCTATGGATGATGAAACAACATTTTTGGCTGATGGATTGAGAGCTAAATTGGAGGACTTTGATTTCATGTTTTTGCTTTATACGTTCGAGGAATTGTTTTCACACACTGACGTTCTATTCGACATCTTGCAAAAGAAATCCATGGATGTTTCTTTTTGCATGAGGCGCATAGAACATCTAATGCAAGTCCTGGATGAGCTAAAATTAGACAGGGCATTCAACAAAATATACAGTCGAGCTGCGATGTTGACCCAGGACCCAGAGCTAGCACACCGGAGAAAAAGGAGGCAGGGTCAGCAGGATCAACATGAAGTGTACAAAACACTCTATGATTCGATTTATGACAGTATCAGGACGCAAATCACTCAGCGCTTTCAACATCTTCGCCGCCTGCAATTCATGGAGCTTTTAAATGAGGAAAAATTCAACTCGTTCAAATTACAATTCCCAATGCATGCGCTGGCAGACCTATCTGAGACGTATGGTCACCTCTTTGACGAGGTTAAACTAAAAACAGAGCTGCAGCATTTTTACACTGATCCAGAGCTGCATTCCACCCAAAAGCTATGTGATGCCATTCAGTTCATGAAATCCAGTGGCCTCGATGAAGCAATGCCTCAGCTCTACAGACTTAAGTGTCTGATTGCCACGATCGGTGTCACTTCAGCAGGGGTTGAGCGTAGTTTTTCATGCCTGAAACGAATAAAATCATACACAAGAAACACAATTGGACAGGGCAGACTGGCAAATTTAGCCATCATGTCAATCGAAAAAAAAAAAACCTAAAGTCCCTTAAAAAAAAACCTCAATGGTATGATCAGGTCATCGACAACTGCAACGCAGACAACCAGGAGAGTCGATTTCTTTTACAAGTAGCCTAATTCTGATCTGACAGACTACATCTGGCCAACGAGCGCCTAAACGGCGATTTACGCACCTAGACTACTTCTGGACCATCCATTATCAGTTACAATGTTATAATAGTTCTTACACGTTCTTGTTGATATGTTCTTGTTTGCGCCCGGTTATACGATTAATGGATGTCTCAGAACGTAGACTAGTGTTTGCTTGAAAACTATAAACAAACTATAAACTATATATAAATTCTACCAATTTGGCTTGTGCTCACCTTTGATCAAGGGCGTAGAATGGACGGAGGTGTCGCGTCCCCACCCGCATCCCCAATATCCAGCAATCATTGATTCGTCCCCACCAATAATTTCAGCCCCTCAAAAATAAAACGGCCCGTCAACGTCTCATCATCTCAAAAACGGTTAAATTCTCCACTGAAGTTCCAACAGGTCAAGGCGCGTGAGTTCGTGTGAAGGCAAGGCAAGGCAAGGCAAGTTTATTTGTATAGCGCATTTCATACACAACGGCAATCCAATGTGCTTCACAAAAATAAAAAATAAAAAAATAAACGCAAAGGACAATATATAAAGGCATAAAAGATAAAGTAAGTGTAAAAGCATAAAAGATATAAAAGCATAAAAAACACACAAAAAATAAAAAATAGATTTAGTAAAAATAATTAACAGAAAGCATCTGAAAACAGTTTGGTCTTAAGTCTAGACTTGAAACTGCCAACAGTAGGAGCATTTTTAATGTCTTCTGGAAGTCGGTTCCAGAGCTTTACAGCATAGCAGCTGAAAGCTGCTTCACCACATTTTGTTCTAACAGCAGGTTCTACCAACAAATTTTTATGACGTGATCTCAGAGACCGAGTTGGTGCGTATAACTGAAACATATCCAATAGGTAATTGGGTCCCATCCCATTTAATGACTTAAACACAAGAAGCAATGCCTTAAAGTCAATTCTATAACTTACTGGGAGCCAGTGCAGGGACCTTAAAACTGGAGTAATGTGGTCAGATCTTTTTGTTCTTGTAAGAACCCTTGCTGCTGCATTTTGGATCAGTTGAAGCTGTTTGATGGTCTTTTTAGGAAGGCCTGTGAAAAGGCCATTACAGTAATCAACCCTACTGGAAATAAAGGCATGTACAAGTTTTTCTAGATCTTGTTTTGACATAAGACCTCTGAGTTTAGCAATGTTTTTTAGGTGATAGAATGCAGATTTAGTGATTGCTTTCATGTGACTGTTGAATGTTAGTTCACTGTCAATAAAGACACCAAGATTTTTAACAGTATCTTTTGCTTTAAGCCCCTTAGTCTCAAGAGCAGTGGTGATCCTACGTCTGTCTTCCTTTTTCCCAAATACAATTACTTCAGTTTTATCTGCGTTCAGCTGAAGAAAATTGTGTGACATCCAGTTGTTGATTTGATCGATACACCCACAGAGAGACTCAAGGGGGGTATAGTCATTGGGTGACAGAGCTAAGTAGACTTGGGTGTCGTCAGCATAACTATGGTAATTGACTGAGTTGTTTTTGATGATTTGCCCAAGTGGAAGCATATAGAGGTTGAATAGTAATGGTCCAAGGATTGACCCCTGTGGGACACCGCAGTTCAAGGACATAGATGCTGAAGTACAGTTTCCAATAGCAACAAAAAAGCTCCTTTGTTGTAAGTATGATTTTAACCAATTGATAACTGTACCAGTGAATCCAACCCAATGTTCCAGTCGATGTAATATGCAGTGATCAACAGTGTCAAAAGCTGCACTAAGGTCCAGTAACACCAAGACTGATGTTTTACCAACATCAGAATTAAGACGTATATCATTTATGACCTTAATAAGAGCTGTTTCAGTGCTATGATTGGCACGGAAACCTGACTGAAACTTATCAAAACAGCTATTTGATGTAAGAAAGGCAGTTAATTGATTAAAAACTATTTTTTCGATTATTTTTCCAATAAATGGTAAATTGGATATGGGCCTGTAGTTATTAAGCACTGAACTATCAAGGTTATTCTTTTTCAGTAAGGGTTTTACAACTGCATTTTTTAAAGAGGAAGGAAATATGCCAGTCTGTAGTGATGTATTTATAATCTGAAGTACATCAGCTGATATAAGATGAAGAACAGATTTGAAAAAATTTGTGGGCAAAATATCCAATATATTGTACGGTTTTTTCAAGGGTTTCATAGTCAACTAAGTCAAATGTTGGCATTAGGTTGAGGTCCCCTCTCTCTACAGCCAGTGGTTCCAGATTTTGAGCTATTTGCAATTGGGAAGCTATAGTCAGTCGTATTTTATCAATTTTTCCTTTGAAAAAAGATGCAAAGTCATTGCATTTATTAACCGAGGAAAGCTCAGGAGGCAGCTGTGATGAGGGATTTGTTAACTTCTCAACAGTAGAAAATAGCACACGGGCATTGTTGATATTCCTATTTATGATGTTTATGTGTGAAACTTGATTTGGTGTTATATCCTAATTTGTTTAGCATTAGACAGGCACAGGCTTTTTTGCACAGGCGCATATGAATTGTTATAGGTGATATCGTGGATAATTTCGTTTATTTCGTTCATTTAAAAACTGAAACTCGTATGGATTCATTGCACACAATATGAATTATTGCAAGCCTAATACAGAAAATTACAATATTACTTCAGACAAAATAAAAAAGGATTTCTAATTCAGAAATGTCAACCTTCTGAAAAGTATGTATAGCCTATCACTGTTGCTTTACATTATACATGCTCACGTCACTTCTGCCGCCGCCGCCATTACTGCCTAACATTGTTGTACCTTCCGTCCTCCCCTACTTTTTCAACCACCAGTCGCCACTGCTACTGACCACTCGGGCAGCCCTCCCTCAGAGGCATGGCACAAACATGACCTGCCTAATAGCCCCGGGGGTGTGTGTCATGTGACTTTCGGGTGTAGCAACAGTTCCAACAGTTGACTGATTGTTGTCATATTTCGGCCATGGCGCATCATTATGTACTTTGGCCACTTTAAGTCTCCCTGCATCGCTCGGCGGCACAAAGCCTCTCCTGTGTGGAGACGGGGGCCCCGTGTGTCAAACACTGTCTACCATCCCAGCTCTCTCATGGACGGCTGGCCTCTCATGGCTGTTGCCATACGTCCACACAGGAATCATGGGTAATTACCTCTCACAGACCCCACTAGGCCAAGATCGATCTCCCTCTCCATCCATATGTCTCTCTCGTGTCCTACCCCCTTCCCTTGCGCTCTCGCTCTCTCTCATTCGCTCTCTGTCTCTCTCTGTCTCTCTCTCTCTCTCTCTCCCAGTTCACAGAGAAATTACAAAAAACGTCTCACAGTATTTAGAAAATAAAATGGGTTTTAAACATGGGATTTATCATCTCCTAAGAATGTTTTTTTTTTTTTTTAATTCAATTCTCTCTGTCTGTCTCTCTCTCTCTCTTTCTCTCTGTCTCTGCTACTAGACAGGCACAACTAATCAGTAACACATCGTGACTGATAGAAGCTAGTGGACAGAGAAGGTGGACACATGTACTGTATTAGATCTGTGATTGTGTAATGTCAGGTCACTAGCTGTTCTGTGTGTACGGCACTGCTGATGACTTAATTAGTCCCTCAATGGGGGAATACTTGCTGACCCTTTCTTAGGCCATGAATGGGTACATTTACAATTTTGCAATTAACCCATCACACATGTGAGCAGGGGAGCAGTGTGTGGGCAGTGAACGGTACAGTGCTCAGGGTACCTTAGTGGCACTTCTGCGACCCTCCTGTCACAGGTTCGTTACCTTAACTGCCATTGCCCCAAAGGACGCGAGACAGAGTTACTCTGCTAGACAGAGTAATAAGTGTGTTCTGATAGTGCGGGGTTTAGGGCGCATCCACTTTTGCTGTAGCACAAGTGGTACTGATGATGGGCTTTTGTATAAAAAAAAAAAACATTGTTTATAACAAATAAGATTTTAAGTTCAAAGATAAGAAATAAAAAGGATGTTCAATAACAAAACTTACAAAGCGTCCAATGTGTTAAATAAAACTGACAATCATTGCCTGTGTGTGTGTGTGTGTGTGTGTGTGTGTGTGTGTGTGTGTGTGTGTGTGTGTGTGTGTGCGCGCATGTGTGTGTGTGTGTGCAGGTGATAAATGTGGACGACGACGGTAACGAGCTGGGCTCCGGCGTGATGGAGCTGACGGAGGAGGAGCTGATTCTGCACACACGCAAGAGGCACGCGGTCAGATGGCCCTACCTGTGCTTGCGGCGCTACGGCTACGACTCCAACCTCTTCTCCTTCGAGAGCGGACGCCGCTGCCAGACCGGCCAGGGTGAGCCTCATCTCTCCATCTCTCCATCTCTCTATCTCTCCATCTCTCTATCTCTACATCTCTACTCTTTCACCTCTGTCTCTCTTTTATCTCTCTCCTCTCATCCCTCTGTCTCCCTTCCTTTCTCTGCCCTCTGTCATCCATGTCTCTCTCTCTCTCTCTCCATATCTCTCTCTCTATCTCTCTCTCTGTCTGTTGCTGCCTCTCCAGCTCTCTCTCCCTCTCCCTCTAATTCTCATCTCTACTCTTCTCGCATATGTTGAACATGTTTTTATTTAAAATCTTTTCATAATTTCTGATGACACGTCAGGACGATCATATGATTGTGTGCTGTACATTTCTTTCATATAGCAGTTGTAAGTAGTAAGTCAGGCATAGGCTACAAACTGTTGAAACCATGCCAGTTCAAGCAGTGAAAATATCTGACGATATGAACTGAAGGCCATATTGACTTGCCCTAGTTCATCCCCCACGCCCCATATCACTTGTCTGTACACTACTTTTCCCCCCTGTTGAATCTTTATCTCGTGTTTGCATGACAAAAACTGTGAATTCCTGATTTTGTAAACAAAGCCGAGAAGAGCAGCAGAAATGACATACGGTGGAAAAAACCAATTCTTGTGGTTTATTGCCCTGTGCTTCACACAGGTTTTTATTGGTTTCTCTGTCTCGATAGATCTTGTTTATTCTCATAAACACAGACACACACACACACACACACACACACACACACACACACACACACACACACACACACATCCATACCCCTCCCCCACGCACACCCACCAGTAAGACTATACATACACACGCGCACACATATGCCACGCACACTCACACACACACACACATCCATAGCCCTCCCCCACGCACGCCCACCTGTAAGACTACACACACACACACACACACACACATGCGTATGCCACGCACACTCACACACGCACACACACACACACATGCATACCCCTCCTACCTGTTGCCATGTTTGAGATTGGTGCAAATATATTCCAGAGGTGCAGATGTTTCCTTGTTACACGCTGTGTTTCAGTCCCTTGTCCGTCAAGGTTAACATAGCCCCTTTGCACAGTATCACTTTTAACGCCACTGTGCACTTTGACCCCATGCTAACCAGACGACGAGGTCCCAGTCTCTGGTGCTCGGTAAGTCCAGGCCCCCCACGTGAACCCGGAACCTTTCCTCTCCGAACCCTGTTTCCCTTCTGGCCGCAATACTGCAGCGCACAGTGCAGTATTGCTGTTCTCAATCATCCAGGGGGAAGGTTGATTATACCGGAGAAACACCCACTCCCCATGCCTTTTTCTGTTTTGGTTTAGAGTGTTTTTTTAGATGGTAAAATGTTGGTGTGTGTGCTGATTTTGATGTGGTGCTGTGTGTTTTGGAGTGTATTTTCTATTTGTATAACTGTTTATTTCCTGATGTTGTTCATTGTCACCCCCCCCCCCCCCCTCCCATCTCCTTCATATCCTCAGTGCTGTAAGTTCTGGTAGTTTTGACCCATTGTTGCCAAGTCAGGTTACATTAAAGCAGAAATTCGGTGTAAAATGAAAATTGACATGTTAAAACATCATACCGAGTTGGTATGTTTTCTGAGGAGCAAAATGGATTTAGCCTGTTGCATTCAGAACTTAACTATTTTTTACTGTTTGTCCCAGAAGGCTAACAATGGAAGTGGTAGGTGCCCTTAGACAAAGCATAAAGATTACGCTATTATTAAACCAATAAAACTTGTTTGGACTTTCATCATAGTGGCGACGAGAAACAACTGCAAACTACTGCATGTAAGCAAGTTCTCCTTTAAACACCTAAAGGGTTTAGCGTTTGTTTTTATGTTTGTTTTCATGTTTGTTTTTGTCTCTGTTTGTGTGTGGATGTTCATCATTGGCAACAGTGTTAAGTGTGTGCCATGCTCATGACTGATCCTATCTACACCCCTCCCACCCTTCCCTTCTCCCACCCTTTCTCTCTATCCCCCTCTCCCACCCTCTCTCTCTCCCCCTCCCCTTCTCTGTCCCTCTCACCTGTTCTTGCGCTCCCTCTCCTTTTCTCTCTCTCTCTCCCTCCATCTCTCTTTTTCCCTGTCATCTGTCTTTCTTTCTTTTTCTCTCTCTGTCGCTCTCCTCCTGCCCTCTCTCCTGTCGCTCTCCTCCTGCCCTCTCTCCCGCTCTTTGCCCCTCCCCTCTCTCTCTCTCTCTCTCTCTGTCTCTCTGTCTCTCTCTCTCTCTCTCTCTCTCTCTCTCTCTCTCTCTCTCTCTGTCTCTCTCTGTCTCTGTCTCTCTCTCCTTTCTCTCTGCAGGTATCTTTGCCTTTAAGTGTGCGCGGGCGGAGGAGATCTTCAACATGCTGCAGGACATCATGCACAACAACAGCATCAGTGTGGTGGAGGAGCCCGTGCTGGAGCCTAGCCAAACCCAAACCCAGGCCGAGCCCGCCACTGAGGTCCCCCGCACCCCACGCACACCCACCAGTAAGACTACACATACACACACACACACACACACACACACACACACACACACACACACACACACATCCATACCCCTCCCACACACACACACCAGTAAGACTATCCATACACACATGCACACATATGCCACGCACACTCACACACACACACACACACACACACACACACACATCCATACCCCTCCCCCACGCACGCCCACCTGTAAGACTACACACACACACACATGCATATGCCATGCACACTCACACACGCACATGCATACCCCTCCCCCATGCACACCCACCAGACTACACACACGCATGCACGCACGCACACACACACACACGCACACAACAAGCGCGCATGCACACACACACACATGCTCACTCACTCACTCACTCACTCACTCACTCACTCACCTGCCAGAGACTTGCTTCACAAACACACACACACACACACAAACAGACACACACAGGGGTGCATGCGGCATATTATTTGATGTTGCTCACCATCACCCCCCACCCCTCCCCAATCCCATTGACTGTTTCCTCTCTGCTTTTTTTACCTGTGTTAGTTTTTTTTATTCTTTGCTTATTACCTGGTCTCGCGGAGGGGATTGACCAGGTATTGCAATGACCCTGTCTGTGTGTGTGTCTGTCTGTCTGTCTGTCCGTCCACCTGCAATGACCCTGTCTGTCCACATGGGGCATCAGGTTGCCATCTCTGATTGCGCTTGTTGACTCTCGTCTCTCCTGCAGCTCCAGGTTACTCGGTGCCCACCATGGCCAACGGCATCGGGCGCTACCCCTCGTTCGGCGACGCCTCCTCGCGCCCCTCCAGCCGACACCCCTCGGTGGGCAGTGCCAGGCTTCCCTCTGTGGGAGAGGAGTCCACACACCCCCTACTGGTGTCCGACGAAACGGTAAAAAGAGAGAGGAGTAATCACATATGTCAAAATAGTATATGTGTAATGTGTAATAGCTAATACCATACTGTATGTCTGCCAAATGCTATAACTGTAACCTATTGATTATGGGGCCACCTAGTGTTTGGTTAAGGAAATTGCCCATTGTAACTGTAGAATGATGAATAGTACTATTGTTTACATGGGAGGTAAATATTCTTAATTGGCAAATAAATAAATTCTTACTGCGGAAGCATAGCACTTTACTTATCTCCACAGTGCATTAGTTATGGAGCATTAAAAACATATTTTTATGACAGAGTTTTTAATGTTCGTATGAGTGTGTTAGCTGATCTCAGCTGATTCTCTGCCTTTCTTTTGCTGTAGCCCATGTTCTACTTTGATTTTTTTAAAATGTTATAGCTACCTTTGTCTGCGAAGCACTTTGGGTCAACTTCTGTTGTTTTGATAAAATATGCTATATACAGCACTGGAAAAAATTGAGACCACTGCAAACTTTCCTAAAATCAGCATCTCTACATGTCCAACAGCCATTCCTTTCCAGTGTCAGTTGAATTTTGAATTTGGGAGAAATGTTGTCAGTACTTTACAGAAGAAGACAAAAATGTCACTTTACTCATACATATACCTATAAATAGTTAAATCAGAGAAACTGATAATTTCACAGTGGTCTCTTCATTTTTTCCACAGCTGTATATAAACTGACCTGACTTGACTCCGAGAGTTGATAGTGACTGCATTGTTGCACAAATAGCTTATCTAAATGTCCGTCCCTGTTGTGTGTCTGTGCCTTGCGCTCTCAGGTACACACGTACGTGAACACGACAGGCGTTCAGGAGGAGAGGCGGAGCCGAAGCAGCGTCCACGCCCCTCTTGACCTGCGGCTGTCCAATCCCGAGAGCCTGGGGCCCTCGTCCTCCCTGAGCCTGAGCGAGGCGGCGGAGGGGCGTGTCCTGCTGGAGCCGGAGGGTGTGAAGTTCGTGCTGGGCCCCACCCCCGTGCAGCGGCAGCGGGAGGCGGCACAGCGAGAGGCGTCGCAGTCGTCGGGGGCGGGAGACGCCGAGCCCACAGGTGTCCCCTCCTCTTCCTCCTCCTCCTCTTCCTCCTCCTCCTCCTCAGCCGCAGGTGCAGCTGTAGCTGTCAACGGCTCCACACCGCCCCCTGCTGGCCCGCAGCTCGACTGCGACACGGGCTACGACAGCGACGAGCGCAAGGAGGCGCCGGCCTCAGCCTCGAGCACCGTGACGTCGATGTCGTCGACCACGACTACGTCAGCATCGGGGGCCAAGTCCTCGACGTACAAGCACCAAAACGGCTCGGCCGCCGCCCCTAACCCTAAGCCCATCACGGGACCCGTTCTCCCCACCAAACCAGCCCCGACCCCCACTCCGACTCCGACTACGGCCCCGACCAGCACCAGCGGCACCACGATCAGCACCGGAGCCCGCCGCTGCCGGCCGCCCCTCCCCCTGCCCGACCCGCACAACGCCAACAACTCGGCCCAGCGCCGCACGGCCCTGCTCAACTACGAGAACCTTCCGGCGCTGCCGCCCGTCTGGGAGACCCGCAAGTCCTACGCGGAGGCCGAGGGCGACGAGGAGGACGAGAACGCCTACACGCCAAAGACTCCATCGCTCAACAACGGCTACCACCACCACCACCACCATCACAGCCACCACAGCCACCCGCACCATCACCAGCACCACCCCCACCCCCACCCCCACCCGCTACCGCACACCCCGCACCCGCTCCTGCACCACGGCCTGGACCCGCTGCACAACTACGTCAACACGGAGAATGTGACGGTGCCGCTCAGCGCGCACAAGCCGGACTCGGCGCGGCCCCCCCCGCCGGGACTGCAGCGCCTCCCAGCAGCCCACCGTCTTCAACTTTGACTTTCGGCGGGGGGTAGGGGTGGGGGGGACAGGGGCCGGGCCCGGGCCAGGGGTCGGCATGGGGATGGGTGGGGTCTACCACCCTGAGCCCCTGCGGCAGCTCAACTACATCGAGGTGGAGATGGAGAAGGGCTCCGACTCGAGCGGGCCGCACACGCCCAAGACACCCACCACGCCGCTGCCCCAGACGCCCACGCGCCGCACCGAGCTCTACGCCGTCATAGACATCGAGCGCACGGCGGCCATGTCCAATCTGCAGAAAGCACTGCCGCGCGACGACGGCACCTCACGCAAGACGCGACACAACAGTACTGACCTGCCCATGTGAGCCCCAACTTGACCCCTGACCCCCGACCCCCTCATGACCCCCAAAACAAACCCAACCCAAGCACTGTCTCCAGTTGCACCTTTTTTGTTTGGTTTTTGTTTTATTTTTCCACCATGTCTTATTTTTGTCTTATTTTATATATATATATATATATATATATATATATATATATATATATATATATATATATATATATATATATATATATATATATATATATATATATATATATATATATATATATATATATATAGAAATATATTTACAAGCAGAATTAAGTTTTATGTCTGGAGGAGAGAGGACTGTTTATTTGGTGACCTTAAAAATTTGACTTAAAAAAAAAAAAAAACACAAAGTATCATACGTAAGCAAGATTAAACAAAAAAAAACTAGCTGAATGAACGCCCCTTTTTCACAGCGCTTACTGAAAGGAAGATCACTGTACTGAAAGCATGCCTGCGCTTGGGAGAAGCAGACCCTGGGTACTTGCCATGTAACACACACTACCCTCCTCTTTTTTTAAAAACCTGATGTCATTTCCTCCTTCAAGGAGATTTTCCAGTGCCTCACTTTATAAGGTTTGTTCCCAGTTCTACAGCCCAGCAAGAGTGAAAGAAACCTTGCGGAAAAATGAAAAATACAAAACGGCGACTACGGTACACCATAGAGATGGCTGGTTTTCTTGTTTGAGATTTGAACTGGGCAATGCCTATTCTTCGTTTCTATGTTGCTATTTAAGGTCCACATCTAGGTACACTACAGTCACTTTAGTCTCCTTGGTACAGTACATGCCAAAATGTCATGCCCTCTCGCACAATACAAAATAGCTGGAATCTTTTAATCTAGTGTATCTAGTTTATGCTGGTTTTTACTCAAGGTACTCAGATCGACTGGGCATATATACAGTATACAGATGTACGTATATAAATCTTATTTTCAATGAACGACCCTTTGTGCATGCACGTGTTGAATTTCCTGAAAAGTTCATCGCACTCGCCTCGTAATACCTCGGTCACACAAGTTCCCCTGGACTGGTTGGTTATCGCAGACGGCCAAGTGTCCTTAATGACATTCCTGATTGTATAGAACACAAAAGAAGATTTTGTTTTTGTTTTTTTTAGTTTTGTTTTTTTTTTAAAGATTGTTTACGATACAAAAGGCGAACAGTTTCATAGGAATCTGGATTCCGAGGTGTTCTCCTGTTACGTTTGTTATTGTATCATATTGTAAAATGTATTATATGCTCTAACTTGCATTATTTTTTTCTACCTACCTTTCTAGAGACTACATAAAAATATAGGAATTGTATAAAAGTAGTTAAATAGATATGTTTATTAAGCCAATAAAACAGTAGTGACAAATTGAGAGACCCTTTTGCCAAATCCTTCCTCATGACACGGTGGTCTCGGGGGGGGGAAAAAAAAAATATTTCCCCAACGGGCTATCCACAGCATTATCAAACATTCCAGAATGATCTCTGCGAGTCCATGTATCCTTGCCGTGACGTCGGACTATGCAGTGAGAGGGTGTTTTCATCCCTGTGTTACATACATACATACGCAAGTTCCGAATGGACTCTTTTATTGACATTTCATTTTGACATTGGCTTTTTTCAGGTATGAATATTAGTTTACCAAATGTTTGTATTTTTTTAAAGAAAAGATGAAAAGACATTGTGTATTTTGTGATATTTACATCATTACGTCATACACCATCAGTGCCAACACCCTATTTTTTGTAGCATGGCATAATAATAATTAAAAAAAGGAAAAAACTTAACTCCTGAATGGACTGTTCAATTGTGGAAGTCATCCCTTTTGTGTGTGTGTGTGTGTGTGTGGGTGTGTGTGTGTGTGTGTGTGTGTGTGTGTGTGTGTGTGTGTGTGTGCATGCGTGTGTGTGTAGTCTTACTGGTGGCCGTGCTTGGAGTGCGAGCTTTGGGACAAGGCAGTCACTGCTTGCACAAGAGTTGCAACATCCTGTGATCATACATGTTTTGGAAAAAAAACACGCTACTTTTCTATTGCAGAAATTGTTTTAAACATTAAACATTCAGACATAAAATGTATGAAATGCATTCAAGGCTTTGTGAGGTGCTGCCCATTTTCAGGTGCACATGGAGAACCTCACCACCAGGTGGCAGCGTTTGCACATTGACGAAAAGTTTGTGCTGAAATGAACTGTTTTCCTATGACTGCCATTTGGGGGCAGAGTGCATTTTGTAGTTGAACAGAAAGAGTTGCTTTTGAAATGTGAAATTATGCATAAACCTCTTCAGAGGAGTTCTTGAGAATATATATTTTAACAATAATGGTTTTTGCATCACCATAGGCAAGCACTGAAATACTCTAATGGTAATGTCATAGGTGTGTGTGTGTGTGTGTGTGTGTGTGTGTGTGTGTGTGTGTGTGTGTGTGTACATGTAATGGACTGTGTAATCTCGTTATTTAAAAAAAATGAACAGGAAGAGTCACAGACGATCTCAACATCACATCCTGCTTCTCTGGATAATATTTCTTTCCCTTTATGGTAAGACCAGCAGTATTCCTATTTCCGCCTTCTAGTTCTGCAATCATGTAGTGACCTTTTCTGTCAGAGGAGGATAAGGAGATGGGAGACGGATGGAGAAAGGGATGGTATCATGCCAAGCTAAAGACCCAAGGGCATGTGGGTAGAGGGATTTGAATGCCATGTATTTAAAGATTCGCTGTACCAGTGCTTATGTGTGTATTTTGTAATGACCACATAGAGACCCACTCTTTCTAAATAAAACAGGATCCTGTCTGGTGTCGACCAATGGCAAGCTTTAATGCATCTGGTTTTGAATAGTGTAGGTATAGGTAGGCATTTTGAATTGATACAGGTAAGTCATAGACCTTGCTTATAGTCTATCTCATCATGTTTTAATGGGGAGGGGGATTCCAGAGAGTTTAGGCAGTCACCAGATTATGTTCATTTTGTAATGAACCAGGTGGGTATTCCAGGTATGTGATTTACTCACTAACCCAGATAAGTTAGCTTAGAGTAAGCTGTAAACCTCCTCAAGAAGGAGTCAGGTGGTTTCATTCTCCCATGAAAACAAATTCACAGATTAGGAGGTTTACCACTTGCTCAGATCAATATTTCCAGGTAAGTGACTAAACCTGCTTTCTCAAATCCCCCCAGGTCTCTGAGTAAACTTCCTAATAGAAGAGCCGTACAGCTTGGTCTTTGTTAGTCACTAGACCACCATCTTGCCCACCCTAATATGTATATAGATGGCCTGTACAGCCTATATATATATAGTGTACAGATACACAATCATTCCACTGTAACATAGACAGAAGTGTGAGTTGCTTGTGAGGCCTGAACCAATAACTAATAGGAGTCCTGGTTACATAAACGATGCCTAATTATACATTACACGAATGTATTCAAATTCTGTAGCTTTAGGCAGTTGTAGGCATATCTAGTATTGCATCTAAGACTATACATTTATCATGCCAGTTATGCTCCAATGCCGAGATCATCGCTTGAATTAAATAATTTAGTTTCACATGTTGTCTTTTAAGAGACCTGTAAGCTCGATATGACCACAGGGCTCCGCTTTTCTCTGGCTAACAAGATGAAAAGTCAGACCACCGACTGTGTGATGGCTACAACATTAACAGCTTTTGAAGCACATCCTTTCATTGTGGCAAATGTAGGCCGTTTTCCCTACAAATGAGGGATTTTGGTTGTGTGCCTTTGGTGTCTCGGCTGAATGAAATGAAAAGATTTTTTTTTCTTCTTCGTCTAAATGCTGCGGTGATGTCTGGCGATTCGCCTGAAAGAAAAATGATCATTACATCCAGCGAGGATTTTTTGGATGAAAGCTGCTTGCCTACTGACAGACGAAACTTTTGATATCGCTGACACTAATGGCTGTTTACAGTTTCAGCTCTCTTTTGAGTTTTCGCCCCCCCACCTCACTGCAGTTTTTTCTTTGATTTACTTCGCAGTATCATTAGACAGATTTGGGTTAAGGGAAGAATATGACTGTGTTGCAATACCATCTTATTAATACTTATCCAAAAACAATGTTTCATTTGTCCTCAGCCATGGAGGTCCTGTGGGTCAGATGGACAAACAATATGAAGTAAGCTATAGTTGCCAACAGATACTGACTGGATAGTAGATTGAACACAGCTAGTTTTTAAAGTCTTTACGATAGTGGCTGTACTTAAAATAAAAAAATAACTTACACTATTAAATAATTCAGTTCAGTATAATCATAAAGCATCATGTTTCAAAATAGCCTAAAATGTTGACAATCAAAATAACATTTAAGCCTGTTTTTCATTGGAGGAGATTAAAATGAACTTTCATTTGTGTCTCCTACTGTCTGACAACTGAAATTTTATCTTGTCTTGCTCCTCTGAAAGTCTCATTGACATTGTGGTCTCAGGACTTCTGTGTTGGTCACCTGGCAACAATGCTGTTGCTTGGATACAGGCTTGCCTTTACCTGTTTTCATAGGATGGAACGGGCCTTGGCAGAAAGATCTGACTTCCTGAAACAGAGGGAGTGCAGACGCTAGAGCACTGCTGATGTATGAGCCTCATCAGAGCTTCTACGTCATTCTGGAGGGCATGATGTCAAAAACTATTTTAACCTGCATTGCTCAGTATTCTGTCAGTTTCTAATACATTATGCCTTAGTCACCAGGCTTATCTCTGTATAACTGTCACTGCCTAATTTAAGAACAAATATACCTGTACTGTCACTTAGGGAAAAGAAGGTACAACACCAGCTTTTTCAGATAGTAGCTCTTCCATTTTTTCCCATTATTATGCAGGGGTCATTGTTCACATGCTGGTATTTGACTCCAGTGTTGCATCTATTTATTTACTTTTTCTATGTACTTTGTAATGCCTGGCTGCAAATTAATTTCCTTCCGTGGGATAATAAAACTTTGGTTCCAGTAGACATATTGAAAGAGCTAGTAGAGTGAGTTTTATATAGAAAGGATAGGATTTGAGTATTTACAGGGAACAAAACAAAAAACTGCTGAGTGCAGCTGTGCCTGCAGTGCTACTGGGACCACCCTCTGGACTCTCTGCCTGCCGGCTTCCCATTCATAAAACTCCCATTAACTAAGACTGCCCCCTTCCAATCAATTTGGCCTTGATGCCGTGATCTTGACTGTGGAAACGTGATCCCAAGTTCAGCCCCAGACGACAGAATCAATATGGAAGCACCCAGACAAGTGTCTGCCAGGGTAGATGGATGTAAAAGATGAGGAAGAGTCTTTGAACGCCTTCTTGGCCTCTCACTCCCCCCAGCCCTGGTTCTCTTACCCTTAAAGTGTTCTTTGGTGTGACTTGACAGAGTGTCTCTGCCCTTTCCAGGGGCAGATATCTCATTAATCTGCACAGTCACTGTGTGACACCCGAGCGCTATCCTGTCCAGAGATAACTGGCCTTACCTTGATGTCAGCCCTGATATAAACACCTGCATGCCCTCAAATAAAGGGCTAACCATTAGCCCCTTTCCCAGAGAGAAGGCTAGCCTTAGCCTATGATGTAAATTTGGACTAAAATGGGGAATACTGCCTGACCGAATACAAAGCTACATAACGTGAATAGATCTTCAAAGCCATTTGAGGGTATCTGTGAGTTTTCTCAACCTCCATTCAATGTGATTTGGTTGCTGTGGTGACACTGTATTTATTTTTAGTTTGAACTTGATCACCAGCTAGGTTGTTTTTGTAGGCAATTTCTGGAATGGGGCACTGAGGGTTGAGGGTAATGCCATTAAAAATTGACAGACCTGTGCGGCTTATTTCTTGATCATGCAGAGGTGAAAACGTGTCCATATATGTGTCTTGAAATTAGCCTAAATTGGGCTGCATCTAAACAGTATACAGTATGTGTGGCAAAAAGCCTGGCAAGAAGCATTAACAAATGGTAAGAGTGGGAGTCTCTTGTTTTAGATCACACTTGGTGCCAGTATTTTTATTTGCAGCCATTTTTAATCCAAAATACCCCCATAATCTTGCTCATTCCTGGTCTAGCAATAAATTGTGAAACTATGTTCCAGTTTCCCTCATTTCTCCTCAGCAACAGAAGCTGGTTACCTCCGAGAGAGGATGGCTGGGAATCAGCACTGACTGATTGAAGAAGGCTGAGAAACTGATCTGGAAGAAAGATAATGGAGAGAAATTATACTGAATAATGATGCCATCCCAGATCTATAGATCGCATGGCTATGGCGAATCCAAACACATTTTTCACACTAAACAGTAGAGGCTCCGTTTTCTTAAGAGATAATTTGTGAGAAGTGTAAAATCCTAATTAACCTTTTTTCCCTCAGTGTAATTCGCTGGAACTTCATTAGACTTGTATTGATCTCCTGGACATATCTAGTTAGTAGGTAGTATGTGTTTAGGAAACTTGTTTTCTCAGCTACCAAAAGGATCTTCAAAAAGCTCTGCTGGACCACCATCACATCAGCTCACACAGGCATTTTCTCCCAACACACACACACACACACACACACACACACACACACACACACACACACACACACCTATGTGCCGAGTGTGATCTGAGAGTGAGAGCAGACAGAAGCACACTGCACTGATATCTCTAGAGCTAAGACTGGTTGTTTTAAATGCAGAACACGTATTCAGTGTCTTTCTCACTGAGCGTACTAAGTCGTGAGAACCAACTGGTGACAGCCCAGAGGAGAAGAGAAAAATATTCATCTTGTTTGCCTATAGGCTGATGGTTTCAACACAGAAGATGATGGCACTCTGGTCCCTTGGCATATGTTACTGCCTGCAATGTTTTGCAGACTGGCTACATCTCAGCTGCTGTAGAGGAAAAACCTGTGTTCCTTGTGCAGATGCTCTGCAAAATTGATCCAATCTGATGTCAGGCTCAGCATATGGCCACTTAGTGACAGGCGCTCTAACTCAGTAGATACTCTGTATTATTTTAGTGAACTGAAGACTCATAGCTTTAGAAGCACGTACTAAAGCATTTCCCTTCACTGGGCAGCACATACATCACATCACCTGTACAAATGATGTAGACAATACACATGCAAGATGCTAGTATTGCTAACTGTATATGGGGTTAGCTTCAAACTGGTGTGAATTTTTTGAGAGTCACTTTTTTGCACATTTACCACAATACTAGTCAACTTAGAGATATTTTAAACAGTTAAATCCAAATATTAAATGTTACGCCTAAATCTTAAATTTAAATGTTAAGTCTAAATCATAATATGAAGTTTAAATCTTAATCTAAATGGTGAATCTAAATTTAAATCTCACTCGCCTGGATTTGGAATTACATATTTTTTGAGGGAAAAATCCTGCCTTGGCAGTGTTACAGAATAAGCCCCAGGGTTTGTGTTTTCTCCTTCCATGGATGTGGTTTCCCTATCGCAGCTCCAACACATAATTAGGATGTAACCTAGTTGGGTGCCGTGAAAGCCTGCAATTTTCCCAGACAATTTGCCGTACTGTAAACGCGGACAAAGTCCTCCCAGGGCTCAAATTATGGAAATATATTAAAAAAACAAAACAAATAAATAATAAATAAGCAAACAAACATCAAGGGAGCTCCCTGGCAGGAAACCGGCCTGAACTAATCACATTAGCTGTGTTTAACGAGGCCGCGCCGTGTTTGTATTTGAGGCAGTCCCTTTTCACTTCCTTTATTTAAATCGCCACTCTCTTGTGCCCCGAAGATCTCCGAAACACGTCGTAAAAGCGCCTCTTGGGTTTGTCACTGAACATCCCCCAGCTAGGCCAGAGCTAATTCAGACACCCCAGCACAACACACCCTGTGAGTGGGTAAAGCACTCCCTCGCACTCTGCCAGAGAGAACACTCTGATTCTATTTATAGCATGGCGGCCCCACCACAATCAACCCATCCCCCCACCCCCTTTCTCCCTCATCCAGTGTGATTACTATGCTGGGGGGGGGGTCCTGGATATGCTTATCATCAGACAGCAGGCTGATTTAAAATCGGGCCAAACGGGACCTTGTTTCTGACATCACAGGGTTCCCCTCTGGCAGCGGCGGCGTAAAAAGTTGGTTAGACTCTGCATGGTGCGCCTTTGTCTTCCTCTCCATATGTCTGGTGGATTTTTGGTCTTGGTGTGTGTGTGTGTGTATAGGGGTGTGGTGTTGGTGTCGTGGTGGAGTGTGCATTTGGTGGAGTCCATTTTCATCTGCCTCCTTCTGATTAATAAAGAGGCTCTGCAAGGCAACCAAAGCCCTGCACCAGGCATTGATTGGAGTCAGAGTAATCCAGGCATTGATTGGAGTCAGAGTAATCCAGATGGAGAGGAATTAATGCAGCGCTTCACTGCCCTTAGGCGGACATGACGGAGGACGTTCTTGATGTCAGAGGGCGTCCATGGAATTGCTGGCGGTTTGGAAGGACGGATTGGATAGGAAGAGTCTCCTTCATTAGGCTAATTGAGCTTTAGAGGGATTGCGCGTGCATGTATGTTCGCAGCTCCAAATAAAAACTGTTACGTACAGGACAGTCCTTGGACGAATTGATGAATGAATAAAAAACAACTCAGGCTTGGGAGCCACAAACAACAACAACAAACAAACAAACACATGCCTATATACATAAAGTACATGCATACATACATACATACATACATACATACATACACACATACATACGTACATACATACTTACATATATATGTACATATATATGTACATATATACATACATACATACATACATACATACATACATACATACATACATACATACATATATACGTACATACATACATACATACATACATACATACATACATACATACATACAAATACGTACATACATACATACATACATATATACGTACATACATACATACATACATATATACATACATACATACATACATACATACATACATACATACATACATATATACGTACATACATACATACATACGTACATACATACATACATACATACATACATACATACATACAAATACGTACATACATACATACATACATACATACATACATACATACATACATACATACATACAAATACGTACATACATACATACATACATATATACGTACATACATACATACATACATACATATATACATACAAATACGTACATACATACATAAACTGGCTGCAGATTATAACTGCTGCGACTGAGGAGGGATAACTTAGCTCCAACATACCAGTCTCCATGTGATTTCAAATCAAGCCTGCATGTGAGCAGGTCACAGCAAAACCACAGATGTCTGTGTGACATGAATTTTAATCTGTGCAAATTAGCCGTGCAAATGAACATGGAGTGATTGATGGCAGTAATAAGATGCACCATTATGAAAAGAAAGCTCCGCTCACCATGATCGTAAAAGACGCTATGCGACATGATTTGAAGATTCGGTGAATGATAAACTGTGTTTGATGGTGAACTGATGGACATTCTAGTACATATGAAGCACCGACTGAGGCCAGGGGAAGAGTGTCTGCTGTGAGACGAGCAATTTGAGCATAGGGGTCAACTCTCATTATCTGCAAGGTCGGGCTGCCATGTTACCTATGAAGAAGAGGGGCAGACTCAAAAGGTCAATTGACCATATGTCTTTAGAGGGCATGTACACAACTGTCTGAAGACAAGTGATACATGAGTTAATATTCACAGGAAGGACGGGGTGAGGGGAGAAGATGTTAGTAGTGATGTTGTTGTTCGTGCTCTTCCACGACTATTTACGGCACTAATGCCTGAGCTAGCCCAGACCCGGGATAGACTCTAAGGCATGTTGTGCGTGTGTGTGTGCTTGACCCTTTGCTAATGTATTTAAAAAAAATAATAAAATAAAAAATAACCCCAGTTGGCATTTGCACCTATTGCTTTATATATCCCTGTGCACTTTGTATCTGCAAGTGTTGTATGCTGTGATTATGTCCTCTATTGTAAGTCGCTTTGGATAAAAGCGTCAGCAAAGTGTAATGTAATGTAATGTTGTTATAATGCTTTGCACATAAGACCCGTGGTCCCGTGACATTGTTTGTTGTAATTTTCTTTAAATTTTTATCATTGTTTTTTAATAAGGCATTATCTTATTATGAAATGTTGTGCTAAATATATTAAATATTTTTGACTATGCATTTTCCACTTTCACTTTATCGTTGTGACAGACTTAATTTTTACAGTTTTCTTGCTGTGTGATAATATATACGTAAATAGAAAGTATAGAACACTGCCCATGCAGCTAAGACACCTCAGGATTAATAGGTTTATTTGGACTTCTTACAGACAAAACTTTGCATATGTTGTACAGGAAATATTATAATGAACTAATACATCAAATAAATTACCTATTATTTCAGTGTCCTCCGTATCATTGGTCCCGTGAGATTGGTTTAACTAAAATGTGCAATTAATATGTTCCACTCATTGTCCTTTCACTGTGGTTCCCAACAGAAACCAAGAGCAATGCTGACTATGAGGTGTGGTTAATGCTTTCACAGAGAAATTATATTAAATCGGAGACTGCAGCTTGTACGCAATTAGCATATAGATTTGGCTTTGGATATGTGTTGTCATGCTGTGCGCATAAAACCTGCACTGAAAAACAATATACTCTTCTGCTATGAATACACTAACATGGTAGAATGTGAGGCCCTTTGATTAGGCACCTCGTTAATTTAAACCATCAACTGTAATCAGGAAATTACACAGATATGTAAATATGTCATTCTCTCTTATAGACTAGTGATTTATCACCTTAAAGCTTTCCTGGCAAGGCATTGGAGCTATGATTGAAGTGATAAGTAACACTGTAATGTAAATTATTATTATTTTTAAATAGGTGTGTTGGCTGACAGTAGTCTGATTGCAAGGTGTTCTTGTTCACTCAGTCAACACAGAGGGTCTTAAGAATTATTTTAGATAATGACATATAATTGGGTTTCCTGTAATTAACTGATGAATTTAGCTTTATGTATCACTAGTGCAAAAACCTGTTTGCCTAAGGACAGTCATCATGTTATGAATACAGATTAATCTCACTGAAAAAAATGGACCATTGGTTGAAATACAGACAGGTTGCTTCCTGCCATATGATGATATGAATTTACAAAGTAGGTATTGTCGACAAAATGGAAATTGCTTTGGATGTTGGAAGTTTTCTTTTGGGTTTCTAGTCCGTGGTTAGCACTCACACTGCATACCATCAAACTGTGTCTGGGCATGATTGACTTTCTGCGTTCTAGAATCTTCGCATACAGTGGCATGTCTTATAACCTTAACAACAGAATTCTTTAAGATATGTTTGATTGGTAAGTGGAACATAAATGGCCGGGTTTCCCAGATGCAGTTAAGAAGTTCTTTAGACCCTTCTTAAGGCTCCCGTAAGAAGCAACCGTGTTTCCCAAAGTGCTTCGTAGCCTAAGAAGACCTGCCGCTAAGAAGGATCTCTAAGAAGGGTCTGAAGTGTCTTCTTAGCGACAAAACAGTGAAAACAGCACCCCCTCAGGCAGGTAAAGCAATGTGACACGGAGAGGCAAGGAGATATTAATGCAGTACATCCATTTCTCCTCATCGTGTTTTCCCCCTTTTCCCTGACGTTCATGACAACGGGACGTATACACATGAAATGAAATGTCATACTGATTTCATTTTGTTTCCATTTTTTTCCCTAGTTTTGTGTGTTTCGGGTAATTATTATTTATGTCAATTTGTTTTTGTGCGTGCGTGACGACAAATGTCTTACTTTTAGCCATTATTTTATTGATGAGTTCAGTCGGATGCCACGTGTTATACCACAACTTCTGTTGGGAGCATTTTACCAAAGATTCTAGAGTAGCGCTTTAGTAAACCTGGTCTACCCCCGGTTGTTGGTATGGCAGTGATAATAGTAGACTTTGCAACTGACCTAACAATTTCTACATGAACCAAAAATCTTAATTGTTTTTTGTAATCCAAAGGGCTCCCTTGCACAAGAGACACAATATTTCCTTGGAACTTCCCTGCGTAAAATAAAATACAAATGAAATAAAATGACTGAAAAAGGTACAATCCGATTATAGTGACTATATCTATTATGCTTGTATATCTATCTCCATCCCTTTTCTTATCAGTGACTTCAGTAGGAAAGTGGCCCAACTAGACTCAAGCCTTGCAAAGACAGAAGATAACATCTGAGAACTTGTTTAGTACACTTTATGTATACATCTTTCTGTTTCTTTTAAGATCCTCAGAGGAGGAATGTCACCTTGAGCTCCTGAATCATTAAAGGAGAAGGGATTTAAGTTTTCAAGAGCATGAAAAGGAAAAAAAGCCAACCACCTGGACTATTACTTTATGCCAGCGGTCTCATGAATTACTTAATGGAGAGATATTTTTAAAGAAGGTAGGTGAAGAGTCTGGTAATTTCAAGTGAAAAAGGTCAAAGAAGTCCTCGACTATTTCATTTTGTTCAAAGTCCTCAATTGCCAGACTTTAAAATAAACAAAATTCCAACACATTTACTAGCTATTAGCTCTTTGAACATTTTAAACGGCGCTATCAGAGATTAAATAATGATCAGAGGTAGGCAACCCTGTCTGGGCATTTTGTCCACAAAATGAGGTGTGCTACACTTGGTGCCCTATAGGCTGTTAATATGTGTATTTTTGCTGCAAAAATTGATTTTTTTAGCATAGTCTATGGTAGAGGTAAGATCTTAAGCCCAAGCCCGAGTCCGAGCCCGACCCGAATTTCGTTACGTTCAGGTTGGGTCGGGCCGGGCTTCTCTCTCGCTGACTTTAAAAAATATATATATATACGTTTATAAAAATGTATACTAAAACGATGTGTGGATACTAAACTAAGGAATACTTGTTATAAAACAAATAATTTGGATAAAACAGAGAAGGCGCTGTAAGGTAATTGCTATTTAACTACTAAACAGGAGCCGCAGAGCCAGAGCATGCTCTGCGCACGTGAACGCCGCCCTCTTTATAATCTTCCCCTCCGCAAGTCCGCATCTATTTTGACCTGGTATCCCCGATATGGAGCAGCAAGAAGTCAAGGATAAACTAAAGACAGGGGAACTGAAAAGGCAAACACGCACCGGTAAGAGTGAGGTGTGGAAAAGCTTCAAATTGATTGTTGAAAATGCTATAGAAACTTGCGTTGGCTTCGCTGAGTGTAGTCAATGTGGCGCTTTGCTTTCATACAGTCTTGTTTAACTTAGATTTCGGTACAAAAGACAGGCTTTAATTTGTTATCATAAATCACCCCTCCTCCTCCCGAGTCCTCACAAATAAAATATGAAATTTCGGGTTTGCTTCGGGCTCGGGCCTTCAAATCAAGTGAATTGGTCGGGCTCGGGCTGGGTCGGGCTTTAATACCCGCGGGCCTGGGTCGTGTAGGGCTGGATTTTTTAGGCCCGATCTTACCTCTAGTCTATGGCAACACAGTGTATGCTCGCTTCTGCAACGAGCCCCTAGTGGGCATGTGAGGTATTGCAACTTTAGAGCCTTTACTTTTGGCTTCATTGTTTAGCCTGGAACGTTTGCCACATAGAAGACATTTATCATACTCTGTGACATCAGATTTGTCATTTCTGCATATGCTGCATTTAAAAAAACTGCCTTATAGAAAGGACACATCACCAGACTATCGGTATATCTCATTGATAAGGATGGCTAAAGATGAACGAGTCCATATTCACTTGGCAGACGCTTATCCTAATAGATGCAAAACACTGCCTGTGCACTGTGTCCTCCATGGGTATCGAACCCATGACCTTGGTGCAGTTATGGCCTTGTTCATTTTTTATTGATTAGCATCAGGACTAGATCAGGGGGGAAATCTCTACTGTCAGCCAGCAACAGGAACCCCCCCCCAACACACACACACACACACACACACACACACACACACACACACACACACCCTTTTTCAGATGGCTCCAGTTTTACAAATGGTCCTGCAAAGCCTTTGTGAGTATGCATACCTACAGCCTGGGGGACCCTGTGTAATTTACCAAGACCGTTGATGTTACCATCAGATACCATCTCGACACCACGGCATTGGCAGCGTGATCACATAAGCGCTGCTGTTTGTGCCTGCTTTTACAGTCTGGCATTTGCCATGGAGAGGACTGTGATTACATTTGCATAGCTGTCTAATAATGTTGCGGCTGGCACCTGCTTACAAGGGGAGAGACCTGCATAGAGAGAGAGAGAGAGAGAGAGAGAGAGAGAGAGAGAGAGAGAGAGAGAGAGACTCTGTGCACAGTGTGTGAGACCCTGCAAACATCTCCGGATGGAATTTTGAAGGAACACAAATGAAAGAATAATCGCCTAGTGGCACATGGGCTAGGAAATATTAAATGACTGGGAAGCCTGAGGATAATATTTTCACTGAAGTGGCCAAATGTTTGTGTGTGTGGTGTGTGTGTGTGTGTGTAGTTGTGTGTATGTGTGTGTGTGTGTGTGTGTGCGTGTGTGCGCGCGTGTGCATGCATGCGTACTTGCATGCATTTGTGCATGTGTGTGTGTGTGTGTGTGTGTTGTATCTGGCCAGCATGGATTCAGTCTCTCAGTCTGTGTGTGTGTGTGTGTGTGTGTGTGTGTGTTGTATCTGGCCAGCATGGATTCAGTCTCCCAGTCTGTGTGTGTGTGTGTGTGTATGTGTGTGTGTGTGTGTTGTATCTGGCCAGCATGGCTTTAGTCTTCCAGTCTGTGCGTGTGTGTGTTTGTGTGTGTGTGTGTGTGTGTGTGTGTGTGTATGTGTGTGTGTGTGTGTGTGTGTGTGTGTGTGTGTGTGTGTGTGTGTGTGTGTGTGTGTTTGTGTGTGTGTCTGTTGTATCTGGCCAGCATGGCTTCAGCCTCCCAGTCTGGGCAAGTGAAAGTACCGTGTTTAGCCTAGTGACTGAAAATGAGATGACCCATCTCCAACAGCTTATACTGACGACATTTTTTGTCTCAGCAGAAGCAGTCGTTTTAAGACCGCCACATTCGTCTCGGTTTCTTAATTAGACTGGCGTGTTGTGACAGGTGTGCCAGCTATAATTAATGAAAGGAGTTTAAGGGTCACATTTGCCTATATTAGGATCCTGCCGTCGAGACTGCACGCCGTGTAGGCTACATTTAGGGAGCCCGTGAAAAAAAGTCGATTCGGTAATGCGAACGCCCCAGACTCAAGGAGCGGAGTGTAAAATGCGAACTGACTGGGATTATGTAACGGTCCCGAGCAGCAGCCCCTCTTTTTATATCTCTGGCCACCAGCGTCACCATGGCAACGGGTCACCAGAATCCGTCTTTCTTTTGAGTCCTGGTGGCATGAAGTAATAATGCATTTATTTGGATGAGATAGTACGGAGAGTGTGGGAGACAGAGAGAGAGAGAAAGAGAGAGAGAGAGAGAGACAGAGACAGAGAGAGAGAGAGAGAGAGAGAGAGAGAGAGAGAGAGAGATGGCAAAGGATGGGCAATGTCAGGAAAGCCTGCATGCAATCAACTGAAAGAGTTATTTCCATGACTTACTGATAATCGCTCATCAGCCTGAAAAAGCCCTTGCTGTTTTTACTGCCATTTACCAGATGAAAACACAGAAAACAACATGAATACCATAGTGTGTGATTACTGAGTGTAATTTGTTCCGTGTAATAACTGTAATTGTTTTTTTTTTTTGTAAACTATCTTGAGAAGGAAGTGAGCAAACAGTAGCTGTTGAATGCAGTCTTTCCCCAGTAACCAACAAACTGACTAAAATCCACTTTCTTTTTTGCCTTTTTTAAATGTTTACAAACCTCCCGTGGACTGGTAATATAAGTTTTTGCAAAAAAAAAACACACACCCACACACACTACATGGTGCAGTCTGAAAGCAACAGTTATGTACAACAAAATCCAGCAAATAACCAATGAACCATACATCAGCGTTAATGTGTGAATTCCTCAGGTGCGCTTCAGTGTAACAGCATGCCTTATGAGCAGTCTACACACTGCCTGAATTTATAGACACCCCCCCCCCCCGACACACACGCAAACATACACACAAACACACACACATATATACACACACACACATACACACACACACACACACACACACACACACACACACACACACACACACACACACACACACACTTGCAGACTTTCTGCATGTTTGTTTTGTTTTTGTTTGTTTTGTGTTGTTGTGTTGTGTTTATTTTCTCTGTAAACTTTATTTTTTAAGCACCCACTCTCCTCTCCTCCCTCACCTGCTTTTGCAGTAGCGCCCCTAAGTGAGTCAGTGAGTGAGTGAGGGGAGGTGTGTGAGGTGCAGTTGCGCCCCTAAGTGAGTGAGTGAGTAAAGGGGAGGTGTGTGAGGTGCAGTTGCGCCCCTAAGTGAGTGAGTGAGTCAGTGAGGGGAGGTGTGTGAGGTGCAGTTGTGCCCCTAAGTGAGTGAGTGAGTGAGTGAGTGAGTGAGTGAGTGAGTGAGGGGAGGTGTGTGAGGTGCAGTTGCACCCCTAAGTGAGTCAGTGAGTGAGTGAGGGGAGGTGTGTGAGGTGCAGTTGCACCTCTAAGTGAGTGAGTGAGTGAGTAAAGGGGATGTGTGTGAGGTGCAGTTGCGCCCCTAAGTGAGTGAGTCAGTGAGTGAGTGAGGGGAGGTGTGTGAGGTGCAGTTGCGCCCCTAAGTGAGTAAGTGAGTGAGTGAGTGAGGGGAGGTGTGTGAGGTGCAGTTGCACCTCTAAGTGAGTGAGTGAGTAAAGGGGATGTGTGTGAGGTGCAGTTGCGCCCCTAAGTGAGTGAGTGAGTGAGTGAGTGAGTGAGTGAGGGGAGGTATGTGAGGTGCAGTTGCGCCCCTAAGTGAGTCAGTGAGTGAGTGAGTGAGGGGAGGTGTGTGAGGTGCAGTGGAGCCTGAATGATCAACCCATGTCCCCTCCGACATGGTCTGGCAGGTTTTAGTCTGCCTCCTACCTTTAGGGGTTGTGTGTGTGTGTGTGTGTGTGTGTGTGTGTGTGTGTGTGTGTGTGTGTGTGTGTGTGTGTGTGTGTGTGTGTGTGTGTGTATGTGTGTGTGTGTGTGTGTGTGTGTGTGCGTATGTGTGTGTGTCTGTGCGTGTCTGTGTGTGTGTGTGTGTGTGTGTGTGTGTGTGTGTTGGGGTTGGTCATGGGGGTGGGGGCTTTTCTTGGCTTTCCGGTTCCCTCTGCTCTGGCTCTAACAGCATGGAACTAATGCCACTCAGGCCCTTTTCAGATCACAGTCCCAGAGACAACACTCTAAGCACTGGTGTGTGTGTGTGTGTGTGTGTGTGTGTGTGTGTGTGCGCGTGTGTGTGTGTGTGAGAGAGAGAGAGAGAGAGAGAGAGAGAGATTGTGAGTGGGTGGTTGCAGGTAGTTATTGGGGGTCTGTGACCTGGAAATGAACATAATCTGGTCTCTGGCCTTTTGGTAAAGACATTAAATGAGTGAGGGAGTGTGCCTAAAACCCACAAAGCAAATGTTATGTAAAAAAGAAAAGGTCTTTGTCACAAGTTAATTGAGTCTTTCTTTTTGCCAGGTGCTGGTGGATCACAGGAGCACAAAATAATAATAAAAAAAAGACTTCAGAGAGTGAGCTTCATGTATCTTACAGTGAAGTGCATTGTTCAGCTTAAATAAAAAAAAAATTAAAGCTTTTCCAGTGCATATGAATGCACCAGCTCAGGACTAAAGGAGGGAGGAATGGATTGGAAGTGTGACCTCAAGGCTGGAGACCTATGAAGTAGATGAGGCATAAATTGGACAACAATTTTGAACTTGAAAGTATCCAAAAAGAAAACAGTAAAGGAAAAGTCAAAGGACCTAAGTTGTAAGCAGCTGGACTTCTGTTTGGAGCTGGAAGACGTTTCACCTTTCATCCAAAAGGCTTCTTCAGTTCTGGCCTGATGATGGGAAACCAGGAACTATATCTCTGGATCGCTGGTGGAACTGTAGACCACCCCTCAACTGACGAAGCCTTTAAGATGAAAGGTGAAACGTCTTCAAGCTCCAAAAAGAAGTCCAGTCGCTTACAACTTAGCTTCTTTGACTACCATGACCTGGATGAATGAGAATCTACACAGACAGACAGATCAGTAAAGGAAAAACACAACAAGTAAAGTCTGGGTACTGAACCATTAAACAGGCCTATAATATGAAGTGGATAACATCCGCAACACCTGCAATCTACCCATGCCTGAAACATCACAAATAAAAAGCATCATTGGAAGCATATTCCTGGTGTTACAGACCCTACTTAATTTTTTTTTTTTTTTTAATTACATACAATAGCTCTCAGACCGCTTACTTTATACACCACAAATGTGTCTTGTACTAAATCTTTCTACCGCAAATAATTTAAAACATTTGCACTGACTTTATGTCTCAAAAACAGATTCGTTAATTTAACCGGTGTAGGTGGTTTACACGTATACCGTGGTGCTCCCTAATAGCTGAGGTCATACGGAGGTTACGGAGGAGCACAGAACCGTCCAGGCAACCTCGTTACCCACACATCACCCGCCATCTTCAAAGGCACCCTGCCCATCTGTGTTCACAGCGTCCTGTGGGATTCTCTGTCTGGCGTGTGATGATTAAAAGAGCAGGAGAGAGTGACGTGTGCGTCGTGTTTTACGGTGGGTGCATTAAACGTGTGTTTCTGTGTAGGCAAAGTCAGGTTTGTGTTTGTTTAATAAGAGTTGCTCAGTGGCCTCTGATACACACTGAGTTGCTTGTTTGTTTGTTTTTTTATCTTTACCCTGCATGCATTGCACATGTTGGCTGGCAGCACTTTAGCCTCATGATGGAAACCTTTATTTACAAAAGGGTAACTGTGGACCTTGTGTGACTATGACAATAGATGACTAATATTTTTTGCGTTTTAACATTATAGTGTATGTATTTCTTTCTATTACAAAGTGGATATATGGTAGAACTGCTTTCTGCTTTATAACTCATGAATAAAGCAAAAAGGAAGTCTATATCTTATATTCACTGTTTGGTATGTGTTTCATCAGTGCTACATCAGTAGTCGTGTGTTAGTTGTTAGAGGAAATTTTCAAAGAGAGAGACAGAGAGAGAGAGACTAAATTGAGCATTCATCAAATCAATGAGCAGCAGAAATGTTTTCCTGCGCACTTTAAAAAAAAAAAAAAACTAGAGCCCCATCACTCTGTGGGTCCACCCCCTAAAAAACAGCAGGAAGATGGATTTTACATACTCTGCCCCAATGACGTTGCAGGCTTTTCCAAATGGCCAGACTTTGTATTAGTTCATTAATCTCTAAAATTTTAAAATTCAAACTCTTTTGCCCTCTAATGCTAATGAATGCAATGTAAATGAGTGTTTCTACTGCTGCTCCAATCTAAATATATGACCCGGGAGGTCTTGAGATCAAGCTTTGGCTGAATGTGCTCACAGGTCATTTTATAAAACTCTTCTGTCAAAAACACAACATATTTTATATTTGAACCAATCACCCAGTACAACTTGCAGAAGGGAGGTAGCGCAGTACTACCTTCAGTGCTCTCTGAGATACTCCAGACTATTGTTAGCTCATCAGGCTACTGCCACATTATGTGTTTTTAGCTCATGGAACATAGGCTGCGTTTTCTTTTCTTTCTTTTTTTTTCTTTTTTACAGCACACTAAGGGAATGGAGAGCAAGCAGATCATGCATTTATAAAACAAATACAAAAACATTAAGTACCTACATAAAAAAAAGTTTTTACAAAACACTCAAAATCACTGTACCTGTGTACGTGTTTAAATCTTTGCTGAAAGTGTACAGCTGTTTATACAAATAGAGACACACACAGACTAGTACATATTTACCCACTGACACCAATCCCTTACATCGTGCTTGACTAAATGAAAAACCCTAGAGTATCCCTTTAAATTGATTCTTTATTACCTCGTGAATAACACTGAGCAAACAGCGTAGTCAGCCATGGTTGAGGTTGCTAACCTCCATAGCCCACTGTGTGAATAATATATAACCCCACTCTACTCCTGCTAGTGAAGTGTCTCACAGTGTCATATGAGTACTCTTTTTTCCCCCTTGGCCTGTGTACTGTATGTTTGTGAGAGCGAACAAATGCTTTGTCGCTTAAGGCAAAAGAGACATAAGCAAGGTTTTTTTTAAGGGGCCCTTTTGAAACCACTTTTTTGTATCGGCTTTTTGAGAAAAAACACCAGGCTTTCCCCAGGATGGAGAAGGGCACCCAGCTTCGCCCTGTGATGCTAAACGGAAATCATTTCACTTGTTTTCAATGGCGAGCGGCCCCGTGGGGCTGATGGAAAATCACAGATACATAATTTATCTGCCGTCTTCGGGGGTGGAAAGTGCCGGTGATTCACAGCCGCAATGAGTCAGAGTGGCACGAGCCAGGCAGACCTTTCCCATGTCCTCCGGGGCGATTCTTTGCCGCCTCACGTGCCGAACCCAAACCCAGAGAGATCTGACCTCTGACGCTTTCCCCATTTTTCAAATTAGACTCTCAATTTCAGCCGGCTTGGGAGGTCTGTATGTGTGTTTATGTATGTGAGCGTGTGTGTGTATGTGTGTGTGTGTGGGTGTGGGTGTGTGGGAAAATTGATAATTTGCATAAAACCATCTTCCAGGCATAATTTACATAATAACTATGCTGACAGCATATAACATAAGCAACAATTACTCCGCATTCACAGTTTTTTCCTCTTGGGTTTCGTTTCTCAAATTTATCAAATGCATCAATTAAGGAATTGCACTTCCATGATAAATATGTGGTGTTAGACTGACCAGTTCTGCAAATGTACAAAATTACTGATATCTAAACTATATCTTTGCTACACAATGCATTGAAAGTATTTTAGATTTCTTTTATGATTGCAGTTTCATAGCAGATTGTACTGTACCTACAACCACCCACTTTTAATCAAAGTTGCACATCTTGTGAATCAGTCTGCCCCAGTGCTAGTCTGCCCCAGTGCCTGGGCACCATTATTCTAACAAATTACAGGGGATTGAAATTCTCTGCCTTCCCTTCAGACATGTTACGAAATGGATTCTCGGCATGTAATCTAGGTCTTTCAAATGAAAATGAAATGATAGTTTCAGACCATAAAAAGGTATTGTTATCTATCATCTCACTTGTTCAAAGGACAATGCAGGTGTGTGTGTGTGTGTGTGTGTGTGTGTGTGTGTGTGTGTGTGTGTATGTGTGTGTGTGTGTGTGTGTGTGTGTGTGTTTGTGTGTGTTGTATTCCCGTATTCTACTTGACTGAGATATACAGCCAGTGTCACACTGGGAGCAAAATATCACTGTTGTGTCAAAATAGCATCAGTAGCCTATGTTTTTACCATGCGAGAATCAAAACCGTATTCTGGCGGAACAAAATGTGCAATAAACGCTGTCAGAGGTGCAAGCTATTAGAGCTAATAATGGTCTGCCGAGCCATCACCCCTGCTGTCGAAGCCCTGAGGCGATGAGCTGTGAAGTTCGGGGAGATTTAAGGAAGACCTTCAGATGACTTCCTGTGGATCAGCTCTGGGGCGTAATGAAAGTAGATTGGGCCATAAACCAAGAGAGGAGGTCCTAGTGGCTGCAAACAGGTGCTGGCAGGACAGGACAGGGTAAGGCAGGACAGGGCAGGGCAGGGTGGGGCAGAGTGGTTGTGGGGTTGGGAGGTGAAAACAGGGGGATGGCGGGGGGGGGGGGTTTCCCAATGTGAGCAATAGCTTCTGGAACTGGCTTTACTCTCCCTTTTTTATAGGCCACAGACAAGTTATTGGGCGATACCAGCCGAAGAGCGGGGTAGGGGTGTTTCCTGTGTGAGTGGTAGCTCATGGAGCTGGCTTTACTTTCCCCCTTCGCACCACGGACAAATTATCGGGCGATAACACACCCTGAGGTCTGCCTCGTCTTGTTCTCTGATGTGGGTGCAATGTAGCGCCACGTCACACGCATAGCACACGTACTGTGCAGAGGCAAAAAACTAAACAATCGTGCGCTGGGGAGACCAGACTCCAGGGGAGAGCCTCCATCCCAACAGCAGCAAGCCCACATAATGGCCCACAAATGTCACGAGATAAAAACGATGGCCCCTCCCTTTGAAGCGAATTGGTAGTTGTTAGAGGGACGAGGGTGGATCGATTCCTTATTATGTGACCGCCATTTAGGGCCAGTGGTGTCTGGGTCTTTTGGGTAATGGAAAAGCCCAAGTAATTCGTCCAATGGGAAAATAAGTGAGCAAAAACAACAAAAGAAGCACACAAGCCAGGAGCTGGCTACAGAGAAAGGCACAGGTTGATAAGAAAGAGGTCCATTCAGTAGACAGACAGCATGGCATTTGGAAAAATACCGGCCTCCATTTTGATTACCTCCTCTATATGGAAGCTGCTCTTCCTCTTCCAAATGGTTTTGCTGGCCCCATTTTACGGCAGTTGTTCAGACTACAGTTAGACTTTGACTAGTCATTTCTTATGAGCAAAATGAAATGAGAGAGAGGAAGAGGTGAAGAGGGTGGTGTGTGTTTGGGGGGGTGCACGATACCAAATTGTTCCACCAGCGCGAATCACCGCCTCATTTACAGCCCTGCAAACGTCCACGCCCGGTCACACAGCACCAGCTCCGGCTCCAGCTCCTCCCAGCTGCCATTTGCATTTTGATGGGAGCAGTGCAGCCCAAGGTCACTTCCCCTGACATGCCTCAGGATCGCTTCAGAGATTGGAGACACTGTTTATTATTATTATTATTATTATTATTATTATTATTATGATCATCCATCATCATCATTATCATCATCATCATCATCATCTAAAATTCATAACAAAAACAATGCTCGAACGTTTTATTTCATTCCCAAACTACTTCTGCTACATTTCACTTCAATGGGAATATTAAAACTGAAACCCTTTGAGAACAGTTATCATGCTAATAATCAAACTGTCTTAAACAGCCTATACACAACCAGTGTAGTCTTTTTTGGGCCCCTTTTTCTTCTGTATTTCCAATGATCCTGACTTGCTGGGTCCACTACTGTTGTTTGGATCCCGGGATGTCAGTCCCTCTTCCCCACCAAGCGGCAACGTTCCAGGATAAACAGTGGAGCTGGAAATTAAATTTCTGAAGGTGCAATACCTCTTTCGTCCATTGGGGGCTTGCTGCAGAAGCGAGCAGCTCCCTATAGACTCCCATATTAAAAAGTCAGTTTTCACAGCAAAAATAAATAGATTCACAGTCTGGTTCAAAAAATTGTTTTGGTATATTTTGGTAGTTTCCGGGTCCTTAATAGCTCTGAGGGGGTGTTTTGTTTAGAATTCATTATTTTAATCCCCAGATAATTAACATGGACATCAGTAGAATAAACTGTCACATATGGCTGTGCCCAGAAAATTCAATTTAATAAGCCTTACGCCCAAAATACAGTACAGGTCAAAGGTTTGGACACACCTTCTCATTCAATGCGTTTTCTTCTTTTTAATGAATATTTACATTGTAGATTCTCACTGAAAGCATCAAAACTGTGAATGAACACGTTTGATGGGTAAAAAAGCATTCTGAGCATTATTTGTAGAGTTATGAGCAAAAATGTCTAAATTGGCCTTATCTCGCAATGGTGAAGAATCCTTTAAAAAAAATCCTTAATCCTGATGGTGATCCAGATCACCACCAAAAACTAATCAGTTGTAAGTTAGCCAACTGCTGATCTATTCTGAAAATTTCGTCGAAATCCATCCAGAACTTTCTGAGTTACGCTATTAACAAAAAAAAAAAAAAAAAAAACAAACTAACGGACAGACAAACAAACAAACTAACTCTCTCTTTGGAGGTAATTATGTACTTAATAAAAAAAGTGTGAAATAACTTAAATCATGTCTTTTATTCTAGTCATGAAAATAAAGAAAACACATTGAATGAGAAGGTGTGTCCAAACCTTTGGCCTGTATTGTACATTCAAGCGAAATGTACCGCTTTCTCTCAGTTTGCTCCGCTTTGAGTGGGCGGGTACCGAACGTCTGTTGAACAGATATTTGAAATCTTATGTACGTCCATTTTAAAATCTCCACCTGCCGCCTTCCAACTGAAAAGTAATTTGGAAACAATGTATTTGGTTACCGCTAAGCAAACACTGCTCCTCATTTGCATAAAGTTCAGCAGAGCTCAACTTTTCCGCCCCCCCCCCTCGCCCGCCTCGCTGATATACATCACCAACTGCCGCCTCCCAGCTGAAAAGAACGGAATGCTCCGCTTTGCCCGCTTGCATGTATTTTGAGCGTTATCCGGTCTGTGGGAAAGTCTTAGCATGACGCCCAGTTCACTTATATACAGTCTATCTTTCCCACCCACTTCGACGCCCCCTGCTGCATTAGAGCTGTAATTGGTCCTTAAAAGTTAGGCCAGACAAGGCCCGACCCCGATAGAATTCAGCCCGAGCTCGAGCCAGAGCTTGACAGTTTTTCTAAAGCCCGAACCCGTTTGTAGCCCGACATATTCAAATATGCGCATGCACACTGATCTTTTGCCTTTCGTCAAGAATGAGACATTTATAAATTTTAACATCATTTATTATAACAAACGTGAAAAGTTAAAACAAACATGTAAGTTGGAAGAAATAAATAACATAATTGCCATAAGGCTAGCCTCCTTTTCACCTTCGCAGCATCCATTTTCGCATCTGTCTCAAGCTCATCGAAACGAATCACCTGACCTTTCAGTAATCGCGCACTTGGCCCACATGCCCGAACCCGTCCCGAACCCGGTCAGGTCCCGTCGGTCTCGGGCAAAGATCTTCAGCTGTAACATACACGGTACACTCATGGTTGTTCTTGTGGAGGTTTAAAAGAGATGATTTCATCCTCAGAACTTCACAAAGGCTTCTTTGAGAATGACTGAGTCTCAGTTGTTCCCACACCGCCATTAAATGGCGGGAAATGAGAAGGGGTAATCAGAACATGATGCTCCAATCCAGTCTGTAGCTGTCATGGAGGTGCGAATCAAAAGAGACATCCACTTTTGTTTCATAATTGTTCCAATCATATTGTTCACACGTTTAAGCAAGAGTCCCAGGTGGACAAAGACATCTGCCACGAAAAAAAACAATTACCTGAGCAGAATGAGCAATCAGGTGCTTCAAAACACCATTACAGGGAAGTGGTCTTCACTGTCACTGTCTTCACCTCCTCAATGCTCCTCAACCTCCTCAATGCTTACAGGGAGAAGAGTCTACCACGAAAAAAAAAACACTACAGACCTTTATCTGGCCGCGGTTTAACAGTTTTAAGCTAGGTCAGAGTTTTTTTTTCTGAAAGGGCAACAGAAAGCTTTATTTTTAAACTGAAAGTGTTTGGTACAGCACAGACACATACAGACCTGGAAGAGACCACTGTAAAATGATCAGTTTCTCTGATTTAACAATTTATAGGTATATGTGAGAGTAAAGTGAACATTTTTGTTTTATTCTGTTCTCCCAAATTCCAAATTCAACTGACACTGGAAAGTAATAGCTGTCATATATGTAGAGATGCTGATTGTGGGGAAATTTGCAGTGGTCTCTTAATTTTTTCCAGAGCTGTACTGTTATGAAAGACAGGCTATGTTCATGATGGTGCATATGTCAGAGAAGTGATGAGTGTATGGGAGGTTACCTCAGGCCTTTATAAAGAGTGTTTCCCTTGCTAACTAACCTCATCCTTCCTCTTCACGTCTTTTACTCTCTCTTTCTGACTTTTCTCTCTCTTATTCTCTCTCTGTCTGTCTGTGTCTATCTCTCACTCTCTCTCTTTCTCTCTGTCTCATACACAGACACACACACACACACACACACACACACACAGACACACATAGGCACACACAAGCACGTATAGATATACACACACACACACACACACACACATACACACACACACACACACACACACACACACACACACACACACACACACACACACACACACACACACACACACACACAGTTTTTGCCCTTGTAGCCCTGTCTTTGAAGCAAACTGCCATGTCTCTGGGTCTAATTGGATGACAGCAGGGTTATTCTAACAATGACAAAAGCTTCTACGTTTCAACTGCACTGTGATGTACTGTCTTCACAACGTATATGCTTGTCCAACAAAAGCTGCTGTCAAGGGTAAAGTGAAAGGAAAAAAAGAACATTTGTCTGTCATTTTCCAACTTGTAGCCATGGTTACCGGATTTTCAGTTTTAAGAGCAACACTATGAGCTAACCCAAGTATAATGGTGAGATTTGTTAGTGAAACTTTCAATGCCATTTCTGTCTCATTATTCCTAAATATGTCATTGACAACAACTCTCAAATACTGCCATTGCCAATACACCCACACTTGGACATGTCAAGTTTTAACAATGTTCAGAATGTCATTGATATCTAATATGGTTACAGCGTTAGTAGTACTCAAAAATGTACGATCAAATGGCTGTGTGGAAAAATACTAGCCTTTCATTTCATTTCGTACAGTGGGTCTGGCTGTGCTTCCACTGACATGGCTGACATAGGCAGAAACTTGCCTAACTAGTCAGCGAACAGAGAGTGTTTGTGAATGATGGCGTCGACTGTGTGTGCTACATTTGAATTGTAGTGCGTAGGAAGGCTTATAGTCAGGCAAATTGCATATGTCACAACCAGACATTTGCGACTCGGTAAAGGCAGATCCAATTGTTTTAAACTTCAGCAGAGTCTACACCTCCAGGAAGAAAACATTTGTCTATACAGCACAGCCAGACCCTGTGTACGAAATGAAGTGTATTATAAGGGGCTGGTTTGCCAAGCTAGAAAAATATCCCTTCTGCATGAACTGCCCCCTCTGGCAGTCAGACCTGAGCTAAACCTAAACTAGGAAATGCATTCAGGAGGACTCTAATAGACATTCAGAATGGCTCTGATGGACTCATATGGACACTCAGAATGACTCTGAAGCAAAACTAGTGCTTCTTTAGATTGTCTAAGGTTAGCACTTGGGTACAGGGATAAACCAAACAATCACCCCCTCCACCCAACAACACCCCACCCCACACTGCCCCATCCCCTCTGATGTAGATTCTCAGTCATGCTCCCTGTTCATGTACTGTAAACCAACTGGGACATTTTAAGGGTGTGGGAGGGTGTGGGGGGGGGGGGGGGGGATCATGGGGGGGGGTAGATCAGGACAATTCATGGGGTCCACAGGGGCTTCACAGGGGCCCTTAGAGGACAAAGATATGGTCAGAGTTGGGCCCAAAATTATTTTCTTTCGGGGGGGGAGGGGGCACAATTTCTAGCAGCGCCCCCTGGGGGAGACTGATGCTGGGGAGCTGGGTGGGTAGTCTGTGGGAGGCCTAGTTCCGTCCCGTTTCCCCAGAGGTTGGAGGGGGATGTACTTCCCCTGCACCTCGGGTATGTTTCTGTGCCACTCTCCCCAAATCCCGAGCACAGATGAGGGATGTCTGTGGGGACACCCGACGCTGACGTCCCCCCGAACTCATGTCTGTGATGAGGCAGACACCTCGGGGATGTTCTGTCTGGGCCCAGATGAAAGAGCAGACCTCCTGGAGGAGGAGAAGAAGGAGGAGGACAGGGAGGAGGACAGGGATTAAATGGAGGAGATGCCAGCGAAGGGCACCGTTTGGAACACCGCTCCAAAAAGTCTGTCCTTCAGGTATACGCCAGCCAGCCCAGTGGGGTTTGGGAATCAAAAAGTTTGCAGTGACCCAGTTTGACAGATGCAGCTGTTGTCTGCGCACCCCTGTAGCCCTCGGGCACCCCCTCAACCTCAGCCTCCTTCCAGAGATCCTAAGCCCAGCAAAAAGCACACTGAAGTAATGTTAGAGAAACTTACAAAGATCATCTATGGAAAAGAATCTGTACACTCAAGAACTGCACACAATTGTGTACTATTAATGTGTCATCCAGTGTATGGACTTTACTTTCAAGTACAATGCTCCGAAGTGCCTTAGCGATTTTGAGTTATGTTAAACTCAATTTTAGTCAATTTTTCAATTGTAGTAATGTCTTAATTAATGACGGAGTGGAAAGTCTTGTATGTTTTTTTATATGGAATTGGATTGCTTAAGTATTTCCATATGTCAGTTCTCAGGCAGGATAAATTTATGTGTGCTTCAGCCAAGATGTTTTCATAATAATCAAATGCATGCATCACATCACCAAGAGTGCAAAAATAAAAAAAATCAAGTCAAACCTTTAACACAGTGTAATGTAGTCACTACGAATTTGTCATAAAACTTCTGGTCATTAAACTTCATGTGTTGTGTATGCCTCAAAACTTTTGTGCAGCTTGCTGTAAATGAGGATGGATGATTGCTTGCAAAACCGCATTTTGTCTTTGTGAGGCTGCTGCTCTCATAAACTTTGATGAGCCAGTCGAACTAATAGCAGTGTGAAGGTCACAGAGTATCACGTCGCTCGCTCTCCTCGTTTCTTTTTTTTCTGTCTCCCACCAGTTGCCATGACGACGCATAGCCAATGAATAGATGTTGTTCTCATTTCAAGGACAGTCTCAAATTGGATAGAAACCCTGATAAGAATGGGAAACGGAGCTGCCTGGAATCAATGTGACAGACCTTGTGGGCATTGAAACCACTGAATGAACAGGCCAGTGTTTTTTTTTTCTGAATACTTTCATGTTCCTGAATATGACTGAGCTCCTGAAAGCACTCTCCTTTCCGACGCATGTCGGCTAGAGAAAGGGGCAAGGTGTTGAACGTTGTGAGAGACCCCTCGTTATACAAATGCTTTGGCACCTGTGGCCAACCAAGAAGGCAGGCTCCTCCTTCATTAGTCAAACTGCTGTACTAGCTTCTAGGTATTCCCAGCACATTCTGTTACAATTGCCAATTGTCCCTGTGGTGTACTGGTAAAGAGAAAGGTGAATAAACTATACAGCTCTGGAAAAAATTAAGGGACCACCACAATAAAATAAAGTGTAACCCAGTGGTTAAAATGGTGGGTAAATTAGTAATCATTAAAAGGTCACATCGTCAAAACAGTATTTGTGAGATGAAAAGGTTTGTAAACAGCATTTACTGTATCCTCCACTGTGCCACTATCTATCATTTATATTCAACAGACGATTGTTTTGAGTGTGGCTGTTGCTATCAGCTGGTTTGATGAAACCTGTTCTTTCTGCTAGTTCAGAGCTTTTTACCAGTTCAAACTTGCAATGTCACTTTATGTTTTTCTTTCCAAAGGTGACACCACTTCTTTTCTTGGGGAATACTGAGACAGAGGAAGAGCGGGCTGTGTGCCTGAAAAAAAAGAAGTAGGGCAGAAGCGCGGGCTGGAGCACGGAAGATGAACAACCTCACACACACACACACACACACACACACACACACACACACACACACACACACACACACACACACACACACACACGCACACACACACACACACACACACACACACACACACACACTTGCAATCTCATTATACTTGTATAATGACAATAAAGGCATTCTATTCTATTCTATTCTACACACACACACACACACACACACACACACACACACACACACACACACACACACAGTGTATTTGTCAGTTGTATGTGTCAGGTATGGGCAAAGCAACATAAACAGTGTGTAAACAGTTTGTTTACTCAACAATCAGCCCACACCAACTGTTGCACAAGAACTCACATGACCTCTTGATCTTGACAACATCTATATTTCCAACTAAAGCAGAGAAGGCTAGAGAATGAGTCTTACATACGGCACACAGACGGCCATGTTGCCTTGTCAAAACGACACTGCAGAGGATTTTGGATCAGTCTTCCACAAAGGGCCAAACAGAATACAGAGATGTCTTATAATGGTTGTCTTGTAAGCTGGAGAGATGAACTGATAGAGTGCCACTCTGAGTATGATAGTGTGTTCATATGGCTTTAGGCTAGTGTGGAAATATAGACATACCCTAGCAGTAGCAACTGAAATGTCTATTCTGGGTACAGTCTAGCAGTCTATGAGCACATGATCCATTGAAGCTCAGTAGCTTTTTTGAGAAATCTTGTTGAAGCAGTTACATCAGTCTATTCTCAAAGAGAGTCAGGCAGACTTAACTTCGGTGATGACAAGGTTGTGATAGTGCTATGGTAAACAAGTTTGTTGCTCCGATTGGTCGTAGCGCTATCCTATTGCGTGTAGAGGCAGTTTGAAAGACAGCCATTGATGCTACTGCTTGGATTGCACCTTGCCTATCCATTGTGGCCAGACCACACAATTTGATATGGGCTGGCTTCTGAGGTTATCTTCAGGTAAGAGTTGGGGAATAACTGAAGCCTCAGAAAGCCCTAGCATATCACATACAAAACAGTTGATTAAGTGATGTCATTAATTGGCCCATCTGCCTGCACAGCTGTACTAATTAAAAATCAGAGAGCTTAGTAACTAATATGAAGAAATACAGGGCATAGCTTTTGCTTTCTGAAGTCAGACTTCTCAATGTCAGGTTCAGATGCACCATGTTTTCTTAAGGTCTGTGCTAGTGTCCTCATACGCTCTATACCAGTCAGTCTGATCTCAAATACCCTGAGGAAAGCGTCAATTATGGTATATAAACACACACACACACACACACACACACACACACACACACACACACACACACACACACACATTGCTACTTGCATTCTCACAGGCGGTACTCAGTTATACAGCCTCATGCATAGCACACACTCACTCACACTGTCAGAACCAATCTATGTACTAAGTGAAAGGTGGCAAGCACTGACCTACATCTAGTTTGACAGTTCATCATCCCCTTGTCTTTTTTCTCCATCACTCTCTCTCCCTCTCTCTCTCTCTGGCTCTCTTTACTGCCCCATGCATTCTCTCTCCCTCTCTCTCTCTCTCTCTCTCTCTGGCTCTCTTTACTGCCCCATGCACCCTCTCTCTCTCTCTCTCTCTCTCTCTCTCCCTCTCTCTGTCTCTCTCTCTGGCTCTCTGCCCTCCTATCCGCTTCTATTCTCCCACTTGCTGTTGTTTTCCCCCTCCCTCTCTCTCTCTCTCTCTCTCTCCCTCCCTCCCTCCCTCTCTCTCTCTCTCTCTCTCCCTCCCTCCCTCTCTCTCTCTCTCTCTCTCTCATTCCCTCCCTCCCTCTCTCTCTCTCTCTCTCTCTCTCCCTCCCTCCCTCCCTCTCTCTCCCTCCCTCTCTCTCTCTCTCTCTCTCTTTCATTCCCTCTGCCTTCTGCTGCTACTTCTCGTCTTCCCTTGTTTTACCTTTCTGCCTCAGGCCCAAGCTCTTACTCTCTGCTTTGCCCTGCTGTTTTTCTTTCCATCTCTCTTTTCCTTTATACTGCCTCTGTCTCTGTCTCTCTCGCTCTCTCTCTCTCTCTCTCTCTCTCTCTCTCTCTCTCTCTGTCTCACTATCTTTATCTCTCTCTGTCTAGTCTTCTGTCTGTCTAGTTTTCTGTCTCTCCCCACCCCTCCTTTTTTTCCTGTCTGGTCTAGGGAGTGGGCAGAATTTCCCTTGGCTTATTTTCATGGAAGGTTCCAGATTGCCAGCCCCCGGAGGGTGGATGGACCCTCTCATCACCTTAATGCACCCTGACATGCCGCCTTTGAGTGTCCCCACAATCTCTCGACAGTCCTGCCACTGTCTACACTGGACCCAGAGCCCAGAAACAGAACCAGGGGCACACAGGGGCCAGAGCCAGATACCAGAGGCAGAGCGTCCCCTGACACAGGACAAGCCCGGACATCACATGGTGCACAAAGCACTTGGCTTACGGTCTAAGCTTTGGCAATGTTACTAAAGACACCTGACACCTGTGTTTTTACCCTTGGGGCGTCTGACTAGTTCAGACCCACCGGTGGAGCAGTGACCTCCTTTTATTCTTCTTTTGGTATTGCCAAGTGATCTAGGTATGTTGTTGTTGTTTTAAACCAAAACTATGACATACAAAAATGAACTGATGCCTGAGGGGTGAACATTCAAAGTGGAAGACAGTGAGCATCATTGAACACACAACAGGATTAAGGCTGCTGATCCTCCTGAGTGTCTGTTTAGACTGACAATCAGTCATTTTACTGCATGTCCTACTCTAACCAATATGCATGTGACAATAAAATATCCTTGTGTCCTTGTTTCGTAACTGCTCCATGGCCAGGGAGTCTGAGCAGCAATGTTATGACGAGGGCAAGCGGTGTGTGGCGAGAGTGATCACGAGTCCTCCCCATGGCCTTCCAAGAGTGATCCTCCCTCCTACAGTCCTCCCCATGTGGCGGAGCAACTGTTTGTCATGGTGGAGGCCCAGACGAACGTTGGCTTGGAGTGTCCCCGCTAGCACATGCAGAGCCGTGCGTGTCCCCTCCGCGGTTGGGTTTATTTTGGTGGGCTCCATGTGTCGGGCAATCTGTTCCTGCGAAGGGGAGGGGGGTTACAACCAAAATTAGCCACGGCTGGCCAAAAAAAGAGGGACCCGCTTCTTGGGTGGGTGGGTGGGAGTAAATGTTGGACGTTGTAATTATGTATTAATTATGTATTAATCCCACATTTGTGATGATCTAATGTATATTTACATATTCCACCAGATCTTTGGTAAATGACGTCATGTGAGACATCTTTTTTCAACCGTATCAAAATTGATGTAATATCGTTTGCTTCTGAACAGATGAGGTAATGTAATGTCATATCAGTGTGTATTGTAAAAATGATATTAAACAGATCAACAGTGCATGAGAGAAAAACAGAGAGAGAAGGGAAAAGAGAAAAATAGAGAGAGAGAGAGAGAGAGTAAGAGAGAGAGAGAGAGAGAGAGAGAGAGAGAGAGAGAGAGAGAGAGAGAATAAACTGCTGATCTGTGGTGATGGGTGGGTGTTGGAGCTGGCAGTAGAAACAGGTGGTCTCTCCGAGGAGCATGCGAGATCTTCCCATCATACACGCTACACACGCCTCTCCCCCTCCCCTCCATGATGAGAAAAGATGGCATCATTGGTAGAGGAATAATGCACAGAGTCTGCCAGGAAACATGACGGCAGATGGCACCTTCGACAGGCATAGCCTCCCCATATGGGCGTCAGTGCTAATGCCTCCCATTAGCTTGGCCATTACACGGGGAAAAATGGCCGATAGAAGGGCTGCCATTTTCAGCATTGAGTGTCACCCTCTCAGTAATCTGCATGGACGATTATCGAACTTGGGGGGGAATGAGGGTGGGGTGGGGTGGGGAGTGTGTGTGTGTGTGTGTGTGTGTGTGTGCTGTGTGTGTGTGTGTGTGTGTGTGTGTGTGTGTGTCAGAGGCAGGCCTGTCATCAGTCATTTTTGGTGCACCAAACAGAGATTTAAGAGGGACAAAATATAATGGAGGACAACGCAATGACAGAATTGACAGGACGAGGCAAAACAAAAAGTGCCATGAAAATAATGTTACACAGAAAAATCATTACCGGACTACAGTAGATGAAGGTCCTACTGACCTAAACATCAGTGTACTGTATCTGTTAAGTGGGTTTTCTACTAGAGTGGTTTGTCCGTTTAGTAAGCAGTGTTGTGCTTTTCATTTGTTTTACCTAAGACACAAAAAAAAAAAATTGTCTGATTAGCTGGCTTGGTATGCTTTCATTTCGTCCAAAGTTTCAGCTATGGAAAGTAGTGCTAAAATTCTGGCATAAAGTTGAAGCATAATTCCATATCAATGCCCCATTGAATGGTAACTATAACAACCATATAGGCTAATTTAACAGTTGCTTTTCTGCTCTACTTTATAACGACAGGTTGCATTAAACAGCAGACAATAATTCGTAATTGTAAAGAAAATATAGAATAACTTAAATGTTTCCTAAATTCTCGACTGTGGTAATGGGATAAGCAGGATATCAGCCTTCGAGGCGTGCATTTCCACGGAATTAATCATCTTGGTGGCATATCACTTCATCCAAGTTATTCAGCTCCAGCAGCGTTGATTAATTCCGTGGAAATGCATGCTTCAGCGGCTGTTATCCTTTACTTAATCTACAGGGGGGATGCATTGGCTCCTCTATTGATCGGCTATTGATCCTTTCTCTGATTAAGCCATATGTCTTCATCACGCGATAAATATCAGCTTTTCCAGATGTTTCTGACCGCTGTATCTCAGCTCTGGATGACAAATAGGTGCAGTCACAAGGGACTGCAATGATAAAACATGGTAGGACCCACCAGCCCTCTGTTCGGGTCAAACATTAGAACCTCAGATCCATCACTTTCAGTGACAAATGGAAACATGCATTTCTCTCCCGTTTCAAAAACATTTTTCCCCAAAGACGTGTTTTTTCCTTTCGATATGGAGCATGTTCTTTCCTGTCGAGGTCATTTCTTTGCCTGCTCTGTGGCAATCATCCTTGAAGATGAGTGATTGTAGGCTGGCCGCTTGACACCCAGGCCAATCAAAAGAAGATGGCTGCAGCCACTGCTGCCTTCCATGGACTCCTGAAAAAAAATCTGAGATCTAAACAAAAACTTGGGTAGTTTACCAAGAGGAACCTTTAAAACTTGCAACTGAGTAGCCTTGGACTGTCAACTGTGTGGGTGTAAAGTAAATCTGTAAAAACGTCTAAGGAAGGACAAAACACGAACATGAAAAAAATAAATTCTCCCAATTTCCTACTTGCCAGTGGGTGGGCACTTTGTTTGAACTTTAAACCTATTGACTCTAATTATGACCGCCGCTAGCGAAGCTAGCGAAAGCGGTCATATTGGAGTTGCTGCAAAATTTTTCCCTTTTTTTTTTTAATTTTTTTTTTAACCGATTTTTCGTCAACGATTCCCGGGACACTGAAACTCGGGGAGACATGAATGTTTGTAGGCATGTAGCCCAAGAAGTTTGTGAGCGAATAACGCCTTTTGGTCCCCCAGGGCCACCCCCCCGCTGTGCCAGTGTCCGTTAAAGAGGGGGAGACCGGCAAAAGTTTTTGCTGAATAACTCAATGAACGTTTAACCCAACAACATGAAATTTTTGTGATATGTCGGTGTTACAGAGACGTATCGACCCAGCCCATAAACTCTCACTTGAAGCATAGCGCCACCTAGTGATAAGGGTAAATGCAAAAATTGGGATTTTGAGTTGCCAATATCTTGGACCGAGAAGGTGGGAACTGCGCAAAATACGTTATGCACGATCACCACAAAGACCTCTAACACCATAGAACATGCCATAAAATTTGGTCCATAGGGGGCGCTGTAATTGTAGAAAATGTCATTTTGCCTATTATCTAGACAATGCTTACGTTTACAACAAATTTTTTTTTATCGTGAAATCTATTGACACTCACGCATTGAAAACACTGGTCGACGCCCACTTCCAATGAAAAAAAATTCCGTGAAATTTAAATATTGCGAAAACGAATCTGAACGAACTCGTCATAGGCCGTTCATGTGAATGTCACCAAATTTGGTATATGTCATCTACAGACAATGCTGACAAAAAGTTATCAAAGGATTTATCTTGAGATAAACCGTTCCGAAGTTACACGTCAATGAACATTTAAAACGTAGCTTAAAAATTTTCAAATGGCCGTATCTTGGCTAATAATTGCTCAAATTTGGTCAAAGTTGACATTCCATCTCTAAACAGATTTCTTTTCATGTGTACTAAATTTTGTGACATTTCGTCATAGGGGGCGATGTTTATTGGCGAAGCTAGGTGTCAAAAAACAGTTTTTGTTAAATAACTCGCCAACAATTTTGCCCAAGACAACGATTTTGCGTTAGTATGTCGGTGTTACAGAGATGTATCGACCCAGCCAATAAACGCTCACTTGAAGCGTAGCGCCACCTAGTGATATGAGTGAATGCAAAAATTGGGATTTTGAGTTGCCAATATCTTGGACCGAGAAGGTGGGAACTGCGCAAAATACGTCATGCACAATCACCACAAAGACCTCTAACACCACAGAACATGCCATAAAATTTGGTCCATAGGGGGCGCTGTAATTGTAGAAAATGTCATTTTGCCTATTATCTAGACAATGCTTATGTTTACAACAATTTTTTTTTTATCGTGAAATCTATTGACCCTCACGCATTGAAAACACTGGTCGACGCCCACTTCCAATGAAAACAATTTCCGTGAAATTTTAATATTGCGAAAACGGATTTGAACGAACTCGTCATAGGCCGTTCATGTGAATCTCACCAAATTTGGTATATGTCATCTACAGACAATGCTGACAAAAAGTTATTAAAGGATTTATCTTGAGATAAACCGTTCCGAAGTTACACGTCAATGAACATTTAACACGTAGCTTAAAAATCTTCAAATGGCCGTATCTTGGCTTTTAATTGCTCAAATTTGGTCAAAGTTGACATGCCATCTCTAAACATCTTTCTTTTTATGTGTACTAAATTTTGTGACATTTCGTCATAGGGGGCGATGTTTATTGGCGAAGCTAGGTGTCAAAAAACAGTTTTTGTTAAATAACTCGTCAACAATTTTGCCCAAGACAACGATTTTGTGTTAGTATGTCGGTGTTACAGAGATGTATCGACCCAGCCCATAAACTCTCACTTGAAGCATAGCGCCACCTAGTGATATGGGTAAATGTAAAAATTGGGATTTTAAGTTGCCAATATCTTTGACCGAGAAGGTGGGAACTGCACAAAATACGTCATGCACGATCACAACAAAGACCTCTAACACCACAGAACATGCCATAAAATGTAGTCCATAGGGGGCGCTGTAATTGTAGAAAATGTCATTTTGCCTATTATCTAGAGAATGCTTATGTTTACAACAATTTCTTTTTTATCGGGAAATCTATTGACCCTCGCGCATTGAAAACACTGGTCGACGCCCACTTCCAACGAAAACAATTTCCGTGAAATTTTAATATTGCGGAAACGAATCTGAACGAACTCGTCACAGGCCGTTCATGTGAATCTCACCAAATTTGGTATATGTCATCTACAGACAATGCTGACAAAAAGTTATCAAAGGATTTATCTTGAGATAAACCGTTCCGAAGTTATACGTCAATGACCATTTAACACGTAGCTTAAAAATCTTTAAATGGCCGTATCTTGGCTTTTAATTGCTCAAATTTGGTCAAAGTTGACATGCCATCTCTAAACAGCTTTCTTTTTATGTGTACTAAATTTTGTGACATTTCGTCATAGGGGGCGATGTTTATTGGCGAAGCTAGGTGTCAAAAAACAGTTTTTGTTAAAAAACTTATTAACAATTTTGCCCAAGACAACGATTTTGTGTTAGTATGTTGGTGTTATAGAGATGTATCGACCCAGCCCATAAACTCTCACTTGAAGCATAGCGCCACCTAGTGATAAGGGTAAATGCAAAAATTAGGATTTTGAGTTGCTAATATCTTGGACCGAGAAGGTGGGAACTGTGCAAAATACGTCATGCACGATCACCAGAAAGACCTCTAACACCACAGAACATGCCATAAAATTTGGTCCATAGGGGGCGCTGTAATTGTAGAAAATGTCATTTTGCCTATTATCTAGAGAATGCTTACGTTTACAACTATTTTTTTTTCATCATGAAATCTGTTGACCCTCACGCATTGAAAACACTGGTCGACGCCCACTTCCAACGAGAACAATTTCCGTGAAATTTTAATATTGCGAAAACGAATCTGAACGAACTCGTCATAGGCCGTTCATGTGAATCTCACCAAATTTGGTATATGTCATCTACAGACAATGCTGACAAAAAGTTATCAAAGGATTTATCTTGAGATAAACCGTTCCGAAGTTACACGTCAATGAACATTTAACACATAGCTTAAAATTCTTCAAATGGCTGTATCTTGGCTTTTAATTGCTCAAATTTGGTCAAAGTTGACATGCCATCTCTAAACATCTTTCTTTTCATGTGTACTAAATTTTGTGACATTTCGTCATACGGGGCGATGTTTATCGCTGAAGCTAGGTGTCGAAAAACAGTTTTTGTTAAATAACTCATCAACAATTTTGCCCAAGACAACGATTTTGTGTTAGTATGTAGGTGTTACAGAGGCATATTGACCCAGCCCATAAACTCTCACTTGAAGCATAGCGCCACCTAGTGATAAGGGTAAATGCAAAATTTGGGATTTTGAGTTGCCAATATCTTGGACCGAGAAGGTGGGAACTGCACAAAATGCATCATGCACGATCACCACAAAGACCTCTAACACCACAGAACATGCCATAAAATTTGGTCCATAGGGGGTGCTGTAATTGTACAAAATCTCATTTTGCCGATTCCTTGCCTTCACAAATCAGTCCTTCACACTACACATTCAAAACCCACATCCATGCCCACTTACAGGAAATCATTTCCACAGAAATTCTCACCTCACAACACTGCTCTATCACACACTCATCACACCAACAGTTCCCACATTTCAATATACTGCGGCGGTCATACCATGTACCGCTATGCGGTACATCTAGTTTCAATTTGTGTTTGCTGATTGGTTGTTAAAAAGGTTAGTCAAGGGAAACAGAAACCTTAGGAGAGTTCCCTAACGTAGTGCTGTAGCCAAATACAATATTCAACAGAGGCACTATAGTGGTGCTAATCTTGCTAACTCTAGCTTGTCACCTGGCATGAAAGCACCCATGCATGTGTGGCAAGACTTACATCATGACGGCTTCTCCATGAGTCTTCCTTCAGTGATGGCTTGTCCAGAGTCGCAGTGCAGGCAGCTAAATATGCAACATTTATTTGCAAGGCCCATGCTCACGCCCACGCATATGGGACTGACATCGGTTGTGCATTTCACAAAGGTAAACTGCAGATGTCATGCAAGCACGTGAACGCACACAGAAAGATTGTTGCTCAGTGCATTGACTTTAGGCAGAAATAGGCAATGCTTATTAAGGTGTGTCAGGAGACAGGTTTAATGAAACTGTCATGCAATTTTTTTTTGTTGTTGCTTGCAATGAAATCATAAACTCACACAGAAAACACATAAATACGCACTTAACCAAACATAACACCATTCAAGTCTCAACATAATTACACATAGCTCTATTCTACGACTTTTAAAAAATAGCGCTGCTTTATTTTAGCAGATGCTGTTTATGTTTCAACACAGACACCATGTGAGTGCCTTAACAAATCTAGACGGTCACACTGTGCTTCCCTACAAAGGCAAAAGGCAGTAATTGCATATTTGTCAAATTGAGTTTAGACTGAAAATGTATGTTATAACACCTTCTTTGTCTTGTGTCTAAATCTCTTGTTTCTTCCTGTTAAGAAAGTACATAAAAACATCACCAGTATTATACCTATAATAATGTTTGACTGGGCAGTATGACAACTTCTAAGGCATTTTTCTCAGTTTCAGTGTTCACGCAGTTACTGCACATTGTCTTTGTAGGGGCAGTATACTGTAACACACAGCAGGTTCAACCAACAGCATACCAACCAACCGGTGCATCATTAACGAACCAACACCGTCTTCCTCAGCCTGTGTGAGTAGACACGGCCATCCCAGTGATGGTGGCGCCGGCTGTGGTAATTGGGGTGGGCCAAAGGGTGCAAACAGGAGACTAATAAGCTGCGTGCCTCGCTTCATCGCGCCTTCGCCCTGGTGGTGGCCTCCGTGAAAATAAAAAGAGTTTTGCCTGATACACGAGAACGCACCACACCACCACCACCACCACCACCACTACCACCACCACAGCACAACGTGCTGCACCGATGGGGATCTTGGCTCCCCATGGCAGCTCTTTGATCATGGCTGTGCAACTAGGCAATTACACAGCCACAGGGACCGAGCTCTGCTCTGCTTAACACTGACAGCTAGGAGGGGAAGGTTAAGGGAAGAGGTCTTGTGTACATCTTTCTTGTTATCTTGTGCTGATGCTAATAACCAGAGAGAGAGAGAGAGAGGGACAGACAGACAGACAGACAGACAGACAGACAGACAGACAGACAGACAGACAGACAGACAGACAGACAGACAGACAAAAAATGACACACACATAATCACACAGAATTACTTTATTATGAAAATTCAGCAGATATTACACCATATAGTGAGGAGGGCAAAACAATGCAATGTGATGTTTGATTGGAGTATCTTAAACTCAATGGTATTTGAAGATAGACATGACATGCAGTGATGTGATGATTAACCTGATGCAGTGATGTGTGATTAATTAATCTTGCTACATAAACAGCACATACAATTTAATTTAAGCTAATGATAAAATACACCTCTACCTTCTGACCAAACACATCATTACACATTACTACATCCATGATTAAAAAAACAGGTTGCCTGTAGACATAATATACTATAAACTTTGCCCACTCCTATACGCAATCCTATAGAGCCTATAGAGTTTGATATTAGCGTGCAGCTGTTGCCATAGGATTTGAATTTTAACATTCACTATGAAGAAAAACACAGTGAAACTGGTTTGGGGACACAGAACGTTCGGGCATTTGTTTTTTAGTGTTTTTACTTTTTAAAGTGTCTGTAGTGCTAATGCATAGCCCCAGGTGGGATGAGGTGGGCCTGTGCCTACCCACTTGTCAATCAGGCCCACCCAATCAGAATAACTTAAATGTTTCCTAAATTCTCGACTGTGGTAATGGGATAAGCAGGATATCAGCCTTCGAGGCGTGCATTTCCACGGAATTAATCATCTTGGTGGCATATCACTTCATCCAAGTTATTCAGTTCCAGCAGCGTTGATTAATTCCGTGGAAATGCATGCTTCAGCGGCTGTTATCCCCTACTTAATCTACAGGGGGGATGCATTGGCTCCTCTATTGATCGGCTATTGATCCTTTCTCTGATTAAGCCATATGTCTTCATCACGCGATAAATATCAGCTTTTCCAGATGTTTCTGACCGCAGTATCTCAGCTCTGGATGACAAATAGGTGCAGTCACAAGAAACTGCAATGATAAAGCATGGTAGGACCCGCATGGTAGGTTTAAAGTGTCTGCAGTGCTCATGCATAGCCCCAGGTGGGCTGAGGTGGGCCTGTGCCTACCCACTTGTCAATCAGGCCCACCCAATCAGAAGGCTCTTTTTGTTTGATTGACTGTTTAAGTAATAATAGGAACCTATGCGTTTTTCGGATAAGTCAACCTGATTTTTTCTGGGCCCACCCATTTTATGAGTTCTGGCTATGCGTGCCTACAGTATGTATGTTTCTGAGTGAAGGTCATGGTCCCTATATCTTCCTCATTGGCTGTGTGTGCCAGGCTACGGGGCACCATTGACAGCACCAGAGCCTTCAGCCTCTCTACCTTTCCTCCTGTCCTCTGACGGCTCCTGTGTTCATGCCAGCACGTGGAAGAGGGAAGTAGTGAAGTGAGTGTGTGTGTAGTGAAGTGTGTGTAGTCTCTCTCTCTCTCTCTCTCTCTCTCTCTCTCTCCACCGGAGCACGAGAGCTCCTGCATTTACCCCTTCTGTCAGCTTGATGGATGTAGCACTGAGCCAGACCGTGTAAATACTCTAAAGATGTCTGCTTGAGAATTCTGCTGGAAAGGATGAACAAAAATCCACCGTCTGGAGAGGAGAGAGCAAGCGGTAGCACTTTTTTGTCTTCCCTCTGTCACTACTCTCTCTCTCTCTCTCTCCATCTCTCACTCTTTCTCTTGCTCTCTCTCTCTCTCCCTTTCTCTCTCTGTCCATGTGCACACACACATGGTGCCACATTCACTTAGTAACCTACTTACTCACACACAGATAGACACAGAAAAAGGCACACATATGTGCACACTTCCTCACACTACTTCACTGACTTGCTGACATATTCACACATGGAGAAATGTACTCTCTCCTCTCTCTGTCTCTCTCTCTTTCTCTCTCTCAAACACACACACACACACACTTACTCTGAGCCTTAGCAAAGATGGAAGCCAAGTCATTTAAGTAGCTTTATGAAATTCTTATACGAGGGCTTTCTCCTGAAGCGCTTTCAATATTAAACACTGTCAGAAGGCTTCTCAATCTGCATATAAAACTCGGGTGTACGAGAAAGCTTTTGTCTTCATATGTGTTTGCCTTGCATTTTAAACACAAAACAACATAAAACAAATCTGTTTGTGCGGAGAGTCTGATGTTGACAATGTTAATACTGTATGTGTGTCAGAGAAAAACAAGAGGATGGATGGATCATTTATAATCTTTCATATCCAGACAATCTCCAGTGTGTCTCTGATGGTGTTTTCTTTTCATCAGTGTGGCCTTCATGTCTTATATAAGGTCCCATAAAATTAATTTCACTTCACCTACATTAGAATCAGAATCAAATTCAGGATCAGAATCAGTTTTATTGGTAAAGTATACTTACATACACAAGGAATTTGACTCGCAGATGTTAGTTCTCTATACATTTAACATATAGGAATGCAGCATACATTCCAAAGGACAAATAGAAATATATATAGACACATATAGGCACCTATACACATAATATACAAGTAGGACACAATATACAGGACATAATATGCAGTAGTACACATGGAGTGGGATGTTAAAGGTGTACTTCCATCGTGTTTTCATTAATTTTGCGGTGGTCTCTAGTATTAATGAATGAATTTAGTGCTTCTGTTTCAGGCTGTTCTAGTTTGGTGGAGGAGATGGAGCAGGGAGAATGACAGGTTCTTGGCTATGCTAGTCACAGGCTACAATCATTCAAAGCACATTCGTTCATAGCAAACCAAATAGAAGATCTAAACGTTCTACACAAACAGACATACCTACCTATACTTTGCTGAGTGAATGTGTGCTGCAACAAAACTTCTCCAGTAATCACAACTGTGGCATAAGTTTTTCTAATTTACAAGCTACGTCACTTTGTTGGCCTTTTTCTTATTCACTCGTTTTTCCGCCTACTTTTTTTCACTGACTAATGGAGACAATCAGGTTAGAAGAACATTTTCACGTGCAGCATGCATACTGTATGCAACTCAGAGTGACCTGTCGTATTTCAAAAGAGCAAGTACTAAACGGTTTCTCCTGGAAGTACTCCTTTAAGCGCACCTAATAGTGCAATGTAGTCCGCAAGATACATTTGGAAGGATAAAATATGTAATATATCTGTAGTAGAATGTAGATAGATAGATAGATAAGTATGCATGTTTGAGAAGTGGCTAAAGGGGCAAAATGGGGATGACCCACCTTATCAGCTAATCATCTTATCACCTTATCAGCCATTCAGGACAGTGATGAGGTTCCATAAAAGCCATTTCACCTCACCTACATGCACAGTTGATGGATTCATATGTCCTCAATGAGCCTTGTCGTGATGGTGGCAGTGGCAGTGATGGTATTGAGGGCCAGACCAGAAAGAATTAATGTCCAGACTACAATATGTGCTGAAATACTCACTGCACATCTTGTTCAAAAACAGCTTAATTGCTGCTCAGGATGTGCAGACACCAGTGTTGAATACCACAATTGTCATTTCTGTCATCTGGGTTCACCTTTTTTGTGCACATTTTTGCATTTCTACATTTTATCATTGTGTTGTCATGCCTGACTATGTTTCCATGGTAACTAACTGCAACTTCTTTTCTTAAGCGATGGTTCAGTTTTTCAGCATTTTTAAATAGCAGAACAACAGTTGATGTTAAAGGTTAATATCCTATACCAAATTAAAATAAGACAAAACATTAGGGTCCTTGCAAAAGCCTCACAAGACCTGAATAGTTCCAGAGAAAATAGAACATTAACTTTTCAACATTTCAAGGATTCACTAGCAAATATGGAAGTCATTCTTATTATTTGAAATTATTTTCATGTGTTATTATTTACATTATTTCATGTGTTTATTATTTTTATTTAAGGTCTCTATAAAAATACAGTTAGCTACAATTAGCCAAATTAGCTAAAATGCAATTGGCTAAAATTCAGTTTTGTGAATACCTCAGCTACTTGAAGCTTTATTCCTCTGGAGTTGACTGGTATTATTATCACATAATGCAACTCTAACCTTTTGGGTATGAAATAATAATAAAATGTATCATAATAAAGCAGTTGCTTCCTAATATTACACTTTTCTCTTAATGCTGCTTTTGTTTCAGCTATACAACTCCTTGCTCCGAGGGCATTTTTGACTCTATGACCTGTTTATCCCAAAAGTAGCATGAATGTCCTACGGCCAATGGCTTCCTGCTAATACCTCAGACGCACCCACAGCATGTGTGTGGTGACAGACTTCGCTCACAGTAGGGCCGGTGCTACTGCTACCACAGGGCGTTCTCTGGTCGTCCTAGTAACAGTGTTCTGGCTGAGCCCGGCTGGGAGAGGGAGATCACTTGGACCCGGATGCTAATTATTGGCCCGTGCGGTGCCAATGAAGTAAGGAGGGCTGCAGAGCTCTGGGCATCGGCTGTCTGAGGTGAGATAAGAGCAAGAGTCGGGCAGAGGGCGAATGCACAGACACACATGAGAATACGACTGCTTACGGTCATACAATTACACACACACACACACACATACACACACATACAGTACACACACACGCACACAGTTTCATGATATGTATAAGTTATAATCCATTTCCATTAGAGGAAGATTAGAGAACAGTAATGGGATGTATATTAAGACGGTTCCTGGTCCGTTATATGCTCAAGATTGTTTAATGTGTTCAATATAATTTTTGTGTTTAGAAATAAAAAAAAACAATGTTTAGGATTTTGGGAGTACAGCTATGATGTGACAAACGTTGTTCATAGCCTACTTGCTAAGACCATCGTTTAAAAAATGTTATTTAGCTTATTTAGTATATGTTACATTACATATCTATAACAATGTAATAAATTGATGAAACATTGTAATAATCAAATGAGACCAATTCATACTAGTACATACCTCTCGCTTGTATCATGCATTCCAATAAATTAAACACCTTCTTCTGGTGTTTTAGAGGACCTTACGAACATTTCACTCAGAAACTGAGTGGGAATAGGACAGAAAAAGTAAAACAGATCACTTTGCAGCAGCTACAAGACATTGCAACTCAAAAGGGATGGGGAAACCTGATGAAACGAAAGATTGCTTCGTCTATTCTCAAATGAAACTCTTCGTGCCGAAATCCACCTGGGAACACTGAACAGTACGAGGAGACAGAGCACTCAAAACACAGCGGCGAATAAAGGCATACACACACGCACACACGCATAGTCTGTATGGGAAAGTTTAGACGAGGCAGGTCAGGAGAGACAGTAAGGAGAAAATCCCCCCTCAGTCGCCCAACATGCTTTATAGCTTAGCGACTCCAGGTGTCAAATCCTGTTAGAGCTCAGCGTAGGATGCTTCAGAGTCTGGGTGAAAACAGGATCCATTTCACCATTAATCAGAAAGAGAGAGAGACAGAGAGGGAGAGAGAGAGAGAAAGAGAGAGAGACACAGAGAGGAAAGGGAAAAAAGAGCTCCATCCATCCGATCGTGATACATCATTGCAAATGGCCTTTGCATGAGTCTCTCAGTCATTTTAAAGCAAAATGAATATGATACTATGGGAGACAGATGGGTGCAGCTGGCTATGTGTGATGCCATGTGTTGGGCCATTGATCTCTAACCGTGAATGGACCATTACTGGGACTCAGCCTAATGTGTTTTGAAGCCTGTCAAGCATTCAAACGTTTGTTATCCAGGCCATGGATGAAAGGGAGGTTAACTTTGTTTTCAATTGTTTATAAAGAAAGAAAAAAAACTGTTTTCACAGAGTGTGTAATTGTAAAAAAGGTTAATTTGATTCTCTGACCAAGCTAAAATCCGAGACACTGCAAGGATGTTTGAGTTTCCATTCAATTGATTTGCTTCAGTAATGCGCAATCATGCACGATTCAGCTTAATGAGATGCCCATCAGCAGCCATTTTAGATCGCGAATATAAATGCACATTCCAAGTGTTTCCAAGTGAGTATTACTTATCTGAGTAACCAAACTGAAATTGAATGGAAACCCAGTTTTTGTTACAGGGTCGTTTAAAAATGGGCTTCATTGTAAATTAATGAACTGCAGAAAGATCATCATTGTCACAGAGGGATACAGACGAGGCCAAAGACCCCGTCTACCAGCTGTGTGCTCTGATGATCAGGTCCAGGCAGTGCAAAGACTGTAACTGGCTGACCAAAGGCCTCATATGTGCTTTGGCCTGGAGCAATGGCGATGTGGTTCTCACTGACAACAAAACAAACAAAACAATAAATCAGAAACATTGTCTACATTTTGAAGTACAGTGTAACAAAGCATATACCAACATGGAACATTATGTACCTAAAGTGTACCTTAGTGCAGGGGTTCCCAAACTTTTCAGACCGTGACCCCCAGTTTTAAGCTGCTGACGACCCACGACCCCGCAACCATTCTCTGTCACGTGCACATGTTCTCGCTCTCTATCGCTCTCTTTCTCTCCCTTCCTCTCTCATAATGTTTCTGTGTTACGCATGCAAGGCAGTAGAGCAAAAACAAAACTGAACATAATCTCTGAACTAGTGTATTTTATTACCAAACTCACGAGCGAAAACAAATAGGCAACATCCCATCATAACGTATATAAAATGCTGAGCATATACGGACATATTACAAATATTACGAACAAAATCCAAATCGTCGCTATTGCTGCTAGTTTCATTAAAGTTTCCCCAATCATGTGGGCCATTTTTGTTTGCGCAATTAAATACGCCACCTCATATGAAGCCTTCTGCGCCTTTGCAGAGATAGTTGTTTGCTTAGTGATGGGTTTCTTCTGCCCCTGTAACTCTCTTTTCTGCGAAAAAAGTCACTGGCTATATCTGTAAAGCTGGGATGTTTGGTCTTCATATGCCTACATAATTTCGCCGGTTTACACTCTCTTGTGCGAGGACTTCAAAGCACACAACGCACGGAGGGTGTGTACCTGATTTATAATAATACATGTGAAAACCCGACGCTGGGACACAGATTTAAACAGTAGGTGATCGGCAAAGGAAAGTCTGCTGATAGCTATGCTAATCGGGCAGGGCAGAGCAATAGAACGACAACAGGTCACACATTTGATGCCCGCTAATGAGAGGGTGACGATCCTCTGGTTAGCAAACAGGCAATAGCATTATTTTTGGAAATCGTCTCGAGACCCCCCTCCACTGCCCTGCGACCCCCCGGGGGTTGTGACCCCGACTTTGGGAACCACTGCCTTAGTTTTAGCATAAGGTAGGGGTTAGGATTAGGGTTAGAGTTAGAGTATGTACAGTGTAAGCACATCATTTTGTAACATGTAAATACAATGCAACAGGGACAGTGAAAATAATAAAAACGTTTCAAAAGAATGTAATATTTAGCAAGACATTTGCCTATACATGCTTTTGTGTAGGGAGATACAGAGAGTTTAATAATTAGGGGTTGATTAATACAGTGATAAGGCGATAAGGCTAATGAATTCTGACTTCCAAGCAAAGTGTAGCAAAGGGAGCGAGCTGTCACCCCGCCCGGTGACTATCTTGCCACAGCGAGTGTGAGTGTAATTGGAGTCATCACCCACGAGCAGTTTTTAGACAGAGTACAAGGACTCCGACCAAAGTCACTAAGGACATTTTAATCCATATCAGTAAATGCTGAACTTAATCCTCACAACTTCTCAGTTATAGAAATATGTGCAACATTTTCTGCATTTAAAATAGACATAAGTGAAAATACAGTATGCTACTATATATTGCAATATACTGTACCTACATAGTGTGTCCCCTAAGTAGAAAATACCAGATCTCGTGCACTTTTCCTTATAAAAAATCTGAGAAATATTAGTTCCAGGCTGTCAGCAGAGAGAAAAACAATCAGTAAATCAATACTATTTGTGGACATTGATTGGACAATTTTGTCAGCTCTGAAAACTGGGGCCTAGACATCAATGAAAAACAAAACAGTCTCTCAGAGAGACTACTGATTGACCGCTGACACACTCTTGTTAATGAAAAAATAGCTTGAGTCTATAAAGGCTGCGTTAATGAATTTACCACCACATTTTCTGTCATAACTTGCTTGGTATCATTCTTAGAGGCACTAGCCCTGCAGAATTATTAATGAGCCACTGGATTTAATAAGGTGCCAAAATGGCTGAATAATGTGTGTCATTTCCACTGAAGGGAAAGGGCACCTCTCTAACATTTAATTTCTGAAAGGAACATGTGACACTATTCATTTTCTATGTGTGTTAGCAGCCAGCATATACAGGACTGTCATGGATGTAAACTAGTACATGAATCCAAAAGTCATGGACAATGGTATAAGTATATGTATATAATTAGAAATTACTCACAGTACAAATGTCAGTAGAACTTGTCTTTTCAGTTGATGATACTGTACAGTATATGTTGAGAAATTACTTACAGTACAAATGTCAGTAGGACTCATCTTTTCAGTTGATAAAACTGTATATGTTGACCAATTACTTACAGTACAAATGTCAGTACAACCTCTCAGTTACACGTGCTGCACACTCAACAGCATTCAATGTTCATGGGCCAAAGCACCACTCTGGTGCTCTGGTTATTTGAGGATCTGTCTGTCAAACACTGTTCACCCTTAAGGAACCCGAGAAGGAAAAACAAGGTGACAGAATGGGACCAAAGTGACCTTGTCAAAGTCCCATTTATTAAGTCAGAGACCTTTGACATGGGGCCAAACAAAATGGCCATGTTATCAATCTTACAGGAAAAACATTTCACTGGAGTATTGCTTATACTAACTAGTATGGATGTGTAGCTATGCATAGCTTTTAAAATGTCAACTAGGACTCCATTGATGAGCAAATATTTTAAAACATGAAGTTAAGCATCTTATATATAACCACTCAAATAATCGTATTTTAACCCTGAAAGGGGTGTGACAGAAACACTGGGAGGATGTATGTTGTGTTCTAAAGAATACCATGCAGAGTTTTACAATCTGACATGGTTATAAAACACATTCTTTTGTGTAATGTTTAAAATCTCCCCTTGCTTAAACAAAAAAAAAGAAAAAAAAAAAAAAACGTCTTCTGTCAGATCCTAAACTGTAAACACTACATCTGACATTAGATTGATATGGTTCAGACAGAGTATGTTTTCTACTGGTTCGATGTGGATCAACTGACCTCCACACTGATGCGACATAGGTGGGCAGACTGAGCAGCACCGTTCTGGGTGGTAGATCAAACGTGAATACCAGGACTAACGAGCCACCCCAGTCTGATCAACACACTAATTGATTGCCCCGCTGCAGGACCCTAGGACCCAATCACATGGATGGCTCATCTTTGAAGGGTGAAAAAACACAGCACATCTCGAGCCTGATGTTGTTACGTACTGTACACCGAGGCACTGTCCTCCTTAGGGCTCATTTCCACCAAACACTCTGCGTGTACAGAGCGTGCCCGTTTTCTGTCCGTATTCGTTTACAGATTAGACCATTTCCACCGCACGCGTGATCTGAGCGTATTCTGTCCCTATACAAACCTATTGTACACGGATACGCGCTGTACACGCTCAAGTTGGTGGAAATGAGGCCTTACTCTACGTGATCTCATGGGACGCCATGGAATAGCACGCCTCTTGTACTTAAGCATTTTCACGTGTCGTAGAAATGCGTTTTTGCATTTTCACGTGTCATGTTACATAGCACACAGATATGTAATTGTTCATGAGAATAACATGACTATAAGACTACAATATAAGTGTGGATAGATTTTAACATTAAAAGATGTTGAAGAGATGGTTAGGGTTAGGACCATAGAAAGGGTCTATGGCTCTGGTTAGGGTTATTGGCTTACAATGCTTAGAGTGGTAACACGTCACCCAGGCTAACAAAGTTACTGAAACTGGCAGCGTGAAATGACATGCGTGAAGACTTAAGGAATTGGCGTGATATGCTCTAAGGCTACCTTACTAGATGTGAAAATTGAATGTTTTTCACCACATGCATGTATGAGTAAATAAATCACATAACACAAAAATATTCGGTGCTTAAGTGAGGGCTGTTAATATGTGGCTGAAAATATGGCTGTGTAAATTTTAGCATGAATGAAGGCCTATGTTAGGCTAAAGTGAATAAGGCATGGTGAAGACATCTGGTTGTAGGATCTGTACAGTATGTGATGCATTGAAAGATGTACTCAGAGATTTATAAGATTTCACAATGGGCTAGTAGTTTGTAAGTAGCAGTTTATTTGGCTTACTATTACACGAATATTTAAGACACAAAACACATAGACCATTTTCACTCAAGTGAATCAGTATGTTATAATAATAGCAGCTGATAAAGTAGAGCTAAATTCCACATGACTTTTTTCATCTCATCCTGAGCAAACATGACTTTAGAAGTGGAGGTGGTGTGAAAATAATTGTTAGGAGGACTCACAACAGCTCTGACTGACTGGTCGTAAATTTAGAAAGTTTCTGGAACGACATCACCTACAATGAAAGGCAGAATGATGAGATCAATCCCCCCTGCTGCCCCAGACAAAATACATACAGGGCCAGGCCCATCGCTCTTCCTAATATTAGCATTTATGACCCCTTTTTCCCTCCTATTTTCTTTCCTGTCAAGATTTGCTATATTAAGACTCCTATGACAGGTCTGATCTAACATGCCGTTTAGATCGTGTCTCAAGGGCAGACTGTTGGGAGATGCCAGAATGCCTGCCTGAAAGTAACACCTTCAGGGCACAGGGAATGTGTAATTTGGGGTGGTGTGAGGGGGGATGTGGGTGTGTGTATGTATGTGTGCGTGTGTGTGTGTGGAGGGGGTTGGAATTATCTTGTGTGTAACCTTCAGAATTGTTTAATTCTCCAGAAGTGACCATGCCTGAGCGATAAGACACTGATGAATGGCTCCCATTAATTTGTCCAGAAGATATCATGCAGTTCATGTAACGCTCGCAACAGGGTTATCTCAGGGGAATCTCAAGAGGGAAATGCTATTACTATTAGTTTCAGATGGGCATCATAAGCTAAAATGGAAAACGAGACCTTCAAGCCTTAACTCGTGACAAATGAGAAAAGATGTTGAGGATCGTGGACGCCTGGACGCCTGGAAGATCAGGTGAAGCTGAGATTAGATTAATACCTAGCAGGTGGAACTCTATCTTTATTTAGCTTAAGAGTCCCAATGCTTATACAGGCTGTTATGCCTTGTTGTAAGAAAAAGGGGGTGTGGGTGGCGAAGGTTCAGGGAGGTGGAGGTTCAGGGTGTGTGTGTGTGTGTGTGTGTGTGTGTGTGTGTGTGTGTGTGTGTGTGTGTGTGTGTGTCTCTGTGTGTGTGTGTGTATGTGTGTGAGTGTGTGTGTCTGTGTGTGTGTCTGTGTGTGTGTATGTGTGTGAGTGTGTGTGTCTCTGTGTGTGTGTGTGTATGTGTGTGTGTGTGTGTGTGTGTGTGTGTGTGTGTTTCAGCAGTGGAAATTCGCACCAGCCACCAGTCAAATGATGATAAAATATGAAAGTGTCTGGTCAATTTTGGACACAAAATAATAATTTACTATTGAGTGGCTGGTGAACGTTCATATTTTGCAAAGTTAATTTCCACCCCTGGTGTGTTTGGGTTTGGGTTGGAGGGGGGGGGGGGGGGGGGGGTGATAAAGAGAAAAAGAAACTACAACTCCCATCTCATTTCAACCCCTCCCCAACACCACCACCACTAACCCACCCCTTCCTCAAACCCTAAAGAAAAACAACTATGAAACCTTTGCCACGGTATTTCAGCTGTTCCAAACAGTTTATGGCAACAAAGACAACCCAACAGAGCAGTAAATTGTTCATTGATTGTTTCTTTTTTCCCACTACACTTGTGCTGCTCCATTCGCAAAGTGGTGACTAAATAGGCTGTGCCAGACTGCCCCAGCCCAACAGCTGTGCTCGCCAGTGGGGGA
>CM050199.1:24585000-24590000 GCA_027475355.1 Coilia nasus
CATCGAGGCAGCTGCCTTCCGTTTGGAACACAGCCATATAGTCATCAGTGCTTCTATTTCCTTAAGTAGTTTTTGGTGGATTGTTTGCTCCTGTGTGTGTGTGTGTGTGTGTGTGTGTGTGTGTGTGTGTGTGTGTGTGTGTGTGTGTGTGCCTCTGTATTTGTGTGTGTGTGTGTGTTTATCTGTAGGTGTGTGTGGGGGTGGGTGGCACTGGCATGCCAGTCATGAATGATACAATAATCTATTTCCAACCATCTCATTCAAAACAGACCAACAAACAAACACATAAATAAATGAAGACAGTAAGGCAATAAATAGATAAAGCGCAATCTCTTTGTGATTTCTCCACACATGCATTTGTCCCAGAGACGACACAGAAGGGTAGGCTGGCACAGACAGACTCTTCTAGGCTCAGTTTACTCTCAGGCGTAGTCTGGAGACCTTTAATTGGGTACAACTTGATCCGCCAGATTTTCTGGCGGCCAATCGATAACCTTGAGGGGAGGGGTTTTGGCTATGGCAAAAATGTGTGCTGTTTTTGTGGCCGGCCTTGGCCTGCTTTTAATTCCACCCTCCCCTATTGGATTTCTCTCTCCTAACATTCAGTGTCAGTACACTCTAAAAAATAATGGGGCCAGTACCAGTTCTTCAGAGCGATGCCATAGAAGAACCTTTTTCAGTGCTTTAGAGAACCATCGACGCAACAGTTCTTTAAAGAACCATTTGACACTGACATGACATAGCATAGCCCACTATGATCTGAGGCTCTGGAGAACCATTTCTAATGTGAAGAACCTTTCACATAACGTAATGGTTCAACACAGAGTTTTCACTCTCCATGGAACCATCCAGAGACTTAAAGAACCATTTAAGCACCTTTATTTTTTAGAGTGTACAGTACTTTTTATGCTGCTCCCAAAGCCTTCTTCCCATCCTAAAAACAAAGCCTGATGTCATGGTAGTGGTTTCATGTTTCTGTTTTTCTTCCTAGTGGCCAATGAGTAATATGTGTGTGAGTTGCGCTCTCTTTCTGTCTCTCTTTCTCTGTTTCTCTCAGTCTCTCTCTCTCTCTTTCTCTCTTTCTTTCTCTCTCTCTCTTTGCCTGTGCCTCTCTCTCTTTTTTTACTTTCTTTCTCTCTTTCTTTGCCTGTGCCTCTCTATCTCTCCCCCCCCCTCTCTCTCTCTTTCTCTCTCTCTCTTTGCCTGTGCCTCTCTCTTTTTTTACTTTCTTTCTCTCTCTCTTTGCCTGTGCCTCTCTCTCTCTCTCTCTCTCTCTCTCTTTTTTTCTCTTTGTCTTTCTCTCCTTCTCTCTCTCTTTCATTTGGAAATGCTCCAGACTGGTGTCTGCATGTGCAAGGTTATTGCTGAATTCAGATCATGTTTCATTTTCCAGGAGATGAGAGATGGAAAGTGTGATTGATGCTTCCTTCACAAATGAGCTCGACTGTCAGGAGTGCTGAGGGGATCATGTTTTTCACATGCTTTTTGCCTGTTAAAAATAGCTCATATTAGAATGTTCTTTTGTAATATTCATATACGTGGGTAAACAAAGATTATGATGTTTATTTTACAGTATCCAATTTAGACTTATTATTTATTATTTATTTATTATTACTTATTTATTTGTTATTACTTATTTATTTGTATAGTGCATTACATACACAAAGGCGGTTCCATGTGCTTAACAAAAAAAAAAAAAAAAGACAAACAACAATATGTGAAAGCATAAAAGAAAAAAATAAGTGTAAAATAAGTACAAGGTAAATAAAATACATATTTAATAAAAGCAAATAACAATATGTAAAAGCATTACAGATAAAAAGTGTTTGGATTGATGACATAAATGATCATATTTAAGATTTAATGTTATGAACTGGCCACTGAATTGGTCAAATACACATTTGACCACATTAATCACATACCCATTTTATGAAATTTTATTTTTCTTCTTCTTTACATATGAAGTTGTAAAGCAACAAATCATCAAACCCCAACAATACCGACAGCAACATACATTGCAGGCAGATGTTTGAACCCAATCGCTTAACCGAGTTGGCAGCAGACATACAGTACAGTAGTGGGGAAGCACTCGAAAGAAACGCTGTTCACGTCTCCATGAAAAGACATTAGCCCCAGTTAGTTATGCTCTCTTCCTGTTGACACGGTTGCTAGGCGGAGACGGAGTGATGGAGAGGCTGTAGTTGGTATGCTAGTGGCATGGTCCTCCTCCTGGGTGGCAGCAACCGTGGTCAGGCTCCAATTACGTAATCCACGCTGGACTGACCTCTGTCTTCAGATGCACCCCATCCCCCCATCCACTCCTCCCTATTTCGTATTCAACTGTCAGCTCTGTTACAGGAAGATTGTTCTGAGGTAAAACACCTCTCAAATGATCTATTGATGATATTGCGTTATTGATTGTGTTGTTTTTAGTCTTACTCCAGGTTCTGTGTTGTGTGCACTGTGAGGGATGGCTGTCACTGAGGAAAAAATAAAGCTTTATTTTAAGCCTGCACCAGACAACACATTTTTTTAAATCTTTCACAGTGCTAATTTATGATTGACAACGCCAGACTAGGCAATGATAGAACTATAATTCTTTGCTGTGTCTTGTTGAGGGAGACTGGCCTAATTACACAATAATATACGTTATCACTTACACTGACTGATCTCATAGTGTCAGTGTCAACAAAGCTGAATGTTAATTTATCATTATAAATGAACAAGGTTGCTAACTAGCAGTTAGATGACATTTTGGGAGTAACTAGGGCAATACTGTATGCCACTACTAGGACAACATCTTCATTTTATAGCTTTACTTAACTGTTGAAAACTACTAACCTACATTTAAAATATAAACAGTTTGTGCAACAGCTTCTTTGGGACATGTCTGAGGAAATGGAAAAAAAAAAAATCAGACCGTGTTTCAAATCACTGGTCAATGAGCAGGTAATATTGCATAAGAGATAATGTTCAGTGAGGCAGTATAACAATAACTCCCAACAGAGTGATGCAGGACTAGCCTGGTAAACCAGCCCCTTGTACTTCATTTCATTTTGTACAGAGGGTCTGGAACAGACACCGTCAAAAACGATTTGTTCCTGGAGGTGTGGACTCTGCTGAAGTTTAAAACAAGCCTACCCAATCGCTAACGCCTGGTCGTCACATATGCAATTAGCCTACCTACGCACTACAATTCAAATGTAGCACACAAGGTCAACGTCACCACTAATGAACACACCCTCTGTTCGCTGATTGGATCGGACCCTCAATGACCCTCAAGAGATTCCGTTCCAGACCCTCTGTACAAAATGAAATGAAGTACGAGGGGCGGGTTTACCAGGCTAATGCAGGACCCTGACGTGAACAAAACTCCTTGCCATTGACAGCGGTCATTACACTTTTTCAGCAGGGAGTACACAAAAATATGTATTGGGTTGCCGTGGCCCATTCAAAGTCAATGGGACATTCGTCAGCATTATATAGAGCCATAAAATAAACTTACTTACTCTCCATTCTGTATCATCAACACCCTTTCATACTTGCACAGCTCATGATGCTAAAGATTCACTAAGTATGGCAAAATCATAGTAAGCTGAAATCCTCTTGTCTGATCCAGGTAATTAGCAGAACATTACCAGGCCCTGCACAGAGAGATATATGGTACACTGTAATTTACTGACTAATCAGGTGGATTTCTTTTCTGATTGTATAGGAAGACTAAAAATGCAAGACTTTAACCATTAGTTTGTGGCTTGTATAAGTGAGACATGGTGTAGTATGAGCTGTAATTCTGAAGTGGGTTCGTGTGAAGTAGGGGATGTCCACAACCCACCAGCTAAATCTGGTCTTGCATTACTTAAACTTGCCATTAAAAGGTCAACATGTAAGCATGTTATAAACACATTATAACAGATGTCACACATTTTTCACCCACATTGTAAGTATATAACAGTGTTATAGCAGTGTCATCGCTGGTAAATGTTATAACAGCTTTGGAGATACTTGTATGTATGACAGCTCATAAAATTACATCCTGGTACGTCATCCAAAATCCAGAAGAGCTTACTGGCAGAGTAAACAGTACTGGCAATTGCAGGAGGACTGAAGGCATTTAATATCTACTATTATAATGACTAATGAAAAAAATGACACTTTTCCCCCTCTTATGGAAATATTTAATGAGGAAAATTTAAAGAACTTCGGTGTAAAATGAAAATTTGCATGTTAAAACATCATACCGAGTTGGTACTGTATGTGTACTGAGGAGCAAAATTGATTTAGCCTGTTGCATTCAGAGTTTAACAATTTTTTATAGTTTGACCCAGAAGGCTAACAATGGAAGTGGTAGGTGCCCTTAGACGAGGCATGACGATTATGCTATTTTTAAAACATTTAAACAACTCGAAGAAACTCCACACTCCACCGGTAGTACAACAAAGGCCCTGACATTAAAAACGAGGCTTTGCAAGTGTACACAACATTTATTAATAAAACAGTTTTGACAGGCAGTACCTTGCTGTAGTTTCTCGTCGCCACCATAATGAAAGTCCGCACAAGTCGGACGAACACGAACCAGCAGGAAGAATAGGAGGAGAGGTAGTACAATCGACCTGTTTGGACTTTCATCATGGCAGCGACGAGAAACAACTGCAAACTACTGCATGTAAGAACAGTTTTTTAAATAAACATTGTGTACATTTACAATATTCTCAGTGCTTTGTTTTGAATGCCAGAGCCTTTGTTGTACTACCGATGGAGTGTGGAGTTTCTTCGAGCTGTTTTAATGGTTTAAAAATAGTGTAGTCGTCATGCTTCGTCTAAGGGCACCTACCACTTCCATTGTTAGCCTTCTGGGTCAAACTATAAAAAATAGTTAAACTCTGAATGCAACAGGCTAAATCAATTTTGCTCCTCAGTACACATACCAACTTGGTATGATGGTTTAACATGCCAATTTTCATTTTACACCGAAGTTCTCCTTTAAGTAAACACCACCC
>CM050199.1:24595000-24637500 GCA_027475355.1 Coilia nasus
CAGTTCATTTGTCTAACTTGTCTTATCGCAACTACCGTCGCAGAAGTGAGAACAGGAAGCCCCCCAAGTGGAGGCAAGTCAAAGGTGACTGAGCAGGCAGAGTGGAGATTTACAAGTTGAAAACAAAGTTTATTATTTCTAATGTGAACATGATATGTGTGTGACAATAAAAGGGTTGTGCTTGGGGCTGCGAGTCAGAGACTGCAAACTGAGAAGGCAGCTGTTTGTCTTCTCCTTCAGCGCTGAAGCAGTTTAAACTGAGAAACACAAGTGTCTTGTGTCTGTTTGTTGATAGCGCACCGAGTCGAGAGTATTTTCTTGACAGGGATAATGTTCTGCGAGGTGGTCATTCTCGTGGAATAATCCTCAACAGAGTGATGTAGGACCCCGATGTGAAGAAAAACATTATCCCGCTTATTATATGGAAAACACCAATGTTTGGAGCATCATAGAAACATCTATGGCCATTGTTTGAGTGTAGGTGTTTATTATTTGTTTAGAATGTTCTTTTAGGCAAAAGGTCTTAGTGCTTAGTTAACCTCCCTGAATAAATAAAGAATAAATGAAATAAAAGCTCTGGGCGTTGTACAGTAGACTGACTGAGAGCAGAATGAAAGCATCAAACCACCATCGGGCTTATTCTTAGCTTAACTGATTTTGAATGTAGCTATTGTCATTATTATTTTTGCATGCGAGGCAGCTACCAATGGTCCTCCATCTGCACACACACACACACGTACAGACACATGTACAGACACACACACACACACACACACACACACACACACACACACACACACACACACACACACACACACACACACACACACGTGTACATGCAATGGTGCTCCAGCAATGGTGCTCCATACACACTTTGAAGCCTATTGACTGGTGTGCCTCAGTGCTGACAGTCTGTCTCAGCACACAGCAGTCATTACATGTTGGGGGTGCTGGTTGAGTCATGTTCAAACAGACACTATTTTCACGTTGTGATTGCTATTACAAAGTGCCCCACTTCTCTGCGTCGGAAATGCACATATATTTGACTTTGTAGAACACTGTGTGTATGTGTGTGTGTGTGTGTGTGTGTGTGTGTGCGTGTGTGTGTGTGTGTGCGTGTGTGTGTGTAAACCTGTGGCTGAAAGAGTGGTCAGGTGGTTGTGCATACGAACGTGTGTGTGTATGTGTGTGTGTGCACGTGTGTGTGTTTGTCTGTGTGTGTTTGTATGTGTGTCTGGGTGTGTGTGTGATTGCAAACATACAGAGGTCAAACAATTTACCTGCATTTAATGTGAAATGTTAAGAATTTCATTATGCTATAATGCACACATGAATGTATCTGATCTCAAACAATCCATGCCCTCTACTGCAACTGGAACCTGTTGTAACACAAAATGTAAATTTATTGACACTGAATGAACCACTGTATTGTTTTTTGTTAGATTCACGCACACGCGTGCTTGCGCACACACACACACACACACACACACAGTTGCTATGCCCTGCATTCACGGTCTGATGTCTACGCTCTGTATATATTCTGCGGCTGTTATTGTATGAAAAACCTCCCCACTGAGCCTAATAGGCTGCCCCTTTTTCCGTGTTTGTGTGGAGACGAGGACGGGAGTAAGGCTTGGGCAAGCTCCACTGAGCACGGGCACCTGGGAATTGCTGGCTCTGATGCAATATTCATAGGCACGAATTTGGTATTTTGGAACCGTCTGCCCGTGGTTTTCCCCTGGATAGCAATTGAGAGGGGCCAGTGTGTGTGAGAGTGTGTGTGTGTGTGTGTATCTGTCTGGGTGTGAATGCACATGGGCAAGTGTGTGTATTTGTGAATGTGTGTGTGTGTTTGTGTGTGTGTGTGTGTGTCTATATATATTAGTGTTTGCATAAGCCAGTGTATGTGTGCATGTGTGTGTGTTTGTGCATGTGAATGCACATAATGTGTGTGTGTATGTGTGTGTGTACGTGTGTGTGTATGTGTGTGTGTGTGTATGTGCACGCGTGTCTGTCTGTGTGTGTGTGTGTTTGCCTGCGTGCGTGAGTCTGGAGCCTCTTCCTAGTAAAACACACTCCAGCTGTTTACATCTCCATGGCACAGCTGCGGTTTCCATGGCGATGGGTGTAAAGATAGTCAGGAGGTGTCAGGGAGTGGGAACTGGCTGAGCCTGACTCGCTGCAAGAGCACAAAGTGATAATAACTATTATTACCACAGACGCTGCTTTCGTCTCTGACTGGAGGTGTTCCTGTTGACCAGCCATGGTGGTCTCATGGCAACTCCGATGACTTTCAAAAAACCCCTAAGGACTGCATCGATGCAGAGGCTGTGAAGCAAGGATGATAATTTAAATATATGGACCCCAAAATTTGAATGATTATAGTGTACACAAATTCCTTCCTTGTTTAAAATAAAGGGAAAAACAAGGCTTTAACAAGATAAATATCTTTATGTGATTCTGTCACATGGCATTTCACTCTATACACATTGTCTTCATGGGATGAACGGTAGTCTCTTACAGCATTTTACAATGTTTAGCTTTTATCTACAGTTGTTTGCATGCAGTTATGTCTGCCAAGAAATGGGTCCACAACACAAAACCAAAGCTAGATTTTGTCACCCCACCCCCCCACCCCCACCTACACACACACACTCACACACACGCACACACACACACACACATACACACATACACACACACACGAACACCCACACTCACACACACATAAAGACACTGACATTTAAATGTACAGAACATGATCATCTGATCAAAATCTTGATAATTTTGGACACATGACAACTAAAGTACATCACTGGACCAGCATGTATATACCACACATTACCACACAATGTACTTAACAAGAGACACACAAAAATACACATATCTGGATCCAAAAATAAATAACTCTACACTTTTTCTGTCATAAATACCTTTTGTAACTGTGTCCTGTATTTTGTTGTAAGCATAAGCAGCAGGTAATTCAATACAGAGAATATTGTACTCTCTAGCTTTATAAATTAAAATAGACACACACACACACACACACACACACACACACACACACACACACACAGTCTTTCTTTTTCTCTCTTGCCCAATCTCTCTCTCTGTCTCTCTCTCTCTCCCTCTCTCTCTCTCTCTTACTCACACACACACACACACCCACAGCACACAATGTCACAATGTAAGCCATTCTAATGATGCAGTTTTAATCTCTCTGAGGCTGGAGGAGATGGGGGGGGGGGCACCCAAATCAAAAATGTTGGGTCCAGAACAGAGTGCCACTGTCTTCGTTATTTTCAATGATGGCCCCACAGTACTGGCATCACAGTGTGAATCGGTGCACATAGTTTTGGAGCATTATTGCAAACAGGGTTGGATAGGATAGGGTCAGATCCTTCTGGTGGGCTTAGCTCTCCAGGAAGGCTAGTTGATGCCGGATTCATCATTACTAAAAAAATGATAATATATTGAAACTGACTGGACTTCAGTATTGGTCTTTTATTTTTTGTTGGGTACTATGTAATGTTTAGATGCACACACACACACACACACACACACACACACACACATACACACACATACACACACACACACACACACACACACACACACACACACACACAGGAGCAAAAAAATCCACCAAAACTACTTAAGGAAATAGGAGCACTCATGACTACATGTCACATTTATTCAACTCACCACATGTTTCCTCTTATGCTTAAGTATATGGGCTCATTAAACTGTATTCAGTAATAGTCTACTTGTTTTCAACACTCCCAGGGCTAGTCATAAAGCTACATGGTAGAGGCACATGGTTTGGGAAAGTCACAAGCAATTTCAGCTAATTCATTAATGGATCACTGCCTATGTTGTCTCAAAAAGTCACAATTCCTTTAAACAATTTGAACCTTTAAATACTAAATTAGAAATCCTATAACTTTGATGATTTGAAGACACTGTATTTGTTTTGACTTGTGTGTATACTGTAGGAGCTGACTACTCTAAATGTACTTCAGTTGTTTTGAAAGAGATGCAAGTCCATGAATAAAAGTCTTGCTTGGTAAGAATTGCCATGTTTTCCTCCACAATAAATTTGAACTTTGTAGACATCAGAGAGTTAAATTTCCTGCCTGTTTAATGACTAGTTCACGGAATAAAAAAATCACCAATGTGTTGTTTGTGTGTATGTATACGTGTGTTTGAGTACTGTATGTGTGTGCGTGTGCACCTATATAAGGTTACAAGGTAAAAAGCTACAGAAAAAATAGCCCCTCTGTTACTTCTACACCACCACAGGGTTACAGATAACATCTTTATTTGCTCATCAAACTTTCACTGTTTTTTGTTTTTTTGTTGTGTTTTGTTTGTTTGTTAATATAGCAGCAGTACTACTATGTGATTCAACCCATCACAGAGTGTCCATGTCCATGGTCAATTTATTTGATGGTCAGTTTCACATGGCCCACATGGACAGAGTTGAGGCGAGAAGAACACTGTATTTCATTGACACAGACATTTGTGTTGTGTATTGTTTTTCTTCTGTAAGAAATCAGTGATCCTCTTTAGTAAGTCACGGCACTGTTGATTCATACTAGAAGCGCAATCCCCTACTGTCACTGACACGTGGCCAAGTGACCTTCGTGAATAACCCCTCTGAGAGTGCGTCCGGAGCCTACTACACATCTTAGTACACTTGGTGCGAGGAGGAAAGCCATGGCTAAAAAGAGTTGCTAGATGTGGGCTTAGACACTTCACAGGATGGAGCTTAACCCCTGCTATTAAAAACACACAATGCACTGGACGTGGCTGTAACCATGTACAGTACTCTTAGGGAGCAGAGAGTGGGAATGGGGTTTCTGTTGTGCTATGTACAGATTTGAGATAATATTAATACAGGATCAAGTATCTGGCCTTTAGAGTAGTAGAGTAGTATTAGTAGATTTGCTTTTTTTTTTACTGTCTCCATCTTTTGTCTCATATTTGTCAGTAAATGTGTGTGTACAGTGTGTCCTTTATTTTGTAGATTAGGTCCTTGTGGAAAACAGCCGTTGGACACGCCTCCTATAGACCCTCCAAAAATGATTAAAAATTGTCCAGCCATTTCTTGTCCTTTGGGGACAAAAATATGCACAATAACAGCAAAAAAAGAACTCCACTTCTTCTTTTATTGGCTGTCTTTCCATCTCCAGACAGTGTTCTGGCCCACGATTGGAGGATTACAGTCCTGCGTTTCAACACCATGGCAACGTGTCCGAATCCATGGGTTTCCCTAAGTAGCAATAGGATTCATACACAGGCACCCATGTCAGTCATGTCCATTTAAACATTTGTTTTTTTGCTTTAGTTAACATCATAAAATAAATATATATATATATAGCATTAAAAAATAAACTGCATATACAGTATATCTATATAATCATAGTGCATCTAGGCCTATTTGTATCTAATGTACAAGAACTGACATGCAGAATGATGATGCTCAAATGTATCTACAAGTAATCTATGATTTACATTTGACATATATCTACACCTTTCTAACATAGAGATCTAACAGTTCACCTTCATTTAATGTAAACAACCTATGCCCTCTACTGCAACTGGTACCAGTTGTCAGATAACTTATCAAGCTTGAATGAACCACTGTAGTGTCTCTTTCTTAGATTCAGACATGCACACACACACACACAAGAAAAAAAATTGTGTGGAATGCATGAGTTTGAGGACACCAGTTGCTTAGCAACCCTACCACTCCTAGAGGAGATGGCTAAAAACCTCAGAGAAACCTGTATGAGCACATCCAACAATCCGTGAGGGACACCAAAGATGGTGTGGTACCTGTGCTGTTTGCTGTGTGCCACACGCACCACTGCTAATGACAGCAGGGGCTTAAAGAGGACTGAACCTGCATCTCGTTCAGAATACTAATGCAGCACTGCGTGTATCTACAGTACATGCATGAATGACACCGAGCATAATATACAACAAGAGACAGCCGGAACACAGAAAGCTGACACATAGGTGTTATGGTTTGCATATCGATGGTGGTCTGTCTTATTTATAAGCATGTTCTAAATGGCATTGAGATATAGTACTGATATGAATACTTGTGTATGTGAATGTAACATGTACCTGTTTGTGTATTGACTGACGTCTACACAGAGGAGCTGGTGAATCAGACTGCTGTTTTATGTTTCTGATAGAGTGACACCTCTTAAAAATTTCGGTGTGACATGGCATGACGTGCGATTGAAAAACGTAAAAAAAAAAAAAGAGGCAGTGACACTGGGCTTAGTCAAGGCGTGAGGTGAAGTAATTAGCTTGTTACATTCCAGAAACCCCCATGACAGGTGAAAATCCACAATATAGCGAGACCGTACAGAAAACATTTTATTTTAGATTAAGCCTTAGCCTAAGATTTATTATAGGTTAAGGTGAAGTGATTAGCTTGGCCTCTGCTGTCTTGTTGTCGTGCAGGCACATACCAGACTGACTGTTGGTTGTGGTGTACGGAGGGACAGTGTTACCTCAGCGCCAGGTTCGTGTGTCTCTCCTTCCCTGCCCCTTTTAAGATAGCACGCTGTTCTCTGCTTGCGTGTACCCAGTATAGACAAGGTCTTTGCAGTTATCTGTGTGTAAACAACCGGACACACTTCAGCTTGGCAGAAGAGCCGAAGATTCTTTTTTTTTTTTTGTTTGTTTGTTTGTTTGTTGTTGTTGTTGTTGTTGTGGTTTCAAATGATCAGACCAGACCCGACCAGTCGAAACCATAAAAGAAACCAAAAATATGACAAACAGCAGCCAATGAGCATACTCACATGCAAAGAAAAAAAAAAAAAATGAGAAGTGGCCATTCCATGTGTTTAGGTTTTTGTCCCTTGTTCTCAGCTTAATGCAAACATACACACACTCAAGCATATTATAATGCAAACATAGACACATTTAAGCATATCATGTCCAGTCCAACCAAGTGTGGTATCTGTCCATATATATATATCAAAGTCTTTCACAATCCAGTGTTTTTCTGAGGGTTGTGCCGTGTGTGAACACCAAGGTGGTGGTGGGATGATGGTCCATGCAAGCGGGGCCAGGCCAGGCCAGGCCAGGCCAGGCCTGCCTGAGGGCGTGTGCGGAGGTGAGGGCGGACCGGCGGCCGTGAGGGTGCGCCAACAAGCCAAGACAAGAGGGGTCCATGACACACAGCAGCGGCGGGCGTCTCAAGAGAACCAGCCATACAGAAGCGTAGATGGGAGGCCTTTCTCTCTCTCTCTCTCATCCTCTCTTACTCTCTCTCATCCTCTCTCTCTCTCTCTCTCTCTCTCTCTCTCACACACACATAAACATATAGACACCCATACCAGCACAAATACACACTCACACACACACACACACACACACACACACACACACACACACACACACACACACACACACAAACATACACACACCAATACCAACACAAATACATACACACACACACACACACACACACACACACACAGTGAGGTCCTATTGGAGTGACAATTACTATTTAATATTGACGCTTTTCTTTTTTCCTTTTGTGGAAGCACATGGTCTTTTCATATCATGAAAAACATTGCTACATACAGCCCAGTCTTTTCCCTGAAATGTTGAGCTACTGTATGTTTTAATACACCAAAAAACATCAAAGCTCAAAGCTACTCTACATGTCGAGCTGCCAAATAAGAATTGTATTTTTTCATTATTGCCAAAGATATCGGACAGAAATTAGATGTAGATTTACAGCATTTACAATGATAACAGTTACATCTAGTAGGAGCAGCTCGCACATAAGGATACAATAAAGTTTCAAAAAAAAGTTTCTTTCTTTTTTCTTCAGACAAATGCCAATATAATGACCTTACATATTTAGAAATATCTAACATATTCAGTGTCCTTTCAGTTATAATCTACAGAGCTGTGAGGGTGAGTGGTGGATCTTCCACTAAGAAGGTTTTTTTTGGGGGGGTGAGGGGTATTTTTGTACAGGCACAGGTATGGACACCTGTCATGCCAGCATGGGGGGGGCCTCACAGAATGGACGGGATGGGGGAGCGTGAGCGGCGCAGCGGGCATGGGGAGCCGTAGGGCGAGGTCACCGGGGACAGCCGCAGCGTGTTACCAGCCAAGCCTGCTATGTTGTTTAAGCTCCGCGACTTCTCATAGCCTTCAAAATGCCAGAAATAATAAAGCACATTAACACACACATGAAAGTGCAGTGGTGCGCACACTGTCATTCTCATTCCCACACGCACGCACATTCACATTCACATTGACACACACACACACACACATACATACATACATACAAACATACATACATACATACATACATACATACATACATACATACATACATACATACATACATACATACATACATACTGTACATACATACATATATACATACATACATACATACATACATACATACATACATACATACATACATACATACTGTACATACATACATACATACATACACACAGGTACACACAGACATACATGCATACATAGGAAAATACATACATATGTACACTATATAGATACATACATACATACATACATACATACATACATACATACATACATACATACATACATACATACATACATACATTCATCCATACAGTACATAGCCAAATAAGAACTCAAAGAGTGACTGTGCCAGAATGAATGGGAATGTGAAGAGTAAGACATAATCTCATACAGCATCATGCAGAGAGCAAACAGAGAAGACAGTGCTGTATCTCCAGTGTGCAGTCATGTGCCTGTTATTGAAGATTAACATGCAACAGAGCGTGAGTACTGGTTACATTTCACACACAAATTATATGCTCTAAGATGTGTTTAACCAGGCTTGCCACTATGGTGATGATGGCAGAACAAGGACGACGTTTGATTTGTTGTAACTAGGTTGATTGGTGACAGCGATGTGGTGATAGTTGTGACTGGTGATGCCATGTGATGCTGTGCTAGAAGAAACAAGTGAAATTGAACCAAATCCTGTTTAGTGCATCATTCATGTTTGCAATGTTTTCTTTTTCCCTGAATGTTTAATAGTTTTTCTATGCTGCTTATGGTCTGTGAGATGCCAACATGTGGTGCCTGACTACATTTATCTTTTTCTGCTAAGCTTAGACAGCTGCTGTCCATCAGTGTTAAAGTAATTATGGACCACAGTAATCCCCCGTGTATCGCGGTAGTTCCATTCCAGAAACTCCCATGACAGGTAAAAATCCACGATATAGCGAGACAGTATAGAAATTTTTTATTTTATAGTTTAAGCCTTAAAATACCCCATCCACATGCAGTTTTAATACATTTACTGTATGTATAATTCAATTATAACTGCATATGTAATCAACATTTACATGTTACAGTATAGTTATCATAAATTATAATATTGTTCTGATTAATTTTTCTTCAGCATTCATAGTGACATAGCATGCGTATTAATGAAAAAAAAACAGGTGGCGCAAAAGGTGAACCGCGATATAGCGAGGGATCATTGTATAATATAAATGTGCTAAATGTGACCAATTGATTGACATGTACAGTGTTTTAGCCAAGGCCTTGGACCGTTGGCGGCAACTGGCGGGGAAATCTGTTGTTTTACTTTTCTTGTGACCACCGGAGCAATTCAGCACATTATCCATTTTTGGAATTGCTGTTTCCGCAATGTTTCATTTTTTTTTTCTATGTTGCTTGTAGTCTGTGTGATGCCAACTCGCACAACTAAATTCATCTTCTTATCCTATCTATCCTATCTTGAACCAATAGGAACCCTACTGCCTCTATGATGATGAGAGGCAGGGCTGTAGCCAAAAATCAAACTATGTGTGGGCCCATAAAGAATCAGGTGAGCCTACCCTAAAACACTTAGGTTAGTTTTATTACTAAAACAGTCAATCAAACGTATAGAGCCTTTTGATTGGGTGGGCCTGATTGACAAGTGGGTGGGCACAGGCCCGCCCGTGGCAACGACTATGCTGAGAGGACAGTGTCACCAAGGAGCCTGTGTGCCAGAGGTTCTGAGTTAGAGGGTCACGCGTGACAACACACAAGGGTAGTTTCTCTCAGAGGAGACAGCTCTTGTTCCCGAGCTTAATTAGCGGATCCACATGACAGACACAAAACACAGGGCAGAGGTGCTCTTGTTCCTAAACGTGGAGCCTCTATCTGTCTGTCTGTGCTGGCTGTCAGAGCATTCGAGGCAGGTCAGTCCAACCCCCCTTCACAATGCATCCCGATCAGAAGGCAGTCAAACCTCCAGGGAAGCGTGAAGGGACCTGATGCACTGGACATAGCAGAAGAGGACAGCATTTCAACACTCCTTAAATGTGTCTCTCTGTTTCTCTCTCGCTCTCTCTGTCTTTCTCTAGCTCTCTTCATTTTTTAATCTCCTCCATCTGTCATTTGAGTAATGTAATATAATGTAATGTGTGTGTTTCTATCAGCGGTGCCAATCCCGGGTTCAGAAAGTAAAAACCCTGCCACAAATTTGATCCAACCAGCTCTGTATCAGCTTATCGTAATGAGGTAGATCAGCTGCTCAGTGAAGTCACCTGTGTTAGAAGGAAAATGTGGCAGGGATTTTACTTTCTGGACCTGGGATTGACACCTCTGGTTTGTATGCCTTCAGCAAGGATACTGCTAAGAATTCTGGGGTAATAGTAGGGTACTGCTGGAATATAAGTTTAGTATAATATTGTTGGACACTTCTGTTATGGATGCCTCCTTTGTCAGTGCAGGCAAATGGGTTTTTCTTCTAGTTTAATGGATTTTAATGGAGCTAGGACCTTTGCCACACTAGGTATACACCCAAATCCTGCCTCACACCTCTCCTCTAGAACCCCCCCCTTCACACACACACACACACACACACACACACACACACCCCACACCACCCCCTGCCTATAGTGTATCCCTACTGCTTAGTCCTGAGTACATCACTGCCAGTCAGCATTTATGCTCAGTCTGTTTAGAGTAGCCCTGGGGAAATTACACGCTGGTCAGGGACTAGCTGTGTAGAGTGCAGCGATGTCCTCGGGCATTTCGTTGGGTTTAAACTGAGGTTACTGGGGAGTCAATCTGCTGTCACTGCCAGTGTAATGACATTCAGTGTTTTACAGCGTCTTTCATGTTCTCCATAAGTCAGTACTATTGATGACTATGTGTGAGAATTATTCACGCACTTTGGATCATTAACAGTTCAACTTCATGGGAGTCAAATCAGTGAGGGCTAGTTCTTGTGTGCTTATGATTATGCCACACAAACAGACTGGGAAACCCACAGTATTTCCTCAAGTTAAATGATAAATGTTCTTTATAATGTCAGTTCAAACAATTAGTGGGTCCAAATTTACCCAAGCATAAATAAAAGCTATAACATTTCAGTTTTAATCAAATTGTTCATAAAAACAGCAATCTACAATTTGACATCATGTCCACTTTCAGTTTTGGTTTTACTATCTTAAAAAAAAACATCTGCATTTTGGCATCCAAATATCGCTGCACAAGGGACTCTCTCTCTCTCTCTCTCTCTCTCTCTCTCTCTGTCTCTGTCTCTCTCTCTCTCTCTCTCTCTCTCTCTCCACACTCATTTCCATACTTTGTCCTTCCTCTCTGCTCCAAGCTCAGCAGATGTTACCCTTAAGATGCCCTTTCAGCCCTGGGCTCTCTGTGGACCAGCAGAAGGCAGGTTGTGTGGGGCCCTGGCCTTAACAGGGCTGTCTCACTGCTACGGTGAAGGGACCACGTCCCTACACAGCCCTGGGCCATTGGCCTCCCAATGCCTTCGTTCCACCTCTCCCCCTTCCGCCCCATGATCTGTCTCATGGGGGTTAGCGTATGCATACAAAGTGGCCATTAGCTGTAAGCCCTGCAGCTAGCTACACTCTCCTATACAGACAGGTGAGGGGAAATGGGTTCCCTTTTTACTGTTGCCGATGACAACGGTGTTATTGTTGCCTGAGGTGATAATCAACTGATAAAAAACGGACATGTTCTGAGATCAAAGCACACAGACATTAAGTATGGCCTTTCCTTTGGATTAAAATGGTTTTGGTGTGTTTTGATAGGTCTTCTTACCGAATCGCAAAGTGCCTGATACGACAGAAATTTTGAAAATACGACAGAAAAATAATTTCCTTAGACTGACTGAGAGAGACAAACAAATTAAACGCAAAACCCAAGGGAAGATAAAAGGTGGGAAATCAGCGTCACTATCGGGTTCTTGCTCTCTAATTAAACTCTGTTGAGTAACTGAGGAGGGTCTATTTTCCATGACAGACGAGAGCATGGCGTGGCACCACATCAGTCACAAGCTCATCAAAGCATGAGGGATGAGAATGAAGACATGATGGATGGCTGTGCTCTCCTGTCTCTGTGTCATTCAGAGGGATTGTGTAAGGAAGTGTTTCCCTCTTCCACCTGCCTGTCTGTGTGTGTGTGTGTATGTATGTGTGTGTGTGTGTGTGTGTGTGTGTATGCATGTGTGTGTGTGTGTGTGTGTGTGTGAGAGAGAGAGAGAGAGAGAGAGACAGAGAACCATTGCTTTTCCTATTTCTGTATGTGTCTACCTGTGTTGATTTTTTACATTGGAGCATATGAGTCTCTGTGATAACACTTACATGAGTGTGTGTGTGCGTCTATTGTAAGTTGCTTTAGATAAAAGTGTCTGCTAAGTGTGATGTAATGTAGTGTGTGTGTGTGTGTCCACATCTTGTACGAGGACCTACCTGTCTTGCGGATGCCTCCGTCGGCTGGGCAGGTGTAGTCACTGGCGGCGAGCAGGAAGCAGGTGCCCCCGCTGCGGCGGTCCTGCTCCCGCGTACTGGAGCGCCGCATGGGCATGCGCTCCTCCGGCGACGTGGTGATGTCACTTCCTCCGCTACAGTCAGCTGACAGCACTGAGTGAGGAAGTTTGGGGGGGGGGGGGGGGGGGGGGGGGGTTGGGGCAGAAGATGGAGTGAGAGTGAGAAGGGTAAGCGAAGAGGAAGAGGAAAAGAAAGAGAAGAGAAAGAGAGAGGGAGAGTAGTCAGCTGGGAAAAAGAGGTCAGGTGCAGGTCCTATTTACTGAGCTCAGCTCGCTGAAGAAACAAAAGTTGTCTATTTAACCAGCCTGTCAACTTGCTACTGTATACAGACCATTTTTGTCTATATAGCAGTTTTTGTCTTTTTTGTCTATTCTATATTATGTATATGACCACTGACAGTCTTGGCTGGGCCAGGGACAAGATAATTTGATGGGGCCTCCCCATCAAAGGGCTGGGGGTCAGAGATAGACCGGCAACAGGGGGACTCACTGGGGTGACTCATGGTAGCCTTTTGTGTCTGCTGTTTGTGTGCGTGTTGGTGTGTGTGTGTGTGTGTGTGTGTGTGTGTGTGTGTGTGTGTGTGCGTGCATGCATAATATATATATCTATGTGTGTGTATGTATGTGTGCGTCTGTGCGTGTGTGTGTGTGTGTATGCGCGCGTGCATGCATGCTATATATATGTGTGTGTGTGTGTGTGTGTGTGTGTGTGTGTGTGTGTGTGTGTGTGTGTGTGTGTGTGTGTGTGTGCGCGCGCGCGCACGCGCGTGCATGCATGCTATATATATCTATGTGTGTGTATGTATGTGTGCGTCTGTGCGTGTGTGTGTGTGTGTGTGTGTGTATGCACACGTGCATGCATGCTATATATATGTGTGTGTGTGTGTGTGTGTGTGTGTGTGTGTGCATGTCTGTACATATAGTGTATAGTCTCTAGTGTAGTCTTTTGACTAGGTATATTTGTATCCTGCCAGCTGTGCTGACTTATGTTCACATGCATGTGTTCATGCCAGCTTTAAATGAAGTATCTGCATGTTTTATGCTTAAGTTAGTGATTCCTATTCTACAGAATGAGGCGTGTGACTTCATTAAGCATCTGTCCATCACTGGCCCCTCTATTCAGTCTCATTCACTTCAGTTACTACGTGAACTACGATGTCAATCAAGACTGATGGTTGCTTAGCAGCAGCTGATTGAGTTCCACACCAGTCATTATTTTTTAACAAGGACACAGTTATTAGATTGAGCCTGGCTGCACAAATATCAATACTTGTTTTAATATTCACTCACATCCCATATAAACTATATACTCTTGTTTCTATATACAGCTCTGGAAAAAAATTAAGAGACCACTGTAAAAGTATCAGTTTCTCTGATTTAACTATTTCTAGGTGTATATGTGAGTAAAGTGAATTTTAGTTTTATTATATAAACTACTGACAACATTTCCCCCAAATTCCAAATTCAACTGACACTGACATGGTACTGACTCACAACAGAAATAATGTGAAACAGTGTGATTCAACACAGCGAGCGACTGATCTCACAACCAGTGTTCAGCAGCTGATGGCATGATAACGTAGCTATGTCATCTGTTTGTCTTGCTTTTATCACTGGCTCTCTCATTTCCACCTCAAACAGGAAGGATTTGCATCATAAAAGTCTCCTGTCCACACCGAGGCTTCTGGAGCCAAATGTGATCTGTAGAGATACGTGACATCTTGAATCTGACAAGCAGGCATGGGGAGACATCGCACACACATACATGCACACACACACACACACACACACACACACCGCCTTACCGATGCCTGACACCTACACACATCCCCATCTTCACCCAACAGTGTCAGAGACAAACACACAAAGACACACAAAGAACCTCTCCCCTCTCTCTCGCTTACCCTCCCCCCAAACACACACACACACACACACACACACACACACACAATCATACACATACACTGTCTCTTTCTCACACACACACAAACACACCGCACACATACACGGCACACACACATGCACACGCCCACACATGCACACACACACACGCACACACACACACACCACAAATAAAAAGCCTTGAGATAAGGGTGTGGAATAATAACATGGTAGCTAAGGAAGGACTGACGTCTTCTTTCGCCTCATTTCTTTTTCTTTCTTTCTGCCTTTCTTACTTTCTTTCTTTCTTTCTTTTCATTTTCTTTTCTTTCTTTCTTTTCTATTGTCTTTCTTTCCTTTTCCCTTTTTTTTTTTTTTTTTTACTGAATGTCATCAGAGGATGAAATACTTTCCTCGCAATCAGCTCCTATCTCAGGCCCGGAATTACTCGCAAACACTCCATGGTCTTATCTCCGTGGCAACAGGCGGGCAGTTGGAGAAGAGATGGGGAAGCTCAATCTGACACTGCCAGCCAGAGGCCTCAAGGAGGGAAAGAGAGAGAGAGAAAGAGAGAGAGAGAGATATAGAAAGAGAGAGAGAGAGAGAGATGGGAATAGAGGGATAGCGAGAGAAGGAGAAAGATCTCCCTAAGGAATGCCCCTCAAGATGACAACTACTTTCCACATGAGATGAGAAACCCCAACCACATGCAATCTGTTCTCATCCATCATGAACAACACAAGACATATCAAGGTTCATTCACAAGATAATGTAAGTCACGCAGCTCTTTCTGTCCTTTCTTCTCCTGTTGTTTTATTCTCCTGTCCTCTCTTCTCTTCTCTTTCTTCATCTCTTCTTCTCCTCTCCTCTCCTTTCATCTCTTCTTCTCCTCTACTCTGCTGTCTTCTCTTCTCCTCTCCTTTCCTCCCCTTTTCTTGCTCTGTTCCACTCTCCTCTCCTCTTCTTTGTTTTCCTCTCCTCTTATTTCCACAGTTCTCTCCTCTCCCTGCCTTTTCTCTTATCTGTTCTCCTCTACTTTCATCTAATTTCTTATCATTTCATCTACTCTCTGTTCCTTTCTTTCCTCAAATTTTCTATTATCTCTCCTCTCCTATCTCCTCATCTCCTCTCCTCTCCTATCCCCTCCTCTCCCCTCCTCTCCTCTCCTCTCCCCTCCTCTCCTCTCCTCTCCCCTCCTCTCCTCTCCTCTCCTATCCCCTCCCCTCCTCTCCTCTCCTCTCCTCTCCTATCCCCTCCTCTCCCCTCCTCTCCTCTGCCCTCCTCTCCTGTCCTATCTTATCCCCTCCTCTGCTCTCCTCTCCTCTGCCCTCCTCTCCTCTCCTATAATCTTCCCTCCTCTTCTCTGCTCTACTCTCTTCTTCTCTCTTCTGATCTCCTCTCATCTCTTTTTCTCCTCTCCTCTCCTCTCCTGTCAGGATGCCTTTTCTCAACTGATGGACTTACATCCATTCACGTTCCTGTTTATGTTTATGCATATGGTTATGATTCTTGGCAGATGTTTTCTTTTTCCAAAACAAAGCTTTTTTGAAACTATCGTTTGAAACTTTCGTAACCATTTTTCAGAGAATCATTTGTGTAGTTTCTGTTGCCATTATGATTAAAAAAAAAAAGGAAACACAGGTGTTTCACAACAAATGGCTTCAGCCAACCACTAACCATGAGTGAAAAAAAAAGTTTTGTGTTATCATTCATATCCTCTGAAAAATGGTGAAGAAATCATCAATTCTGCCAGGGTATGTAAACTTATGGGCACACCTGTAAACATTAGCACTCATGGTTCCTACTCCTCACCCATCACTTTTCCACTCTCTTCTCACCTGAGCGTAAGGCTGCTCGATTATGGAAAAAATTTGAATCACGATTATTTGGGCCAAAACTGAAATCACGATTATTCAAACGATTATTTTGTTTTCCTCAGTAACATGCTTCATTTATTGAAAATGTATTCAAAAACATTTCGAAAAAACATTCTTGTACCTTCGGATTTTCCCCAATACCTTTCTTCGTAAACATCTCCTTTGATGTCTAATGTACAAACAGTAGAAATGTCTAATGTATACATCTAATGTACAGAACAAACAGTAGAAAATAATTAGGACAAAAACATTGTTTCCCTCGATTTTATGTGTTGTGAGATCGTTTGGCCCTGAAATCGTTTTCACAATTAGAATTCGATTAATTGAGCAGCCCTACCTGAGCGGTTGCGCTCCAGCATCCTGGGCGCGTTGCTGAGGCAGAGGTCTCCGCCGCCCTGCGTGCTGTTGCAGGTGGCGTGCAGCTCGGCCTTGCAGAAGGTGGGCGAGCTGGAGTGCATGCCCTGCGGGATGTGCTTCTTCCTCTTCTTGGGCAGCTTCTGCTTGGCCATGGCCAGCGAGTAGTACATGCCAAAGTTGTTGACGATGACGGGCACGGGCATGGCGATGGTCAGCACGCCCGCCAGGGCGCACAGCGCGCCCACAAGCATGCCCGACCACGTCTGCGGGTACATGTCGCCGTAGCCCAGGGTCGTCATGGTGACCACCGCCCACCAGAAGCCGATGGGGATGTTCTTGAACATGGTGTGGTCGCTGGCGGTGGGGTCGGCCGGGTTGGCGCCGATGCGCTCGGCGTAGTAGATCATGGTGGCGAAGATGAGCACGCCCAGCGACAGGAAGATGATGAGGAGCAGGAACTCGTTGAGGCTGGCGCGCAGCGTGTGGCCCAGCACGCGCAGCCCCACGAAGTGGCGCGTCAGCTTGAAGATGCGCAGAATCCGCACGAAGCGGACCACGCGCAGGAAGCCCAGCACGTCCTTGGCCGCCTTGGACGACAGGCCGCTCAGGCTCACCTCCAGGTAGAAGGGCAGGATGGCGATGAAGTCGATGAGGTTCAGCACGCTCTTGACGAACTCCAGCTTGTCCGGGCAGAAGACCACGCGCACCAGGAACTCGATGGTGAACCAGAGCACGCACACGCCTTCCACGTAGGTGAGCGCCGGGTCGGTCTCGATCTCGTACTGCGGGCCCGGGTCCGCCACACTGTCGTTGCGAGCCGCCTCCGTCTTGTTGATGATGGTGTTGAACGCCTCGTGCGTCTCCAGGCAGAACGTGGTGATGGACACCATGATGAAAAACAGGGACGCCCAGGCCACAAACTAATAGGAAGAGAGAGAGACAAAGAGAGAGAGAGAGAAAGTGGTTAAGAGATAGAGAGAGAAAGAGAGACAGGGATAGAGAGAGAAAGAGAGAGAGGTAGAGAGAGAGAAAGACAGACATAAAAGAGATAGAGAGAAAAACAGATAGAGAGGGTAGAGAGAGAAAGAGAGAGAGGTTAAGAAAGAGGGGGGGGGGGGGGGAGAAAGGGGGAGAATGAGTCACCCAGGAAGCTTGAACAATATTAATTAACATCTCTTCTGTGTACCAAAGGCCAGCGCTCTCTGGGATTCAATAGACCTGAATCCATTAGCCAGAAAGATAAACAGATTCGTTTTCACACCGTGTGTATGTTTTATGTGTGTGTGTGTGTGTATGTGTGTTTGTCCATACACACACACACACACACGCACACACACACACCGAGCAGTGCCCCACCAGACACGGATGCCTTTAATCCAACACTGACAGGCTCATTTGCTGGTGAGCCTCTGCACGAGGGTGTCTGGCTGCAGCACAGGAAGAAGGACCGCTCTGCGTCACACCTCACCTCACCTCCCCTCAACTCAGCCCACCCCACCCCACCCCACCCCACCTTACCTCACCCCACCTTACCTCAGCCCACCCCACCCCACCCCACCTTACCTCACCCCACATTACCTCAGCCCACCCCACACCACCCCACCCCACCTTACCTCACCCCACCTTACCTCAGCCCACCCCACCCCACCCCACCCCACCTTACCTCACCCAACCTTACCTCAGACAACCCAAGCCCACCCCACCCCACCTTACCTCACCCAACCTTACCTCAGACAACCCCAGCCCACCCCACCTTACCTCAGCCCACCACACCCCACCCCACCTCACCCCACCTCACCTCACCTCAGCCCACCCCACCTTAACTCAGCTCACCTCAGCCCACCCCACCCCACCCCACCCCACCTTACCTCAGCTCACCTCACCTCAGCCCACCCCACCCCACCCCACCTTACCTCAGCTCACTGTCTCCACCAATGCCAGTCCTGGTTGAAGTTTTGACAACCCTACACAATGACAAGGTAGCGTGTGTGCCACACTAGTCTGTCTCACATTTTTTTTTCTCTCTTCTCTTAATCTAACCCACCCCCCCCACCCCCCAAATCTGCACACAACTCCCCCCCCCCCCCCTTTTTCCACCCAACACATCCAGTTTCCTCCCTCGCCACTCTGGCTTAGTACACTAATCCAATCAACATCTGAAAGACACCCACCCTCCCACCGCCTGCACGCCAGTAAATGAGAAGTCGCCCAGGGCCAGGTCGATCGGGAATGATTGTGTGTGTGTGTGTGCGTGTGCGTGTGCGTGTGCGTGTGCGTGTGCGTGTGCGTGTGTGTGGGTGGGTGTGTGTGTATGTGTGTGTGTATGTGCGTGTGTGTGTGTGCGTGTGCGTGTGTGTGTGTGTGTGTGTGTGTTTGTGTATGTGTGTGTGTATGTGTGTGTGTGTGTGTGTGTGTGTGTGTGTTTAAGGGGCCTCTCTGTTTTCCTGGCCTAATCAAACAGTTGGTATGAGACAACAGTGAGTCAGAGGCAGAGGAAGAGAAGGGGGGGGTGGGGGGGGGACTCACTGGGTGGACTCACCCACCAGTGAATCACTACACGAAGCCTCACCCCCGCATCAGTCTCCGCCTGAAAACCACATCCAGTGTGGAGAAACTGTCAATGGGACTGTTTAAATATAGATGCATGACAAAAGAACAGCTTTGATCATTCAAATTTCAAAATGGAAAAAATTGAAAAGCAATGCTTTCAGGGTACTGAACCTAAAATAAGACTGTGCTATATCCATACCAAACAGTTTTTTTTCTGGCAGAACTGATGCCTTTTAACTATATAACCATTAGAGCTAAATATATTTATGCGCATGTTTATGATTCTTGACAGATGTTTCTTTTCCAAAATAAAGTTCTTTGAAACTCTAAGAAAAAACATGCCCACTGTCACCTCTGTTATAACATTAATGTAACTTCATTTAATTAACATTAGCACTCATGGTGGATTCAGGTACCACATACTCCTCACCAATCACAGCAAGCGTGCATTTACCATCTCAAGTTTCAGCTTGGCAATAGGATGTATCCCTATTGTGTTAGACGTAATGGTAGCATCAGTCAGGGTAACTGCACATATTTATGCAAAACATAACGATAAAACAGGTCTACATCCTGATGGCCTAAATGGAGCGTGGATAATGGCTAGAGGGAGGGTGCTGTAACACATGACAAACAGACTGAAGATGCTCTCGCTCTTTTCTCTCTCTGTGGCCTCTGGCTGTCTTAGAGCTCATCTAACTTCCAACAGCTTCTATCTTCTCTCTCTTTCTCTTTGTCTCTCTCTATCTTTCTCTCTACCCCCCTTGACCCACCTCCACCCCCCACCCCCTGCTGTGATCGTCACTGTCTTAGGCACAATCACAGTGTGACGGGTACGTGGCTCTTTTTCCGGAAAGACAAAGCCAAGAGTGATGTCACGATTATGGCTCTTTCGCGGATAATAAAACGTGATGTGAGAGCATCTGAGCTGCTTTCTTCTACAACAGGCCTGTCACCCCCCTCTGCAGAAATATGAAACAGAAATAGAAACACGATTGGCATTACTAAAGATAAATAATGACATTGCTCAGGTGTGTTCAAGTACATATCTATTTAAGGACACGTTGCATGTTTCGTTTAAATAATAATAGTGGAGTGTGCTTTTAAGGCACGCCTTTATAATGTCCTGCCGATTTTAACAGCATGAATTAAGTGTGACTGCTGCCACCCCCTGCTGTAGGCTACTACAGATGCTTGACAGCCCTGTGTTTGTAAGGTGTTCTAATACGAACCGTCTGGCCGTACCCTCTCCTAAGACAAAGCGAGGTCACTCCAAACTTTTCTCTGTCGTTGACTCCCAATGGTAGAACAACCTACCAGTCGCTACAAGAGCAGCAACTTCCCTCTCGGCCTTCAAAAAGCTCGTGAAAACCCTTCTTTTCCAAGACTGCTTCCCTTCCTAACAAAACTAATCTCTACTAACCATCTATCTATATAGGTGCCTTCGATGTTCTCTACACATCTGTTAGCTTATTATGTCCTCCTTTTGTAAGTCGCTTTGTATAAAAGCATCTGCTAAGTGTAATGTAATGTAATGAAGCATAATGTAATGTGTTCACACATGGTATAGTTGCCTACATGCCAATAACATCCTAATGCTCCTGTATAAATGTGTGATAACTCATAATCGCTAAGAAGCACTAAGACAGTAAAAAGGTTCCCTGGGAAGGTGCCTTTGATTGCAGTCTTGTTAACCACCCTGCTGCCACATCTACAATGATCAAAGCTTGTTCAAAATGTTCAAAGAGCATCACGTGGGTCGATCGCGTTGCTGGACTCTGTTGAAAGAATTGGGGGAAAAGTACTTGCAAGCCCGACTAACTGATCTTTCTCTCATGTTTTGCCGACCGTTACAAATTTAGGGTGTGACTTTTAAAGGTGCACACACTGTACTATTGACTGCAACAGGCTGATGCAATATGCCGTACTCACTCTGTGCAGCTTTTACACCTGTGATGTTGCACATGCGTAACCTGGACCTGGCGCTCCACTGACTATGTGGCTATTAGTGTTAATATGGTCGCCTCTCTTCTTAAATTTTGTTAGTCTTAGTCTTAGTCATTCACATACCAATGAAAATGCATGATAATTTCAATTAATGAACGTGAACTAAGTCGTTGGCAAACATATTTGGTCTCGCCTCGTGTCACAACATTAACTCTAGTGGCTAATTCAGCTCCCGTAAACCTTTGGTTTGAGTAAATGAACTTATAACGTTTATTTTAACGTTTGATTTTACATCCAAATGTCGCTCACCACCTGGCCGATAATAGACTTGCTTACGCTACATACGTAATACCATTTGGTTTCCAGGCTGAGAACCCCCCACTGGAGAGGGAAGTACCATTTTAGGACAACTCCTGAGCAGTGCTCCCCTGCTGGGCTTACCCCCACCACACACACTCAGAGCCACTGGTGGGGGGGGGGGGGGCTTGGGAGTGTACAGCGGTCACGGGAGGGACAGATTTGGGGCAGCTTGTGCCCTCCTGAGAGTTGTCTGCCAGCGCTGTGCTTACTTTGTTTCAACCTGACCTCAACTTCCACACCCAAAGACAGAGAGAGAAAGACAGTGAGAGAGGTACTAGGGTGAGAGACAGAGAGAGAGAGAGTGAGAGAGAGAGAGTGAGAGAGAGAGAGAGCAAGAGAGGGGGCGAGAGAAAGAGAGAGTAAGAGCGAAAGAGAGAGAGAAATAGAGAGAGACAGACAGACCGACAGACAGAGAGAGAGAGAGAGAGAGAGAGTGGGACCTTAGAACATGTCGAAAGAAATTTCCAGAAGGTTATTGGCAATAAGTAGGTCTCTGTGTCCCCAAAGAAAACTAAGAGGGAAGCCGACAAGGACAGCCTTTATATTATTCCGTCGTCTGAACAACAAACAGCCGAAGGGGAGGCCACAAAATACAGGTTAGAACATGTGAATCTTAATTATCACGTCAACCAGAGGAGGAAAATAAGGAAAGAAACTCAGAAAGGAGCACAGATAGAGAGGAGAGGATAGGGTTGGTAGAGAGGGATGTGAGAAGAAGAAAAAAAAAAACGAGAAGAATGGATGTGAGAACTAGGGAGAGAAAGAGAGAAAGGGAAAGTGAGAGGAGTGAGAGGGGCGGTAAAAGAAGAGGAGAGAAATGGGTGTGTAAGTGCAGCTCATGTGTGTGAGAAAAAGGGAAAGTTTAGCAGAGTGGAGATAGCACACAGACTCTGCCTCCGTGATCGGCAGAAGTGCTAATTAAAGCAGCCCAAATGCATCTTCACCAGCTGCCATGAAACTAACGGGTGACTCACTCTCTGTTAAGGGAGTGATTACACACACACACACACACACCACACATACACACACACATACACACACACATATGCTGGTGCCTAAAAAGAGACGCACACACACACACACACACACACACACACACATACACACACACATACACACACATACACACACACACACACACACACACACACACACACACACACACAAATATGCTGGTGCCTAAACAGACCCACACACACAGGCACACACACACTCATATGCAGAAACAGATTGAGATATCATGAGTCCTCCCCACACACACACATACACTCGCACTTATAGAGTGGTATACAAATACACACACACACGTGTACTTATACACAAATACACAGACACACGCACAAACTGATATATAAACACTGATTTGGAAAAATTACTGTCTGACACTGTCACATCTGCCCACCATCCTGTCCTTTTGTCCATTTTTTAACCAGACACAAACGTACACACACACACACACAGACGCAAACACACACAGACACAAACACACACACAAACACACACACACAAACACACACACATATACACATGCGCACACACATACACACAAACACACAAACACACACACAGACACACACACACGCACATATGCACACACACACACACACACACACACACAGAGTCAAAGAGCATGGCTAATCGTGACTGCAGCTAGCATGGCTTCCTCGTATAGTCATAGGTGTCCCCGCGCTAGGAGTAAGAGAAACAGCTGTCTCTATCAGCGCTACAGCAGATGGAGCGGGGGCCTGTGCTGGCGCACGGTAGTCATTAGGCGACTTTGGGGAAAAGTACAACTAATGAAGTAAACTGATGAAACTGCTCAAGCCCTTAGCAAGTGTGATGATAGAAGACATTTCCTCTCATTTATTCAATAACACCAGCAAACAGGTTTAGAGTAGTGAATGGTGGTGTGGTAGGAAAAGATAAGCGATTAGTATGCAAAACATCATATGTGACCAGATCTGGCAAAATCAGTCACAGTGACCCAAAATTCAAAACTGAGATTTTGTGAAAAGAACAGTGAAAAGACAAGACGATACACTTTAAAGTGATTTCTTAGTCAAAAACACACCTTAAACAGTTGTCAAGATATAGTTTCAAATATGACATCCTACCATCTTTTTAAAATACAAAACCTGAGAAAATACCATTTAATTTTGGACATGTTGGTAATATTTCAATGGTGCAATTAAACTTCAGGCGTAGTTAGTCTGACAATGAAAATCTGGGAGATGGTTTAAAAAATAAAAATGTATATTTTTGAGGTTTTCTAAAATGTGCCTGTATCTTAAAATTTGAATTTGTGACTTTAGAGTAATTTTGCCAGATCGGGTCACATATGTGTTTGTGTCTGCATAGTGCAGTACAATACTGCATAAAGTCAGCACCTGCCATACAGCTGAATGAACCTTTACTCCCCCGAAGGGAGCTTGTTACAGTTAGCTCCTTTCCTGTTAGTAATATTATACATATATTCATAAAGTAGAATCAAAAAACACATTGTAAAGTATGTTGCAGTTTACCAATTGTGTTTTAAAAAAATATGGCTGTGTGGTTTACTTCACGACCTCCTTTTACTATTTAGAATAGCAGAATATTACTGCATACTATCAAAGGGCCAATCACAACTGGAACGAAAACTACAAAGATAATTATAACTATATCTTTGTACAAAACCGTTTTAACTTTAGTGAATGGTGCTGTTCAATATCAATATCAAGTTCAATATGAAGTTCACTTTCAGAGCGATCTATAAAAATTCTCATTCTATAAAAGCACTGTCAGCCAATCAGAATTAATAAGAATTCACAGGACATCATCACGACTAGAATGTTGCCGTTAAAATGTCGTTCTTCATGGGACTGCATGTATGTGGACGTCCATATAATTGTATTTACAGTTGTTGTTATCGTTATAGTTCTAGATCTGAACGGACCTTAAATGATGTAATCTGGAGTAACTAAGCTAGGCAAACGAGGGTGCACTTCCATGTGGCTCACTTGTGGCAGCTAAAGGAATGGGGGAAAGCAAAGGGGAAGGTCACATCTGCTTAGTAAAATCCGGGACCTGCCATTGGATGGCAGCAGCAGCCAGTAGGCACAGGCATGGGCAAGTTGTGGCACCACTGATCCTCGGGTGGCAGCTTCTGGGCACGCGAAGGACCCGCGGAGGAGAGCAGCACGCTTGGCAACCACGCAAGGTGTTTGGGGTCTGACTGTTTTAGCCCAGTGATCTCAGTGGAGCTGAGAGTGACCACTGCCTGGCTGCCTTCCCTTTTGGCAAAGTCAGGCTGGTCAGGCCTCTGCAATGTCCGGTTTGATGGGCCCCTTGAGTGTAATTTGCCTGGTGATGCAGACCCCCCCCCCACTAACACCACACACAAACAAACACAAACACAAACACACACAGATATATGCGCATACACACACACACACACACACACACACACACACCAGTACTGCCACCAGCTGAGCAGAGGGGAGGGGTAGAACCAGAGAGATAAAGAGAGGGAGAAAGAGAGAAACAGAGAGATGGAGAGAGAAGCTGAGATTGAGAGAGCAAAACAGAGAGAGATGTGAGCTATGGTAAGATCAGCATAATGGCTGCCAAGGGGAAAAGGACAAAGGGGAGGGGGTGATGAAAGATAGGAATAAAGAGCAAGTGGGCGAGCAAGAGAGAGAGAGAGAGAGAGAGAGAGAGAGAGAGAGAGAGAGAGAGAGAGACATGGCAGCTGAGACAGAGAAAAAGAGAGTGGAGAGAGGGAGAGTGAGAGAGAGAGAGAGAGATAGAGTAGGAGGCAGAGAGAAAGATAGAAAGAGAGAAAGGTGAAAATGAGAGAGAGAGGGAGAGCAAGAGGAATGATTGGGGTAGTGTCACCAAGGGAGACATCCTCCCAATGACCTGGTGCTGTTTCCTGTTTACGGCGGATGAGTCGTGGTCTTTATTTAAAAACATTGTCCTTTTCCTCCTTTTACGACCTCAGCTCATGTTCAAATGTCAAGGGTACAAGCGGCAGCCCAACCCTAAAGCTCCTGTGTCACCCCAAACAAAAAATAGATCCATTAAATCCAGCAAGTATTCCCAACATTTGTCCCTGTGTCAGAATAATGTACACCATTACCAAATTTTGGTAGCACATTATAATAACTATTTCCTAATAAGCATTTATTTTAAGTCTTAAGTCTTACTTAACACTTTGTTCATTATTTGGTAACCATTGCTTTTACATTATTTCTCATCAGTAAATCATCCATAAACATATTGACACACATCTGTCTGGGTGTCAGTTGGCTATCTGTCTGTATGTTTCACTGTTTGTCTTTATGCTATCTGCTCTGCTATCTATCTCTCAGCCTGCTGCCTTTCTGACTGTTTCTATCACCTTCTCTGTCTGCTTTAATATTTGTAGATATGTTTATAAATGATTTACTGATGAAATGTAGTCTAAAAGCTACGGTTTCCAAATGATGAAGAAACTGTTAAGTAAGAGTTAACAAATGCAAGATAAATGCTTATTAGGAAGTAGTTATTATAAAGTGCTACCAAACATGTTACTGGGAACAGGAACTAAAGACAGGGTTCCTCTGCATGGTTCTCATTCATGTTCTTTTTCAGTACTTTAAAGAGTTCTTATATTGGCACCAGTGTCTGTGGGTGGGTGAGTGTCCTCTGTTGAATTAGAAATAGGCAAACACATAGCTGAGGTTTTGGCACATATTCTGTAATTTGTTAATCAAACAACATGTTCAGGCTTGACTAAATTTCTTCATAAGCATTGCATCAGACTGAATTATGAATAAACTGTGTGCCCCATTTTGTGTGTGTGTGTGTGTGTGTGTGTGTGTGTGTGTATGTTTGTGTGTGTGTGTGTGTGTGTGTGTGTGTGTGTATGTATGTTTGTGTGTGTTTGTGTGTAGGATGCACAAGTTCATAATTTACACTGGTGGTTGAAAAGTTTACAGACCTTTAAAAAGTCATGTCAGCCTCTACCATACCCCCCCCCCCCCATTCATCTCTCTCTCCCTCTCTTTCTCTCTGTCTCTGTCTCTCTCTCTCTCTCTCTCTCTTTCTCCTCTCCCACTCTCTTTCGGTCTCTCAGGAAAGGATGGTGTGACTCATGCCCTGTGTTTCCCACTATGTACGTCACCCTAGTTTGCCATCGCTGTCTCCCCATGCAGTCGCACATTTACAAAGGCACCTGTCTGTTACGTCTCACACAGCACCATATGTGTCATTGCTGATTACATGTGGCATTTCATGTCTCACTCATTTACTCAAAGAGATCAGAAATGGCTATGTCTATTTTGACAGGTTGTAATCATTGTTCTCTGAACTTTGCATTATTTGAGTTAAAGTGCCATTAGGATGTTTTGTTTATATAGAACAATCTATGTGCAATTTTTTATTACAGAAGACAGAATTGACATGATTTACAATATGTATATATATATATATATATATATATATATATATATATATATATATATATATATATATATATATAGTAGTATAGTGTAAAATTATCAGTTTCTCTGATTTAACTATTTATTGCATCTAATATCTGTCATTTGCTGTCTGCAATTGTAGCCTGGGATTCATGACATGCCAGGAGTTGATCCATATAATACTGTATATTAAGTATTAGCATGTAGCTTTTGCGTATGCACATATGTCCTGAATTGCACTTTGGATGGCCCACCACAGACATACAGTTTACAAAATGTAACTACCAACTCATGCCCTTCAGGGGAACCCTGTAGAGGACCGAAAGCAGATTCGTGAAAGACATTGCAATGCAGACAGCGCAACCACATGATCGTCCCAACACGAGCACACACACGTGCAGCTTTATGTATGGAAACAACAGAACACAGCACACACACATGCTTTTATGAATGTGATGTATGCATGTCCTGAGCAATAAAGAGAATGAGATCAAGTTCAAGGGTACACACACATACACATACACACGCACACGTACACAGACACACACACACACACACACACACATACACACACACACACAGTGGCAGACTGTTATATGCATGTATCCACTGAAATACATGCTCACACAGTGTTACATAAACACAAACTTTATACAATGCAATATTGATGTTTACTCGAGTGTGTAGGTTTACCAGTTTCTCACAGCTCCCAAATGACTGATGCACAACTGTGTCTGTGTGCCATTAACAAAAAGCAAAGCATTCTCTTTTTCACAGAATGAGACATGAATAGTGATCAAACAGCGAAGACTAACTAACCTCGGGCTGGTAGGCTATCACTGTGTATTTTAACTTTAAGAATTAGGCTTATAATGTGCCTGAAAAAATGAGCTGGCAGCAGGGAATTAATGAAAGATTAACGTTACTGGAAATATCCTGTCAGAGTGTAAATCCTGGACTAAAAGGACGAGACAGATTTCAGACACCTCCATTTTTGGTGAGCAATATGGCTGATACCATTTTCTGTTTCCTCTCAGGGCTACCCCTACACACACACACACACACACCTAGACACACACACCTAGACACTGTTATTCTGTCACGAAACAATCGTCTATTTTTAGAAGAGAGGGGGAAACCTTGGCCTGCCTTCATCGAAACCCCCTCCTCCAATTTGGTTTAAAACAGCCCCTCCCCTCCCTCTCCCGCCCACCCAGTGTCATTTTATTGGGTGCAGCAGCGGCTGTTCACCAGGGCTGACCAATCATCTCTCTCTGTTCTCCAGGGTTGACCAATCATCTTCCGCCATCTGCACCGCCTCCTCTGGCCCCCAACCCAGCCATCTGTTTAAGCAGCACACGTGCTCGTCCACTCTCCTCCACTGATGCCACACCATACTACACAACAGTACGCTTTTACAATATGCCTTTTTAGCATGCTATACAGCCTTGGCATGCCCATCCACACACACACAGACATGCTAACTCTCTCTCTCACACACACACACACACAAACACCCCCCCCAATACACACACATACACACACACACACACACACACAGACAGCAGCTCCTTGGCTGACTGCCCTGACTGGCAACCAGCTCAGAGGTTCTCACAGCTTCCCTGCCTGACGTCAGCACTCACAGAGGGGGGGCCCCGGAGGTTCCTCTGCACACAGAATCAGTACCCCCCCCCCCCCCTCCACACACACACATATACACACACATACACACAGACACACACTACGAGAGCACGACAACAGTGCAGCCTGCGGCCATCCCAACACTCCCAAACCATCTTGCGCTGAGCCAACGAGTGCCAGTGCGGCCCTGGGAGACTCGTCCAAATGAGAACATCACGGACGCAAGGAAAGGGATGTCTTTCACTAACGTGCAATTACGAGTCACCCAGCCAGACACGCACACACTCTCCATCTCTCGAAGGTAATTTCAGACACTTCCATCAGAATTCAATTCCACTTGTGCATGTTCCCGTATTAGGAGCGTAATTGGAATGCAAAGCATGGGGTTCGTTGATTAGGTCGTTTTTATGGCTTCCGAACAATTAAACCACTAACAAGATGGAAGTCGTTCTCCCTGGAACTCTTGGAGGAACTGACACAACACAAAGTGCAACGAGCGTGATCAAATGTTTCGCAGTCGCTCAGTGGCCACTGAGGAGATGAGCCGAAGGCTTCAGACATGCAGGAAGAGACAAAGACAAGAGCTAAACACAAACGAACATGGAGGCATCGAGGGAGTGGGTACAGCACTCCCAGTCGTGTCTCGTGCAAAGCCTGCAATCTGGGATGGGGTGGGTTGGGGGTGGGGGTGGGGGTGGGGGGGATGGAGCTTCTCCCTCTATCATGGGCTACCATGGTAACGGCTCTAATCCCCCCACCACCACCACCATCACACAACGAGTTATCTCTCCGTTTGAGACCTGTTGGGTCGGGAATGGATGGAACAAGAGGGAAGAGGGGGAGGAGGAGTCGGAAGAAAAGGAGGAGAGAGAGAGAGAGAGAGAGAGAGAGAGAGAGAGAGAGAGAGAGAGAGAGAGAGAGAGAGAGGGGATTTCAGTGTCGTCGACAGAGCGTCTGGCAATGGTGAAATCGAGACACCATGATTCCAGAGTAACTGAGGCTCTGGTGATTCAAATGTAGAACAATGAGAGGCTGTGGATGGACTGGATTTCAAGTCTGGAAGAAACAGCACACGGAGCTGAAAATAATAAAGAAGGAAAAAGTGGGCGAGAAAGAAGGAGAGAATGATGCTGAATACAGATGAGGGTCTCTTTCTTTCTCTCTTTCTCTCTCTCTCTTTCTCTCTATCTTTTTCTCTCTCATTTAGTCTGTCACTTGTTTATTGCCCCTTGCATGGCAGTCTGTTTCCTCTGAGGTTTACTTGTCCCTCTTTCCTTCTTTCTCTCTCTTTCTGTCTCTCTCTCATTTACTCTCTCACTAGTTCATCCTTCATCTACTGGCATGGCAGTCTGTTCCCTCTCAGTGGGTAGCCCCCTTTCTTACTGTAAAGCCCCGGCTTTTTGGCCACCGACCGGGTGCAGGCATAAAAACGGCATATCAAACATTTCCAGGTGTCTCGTTTCAATAATTCACTGTCACTGTTGAGCCCATAAAGAATGAGTCTGGAATGAACGCTGGGTGTGGTGAGAATTTGTATCCTACAATAATACAATAGAGTCTGTCTACAGCATCCCATTGCAGACACAAGGTAAACAAAGGCTAATGAAATTCTCTCCATTGCACAGATAGACACTCTCAACAGCTTCTCATCCAATCAAATATACTGCCTGCAGATGACTGACAGGTGATATGTCCAATGGGATGAGAGGGACGTAGCACTGATGAAATTCACCCTCTGAGGTATTCACAATTCCTCTGAACCAAAGGGTGGGAAACCCAATGTCAATGTCACAGAGGTTGTGGGGGAGCCCCCCCACCCCCTCCCCCTCTCCTCCACTCACGCAGCAGTGCACATGTGGCTATAAATAGAGCAGAGCACACGTGCCTCTGCTGACAGGTGGAGGTGAAGGTACACCTTTTCCTTTCGCTTGAGGCGTGATCACACTCCAGCACGTCACATCGCTGTAAACTGGGGAGGGTGGCAGTGTGTGTGCGTGTGTGTGTGTGTATGTGTGTTGGAGGTGGGAGGGGGAGGGGAGTGGGCATCAAAAACAGTTCATGCACCACACACTCCTCCAGTCCCACACACTCCTCCACTCCCACACACTCCTCCACTCCCATGTCATCCGACGAGACAAGCTGTCAGGAGGCAAAGTTGTCGCTGTGAAAACCTCCTCCATTGTTGCTGCACACCCACACACACACACACATACACACATACTTACACACAAACACACCCTCTCACTCTCTCACACACACACACACACACACACACACACACACACACACACACACAAACACACTTACACACAAAAACACCCTCTCTCTCTCTCTCTCTCACACACACACACACACACATACACACACACACACACACACACACGTACACACAAACACACCCTCTCACTCTCTCTCTCTCTCACACACACACACACACACAGACACACCCACTCACACACTTACACACAAACACACCCTCTCACTCTCTTTCACACACACACACACCCACTCACAAACACACACATCACGTCTTGTTTATCTGAATCGAAATGGGCTTTTTATCAGACAAAAGCATGGTGAGGAATAAGCACTTTAAGTGGTGCTACTGCAACCCTATCTACATCAGCCGCCTTCATCAACATTGAATAGTCCACAGCACACTTTCCCTGGGAAGACACAACAGGCAGACACAACAAATGTATTTTACGGCATGGCAAATGTATTCACTGGGGGACACTAAAATGGCCATAAATAGCACGCGAGTCCAGTCCACTGGGCATTAACATGATGTGCTGTATTTATGGCCTGTCGGGAGTCGAATGTAACGAGCCTTGGTCTGGTCCATACAGAATGGCCTTGTGTTATTTACAACACTGCGAAGGACATTTCCAGTGTCCCGACCCAACACTCAAATAGCACGTCGAGGGGGAACATGTAAACATGATGACAAAGATGGAGACAACAATGTGATGCACTGTCCTTTTGTGTTTGACTGGTGTCACTAAGGTATGGAAATTTCCACCCGCCATCAGCCAAATGCTGGTAAAATATGAAAATGGCTGGTAGCTTTCAGACACAAAATAATCATGGCTGGTGAATTTTACCATTCATGTGTCAGTGGCTGGTAAAAGTTCACATTTTGCAAAGTTAATTTTTACTCCTGGTGTCAAAATGAAAACACACCCTGGACAGGAAACACCTAGACTGGTAAACCAGCCCCTCATACTTCATTTCATTTTGTACAAAGGGTCTGGCCTTGCTGCATTGAGAAACGATTTCTTCCTGGAGGTGTGGACTCTGCTGAAGTTTAAAACAAGTGACCCTGCCTTTACCCGTTCGCTAACAATTAACCTACCTACGCACTACAATTGAAATGTAGCACACAAAGTCAACATCATCACTAACGAAAACTCCCTCTGTTCCCTGATTGGCTGGGATTTGCTTGGTCCGAATACATGAATGTCAACAGCAGCAAGGCCAAACCCTCTGTACAAAATGAAATGAAGTACGAGGGGCTGGTTTACCAGACTAGGAAACACCCAGCTCATGGCATACAGCATATGTTTTTGAGTGGTTGTACTTGCGTAATGATTCATGGGGAAGTTCCAACACACAAATAGCATGTCAGGAGTGACATGTAAACACGTTGCCAGAATGGACCTAAATGTTCACACAGCGGCAAATGGGACAGTTGACAGAGATGGAGACAACAATGTGATGCACTATCCTTTGTGTTTGACCGATGCCGACATAAAAGCACTCCTGCCACCACTGTCATGGAATTACATTTCCAGAAAAATCTCTCAGTCACTGTTCTGGGAATGACTACACAATTTTGCCAAGGAATTACTTTTCCAGACAAGGACACAAGGACAGAGATGGTTCTGGGAATGACTACACAATTTTGCCAAGGAATTAGGATTTTGCCAGACAAGGATACAAGGATTCAAGGATATTTTTTTGTTCACATGTACAGACATACTGAATAGAATAGGACATGCACTGCATATTGCTGATTGCCAGTCTAAACCACATCTTTCAAAGACTGATCTGGGAATGACTACACAATTTTGTTCACAATTTTTTGTGTGTGTAGGGCACAACAAAACAAAAAAACACAAATTGGGTGGGAAAACCTCAGCTGATATTATATGGAGCAGAAGGCTAAGACTTGGTAATGCATGATGAAACACTTAAAATGATAAAGTGAAATAAACACGCAAGCTCAATATATCAAATTATCCCCCTGCCCTTCAACACCCACAAAAATACACAAAAACACACATGCAAGCCCATGCATACACACTTACACACACACAGACACACACACACTTAGACACACACTTACGTAGACACACACACACATGCACGCACACACACACACACACACATACACATTGTCTCCTATGGTGTCCTCTGACTCTTGTGCCTCTAGTCAGCTTGTGCATGTCGCGCCAGCGCTGCTATTTTTGTGGAAGTGTTGCTCTGGTGATTTAAAGCTGAAGCCACTATTTATCTTCCCATTCTCTCTCTCTCTCTCTCTCTCTCTCTCTCTCTCTCTATCACTGTCTTTCTATTTATCTTTCAATCTATTTTCTAGTATCTATCTATCTATCTATCTATCTATCTATCTATCTATCTATCTATCTATCTATCTATCTATCTATCTATCTATCTATCTATCTATCTATCTATCTATCTATCTATCTATCTATCTATCTATCTATCTATCTATCTATCTATCTCTTTCTGTTGTAGGTAGACATTTATTACATCCCAGCCCACAAAAACTAATGAACCAAGACAGCATTATTAGAAACAGGGCCTGTGTATCCAAAAGAAGAGCCAGTGGCTGGTTGGTTACACAGCATGACCGGTGGCGTTCGATGTCCAAATGTCTGATGTGAATGATGGAAGAGTGGCTGGCTGACCAAACTGGGGTTACAGCAGGACAGTCAGTGAAGAAATGGAAACACAAGTGCATGATAAATCCACCATGCCCTAATTGGAGGCTTAGGGCAATTTTCAAATGTTCACTCATCCACTCTTTAGTGCACTATGTTGTGAATCAGCCAATGTAACTGACACACTCTGTAGTACACTATATAGTAATTAAACCATATTAATGGTCTCATTCCGTTAGAAACCATTTAGTACTTTTACATTACATTGCACGTAGCTGAGGTACACCCTTAGCTCAGGTACAGCCCCTGTTGCAGTGGGGGGTTAGATGCCTTGCTCAAGGGCATCTCAACCATGGGTAGGGCGGGATTCAAACCAGCAACCTTCCAATTGCAAGACCAACTCCCTAACCACTAGGCCACAGCTGCCCACTGCTCTTTTTTAAATATTATAGGTCACTCTAAGATGCATATGCATGCTGCATATGAAAATGTTCTTCTACCCTGATTGCCTCCATTAGTCAATGAAAGAAAGTAGGCAGAAAAATGAGCGAATAAGAAAAAGGCAAACAAAGACAAAACCATGCCACAATTGTGATTACTTGCTGCAGCACACGTTCACTTAGCGAAATATAGGTAAGTATGTGTGCTGTTTAGAACTAGAGCTATGACCAAATGGGCTTTGAATGATAGTAGCCTGTGACTAGCATAGCTGAGAATCTGTCATTCTTCCCGCTCCATCTCCTCCACCAAACTAGAACATTAATATTAGAGACCACCACAAAATTAATGAAAAAAATGATGCAATGAGACCTTTAAAATGTTTGTTTATGATTTCTTTGACAGACTCAACCCTGGCAGCTATGTACTGTAGCGAGCATGCCCTTTTGGTGAACGTCTGACTCACAGACCCCCCACCGCCCTACCCCCATCCCCTCCCGCCGTTATTTTACCGCTTTGCTATTCACGTTACCCGTCCCGATTACATTCCGTCTGTGAGTGAGATAACACTTGTCAGAATCAAGGCAGCGTTCTCAGAAAAAAAGAAGAAAGAACCCTCAGACTGTCATTGTGTTCTCTGGCCTTCACTGGGCTTTGTGAATATATGAATATATTATTGTCATATTTAAAGAACGCCAACACGGCACCAGGATGAAAGAATAACACGCAGTGCCAGTTCTGCCAGTGCCCTGTCAAACTTTCATAGTCTTATCACACACTTAAAAGGCACGCCACATGTATACACACACACACGCACACGCACACACACACACATGCAGGAGACATCAAACTGGAACACATTTTTCCCTTACTTATAAACACACACACACACACACATATACACACACATGAAGGAGACATCAAACTGGCACACATCTTTCCCTTACTTATAAACACACACACACACACACATACCAGGGATGGAAATCGGTAATTTTGGACATGAAATAATTATGAACTGTTGAGTGGCTGCTGAAATTTACCATTTATTTGTCAGTGGCTGGTAAATTTCACATTTTGCAAAGTAAATTTCCACCCCTGACACATACACACACACATAGACAGATAGGCGCACAAAACTCTCCCAGTTGTTTCTCTGTGTGCTGCACTTATTTAATCACATTTCTAGTGAGCATACCTCAGGTTATGGCCTCTTGATTAGATTTTTTTTTTTGTGTGAGTGGGTGAACAGATCGGCAGAGATAAACGCCAAAAAACATAGGAAATGAAGTGGGCCTGAGGGAGTCCAAGAGAAGAGAAGAGAAGAGAAGAGAAGAGAAGAGAAGAGAAGAGAAGGGGAGAGGGAAACACCACTTATCTCCTACATGCACCCTGCAGCCTGGTAAACCCGCCCCTCGTACTTCATTTCATTTTGTACAGAGGGTCTGGACCGGAATCTCTTGAGGGTCATTTAGTCGGCCCCAGCAAGCCCGATCCAATCAGCGAACAGAAGGTGTCTTCGTTAGCGGTGACGTTGACCTTGTGTGCTACATTTCATGCATAACGACCAGGCGTTAGTGATTGGGTAAAGGCAGAGGCACTTGTTTTAAACTTCAGCAGAGTCCACACCTCCAAGAAATCGTTTCTGATTGTGTCTGGTCCAGACCCTCTGTACAAAATGAAATGAAGTACGAGGGGCTGGTTTACCAGGCTGCCTATTATGTAGGGTGCTGCTCAGTAGGGCCACAGAAGTACTGTAGGGTTTGCTACGCTAACTCCATTGACAGATGCTCAAACCATCCTTTCACAATATGGTTAATGCAGGTCAGCAAGTGTAGCTTAGCCGCTAAATCACGGAGTAGGAAACTGCCAGTTAAATGGGTTCACTGTACTGCACTGCAGGTCACGCTAGTTGTGTTGTTCTTGCCAAACTGTAAAGCACTTTGAACTGCATCTTGTATGAATTGTGCTACACAAATAAATTATTATTATTATTATTATTATTATTAGTTGTTGCTACTGGAAAAGACAAAGCAAACATTGTGCTAATGTCCTTGCCAGCTTTTTTATAAACAGACTGACAAAACTTCCCTTGCAGATGTCCAGAGTATTAGCCATTAGCTGACTATGTTCTTATTGCTAAATCTGAGCTATATTAGCCCTGGCTCTACCTGTGTGGTTAATAACAGGGATTTCACAAATTACCTGTTTGACCTGGCTGAAGAGGTGTGCTATTTAGGATCAGCTGATTTAGGAAATGACTGATAGCCAATACTTGGTACTGAAGTGTAGCTTAGTGTTGCCACCTGTCCCGGTTTTACCTGATTGTCCCGGTTTGTAATGGTCTGTCCCGGGGAAAAAAAACATTCTCCCGGGACACTGACACCCAGGTCGCTGCCTATAAGCAAAAAGGTGGATTGGGTTGCCGAAATGCCGTTTTTTTGTCAGATATAGATGCCAATCCTAGTGTAGCTTCTAAAGCCAGTTTGCCCCTCACTAGTTGTAATGAATAAAGGTGTCAGATCTCATTGCCTTGTGGTTAAGTTGTGCATGAGGACACACACCTTCTGTATGTCTGAATGCTTCTTGCAGGCTCCGTTAAATAAAGCAGACGGAAATTACAACCAGACTGGTGTGCATTAGGAGAGCTGTTAGGCATAGCAGGGCTGTCAGTAGAAACATCACAAGATCTGTCATCACACACACACACACACACACACACACACACACACACACACACACACACACACACACACATACACACATGCAGACACACTGAGAGACGAGCAAGGTAACTGTGAGGTAAAATGAAAAAAAAAAAAAAAAAACATGGCCAACAAGAGTGATTTTTCAAAAGAACTAGGTTACTCATTCAAGTCTGATGCCTTTTCAAAATGACACATCACAAGATCTGTCATCACACACACACACACACACACACACACACACACACACACACACAAAATGACATACCTATCACGAAAAGCTCCTAAAATAGCACTAAGCACATCAATTCCCTGAGCACGGGGGGAAGTCTGGGAATTGGAAAGTCTGGGTAGACATTTGCACCTCCTCCCTCTTTTCCTCTTTCTCTCCCCCACTCTATCGTTTTCTCTCTTTCTCTCTGTCTTTCTCGCTCTTTCTTTCTTTTGTTCACACAGACACACAAACATGCACATTTCTCAGTGTTTTTATCTATTCCACTTACAATACTGCTAAAGTAATAACAAAAGTAGAAAAAGGTCAAATAAATAAGAGTTGGTCAGTTGTTAAAAATAGCAATAATAACCATGAGCAAATAATGTGAAAACGACAGACATTACTGTAAATGCTTCAAATGTCATAGGAATTGATCCTGAATTTAAACATTAAGTAAACAAACCCTTTATTACTCTTAATGAACCCTTTATTACTGCTGAAAGTCTGACGCCACTCCAATGGATCACTCTTTACCTTAATGATGCTTTCCTGGTCCACTTACAAAGTTCTCAGTGCCTCGTTTTGAATGTTGTGGCCTTTGTTGTGCTACTGATGGACTGTGGAGTTTCTTCGAGCTGTTTTTATGGTTTAATAATAGCGTAATCTTCATGCTTCGTCTAATAAGGGCATCTACCACTTCCATTGTTAGCCTTCTGGGACAAACGGTAAAAATAGTTAAGTTGTGAATGCAACAGGCTACCTCAGTTTTGCTCCTCAACAAACATACCAACTCGGTATGATGTTTTAACATGCCAATTTTCATTTTACACCGAATTTCTCCTTTAATGATGCTTTCCTCATCCACCATGACACATCATTGGGTCACACCGCTGTTGTCTGACATTCACCCGCTGGCCTTTCAGAAAAACCAAGAATGTGCAGTCAGCCGTCGCCACAATGACAAGGGTGGCCTAAGTTGTCATGGGAACCGGATATGCAGGCGAGATAAAAACAGGTGTGTGTGCTGGCGTGCTGTTCCCGGAGGGCTGCGTGCCGACTGCTGGTGCCTCCGACAGTCTGTCTGGCCTGGCATCGCTCAGACGCTGCAATGACCTTTTCACTACAGATGTCCTCTCGGGATCACTGGGGCATCCAGGCAACTTTTGGATTCTAGGGAGATATCGTGTGTGTGTGTGTGTGTGTGTGTCTGTCTATCTGTCTGTCTATGTGTGTGTGTGTGTGTGTTTGTCTGTGTGTGTGTGAGTGTGTGTCTGTCTGTCTATCTGTCTGTCCATGTGTGTGTGTCTGTGTGTGTGTGTGTGTGTGTGTGTGTGTCTGAGTGAGTGATTGTGTCTGTGTCTATATGGGTGTTCAGTAGTGTATCTGTAATTGTTTTACTTGTAATTGTAGCTACTACCTTTTCTGTACTAAGCGAACAAGCACTGTATTTTCATTGAGCATTCACATGATGAAAAAAACATTCCAGTACTATAAATTGATCGTACAGTGATATCAACCTATAGAAATCTAACATAGATGTGAATGTTGGTATGGTCCACCAGCTAGTCAAGACATTTCCTGTGTAAGTGATTAATGTATTGTCAAAATACTCCCTAAATCACAATGCTGTTTCTCATGCATGATCATATGCAAGTACCTGTTAAAAATGTAAATTGTACAAAATAAGCTAACACTGGTGCAAGTTCTCTGCCTTACAACTCTTCCCTAACTGTCTAATCCTTATGCTAATGCAAGGGACAGCTTTGGGTCACTGATTTAAACAATGTTCCAGTCGGAGGAACAAAGCAGATCCTGAGGATCTTCCTGAATTAAAGATTGTAATCGACAGCAAACAACCCTTGCCAGGAGGGTAGATATGGCAAAGGGGAGAGGCAGGGGCTCTTTGTTCAGCTGAAGTATCACAGACCTGATGGTAAAAAGATACACGGATGCCTTAGCTGTGATAAGTCCAGGCGTTTGCCAGATAACACCTAGCTTACATCCATTTAGAAAACAAAACTTGCCAGGAGCATCCAGGCTAGTTTTGGATTCTAGGAAGATATCGTGTGTGTGTGTGTGTGTGTGTGTATGTGTGTGTGTGTGTGTGTGCGTGCGTGCGCATGCATGTGTGTGTGTGTGGGTGTGCGTGCGTGTGTGTGTGTGTGCGTGCGTGCGTGCGTGCGTGTGTGTGTGTGTGTGTGTGCGTGTGTGTGTGTGCGCGCGTGTGTGTGTATGTGTGTGATGTGTGTGTGTGTGAGTGTACCCGCATGCATGTGTGTGTGTGTGTGTGTGTGTGTGTGTGTGCGGGTGCGCGCGTGTGTGTGTGTATGTGTGTATGTATAAAGATTTCACTCAGGATTCTCTCATCTTTCGTCCTTCAACTTTCTCTATTTCACTCCTTCATTGCAACAAACGACACAGTATTTTCCCTCACTTTTCTTCTCTCTCTCTTCTTTTATCACTACGCCATGTTCATTCCTCCATTTCCCTCTTTCATCAAATTGCAGTGAACCCCCCCCCCCCCTCCTTTTTCCTCTCTCCCTTTTCTCTACCTGCCTGCCTCTACCTGCGTGCCTGCAGGTATGGCGTGCTTCAAACACAGCTTCTGCCAGCATGTGTGGCTCGGTGGGGATATTTTGCCACCCCGCTGGCGTGTTGTGAGCGGCCGTGGGGACCGCTGGAGGTTGTTTGCTGCATCACCAGCCGGCGGGCGTTAAAAAACACACACACACACACACACACACACACACACACACACACACACACACACATACACACACACACACACACACACACACAAGAAGTGCCGATCAATAGCAGTAGCCACGGGCTTGCAAAAGCAGGCAGGCCTTTCACTTTTTCAGCAAAGCCACCGAGCTCTGAGACTGAGCTCAGGGACGGAGACGGGGAGGCCGAGAAATGTTGTCTCTCCGTTAGGGAATGGAGTTCAACAAGAGCCAGTGGAGTAACAAAAAGAGATTCGATTATTTAGACCACAAAAAAATAAGAAATACTTATCTGCTTATAGAGAACATACTCCAAAAAAGTGTTCCCTCCATCTGGGAGAGGAGTTCAATGAGAGGCAATGAGGTAACAAAAATAGATTAGATATTTCAGGCATAAAAAAACAAGTAGTACTGAGTGGCCTTTTTGTACAAAGAGTATACTTTAGAAACGTGCGGTGCTCTTAAGGCCACTTCACCACTTCAGAGATTTGAGTCAGTAACCGTTACTTGCTGCTTCAGGCACTCTCACATCACGTCTTGAATTATAGTTAAAACCCCTTTATTACACTCTGGGTTACTGCAGTGAAAGACACTAACTGATTTCCGCCTACTAAACCTTCATCAGGGCATGGTTAATTACTAATGAGAGATTAGGTCATTGTTTTTAGTGTGTGTGTGTGTGTGTGTGTGTGTGCATGTGCGCGCGCACGTGTGTGTGTGTGTGTGTGTGTGTGTGTGTGTATAAAAAATAAAACACTTTAATTATGAATGAAGCAGAACAATCCTGGGTGATTTGTACTGGCCTGTCAAGGGAGCATCTCTCAGCATAAGAGTGTGGCACTTGTGGGGGTGAAGGGTCGTGTGAAAATGAATGAGAGACAATGAAAAACAAAAAAACAAAGTGATTTTTAGACGCTATTCTGTAAGCAGACACTGAAGCCATCCCATAACATCACATGGGGCTAGGGTATGTTTGACAGGTAAATGGCGTTGTTTGCTTATAATCCGCAGGTACCTGATCATTTACGCCTGGTGCACTGGACTGATTGCAATCACCATTGTCACCACAGTAATCATCTCGTCTCAGGCACTGATTGGTGGGGAGGGAATACATGCCGACCATCCAGCTGTATCAGACCAGCAATTTGTGCATTGTACGGGATCAAAGCTGGGTCAAACATAGCAAAACTGATGTTGCCCAGCCACTCATTTATTCATCATGTAGAGCGTGCATTATTGATAACTGTCCCTGTGGGCGCCACTACTAGATGCTTATACACGCGTAACATCATCACACAGACTCAACAGGGTCAGCAGTGACATTGCGGAATAAGGATAATAATAACAATTTCAACTTCTGCATTCGGGCAGAGACAACACGTTTCAAAGAAAACTTCCTCCCTTCAGCCGTTAGACTCCTGAACACGGCTAAACTAATCTGAATGATCTACTTCTTATTCATTTATTTGCTTGTTTTTTTGTTTGTTTACTTATTTGGTTTTCCTTGGGCTGAGCTACCTTAACAACAATTACCACCAACTTTGTTGTGTGGCAATAAAGCATTATCTTCTGTCTTATCGTATCTTAATGTAGTGAAAATGGGGAAGATGACGAAAAGTTAAGTGTTCATCAGCACACACTGAGAGAGATAGCTCCCTTATTGTGCATAAGAAAGCAACACATTGTTGTAAGGGATTTGACTTTTACTCATCAATGTGTAAATATAGCATAAATAGAGAAAAGGTGACATATTTTTTCATGTCCATATTCCATAAATACACTCAAGCACGCCCCATACTTTCAAAAACAACAAAAGATCAGACTACCAAAAATAGTAAACCTGTGTATGGGCTAAAATTAACACTTCAAAGACTTGTCATTCTTGCCGTCTTAAGTTTACAGCTCATAGTCACAGTACTTATCATCCTCACAGGTCACTATGCAGTCTATTCTGTATAGCCCTGCCGCAATCCGTTACAGGACCAGGATAGCCATCTGAAAGGTATGAAGGAATGAACTCTCTGTTTCAAATTACCAAGTGCTCAGATAAAGTCCATATCACCCGTCTAACTGCAGCCAGTACAACTCCGCCAAGCTTTCCTAAATGACAATGACAAGTGCACATTCATGAATCATATATTATATTTTTTTGCAAAGAATTGAGGGTGATTTGGCTAAATGGGTATAGATGATAAGATTGCCTCCCCCAAATCACACATACACACTCACGCACACACACACACACACACACACACACACACACACACACACACACACACACACACACACACACACACACACACACACACACACACACACACACACAGATCTCCTTTATTATTAAATAGGGTTCGTCTGAAGATGAGTCTGTGGGCCGGATTAGCCAAACGAACCAGCAGCCGGATCATCTGTCATCCCCCTCACACTAAGACCCCCTCATCCCTACTTCACCCCACCCCCCGACCACTGCTCTCAGCCCCAGCCTTTCCCTTTCCAGCACTCTCTGGCTTCCCTCTGTCTGAATTTTATTTTATTTTTTAATAAGATTCTTTTACTCTTGTCTAATGAACTGCAGGGCATCGCACACTAGAAATAGGATAACAAGACCTCGA
>CM050199.1:24640000-24645000 GCA_027475355.1 Coilia nasus
ACACACACACACACACACACACACACACACACACACACACACACACACACACACACATACACACACACACACACACACACACACACACACACACACACACACGCGCGAATACAGAGCTATCAAAAATCCACCTACACTCACTTACTCATAGCTTTTCTCCTCTAGCCATATATTTACACACACACACACACACACACACACACACACACACACACACACACACACACACACACACACACACACACACACACACACACACACACACATACACCAACAGCGCCATGAGACAGCAGATTCTCGAGTGAGCACATGCCGTGATTATCCCTCACCTCTGCTGGCTGCCTGTAATGGGTGTCAGGCAACATTGATTTAGAGAGGCGCCCGTCTAAAGGGATATAAATGAGCAGGGCTGACACGGGGGCTTCCTAGCAGGGCTGCTGCTTGCGAGTGGGCATAGTGTAAAGGGGGGTCAGCTTTGCATGGCGTGGCGCAGCATCCTACTATTAACATTACCGTATGGATGAATGTCAGTTGCTACTACTGTTGGCAGCTTCAAATCTACACTTAAAGCAATACTAAGTAGTTTTTTCAACATTAAAATAATGCTTCCAAAATCGTTTCAGTACTTCATTAACTTGTAACTGGTTGAAAGGTACTTCTGAATTCGCTTTGCCGCCCTCCATGGGCTATAACCGCACTACACTGTAAGTAAGTCTGGAGGAGCGGGTTGTCTCTCTGTAGTTACAATGAGAGACAATTCCGCTTCCAACCTGTAGGGTGACCAAAGATGAAAGGTATTTAGTGTTGCTTTCTGCTAATGATTTAGCTGTAATTACTATGCTTTCTTTCTTTTTTATTAAATACTGTATGCCTTTTATTTACTGTGTACTTTTTTACTTTTATCCTTTTAAACATTTACACTTATTTTAGGTTTTACATATCGTTCTTTGCTTTTATTTTTGTGAAGTATACATTGAACTGCCTCTGTGTATGAAATGCACTGGTTCACTTACACATATACGGTACATACTCATACTCATACACATGCACACATAACACACACACACATACACACAGACACGCAAGTACACTAATGCACTAATATCTATATACCTGTATATCTGTGAGTTTGTACATGCACCAATAGTATTCTTTTTTTCTTATGTATTTATGTATACATAATAAAGAACGTATACAGAAATACGTATAAAGGCTGATAAAGATGTCATACAAAAACACATTTTTACCCTGTCATATTTTTTTAAGAGAACAGAAAAAAATCCAAGTTGTCATGTGCTAGGCTGACATAATATCAGGATGACAGGCGATATGCAAGAAAAGAAGAGGGTGCATTTATGTTTTTGTTTCTCTCCCAAGGCAAAGGTTGCACACAAAAAAATCACACAAGCTCTTGCCACATCCAGTAAGGATAGTCAGTGGAAAACAGACAAATTTGGCTCGCTTTTCCAACTTCCTGACAAGCTTTTTCGAACAATGACGGAGGAAGAAGAGTCAGTAGTGCCCTTTCAGCAGACAAGGTCAAGCAGATGATGCGTACGCACTTCTTCAATTGTTTCTCTTTTACACACACACACACACACACACACACACACACACACACACACACACACACACACTCCTCGTACTCCTTCTCTGCTCTTTTCAGCTTCATGCTACAAGACACCAGACCTGACAGGCAAGAGAGTCTCTATATCAGGCAGTGTACGGATGAGAGAGTCTGTGGTACAGCTCACCCACCATCCAGTGCATAAAACGTCTGTGTGTATGTGTGTATGTGCATGTATAGGTGTGTGTGTGTGTGTGTGTGTGTGTGTGTGGGTGTATGTGAGAGAGAGTGTGTATATATAACTGTACATATCTATATGTGTGTATGTGGTTGTGTGTGCATGTCTGCAAAAAATACTATGGGTCGGCTAAAGACACTTAGAAACCATTCTGTCTCAAATTACTTGCATCATCCAGGCGGTGTCTTGCCCTTGGCTGGCTTGTCTGAATATCAGCTTCTGTAACTGAAGCACTCAGCTACTCTCCTCCAAATCCCCACTGGCCCCTCCAAATAAATAGCCGAAATGAATCCCTAAAATACTTTATCAATCCCTCGGCCTTCCAAGGCCGATAGTTCCTGTAATTCTTACCTACCTCAAGGTCACTGCTTCCAGAGAAGGAAAGTGGAGAGAGAGAGACAGACTGTAGTGAAGTTACCCCACCCGGCTTCGAACCCAGGTCTCTGGGGTACCAAACAGGGGCTCTGACCGCAACGCCAGGCTCATTGGGATGGCAGTCAGAGCACACCCACAGCTCTAGTGATGGTCACTCCATCACACAGACAGAGACAAACAAAGAGCGAAGGAGATAATTTTTTGTTTAATATATTTCTATAAAAAGTGGCATTTGCTTCATCTGCACTTTTTAAATACAGGGCCAATTGTTGTACACACAAAATGAGGGTGTACTTAAAAAGAAAAACTAGCAGGCAAACATACACAGAGACAGACAGACATTTTATTTATTTATGTCAATGTTATCTGGGGTTTAAACTAAGGGATTCTAAAAAAAATCCACCCCACTCAGAGTTATCATGGACCAGAAAACTACCAGAACATACCAAAACCGTTTTTAAACCAGACTGTAAATATGTCTATTTTTGCTGTGAAAATTAACTTTTCAACATGGGAGTCTATGGGAAATTTCTCCCTTCTGCAGCATGCCCCCAGTGGACGTGTGAGGTACTGCAACTGTAAAACGTTCAGTATGGGCTTCATTGTTTAGGACCCTCCCTGCACCCCCCACTGCTTCCACCCCCCACACCTGACCTCATAAAACCAATCGTTTGGGCCGACCGCTTCCCTCTCTCCCTCTATCCATCCATCCCTCCCCCATTCCTCCTTCACTCTCTCCGTCCCTTTTTCTCCACCTATCCCTCCATCTCTCTCCCCCGTGCCTCTGATGGATGCTCACCTAAGCCTCCTGCCCAACATACTCCAGCAGCCCTGGTCACACCGCGCACACAAACACAAAATGCATCATTGCACTCGATATGTGGGCCGCACCCCTGTGGATGCTCGCCAGCTCTACGGAGCATCAGCGAGTAACGCTCTAGAAGAGGAGAACGTTTTCTCTGGTAGCACATCCATCCATCAATTCATCCACCCATCCATCCATCCATGAATCTTTCTGTCTGTCTGTATCTCTGTCTGTCATTCTTCCTTCCCTCAGTCTCTTTGTGTATTTGTGTATTTCTCTCTCTCTCTCTCTCTCTCTCTCTCTCTCTATCTCTCTCTCTCTCTCTCTCTATCTCTATCTCTCTCACTCTCAAAGCACAGACAGAGCCTGGGGAGTCAAAATTCTTCCTTCTCTCAGTCTCTTTATAGACTTGTGTATTTCTCTCTCTCTCTCTCTCTCTGTCTCTATCTATCTCTGTCTCTCTCTCTCTATCTCTCTCTCTCTCTAAGCACAGACAGAGCCTGGGTAGTCCAAATTCTTCCTTCTCTCAGTCTCTTTATAGACTTGTGTATTTCTCTCTCTCTCTCTCTCTGTCTCTATCTATCTCTGTCTCTCTCTCTCTATCTCTCTCTCTCTCTAAGCACAGACAGAGCCTGGGGAGTCCAAATTCTTCCTTATCTCAGTCTCTTTATGGATGTGTGTATTTCTCTCTCTCTCTCTCTCTCTCTCTCTCTCTCTCTCTCTCTCTCTCTCTCTCTCTCTCTATCTCTGTCTCTCTCTCTCTCTCTCTCTCTCTCTCTCTAAGCACAGGCAGAGCCTGGAGAGTCTAAATGTGTCCCTATATCTATCTGAGGAACTGATATGGGGGAGTTGAGCCTGTAGTGAGACTCTGCTGCAGGGCTCCCATGTCGGCCCTTAGGGACAAACATCACCACGGGCGGTGAATCACGACACACACACACACACACACACACACACACACACACACACACACACACACACACACACACACACACACACACACACACACACACTCACACTCACACACACACACACACACACACACACACCTACCTACACACACACACACATACAAACACACACACACACACACACAGTGCTATTATCTGGGGCCCGCAAAGTGGGAGTTCATGGCCAGGTAGAGAGTGCCTCAGGAGCGCACACAGAAGGCTTTTATGGGTCCTTTCTGGATAGGAATACCTAAAAAAGCAATGAACAGGTTGGGGTTGAAGCAAGGTTCTGCTGTGCACACGCACACACACACACACACACACACACACACACACACACACACACACACAGACTCAACTCACACACACATACACACACCATACATACACTCAATTCACAGCAGGACAGAAATAAGACATGGTGTCTATATAAAAGTTTGTCAGTGTGTGTGTGTGAGTGCGTGCGTGTGTGTGTATGAATCTAATCTACATCTCTGTCACTACAATACGTGTCTAATAGTTCCTGCTCAGTGCATCCATTGTCTTGAGACTTGTCTGTGTGTATGCATATGCCTGTGAGTGTCCCTGTGCATGTGTGTATCTACTCTATGTGTTTCAGATAGATAGATAGATAGATAGATAGATAGATAGATAGATAGATAGATAGATAGATAGATAGATAGATAGATAGATAGATAGATAGATAGATAGATAGATAGATAGATAGATAGATAGATAGATAGATAGATAGATAGATAGATAGATAGATAGATAGATTCATTTACTTCAGGATCAATAAAGATTAATTTCCTTCGGGATCAATAAAGTTACTCTACTACTACATAGATCGATAGATAGATAGACCGATAGATAGACCGATAGATAGACCAATAGATAGATAGACAGACAGACAGACAGACAGACAGACAGACAGACAGATAGATAGATAGATAGATAGATAGATAGATAGATAGATAGATAGATAGATAGATAGATAGATAGATAGATAGATAGATAGATAGATAGATAGATAGATAGATAGATAGAGAGAGAGAGATAAGGTGA
>CM050199.1:24650000-24662500 GCA_027475355.1 Coilia nasus
ATCTATCTATCTATCTATCTATCTATCTATCTATCTATTACATTACATTACATTACAGAACATCGAAGGTACCTATGTAAAGAGATGGTTAGTAGAATTTGGTTTTGTTAAGCAGTCTCAGAAAAGAAGGGTCTTCACAAGCTTTTTGAAGGTCGAGAGGGAAGTTGCTGCTCTTGTAGGGACTGGTAGGTTGTTCCACAACTGATGGACAACAACCGAGAAAAGTTTGGAGTGACCTCGCTTTGTCTTGGGAGAGGAAGATAGATATCTATCTATCTATCTGCCTGCCTGCCTGCCTGCCTGTCTGTCTGTCTGTCTGTCTGTCTGTCTGTCTGTCTGTCTGTCTGTCTGTCTGTCTGTCTGTCTGTCTGTCTGTCTTTCTGTCTGTCTGCCTGCTAGCCTGTGTACCTTGTCCAGTACTGTGTGACCTCTTCGCATAGACTATGTTTTTGTTTCAAGCCCCGGGGTCATGCTGACACCCCGGCTGTGTGAGTGAATGAACCTTGGAAAGGGAACAGGTAGATGGAGGGAGGGAGAGGTCGCTCCCTCCAGCCACAAAGCGCGTTAGCTCACATGTAACAGGATGTACCAGGTCCAGCTATCACATCAGCTCTCACATCAACACGGCCCTACAAAGCCAAAAGGAAGTAACTACATATTTTGCCAAAACTGAGTTTAGACTGGTAATTCACTTGATAACACCTCCTTTATCTTGTGACTAAATCTCATGCTTCTTCCTAATAACAAAGTATTACCACTATTATGCATACAACATGCTCAGTTGGGCAGTATGACAGCTTTAAAGACACGTTTCTCAGTTTCAGTGCTCACGTAGTTACTGCACTTTTGTAGGGCAGCATAGACATCTGCCTTATGGCCACAGGCAGATTAGCTTCATGTCCCGCTGAGGTCTCAAAGATTAAACATAGCAAAGACTATTGTGCAGAGAAGGCATTTTGGTTTTATCCATCCAAAATTTAGACTTAGAGTAAATTGTACTAAGGGAAATCTCTTTGCCTCTCGTTGAATGACAAATGGCATACCCAAGTTGTAATGCATTAGTAAATTGTTTTCTGTAATGTAATGTAGTAGTAATGTTGTAAACAAGAATGTTTTTGTACCGCTAGCAGAATTAAGAGGCTAAGCACATTTAGCGCACTACATCCGCACCATTCTAAACTATTTGTCACGAAAGCACTGAGAAGTACACTTGAACAGAGAGAGAGAGACAGAGAGAGAGAGAGAGAGAGAGAGAGAGAGAGAGAGAGAGAGAGAGAGAGAGAGAGAGAGAGAGAGAGAGAGAGAGAGAGAGAAAGAGAGAGACAGACAACCAGGCATCTCCAGCCCTTTGCAATGAGGGACCACACAACATCTCCAGCCTCCAGACGAGACTTCCACCACAGCCACCACAGCCAAGTGATACTTCTGGTGTAGCCAAGGACCAGAAACAGATCACTGGAACAGCTGGGTATTACAACATCAATGCTATACAAATAGAAATACTCTTTTTTCAGCATCGTCCCCTAAACCATATGGTTCAAGAACACATAACTTCCTTAACTCACTTGCTTATAAGCATTTATTCATTCATTTTATTTTAAATATTATTATGATTTTATTTTTTAATTGTGATTTATTATTAGAGATTATTGTCTTGCACAGAAGGGCGTAACCCTGTTATATGCTATATTATACCATATACTACTATATTCACTGCTCCTTGTATCTGTACAAACATGCATGTGACAAATAAAATTTTTTGATTCTTGATTCTCGTCAATATATCATTTAAAGTACTGCTAAGTACACTGGGAAAGCTCCCAATAAACATCCTCGACTTCTGCACAGCACCACTTCATGAATGGCTCGGCCACCCCAAGACCTTGCCAATTGCATTTCTGTTTGCGCCGGGCCATGCTGGACGCCAGGCGGACAGATCAAAACAGCGACTGTGACGGGTTCAGCCACGGCGGTCGCAGAACTGACAGAGTTGATTAAGGAAGAAGTGGCGAGACAACAGACCCTTCCCGCCTACATCGCCTGACCTCATCTCTCAGCATTCAGCAGATTGTCACATTAGTTTATTTATATAGCCGTTCATTTGTTATTTGTTTATATATTTACATACTCTCCTCTTGGCCTTCGTGCGATGACTATGCTGTGGCATTTGGCAGATTTTAGTTTTACGGTCAGCAATTATAAGCTGTAATGCTTTTGTCATCATGTGGTTAGTGTTTGGGTTGGGTTTTGTTTTGGCCTTTTGTTTGTTTTGTTTTTTTATTTTATTGTTATTTATTTATTTTTTAATCTGGGAAGGTCTTTGCACTCGCAGTGTGCTGAGACTAGGCAGAGCACAGATGGTGTCAATGCAGGGTATCCACCGTGCCATCAACGTCCTGCGGTTCGTCATGAGCGCCGCAATATTCCGACGAGGCAGTGCAACGTCCCATGTCAGGCTGTGACGGGCTCGCACTCCACATGACAACAATATGCTATACAAACCTTTGTATGATAGGGTTAGTCATCCTACTAACAGACCATTCGTCCTGCTCCCACAAAGCATTGCATTGATGCAGTTCCCTTGGCCTGTTTGCAGTACGAGTTTTAAAAGGCATTCCAGGGTGCTATTCAGAGAGTCACACACTGTCTTTGACTTATTAATGGGTTAATTTTATTTTACTGTCCGTGTGACATCAATTAGGTACAGTGTAACAAAGTGTGTAACAATATGCAACATAATGTACCTGCACTGTACCTTGCGGTTAGGGTTAGGGTTAGTGTTAGGTATGTACAGTGTAGGTACATAATACTACATGTTGTTACATGTAGGTACACTAAAAAAGGAACTGTAAATGTGTGTAAATGTGTAAATGTCAAATGGTGTCATCTTGGTCTGATACAGAGTGCTTCCTTCATCAACTCCATACCACAGCCAATTGCCATGTGTCAAACCATATACTAAGTTAAGTCTGGAGATTGTGCACATCCCAAACAAAGGTGCAGGACAAAGGCTGACTGAAAATTTAAAAGTAGCAGCTCTCCTATCCCAGAGAGTCCGCACACTTAAAATCCTTCTTTTTTGATGGTTTTATTCCATGGTCATTTGAAGAAGACCAACACGGTCGAAACGTCATCCTGACCATGGAATAAAACCATCAAAAAAGAAGGATTTTAAGTGTGCGGACTCTCTGGGATAGGAGAGCTGCAGGTTCGAATCCCGCCCTACCCATGGCATCTAACCCCACACCACTCCAGGGACTGGAACTGAAACCCTGTAAATAACTGTGAGTTGCTCTGGATAAGAGCATCAGCTAAGTGTAATGTAACTAGACAGTTGTTGAGTGACCTCTCTTGCTAATACTTGTTGGTGTGCTTAGCAGTTAAGTGATGTTCAGATACGAGTGAGAGTGCACTAGGTTCTGCTTTTCTGCTGTTACACAAAGGGAACACCATTAGCAGGCATACCGGTATGCAGACACAAACAGCTGCCATGTCTGGGCATATACAGGCAGCAAAGAGAGTGGTGTGTTGAATACTCTGCTCATCCATTTTGCGACCAGACAGCCTTGATGACAGCCTACACTAAAATGGCAATAGTACTTCTATGACGGTCAACATATTCTACTGAAAAGGCATTTCAAAATGTTGCCCATCCCTTTGAGAACACCAATGACAGAAACAAAACATAAGCACAATCTTTTCAAAGATAATGGATAATGGATAAGGACAATTATTTTTATTTTTTTAACGCTTAAAAGCTGCAAATGGGGAAAGCACCTTCCCAAAAACAATGAAATTAAATGCAACAAAGACAAGGTAGATGGGATGGGAATCACGTCAGACCAAAAAAAAAACACCTCAAGAACCTTTCCGATCAATTTTCTCATGTGCAAACTAAATGGTAAAGACACGCACGGTCCATTGTGAGCTGAACAGCAGTCTTTACTTGTAAACAACAAGGTGTCTATCTCCAGACAATGATCAAACATGGCCCCACTGACACCCCGAAATTTCCTTCTCAAAAAGGGACACCCAGCACTTACAGACAAGACCAGAGCCACCAATGGAAGTGAGTCTTGATGGAGCTGGAGTTAGGAGCTAGCCATGCAATTAAAAACAACAAGTTGAATTTGAAAAAATATATAATAATAAAATAATAAGGTTTAAGTTATATACAAGAATGTTATCTTTTTACTGAGGATAAAAACTTTTTCTTAATATTTAAGTCCTTGTTTTCAGGTTTCTGTAACATTTTCTAGACTTTAACATTATAGCCACCATGCCCTCCCACACACTGTACATAATCGCAGATGTGAAGAATTCAAGCACGCTCTCGCTGAGTGAGTGATATGTGCACTCCACGACTGAGAGCCTGGCAAATGTCAACAGTTAAAGGAAAACTCCGGTGTAAAATGAAAACTGCCGTGTTAAAACATCATACCGAGTACAGTATGTTTGCTGATGAGCAAAACTGCGCTAGCCTGTTGCATTTCGAACTTCACTATTGCAACAGGATGGCAGAGTTTTGCTCCTCAGCAAATATACCAATTTGGTATGATGTTTTAACATGCCAGTTTACATTTTAAAGGACTTTTCCTTTAAGTGAATATGGCTCTGTTTAAAATTACTTAAATCACAGCATGTGTATCGTAAGTAATGGCCTACAACTCTGGTTATTACTATGTTGTAACAGCTTGGAGGATTAAAGATTATTTGTTAAGTGAAAGTGATTCCTATTTGTCATTACACAGCAGACAGTGCACCCAATGACATTGCGTCTCTGCATTTAAAGAGATTCTGAGGTTCAGAACTTTGAGTGCTTTTTCTTAATGGAGCTCCCCCTAGTGTCTCCAAGTAAATGGACACTCATAAAAATTGACTGTTTTCCATTCCCCTCACCCTGTACATGTATTTTCAACTCAACTCAAAGTAAAAGTTGCACAGTGTTGCTATAACCCATCACACACGTCAGCAGGAGGGCATTCGGTGAGCAATGTGTGGGGCTGGTACCATGCTCAGTGACTTCTGGGAGTTGTTGGATTCAAACCTGTGACCCTCCACTCACAGGTCCATTACCTTAAAGCAGTGCTTCTCAATTATTTTCTGTTACGCCCCCCCTAGGAGGAATAAAACATTTCGCCGCCCCCCCCCCCCCACTCTCCAACACAACTAGATAACACCCCTGCATAACATTTTATCCTTATTAACAATAAAGAAAACAAAAAAATAAAGAAATATAGATCACCTTATAACAAAGAATACCTTTATTACCATTCTTTTTTAGTCTATACTGTGGCCGATGTTGCAATTACACTTTATTCTAGTACGGTAAAAAATGTTCCCCAGGGTCACACGCGCCCCCCCTGCCATGGCACTGCGCCCCCCCAGGGGGGCCCGCCCCACTATTTGAGAAGCACTGCCTTAAAGAAACACTAAGTAGTTTTGGTGGAGTCAGGTTGGAAGCAAAATCGTCTATCATAGAGAGCTACAGAGAGACGATCCACTCCTCCAAACTTGCTTAGTGTGGTTATAGCCCATGTAAGGTGGCAAATTAAGCAAATTAAGAAGTGCTTTACACCCTGTTACAAGTTGATGTACTACTGAAACAGTTTTGAAAACATTATTTCAAGGTTAAAACATCTACTTAGTGTTGCTTTAACCACCAGGCCACCACTGCCCCTTGTTGTTAGTTGGTGCAAAGAGTTCAGAATGAAATGGAGACGTTTCAGCAATTATCTGATGTTTTCACTCAGCAGTTCTTTTTTAATCATGTACTGATAGTCACCATCTCTAATTTTCCCTTTTCGGATACAGTGATAGTAAGGTGATATGGCAAAGGAACACTTAGGGGTGTTATTTGATGAAGTCAAAAGAGTTGGAGTGTGGAAAGAATTGATGGGGACTAACAGGGTTAGAGGAAAGAGGCAAAGTTTTGGGTGGAAAAGTGAGATCATCAGACAAGGGTTGATTCAGCATCTCAGAGAAAGTAATACCCTGGGTCACCCAGATATGAGTCAGAAACTGACTTTTTCTATATATGTAGTTTTGGTCTCTCTCTGTCTCTCTGTCTCGTTTTTTTTGACTTGCTTACTTTCTCTTGCACTATTTCTCTCTCTCTGTCTGTCTCGCTTTCTCTCTTTCCAAGGGACAAAGACAAAGAATGACTCATGGGATTCTTGGGATATTTTTGACTTTGCCAGCAGAGAGTTTGTGTTACTGAGAATATGCCTAACTTTTTTGTTGTTGCTGTTGTTGTTGTTGCGGGAGATGTGAGGCTCCACAAAACATGCCATATTGATCGGTACAAAATAGCACCTATAGCACCTATTTACATGTAATTTATTTCCTTGCAAATAAACCTGCACATTCAAACACACAAACACACACACACACACACTTATAATTTATGTTCGCGTGACAGATTGACTGTTACCCCTGTCATTCGTTGTGAATCAGAGAAAAATGACACATGAGCATCTGTAAGAGCAGAAAAAGGCTGAGCGTGATTTCCCCAAAGGCTGGTATATTGTCACCGCTTTTTTTTATGACTCCAGTGTCGCTTAATAACCTCTTATGAAAACAACCATCCCTGGAGAAGCCGTCTGGCAACCCTGCCCAGAAAGATGAGGGTATCTTGGGCCTCGTGTGGAGACATGGGCCCTGAATAGCAGCCGCCCTGGAGGTACCCCTGGGTGAACTAATGGGAATTAATGGGGATACAGGAGAACCAATATAATGTCTTAGTATAGTCTGCACCCATACTTTGCCTCATCGCTCCAAAAGTGTGTTTTTCCTCACTGGATAAAGCAGAACTGGAAAGTGATATAAATCTATAATTCTTGTGTCACTGTTTTCATTTGAGACATCAATCTTGATTTGATTGGTTAAGCTACTCCAGTGCTTGTCAGGAGTTTTGCCTGACTGGCAGGAAGAAGAATGTCAAAGGAACATAGCTTTGTGACCACGAGGCTTTCCACCATTTAATCTCAGATGAGTGTAATACTTCGTAACCTGGAGCTGAACAGGTAACTTTATTGCCTCTCCCTGAGTGGAGACAAGAATGAAGATCAGAGCGAAAAGCTTGGTCTGCTATAAAACAGATCAAACTCGAAGAACAGAAACTTGTTCAAGCACTGAAAGCTCTTGCAGATGTATTTGGCTAATCTCTGGGCTATATTTTAAATTTCATTTGTTTACTAGTTCTGCTTAATGTTTTGTAAACAGAAAAAAAGGATGGATCATGACCCTACTAAAGGACACTGCTTGACATTCAATAAGCTCCATGTCTTGATTATTCTTATATATACATATACATATATACATTTTTGTTTTTCCCTCTAACTTGCTTATGGTTGTTAAATGTGCCTAGCGATGTTGTTTGCGGAATCTTAGAGTGGTGCCCTCGCAGAACCTTCCAGGCATAACAAATCCTCCCCCTGCTGATGCGGAGGAGATGTCAGCACACTGCGTGGTGCTCCTGGGAGGACGAAAGGAGATGTCTCATCTCTTAGTGTCATAAAAACACAACCACAACAACAACAACAACAGCAGCAGCAGTGGCACACAACCAAAATCTCAACGGACCATGTGTGGGGGCATGGTGAGACAGTAATAACCAGGTCAACATCATTCACAATATGGCTGGGAAGCAGACAGGGATGGATCGGCTGATTTCCAAAAGAAATTTTAGGCTGTGCTCACCAGGGATCTGTGATTGATGCTAGAGGTCAGTATACGTGGGCTCTCCTTCAAAGAGGGAGAATTTGTTCCTTTTGATGACTACCCACAATACCCCTCTTCTGCTCTCCTGCTTCATATATGAGACTTGAAACAGGAGAGCAGAACTCCTGGGAATCGTAGGCCACAGATCCTCTCGTTTTTATATTAGGGATGAAACGCACAAGACTGCAAAAAAAAATAAAAAATATATCGAACCAGAGTCGTCCGTATGACTGACATTGCATCAAGGGCATGTGAATAATGAATAATCGTGCTCCAGTGGGTTTGACAAGCCTCCTGGGAACTCCGGCCCTTTTGTGCTGCTCAGGAAAAGAGGTACCTGGGTCCAAATCAGTGGGGGTCCATAATGTATCAAATGCATCTCTTACTGGTGGATGTGGAGGTGCCAGGGCAAGGTCTTGTCAATAATAGTGGGATTCCCAGTTATCTGGGACGTGGAGGATGGAAAGTTCAACACAAATTAGTTACTTAATATCAGAGGCAGACAAACCAGATTGAGAAAGTCCTGGCATGTATTCCTTCTGCATGTGCTCTTTTAACACGGGTGATTTCACTAATTATCTAATCTATCTAGGATCAGCTGGTTGAGTGAATTAGCTGGAACAAATATGTGGCAGGACGTTTACTTTCTGAACCTGAGATGTCCACCTTTGCTAAATATAAGATGCAGGGCTTAAAGCAGAAAATAATTCCATGCATGAAATGATCAAACCATTTCAAAGTTATTATGACTATCTACTAGCAAATGTTAAATGTACTCTGCTGTCCCATGCTTGATTTCAGGCACCATGCTTGAGAGATTTCAGCCCTGAAGATGGAAAGCATTAATTAATGCTAGAAACACACACTGTGGCAGGTGAGGTTGTGCGTGTAAATGTGACTGGTTTATCTCCCCAGCTGTGGAGAGATGAAAGCCCTGAATACAAAGAGGACACAGAGAGCCTTTTACCTGGGAGACAAAAGAAAGTGTCTCTCAGCTACGTCATTCGTGTTCTTGTTCTTGGCCTTGCTCTGTTTTTTTCTGTTTCTTTTTTCTTTCTTTTTTATATGTTTTTTTTCCCTCAGTCTATTTCAATGAGGGAAGAGGAAAGGAGAACAGAAGAGAGGAGAAGGGAGAGACGGTATGGGGGAAAAGGCCAGCAGTGTTTCCTTGCCACCTGTCCACCTGTTCACCTGTCCTCACCCGTGAAGCAGTGCGTGAGTTAGGGTGCGTGATGTGTACGACCTACATCAGGTCAGCCAGACTGAACAGCAACACGCCTGGTGACAAAAGTACACCACAGTTGGGACACTGGAGTGGTTATACAGTTTGCCCATATAGTATTTAGGGATGGGACGCAACCTGGGTTGTTGGGTAACATTTTCTATGAAGCTTTTATTCATAAGACTTTATGAACACATTCATTAAGGCTTATATGCATACATAAAGTGTACATAACTATTTATACATACTCAGGACTGTACTCCAAAGGCATTATAAGGCTATGTCATAAGCCAACTGCAAGTGACACAGTGCATTCCAGGTTATAAGGCTTCACCTGCCTACTAGTGCAGTCATGAGTAAGTATAAATACTTATGAATACTAATTTCAACCATTATTAAGCTTTATGAAGGCATTATAACTCTTTATAAATGTGTTTATAGAGTCTTGTGAATACAGGCCTCATAGAAAGTGTTACTGGTTGTCCTGATCTCAGTGGACAGCAGGCACAGGGTCCAGAGGCCTTCGGCCACTCTGCAGCATAACTCCACTTGGATCACTGTTAGCGTGTAGTCTAACACAGTGGTTCTTAAGTGGTGCGGCACACACACACACACACACACACCCTAATCCAAAAAAGAAGAATATTACCGTACACAGGTTTGAATTCAATTCCAGTAGGAAGAATGGGACTTAGGGGATGGGTAGGCGAGTAAACAACCAGTGCTCTCCTACACCCTCATCCATGGCTGAAGTGTCCTTGAGCAAGGCATCTAACCCCACATTGCTCCAGGGACTGTAACTGAAACACTATACCTAAATAACTATAAGTCACTCTGGATAAGAGCAGCAGCTAAGTGTAATGTAACAAGAATTTTCTTTTACATTTTCACTAATGTACTGCCCTAGCAATACATTTGACATGGTAACCTTTTACCCACCCAGAATGGCTTCGCAACCCACCTTTGGGTTCTGAACCACCAGTTAAGAAACACTGGTTTAACAGACAAGGTATAGCTATAAGGCAAGAGACAGATAAGCCCCCTAGTGAAAAGTTAAACCTAAACCTGAGCTGTGACTTTGACAAATCGACAAAATAAATCTTTTATTCTACTTTGACAAGCAAACATGTGCATGGTGAAAGCCATGATTATCATCCTTTTCCTTCCCAGCTATTTCCTGTTTCATAAAAGGACTGGCAGAGATCCTGTTAGCTGATACACTTGACTTTTCAGCTAATGGATACCTAAATAAAGTTGCTTGCATTATGGAAGGCATGGTGCTAGAAAACTAGGAAAGGTGACTGTTGATTTCCTGAATTGAAAAAAATATATATATTTTAAATATTTATGATAGAATTTATGATATAATATTATAATACATGTATTATTATTTGCATAATATAATATAATATAATATAATATAATATAATATAATATAATATAATATAATATAATATAATATAATATAATATAATATAATATAATAAATAAATCAACCAGGTAGAAGAAATATAAGGTATCTTAAAAACTGTTTTGGGTTACCAACTAATGAGCTACATACAGTAGCTAACATAGCTAACATAGCTAACTTCCTGAAGGGGTCAAAACCAGGTGCACATCTCAGAGATCACGCATTTGATCATGTAGACAGCTTGTATTTAATTAAGTCCAATTCCCTTTTATTTGTATAACATAAGGAGAAAATAGATATGCTTCAGGGTGCTTTACAGAGCCCAGGTTGAGATTGAGAATTTGATCAGGTTTCCCATGATTCATGATTCACGTCGTCTATCCTTTATAAGACACTTTGCTTTTATTTTTGTCTTCCCACAGGTCTCCTTATAAGACACTGCCAAAGGTTTGTTTTGTGTGTTCTGGTGGGCATCTGTGTGTGTGTGTGTGTGTGTGTGTGTGTCAGCACTGGACCCCAGTGACACACACACACACACGCACACAGACACTTTTTTCTCTTTCTCTCATTTTAGTATGTTGGTTGGCCAGACAGACCCATGGTCTAATTGGGTCGGCCTTCACCACACAAAGCTTCGGACCACTTGGTCTTTCAAGCGACGCGTTTGAACCCCCGGAATAAAAACAATGAGCGCAGGAAGCTGAAAGCGTGAACTTCAAACACCCGGGATAACCAGCCACCGCATTAGCATATGAGAGGCAGGAAGCCTGTATGCCCCACCTGCATCGCTTCTCCGTCGTCCTAGGGGACCGGAGGGAATGAATCCCCTTCAGGATGAGGCCCTGAGACTCGTTAGACCCGTCACTAAGTGTGACTGCCACCAACACTGCAGGATCGCCCAGCTAAGCGGTGACTATTCCATTTCGTCTCTGTCAAAGCTCCGTCTGATGTTTCATCATGGCAGTGACATTTTCTGTCACCCCATCAAACACTGTCTCACACACAGACACACATACACACACACACACATACACCCACACACATACACACACAGACACACATACACACAGACACACATACACATACACACACACACACACACACCCACACACACACACATACACACACACACCCATCAGTACACCAGCTGTGACTCAACATACAGTAGATTTCCCTTCAGTTTGAATGACAAATTGAACATTCAAATCAAATCACCGTCTGCGGTGGCCTCACGCCCTCTGAAACAGTGTCACCACGCCTCATGAAAAACATGCTCAACGGAATCGGTGTCATCTTACCAAAATTCAACGAGTGAAAATGTAATAGAGGAGGTTAAGATGGGATATAGAGACCGACAGCGAATATGGAGTATTTGGGTACAGTATTTGTAAATAAATAAAATAAATAAATGAAAGACAAGGAAGAAAGGAAGAAGGAAAAGGAAGAAAGACAGAAAGACTACACCAACAAAAGACCGAAATGACAAAAGGTAAAGAAAAGGAACAGACGAGGATTAAAAACAAATCAAAATCTGTCTGAAAATCAGTTTTATTAATTGACTTTTAATGTGTGAGTGCACACGCTAAGCAATCGCCCTGGAAATGGCATTTTCAATAAGACCATTGTCCTCAGGAAGCGGGCGATCTTTTCGAGTGAACGGTGGGGTGCATTAATAATGCAACCATCCTCCCAGACAAATGGTATTTCTGTTAAAGTTAATGGGGGCTCCCCGTGCGCAATCCAGGGGCTGTGCCTCGCGGCCCACGAGTCGTCACACAGTCTGAGTCTCAGAAAACTCCGTGGCCCACCTTTTTTTTTTTTTTCACAAGCACACCTCAATCCCATCATTTTATCCATTTATGCATAAGGGGAATAAAAAAAGGTTAGCGGAGTAAAAAACAGCACCTAGAATAGCCATTTTGGGGTGGGGGGAGGGCTCTTCACGACTTCAGAATATGTGACCTTTTTCCTCAGGTGGGACGTAGTGGTCCATGAACTCAATTTTACCTGAAGCTGTGGGTATCCGGGGCCTGGTAAATCATCCCCTGTACTTCATTTCATTTCTGGAGGTGTGGACTCTGCTGAAGTTTAAAACAAGCACTCTGCCTTTACCCAAACACTAACGTCTGGTTGTGATATATGCAA
>CM050199.1:24667500-24682500 GCA_027475355.1 Coilia nasus
AGAGAAGAGAAGAGAAGAGAAGAGAAGAGAAGAGAAGAGAAGAGAAAAATGCAGACACATTTACATAACAGAAGACCATGCAGATAGAAAAAAGATACTTGCTGAATACTGTCAGATTAAAATGTGTTGAACTAATCTGAAAATATTACTATTACTATTATTACTATTATTATTACTACTACTACTACTACTACTACTACTACGTATGGTTTATGTGATGATAGAGAGACATACAATATACCTGGTGAATGTATAGTTTCTGTCTTCTAACACAAGATGGCCACCAGATTATAGCCACAAGAGAAGAGGAGAGGCGCTTAATTGGTGTCTTGTTGAAAACAACCCTCAGTCATGAGTTCTTTGAGTAAAAGCAGACCCAAAAATGACCCAAAAATTAAAAGCACACAATTTAGTCACACCTCAAGATGATACCTGATGATCACACCAAGATAGCGGTAAAAGAAAAAAAAAACTTCACCATTGCTTTCTAAAACCCATCAGCGCCCACAATGATACATTTACTAAATGTTGACATCATATATTCAATATTTCACCTGCCCTTTATTCTAAGGTTAGCTCAGCTGTTTACCCTTAAGCAAGAAATAACTTTAAAGTACAAGCTTTGAGAACAATGATGTGCAATGGTATGTGTGTGTCTGCAGGCCACCCAAGTCAATATGAACTTGGGCACTCGTGACAGGAAGTGAAAGCAGGGAGGATCTCATTCTCTCTCTAAACATAAGAGAGGATTAACACACCTGTGGAGGGGATAATACACGCAAGTATTAGGACCTGTGTGTGTTTGTGTGTGTGTGTGTGTGTGTGTGTTTACAGAGAGAGACAGAGAGAGAGTACAACTGTATGTATGTTGGTATATATATATGTATGTGGATTTGTGTGTGTATGTCTCTCCCTCTTTCTGTCTATTTCTCTCTCTCTCTCTCTCTCTCTCTCTGCATGAGTGTGTGTGTGTGTGTGTGTATGCATGTGTGTGTGCGTGTTATATCAGCTCATTATTCCAAGCAACAGGGCTTGGCTCAGCATGGTGATTACTGTCACCTCTGCCTGATCCAAAGTGTTTTTGTGACACCTGATCTGAGAGGGGGAAATGTGTGTGTTGCGAGGGCTTCTCAGCCTCATACTCTGTCTCTCTCTCTCTCACTATCTCTCTTTCTCTCTTTGTTTCTCTCTCTCTTACTGTCTCTGTCTTTGTCTGTCTGTTTCTCCTTCTGTCTGTCTGTTGCTCAATCTCTCTCTCTGTCTATCTCTCTCTCGCTTGCTCTGTGCTCTGTCTGTCTCTTTTTCTCTCTCTCTCTGTCTATCTCTCTCTGTCTGCCTATCTCTGTTTCTGTCTGTATCTATCTATCTCTGTGTGTCTGTCTATCTGTCTCTCTCTGTTTCTCTCTCTCTCTCTCTGTCTCCCTCTTTTTCTCCTCTCTCGCTGTTCCTCTTTCCCTCTTTCTCTCTCATTGTCTCTCTCTCTCTCACACACACACACACACACACACACACACACACACACACACTTGCTCTATTTCGGTAAAGGAGAGAGGAAGAAGCTAAAAGGGCAGCAGCCTCATTTTCATGGAGGGATAATTCTTTACTTCTCTGCTGTGGCACCCTGTCATGGAGGGATGAGGTGGCCACGCTATCACCCAGCCGCTGTGCCTCCACACCTATCCAGGGCGAAGCAAGGTGACACAGCACTCAGTGACTAAAGCCGAACATCCCTTCAGAGATGCAGAGAGGCTAGAGGCATCAAAGCACTCCATGTTACAGCTAATTTCCTTTTACTCAGAAGTCTCACTCACCATTACACACACACACACACACACACACACACACACACACACACACACACACACACACACACAACACAGGTCAACAAATCTCCTTGGCCTAACACTTTTTGCTTCGCCACTTCTGAAAATATTGGATTAGCATACTTGCCATGTAAAACTAAAGGACTGTCAAGAACCACTTAACAGTGCAATTACTGGATGCGGTATTGACTTCATAGTATCCATACACAGTGAGTGAGTGAGCGAGTGTGTGTGTGTGTGTGTGTGTGTGTGTGTGTGTGTGTGTGTGTGTGTGTGTGTGTGTGTGTGCTTGCACATCACGCTCGTGTGTGTGCTCATGTGTGCCATCCAACAAGGTCATACAGAGCCATGCGACCTTGTCAATGATCAAAATTGTGAAAAACATACAGAACTGAGTTCTGGTAGATAGATGTAGATATAGATAATATTTAGGTCTGTCACTTTTTTATTTTAAAGGGCTTACGCAGTGTCCACAATTTAAGTACCTGTGTTAAACCCCTCATCAACATGTTTCTGATAAACAGGTGAAGACATCTGTTTTTTGCAGGCACTCTCTGGTAACAATCTTTTGGATGCTTTCAGACTGTTCATTTTATTAGGTCATTGCTGACATGATAATGATGATCCTGGACCTCTTCCCATGTACAAGCAAGAGGTATGAGGATCTTTTTGGTGAATAAGTACATTATGTTCAAAAGACTCTCTTTATGTCCACTAAAAAACAAAACAATACTGAGCTCCTGAGCAGTTTTCACAAACAATCCACAAGAAATTCTTCAAAGAAAACATCTGGTACTTAGGCTTTGGCATTAGTATTTAAGTTACATCAACAGTAATATATTCAAATGAATATTTTTGCCCTTGGTATATCACTGCATATTCGGGGGGGGAAATGAAATATTTATGAAGGATGATGTCATTCTGTTGCTAGTATGTAGAATCCTTTCTCCCCTGAATACACCCCCAGTTTATTCAACAACAACACCCTACACCACATTAACCATCAAGGTAGGGAGAGAGGTAGTCACCCAACGTCATTATGAGTTGCAAGCCTATGCTGTTTCATACATTTAAATCGAACTTTGGCCAATGTGACATTATTCATCATCTTTAGCTACAGCCAAGAACGAGTCAACACTGAGATCTCTTGAAGTTGTTGGTTTTAAATGGTCAGTTGGAATATTTGTGGTCTAACTACTTCCATAATAATATAATTGTGTACACCAGGCTGCTTGTACGTGTGACTTCATGGTATCAACACATTACGCTCACGCAGTAGGTCTGTGTACCTTATTTTGGTAAGGCTGCGCCCACTGCATGCGCTCAGGGCGCACAGCTCAGTAAAACACATTTACTGTGTTAGGGGCCATAGGGGGTGTATAACGCTAAATTGCATGAGCCAAAATTTTAAAGGGAAACTAAGGAGAGGAGGAAGACAAGAGAAAGGAAACTTTGCCTTGCGTTTGCTTGCACAAGTGCCCCAATCTCTCCAAAGTCTCACAAGCGCGCCTCTTACCCGTGCTGCCCTGGAAGAATATGGGTCTTCAAATAGATTCCACATCACTGGTTGCCACTTTTTCCAAAAGCTGACATTGTTATGATTGGGAGATACATCTTCTATCCCTAGTCTTTTACCAATCTCTTCATCATCTTCTCCGTTGTCGACGTTCATTTCAAAGACATCGAGCGCCTCCTCTGCATCCCTGTGCTGCCGATAAGTCATCCAGCAGCAAGGCTCCACGTCCGTCTCATCGATGCCCCAAAATGATAGCTCTTCCTCGAAAAGTGGACCGCAGACATCTGCCGGGCAATGAAGTTTCCCGGTCCTGTAGTAGTTGAGAACATACGCGAAAACTCCCGGATGGCGGTCGAAAAAGTATTCGTTGTTGCGCGCGTTGTACTCAATAAAACCAGGGACTTGTTGCAGGTGGTCCAAAACAGACTCAATGTCAGAATCGGAGGCGAGGAGAGCCAACCGTGTGCCTGGTAGAGTTCTCAGCGTGGTTCGGTATGTTTCGTGCCTGGTTCCCCCAACATTGAGGATTATCCTCTCGTTGTCGTCAAACTTACCCATAGCTGTGGGTAAGACATGACTTGCAGGGTAAAGTATCGAGCGAGTCGATAGCCACAACGACCTACGGCGCGCACACACTCTGTAGGATTATAAGCACCAAGTAGTTCTCCAGATCCAAATAGGCACTAACCAGCTAGCCAGTAACTCTGTTGACGACTAAAAGATCTCTTATTTCACATGGAGATCTCTCTGGACAAAATCACATCGTTGGAGACTCTTCTAAAAGTGTCTTTCAATCTCCTTCAGTCTCACTTTCCAACACACATTGCCATCTCCCCCCCTTTCGATGCCTCTCGCATTTCTTCCTTACTACCTGCTGTGGTTCTAGGTGTAGTTTCAACACGTGAGCGTTTAATCAGTCCATGCCCTCTCCACTCCTCTCCATTGGTGTCGAGGTGAACTCATATGTCACAAATGGTCCACTTTGAATATTTATCCGTTACATTCGACAGCATGCACAGTAAATACAAAACAAGATGCGTCTTTTAATTGTCTTTCGCCCATCAGTCTCCAAATGCGCGTTACTCCAGCAACAGCGTCAAGGGCAACGCCGCCACTCTGCCCCCTCCTTAAAGGCGTGCTTTGTTTTCAGGGCACAGACAGAGTTGCTTTCATACACGCCCATTTCAGTGCTATGAAATCATTCTCTAAGATCAGCAAACTGTTGACGGTAACTGAGTAAACCATCAGGAGCGTCTCCCTAGTAACCCTGGCACAAATAAGGAATTTGCGCTGTAGTTTCGAATGTTACCTTTTCCAAAATATTTCAAAGGTGTGTTGGCCCATCCTTTTTTCTTGGTAACACCTTATTTTGCTTTGACACGAGGGGAACTGTGATCCATTCAGCTAAGAAGCTATCACTTTCACAACCTCTTTGTCTGTTTTAAGACAATGTTGTTTCACTTTAAAATATCGTTACGACCGAGCCTGCCAGCATTTTCTATCATGCAATTCTCAGATCAGCATTATAGCTACTAAACCCTTTTCCAAAACGCTCCACATGGTTCACGTTTAAATCCCTGAAATGCGCAAGAGAGTCTCTCTAAAATAGATTGCTCAAATAGAAGCTCGAGTAATCTCAAGTTTTTTTTTCACTGGGCTTTCCTAGTAACCTGTGAGTTAAATTTGAAACGTTTGATACTTTGGATGCGTAGGAAACTGGTTGAGCGTGCTTTGTGTAAACGTAACGCAGGTGGCCATACATAAAATCGCCTGTAGAGGGGGATCAAAGTATGTCTATTTGCTTCAAGAGTCCATACCGTGAGAAAGATTAGTGAGTAGTCATATGTTGTCATGTGCATGTGTAGCACTAGTAGTACCAATTTGGGCATTGCAAGTTCAAGTTTATTGCTATATGTAGACAACATTATTATTTTGCTGTCCGCTTGACTGCCACACGTAACAGCACACATAAAAACACATCAAGACATGATAACAAACATAAGACATAGTAAGAGCAGTGTCTACAATTGGATAAATGTGTCTGTGCAACGTGCAAGCTGATCTGTTTGTTATCTTGAAGCTGTCAGTTTCTACATGCCATTTCCTGCACTTCCTCTCCTGACACCAGTGTTCATACCAGTTACCATTAATGCTGATGCTGGTCAGTGGAGTGGAGATTGTTACTGTGATATTTGAAATGTATTTACAAGTAAAAGTAGACGTAAGTAAGTATGTAAGTAAGTAAGTGAAACTTATTCATAAAGCACATTTACACTGTCCAAAGTGCTGTACAAAACACTAAAAACGGATTAAGAAAAACGAGAAAACAGACACAAAATGGCCAAATATGGAAGCGAGATACAGACATAAATACATGGGTAAAATTTTAAAATAATAATAGCAACACTAACAACAATAATGATAATAGTAATAAAAAAATAGTAATAAAATTGTACCATACCAAAAACGTCAGTTATAAATGGGAAGGAAAGGAGAGGGAGTAAACGTGAGTTTTGAGCCTTTGTTTGAAAGTACCAATGGAGGGGGCATCTCTAATCATAGAAGGCAGCTGATTTTATAGACGAGGCGCAGCCACAGCAAAGGCTCTGTCACTTTTAGGCCTATATTTTGTGCGCGAGACATGTAGGAGGCCCTTGCTACAGAATCTAAGGTACCTGGGGGCTGAGTAGAGTAGCAAGTCTCTTATTGTCACTATAGATATACAGTGAGATATTGTTTCGAGCAAGCCAACATGCACAGAGTAGAAAACTGTACAAAAGCACTTAAATAGAATAAGGATTATACATTGTACAACAAAATCAATTAAAACCCTGTAATAGTAGCATAAGAATAAACATTTTTAACCCCTAGTAAAATTGCATCAGTCAGTTGTGTCAGTTCTGTAAAGTCTAATCTGGATGGAACAGCTGGAAAGCTGAACTTGCAACATGCCAGACAATCCAAGGCTTTTAGCTCTGCAACAGGTACCCAATTTATTCTACCTAATATTTATTAACCTACGTTTATTCATTTAACCTATGTATATTTATTTAACCTAAGTTTATTTCACAGACAGACAGATGTACTTTATTGATCCCAAGCTGGGAAATTAAAGTAATTAAATTAAATTAAAATATATCACATCTCTGTCTGGTTATCTACAGACATTTAGCTACATAATGCACAACAGCTAATGGGCGTCTAGACCTGACTTGTTGATAAGTGACAGACAACTGATTTCTGGCGGTGTGTTTTTCACTGGTGGAAAAAAAATACTCGCAAAGTCATAGCGAACTCTGCTGGACACCAAGGTTAGTACACCTTTTTTACTTTACAGGAACTGGAAGGTTGCAATCGAATTCTTGCCTCAACTTTTGCATGGAAGTTTACATAGTTTAAAATCGACACATCCTTTGAATTATTTCATTTTAGTAGGGTGATCAAATACAGTTAGAAATAGAAATATTAAGGCCAATGATCAATGACTAGGAACATTTTCATCACCCAAGTCATTAAAAAGTAGAGCTGTTTTACAAGAAGAAATACCCTACTGTTGAATGTATGCAGCTTGGTGGAGATCTAGGCCTACGTCTTTTGATACAAGACAACTTAATGCATTTCGCTTTTATACATAACTCACTGTCATTGCAATGCATGGTTTGAAAAAAAGACAGACAACACTTTTTCACCATTTTCTATTAAAGTAAGGCATACAGCATGTTTTTTTTCTCTTGAATGCCATTCATCATCAGTGCCATTTATAAAACTCTAAATTACAACCTGTAAAATGAAAAGGCAGGATACAAACTGCCAAGCTGTGGGCACACACACACACAAAAGTGTCTTCACAGAACACAAATAGGTGGGGGAAACAAGAAAAAGTAAAATGGCAGATTACCTCGGTGTGATATTAGGCATGACTATAAAGTCTTTGTCTAAATCAGCATTACTCAAGCAATGGAAGACAAATTAAAACAGAAAAGTTTTTAAGTGCAGATAAACATTCCATATAGGACAGTTAGACCCACACAAAATGTAAAAGGCTAAAAAAATAAGGAAAACCACAGACACAGAAACAACTAAAAGAGACATACAATTTCACATAAGGCGTAAGTATGATTTGCCCTGTAACCACATTGAATTTGAACAACACACTTCACACAAGACAGGGGAAGATTAATTGTGGAACTACCCGTCACCAGCCAAATTAAGAACTTTAACAGGGATACATATTTACAGTCCAAGCAGTCTACAAGACCATCAAGTGATTTCATGCAGAATTTTGTCACACTTTTTGAGCAATGGGACACCCCTCTTTCTGTGTGCCGTGTTGCACTCTAAAAATGAGATGCTGTTTACAACTAAACAACAGAAACACTAAATGTGTGGGCTATTTTGACTTCAGCCGCCATGGCTGGCTGGCGTTATGTGTTGTCAAACAAATCAAAAAAAGCAGCTGGTTTTAGTGTTCTTGCCCCCGCAAGGTTTCAGTAACAGACATTTGGATAAAAAATATTCATCTTGTTCAAAGTTGTTTGACATCATGTCAAGCCAAACAGCCATTAAAGTCGAATGAGGCCAATGCATCACCTCAGTCCAGCTCCACGTGTCTAAAGAAAATTCTTCCAGGAAAAAAAAACGTTCCAAATCAAGAAATATCTTTTTTGTATTTACACATTTGTGAGTAGATATTGATAACCAGAAAGGACCAGGTGTACAGGTTCTGTCTACAATGTCCACTGAGTAAGCATGCCATTCACATATTTTTTTCAAGCAATGCCAATCGACTTCTAGATATAGGGGACGTGCAAACTGGTCTGGTTAGACAAATTGCATTAGCCAATAAAACACTCACTACGGGCACATGGTAGGATCGGATTGGATTGGTATTGGATTGGGTGTTGCTACCCAACGGGTGGTCTGCCCCAAATCCCTGTGCACATGAGAGTTCGTGTAAGCGGATAATGGTCAGAGATCTGGCCATTTCCGCTACGCTAGATGGCGCTGTATTCCTTTCAACAAGTGGTGTTAGAACTACTTCAGGTTGACGGCTGCTAAAAAGAAAATAAACAAACTATCTGGCGGCATACAAAACAAAGATAGCGCTCGAAGAGGTTGACAGAGCAGCATTTGCATGCATGTTGCGCATTCTCCTTTGTTTGGAAGTCCGTATGAAAGAACAAACAGCGTTTTTGGTTTCCTTGATACAACATGAACTGTGCCGTCGGCGTTTGATATTACAAGCAATTGACAACGAGACTTGTTCAGGGCAGGCGCTAGAAAGCCTCGACGTTCAGTATGGATGAAAATCAGGGACAGAAGCTTCTGGGATCGAGTGGTCTTACATGCGCAGTACACGAATCCAAACCAATACCGTGCACAAGGCGGCACCAAGCGGATTAACATCGGTTTAAGCCAGGGGTTGCAATCGGATTCGCGAAACCAATCCCTATACGATCTTTAGCCTGTGCACATGAATTCGATACGATCCCAAACAATTTCCAATCGGATTCAACTCGTCCATGTGCACGCAGTGACTAACATTAAGCCTCTGCTGTGTACACAGCCTACTGACCAACGTACACAAGCGACAGACAAGCCACGGGCTACTTAAGCTAATAATTCATATTGGCCTTGTAAAACGTACCCTTAAAAACTAAAATTAAACGATTGTCCACATGCATTTTAAATATTTCATGGATGCCAAGGTTATTACATGAGAGGTGTGCTATTTAAATTAATAAATATATGTATTATCCATAAATAAAAACAGCAACAGTTCACTGGAAAAACCTACAGACTGTTTTCCACTATCCCCAGCAAGATGGTCAGCAATGAATGCAAGATTAGTTGAGAAGCCTACTTTAACATTGGAAACCATTTTTAGAGCAAGACAAAATGGAACATGTCCATTATACAAGCTCAGATTCAGAAAGGTAATGGTTAAAACTAAAGTATTAAGAATAAAAAAAGCTTGACTTGAAAGCTTTGGTGTGGCATAATTCTGAGGTAAAATGTTAAGACAAAATATAAAGCTCTAGAATGCTTATGTGATTAAGACAGAATAGGGCCAATCGCTCATTAAAAAAAGGACTAAACAAACTATTAAAGTATGTTGTCAAATATATATATATATAGTACAAACTCTGTATAATTACGATTTCAGATCAGACACACTCAGAAACAGGATTTGTTAAAACGAATTAAAAGCCACGAATGGATGAAATAAATAGTACATACATAAATATTCTTATGACATGAACATTCTGAAGAACGGGCAATCCTATTCACTCAGGTCTGTTGCGTCTTCGCAACACTGGTGAAGACTTTTCTAGATCATTCTCAGAGATGGTTCCAATGTTTTCTACAGAGATCTCGCAAGGGTCCTCCAGCAAAGGCATGCTGTGGTCACTCTCTTCACCTTCCTCTTCGTTCTGTTCCCTCATTTCATTCTCTCCACCTCCCAGCTCCTCTGTGTCAGCACCGGTCTCGGAATCCATTTCACTACCCGTCTTCACCAGCTCAGAGGTAGCACACGCTGATTCCGGAACTGTGTCTTCTTCCTGTTCTGCCTCCTGTTCCGCTTCTGGAACTTTCTGCTGTGCTGCCAAGGTCTCAATGAGCTCATCCAGGTTTTTCTGGCAGGCTGGCTCTGTGGAGAAACAGAACAGAACTGTCTGGACCACGTGCAATCAAAATTAACATGTACGCAAGTGTGGGGGAGCCCATCAACCAAGTACATTGAATGATTGTACAGTGATGACAGTAATTAATAAAGTCATTTTGAACCATTTCGTAAACCAATTTAGTGTCAGTCATACAGCTGGAAGGCATGCCCTCCAACATTTAAGTATTTAAATTAGGGAGATTTCAGCAACCACGGTTAAACATATTGACTTCATTACTAATGCAATGTTGGATCTTGAAAATGATGGGATATTACTGACACAAAATGAGAGGGGCAGGAGATAGGTCTGAAATTCTGCATTGGCAGCTGTGGTTTAAGGAAGTCCATCTTTCTTAAACACGTTATCATAATGGCCAAACTGGATATACATGCAATTATTTATAGCTAATTAGTGCCTGAGTAATTCTTTGTAAGTGCAGATCTGTTCGACACTACTGGCCCCTCCTTGTACTGCACATCACATGTTACTCCAACATAGCACACATGCTTACTAAATGCAAATGAACAAAGCCACAAAACTCTGTCTCCATTACCATGTCTACAATGCATTTAAATAATGAGCAAAACACTTGAATCAGACTCGATCTGATATAGTGAACTTTAGCAACTGTCGCTTTAGTTGCACAGACATACAGCAACATCACCTTCACAGTAGCATTTATTCATACAGATCGTCAGATTCACCTTGCCCAACCCCCGCATGCAAAAATCCTGCTGGCTGCTAAAGTCGACGACTGACCTTCTTAAATTATTCGCAACATCCAGATAAAGCGATTATGCTGATGTAAATCCTTGCACGCCGTCATGTTTTTCCCCAACCTGATTCACTGTCATCGCTCTGCCTAGTTTTCTGTGTGTGATTCTGCCATTACAAGCAGGGCTGCCACATTTCCTCACCCACTGGCTGCTGTTTGGGTTTCCAGCTTACTACCCCTCCTTTTGACTTTTCTTTTGTGTATGGGGGCAGCTGTGGCCTAGTGGTTAGGGAGTTGGTCTTGCAATCGGAAGGTTGCTGGTTCGAATCCCACTCTACCCATGTTTGAGATGCCCTTGAGCAAGGCCTCTAACCCCATACTGCTCCAGGGACTGTAACTGAAACCCTGTAACTGAAACCCTGTAAATATCTGTAAGTCGCTCTGGATAAGAGCGTCAGCTAAGTGTAATAATGTAATGTAATGTAATAATATATGCATTATGCTCAAAATACACATACATGCAAGCGGGCGAAGCAAAAAGTTCCATTCTTTTCAGCTGGGAGGTGGCAGCGAGGTGGGCGGAAAACTTCTCCACGCAAACGTGGAGCGGTGTTTGCAGAGCGGTAACCCGTGACATCGTTTCCAATGACTTTAGTTGGAAGGTGGGAGGTGCAGAGATAAACATTTAAAAATGAACGTACATAAAAATTTAAACAGTGCCGTTGATTAACATTAACCATTACCATTCAGGATTCTTTAGCCTTTTAATCTTCATGTCTCTTCAACTGACGTTCGGTACACGCCCACTCAAAGCGGAGGAAGCGGACAGAAAGCTGTACAATGTACATAATTCTGCTTGCATGCATTTTGGGCATAATGCAGTGTTATACAGTATTATACAGCATTTCGAAGATAGTGTCAAAACATAAAACTATTAAACGCATCATTGTGCATGTTGGAGCAAATGACATTTTTAGAGAACAGCTCAGGGTCAAAGAAGATTTTAAAGAACTTTTCTCTGCCCTAAATGAGCTTCGAGTTCAAACCTTTTTGAGTGGCCCACTTCCAGCACAGGGAAGATTTGCATTCTCTTGACTATTCAGTCTAAACACCTGGCTAGCAAAGACATGTTTTTCCCTGGGATGAGCTTTATAGACAATTTTAATCTTTTTTGCAACCGCAGAGCATTCTTCAGACCAAATAGCACAGAACTCAGCTGGACCGGGGTCTGACCACTGACCACTATTGCCTCTCTCTCTACCATGCAACCTTTTCTCCACTGAACTTGGGTCCACCTGCTGATAAGTGCTCTGTAACAGTGCAGACAGAACCAATCATGGTTGATAAAGTCTCTATTGGGGTACAAACTGAAACAGTCATGTACATCAACAAACACTCTGGTGAAACAAAACAACGGCCCTCACAATCTGGAAGAGAGAAATGCCCAATCACTTCCTCCGTTGCGACCCTGGATATGCCCCTGGCAGCTGAAGTGCGGCGCCTGAAGGATTGTTATGTACAAAAGCATGACAAGAAGGACACTGCTAGAATGACTCAAAGCCAAACATCAGCACTGAACCTCCCAGACTCTTTGAAAATGAGCAGAGATTATGTGGAAATTGACGCTGATAACATTGGAGTTAAGCAGTGGTCCATGACGCCAACCAAGGCTGCTAAGAAGATATCAGTTGCAGAGGGTCATGCTAACATGTCTATATCTGATACAGTTTTGGGAAACCATCTGACGGCTGACGCATCACCAACCAGATCCTTGCCACTGCAGGACCTTGATGACAAGGACGCTACGGAGTCTCTCAGGACTCAAATGAGCAAGAATGTGAGGATACATCAAAGGAGCGAGAATGTATGGATGCATACACAGAGAATCGAACCACAACTGCTTCACTAAAAACCCCTGATTTGTTTTTACCATCTCCATCACCACCCCACCTGCAGTTCCCTGCAAGTATGCAGAGACTGCTGCCAATCGCCAGACTCGATTGGTGTTCATCCTGTCAATGGGGTAAATCAGTCAAATCTCCCACAGACCACCAAGACTTTCAGCAACAGTTTTTCTTGAAGAGTTTCGTGAACTGTTGTCGAACATTTGTTTGAGGTTTGACAGTCTTATTATATCAGGGGATTTCAACTTGCAGGTCAGGGTCTTAATGTCTCTACAACTGTTATGGACTTGGCCGTATCAGATCATTTTTGTGTTTTCTTTGATGTTCGTACAGTATGTCCCCTCACATTCAAAACAGTTCTATGTCTGTAAGAAGGAGAGTCATACATAATGACACAGGTCTTCTTTTTGGGCAGGCACTCACAGACCCCAAGTCAACCATCAGACTGTGCAGAAGATTTAATGATACATTTTAATTCCAGGATGACACATATTATGGATAATATTGCCCCTTTAAAAACGAAAAGAGTCACTGACGATCAAAAATCACCCTGGAAACTGAATCCAATGGTTAAACTGCTAAAGAGAGAGTATAAAAAGTCTGAAAGAAAGTGGCGTAAATCTAAACTTCAGATTCATTATCAAATTCATAAAGAGATGTTTGTTAAATGCAATTTGGAAATCTCTACAGCAAGACAGTCTTTCTTCGTATCAACAATGCCCGTGTGCTATTTTCTATTGTTGAGAAGTTAACAAATCCCTCATCACAGTTGCCTCCTGAGCTTTCCTCGGTTAATAAATGCAATGACTTTGCATTTTTTTCAAGGGAAAAACTGATAAAATATGACTGAATATAGCTTCTCAGTTGCAAATAGCTCAAAATCTGGAACCATTGGCTGTAGAGAGAGGGGACCTCAATCTAATGCCATCATTTAGCTTAGTTGATTGTGAAACCCTTGAAAAACTGTACAAAATCTCAGTTCTTCCACATCTGAACTGGATATTTTGCCCACAATTTTTTTCAAATCTGTTCTTCATCTTATATCAGCCGATGTACTTCAGATTATAAATACATCACTACAGACTGGTATATTTCCTTGAAAATTTAAAAATGCAGTTGTAAAACCCTTACTCAAAAAGACCAACGTTGATGGTTCAGTGCTTAATAACTACAGGCCCATATCCAATTTACCATTTATTGGAAAAATAATTGAAAAAATAGTTTTTAATCAATTAACTGCTTTTCTCACATCAAATAGCTGTTTTGATATGTTTCAGTCAGGTTTCCGTGCCAATCACAGCACAGCAACAGCTCTTATTAAGGTCATAAATGATATACGTCTTAATTCTGATGTTGGCAAAACATCAGTCTTGGTGTTATTGGACCTTAGTGCAGCTTTTGACAGTGTTGATCACTGCTTACTACTACATCAACTGGAACATTGGGTTGGATTCACTGGTAGAGTTATCAATTGGTTAAAATCATACTTACAACAAAGGAGCTTTTTTGTTGCTATTGGAAACTGTACCTCAGTATCTATGTCCTTGACCTGTGGTGTCCCACTATTCAAGCTTTATATGCTTCCGCTTAGGCAAATCACCAAGAACAACTCAACAATTACCATAGCTATGCTGACGACACCCAAGTTTACTTAGCTCTGTCACCTAATGACTATACCCCCCTTGAATCTCTCTGTGGGTGTATTGAACAAATCAACAATTGGATGTCACACAGTTTTCTTCAGCTGAACGCAGATAAAACTGAAGTAATTGTATTTGGGGAAAAAGTAATATAGACGTAGGATCACCACTGTTCTTGAGACTAAGGGGCTTAAAGCAAAGAACACTGTTAAAAATCTTTGTGTCTTTATTGAAAGTGAATTAACATTCAAAAGTCATGTGAAAGCAATCACTAAATCTACATTCTATCACCTAAAAACATTGCTAAACTTAGAGGTCTTATGTCAAAACAAGATCTAGAAAAACTTCTACATGCCTTTATTTCCAGTAGAGTTAATTACTGCAATGACCTTTTCACAGGCCTTCCTAAAAAGACCATTAAACAGCTTCAACTGACCCAAAATGCAACAGCAAGGGTTCATACAAAAACAAAAAGATCTGACCACATTACTCCAGTTTTAAGGTCCCTTCACTGGCTCCCAGTAAGTTATAGAATTGACTTTAATGCATTGCTTCTTGTGTTTAAATCATTAAATGGGATGGGACCCAATTACCTATTGGATATGTTTCAGTTACATGCACCAAGTAGGTCTCCGAGATCACATCAGAAAAATCTGTTGGTAGAACCTGCTGAAATGTGTTGAAGCCGCTTTAAAGCTGTAAAGCTCTGGAAGCAACTTTTAGAAGACATTAAA
>CM050199.1:24685000-24760000 GCA_027475355.1 Coilia nasus
CAACCTAGCTTCGCAAAACAAAACAAAAAAATGCATACATGAACATTACTTACCTTTCCTTCCGTGTCGTGGATCAAAAGACTTGGAGCTCTCTCTTAACCCTGACCCACCTCCAAACATTTTGGGGAACACCACAAATGCAAACAGAACAACAGTGAACGCAATAACAACTTGCTGAGAGGACGACAGAACCATTCTTTTGCCGAAAAGATCACAGCTCTGACCAATTGAATATTGTAAATTGAGCGTGAAATAATAGTTTACAATATAGTATAATAGTAGTTTACAGTAGGAAGTGTGAAAAATACCACAAAATTATTCGTTTACGTTTACGCTTCTTCTTCTGTGACTCTGGAACGGCACATGCGTATTTAATGAATCCTTATGTCCCTCTACTGGACTGGAGTGTTATAACATAGCCTTCACTTAACGCCAGGTTGATTCACTGCCTGCGTCGCGTGTTTGGCGACAGAAGTATAAAACTGCTCAATTGCTACCCAGATAGCAAAATAATTATGGCCCACATTTGGCCCAAAACTGGCTTGCTATTTTGGCAAAGTTTGGGCAAGGCACATGGTCCTATTTTGGCTCAAAATAGGAATACCACAATTATAACCAAAAGAGGCCAAAACCTGCCCAAACCCACTATGGAACTCCAAAACATTGCCATAACTGCCCCCCAAAAGAGTAACCAAAAGTTACCCAGAATGGAACCACAACTATGGCAAATGGCTTATTTGTTTATTTATTTTCATTATATCCTAGCACTGTGTAGGCCTACTCATAAGGTTATATTGTTATGTTAAATGAATTATATCCTAGTGTCCTATAGGCGTATAATGTTCCTTCGTTCCTTCGTCCGTTCCTTCGTCCCCCCTTCCCTTAGCCCAGTAGAGTAGAACCAGCGCTGTGCTGCTGTCGCTGCTGTGATGTCTGCGTCCATGGCAGCAGCAGCGCATGCAGGGTTTCTTCTCACTGTATCTGAAAGTGACAACAAACAGACAAAGAAAAAACAAACTGAATTCCTGAAACTGAATTTGTTATATAAGTAGATGCAACACCCTCCAGATTACTGTCATGTGCACACTTGGTTAAAAAAATGAAAAGTGGAAGTGACTTCTGTGACAGGACAAGTAGGGTAGTGTTGGTTGGCTAATGTTGCCTCTACGTAAGGGTACCGAGTTGCTAAACTAGTTTACGTTGTGTTTAAGTTTGCTAACTAACACTGGCTGAGGTGTTTTTGTATATATAACAATGCTAATGCGTGCAGATTAAAATCGTTGGCTATTCTTACAGCAACATCTGTAAATGAAATGTAACACAACATAAACACATCTTACTGAGTACGAATGTAAGATTTATTATTAACAATTATGTATTATATTATGTAAATGCGGTGTACAGTTAAAACACAGTAACTGCTGCCTACGCTTTAAGTTTGGAATGTGGAACTGTTTCAGCGCATCAAAACTGAAAGGAAAATCGAAATGGATATTCCCATGAAAACCTTGCAGCTGTTTTTTGTCTAGCGGTGTACTTACCGGTAATATTTTTGAAGATAGCAAAGTGCACTTACCTTACTTCTGATAACGCTGGAGAAACTGAAGTAGCAGGTGTTTTCTCACGGTATTGCTGTTGAAAATTCCCGGGCATTGGTCAGTCTTTTGGCTTGCCATAAAGATGCCAAAATGCAACAAGAATACGTCACGATGCTGTCCCGCTCCACCCAATCTTCGGGTTGACTTGACATTTGCCATAACTCAGCCAAATGATGACTTACCACTGGCGCCTTTTGATGTATTATTGTAAGCCCTAATTATACCACAATGAAGCCAAATGCCAGGGCTTCGGCTAACCAGACATATGTCATAACTCAGCTGTATCATTGGGGCCTTTTAGTCTTTTATGATAAACCATAAACATGCCAAAGTTTGGCCAAAGCCTTAATGCTATACCAAAATAAATCCAAATGCCAGATTAATACCAAACCACAGCCTAAATGTTTGCTATCTAGTGGCCTCTCACAGCTTACAAACAAACCAAAGACGGTAAAAAAATCTTTGCAATGAAAACAGTGCCTTTAAAGTGGCATTAATGCATTTTACTATACTTTGCAACTACCATCATCTCCATCTTGCATAAGACTTCCAACTTAAGATATGTTAAGCTTCTGTGAATGGGTAGATGAAAATATATGTTGCCATAAAACTGTCAACACCACCCTGGAATTTGGGTGTGGCCTGTTGTTTGGTCCTCTACCAGATTCACTTGTTTACTTGTTTGCCCCTTTATAACTGCTTTTAACTCTATTCTGCATGTTCGTATGTTCGTCGGGAAGTAGGCTACATTGTTGTTGAGTTCTTGAGTCTGAGCCTTGAGTCTGTTGTTGAGTTCTTGTTGTTGAGTCTGGCACCACATTGAGTCTGCAGTTGGGAAGAGAGAGAGAGAGAGAGAGAGAGATGAGCCTTTATTATCCCTAAATAGAGATATTTGTCCTGGGCAGTGAGAGTGTGATTACACGAGTAAAAAAAAACACATTAATTTACACAAAACTCTCCATGGATTTCTCCTAGGTACAAGGTGTCAGTTACAGTCCCTGGAGCAATGTGGGGTTAGATGCCTTGCTCAATGGCCATTTCCGCCATGGATGAGGGTCCAGGAGAGCACTGGTTGTTTACTTCCCTCATCCCCATTCTTCCTACTGGAACAGGATTTGAACCTGCGCCCAGCTAATCCCAAGACCCAAGAACTCTTTAACCACTAGGCCACAGTTGCCCCATTACACACTGCTGCACGAATAAATAAATAAATAAATAATAAATGAATGAAAGAATGAATGAATGAAGAAAGGAAATGATAGGATTTTGTGTCTTTGTCTTTTTCTGTCGTGAAATATTCTGTTTTGATTCTGTCAGGAGGCTGGTGGAGAGGACAGTTAGAGAAAAGCCATAGCTCAGGCGCTTCTTTAACCTGTTGGGCTTTCTGGAGCGGGCAGCTTCAGCGGGTCAGTCGATCCACCAGGGTCAGTCCGATCCACCAGCTCATAGTTCTTCTGGGTCAGTGGCGGTGTCCATCGGGGCCATCTGGCTTTGGCCAGTACCAGAGGCCGTTGTCCGGTCCACAATGCCTGACCCTGCCTTCCCCAGACCACCTGCCTGTTCCTGCCTCAACCAGCACACCTGGCTTCCCCGACCTGGAGTTGGCTGACTCAGCCATGAAGCTACCTTCCAGGAGGAAGAGGGGGTCCAGGAGAGGCCGATGTGCCTCTTCAACCAGCTCCCCCTGCTCCTCGGTAGCAGCGGTGCTCTGCACATCGCTGCTGCCCAGCGTCGAGGACATCGAGCCACCCACCAGGAGGAAGTGAGGTCGTAGGGGACGCAGAGGTCACCCAACAGTCGAGTCCCTCGAGCCAGCCCACCTGCCACAGCTCCTTGAGCCAGTCCGCTTGCTGGAGCTTTCGGAGCCAGCCTGACAGCCAGACCCTACCTGTCTGCCAGTGCCCACTTCCCTCTAGACTGCACCCCTGGAGCCAGACTGCTTGCCCGTACCCCTGGAGCTAGCTTGCATCCTGGAGCCTCAGTAACAACCATATGGCTTTGGTTACCCTCTGACATTGCTGCTATGACAAAATCAAACAAAGGCCCTGTCAGTATCTGTCTGTCTGTCTGCCTGCTGTTGAAACTTCTGAGCTTTAAGATGTTTTGGACTGTCCTCTTTTTCCTTTTTGAAACCTCTGAGCATTTATTTTCTGGATTTTGCACTGCTTGTTTTGCTGCCGTCTCTTTTGAGACCTATGTCTAGACGGGGATAAACTAGATGTACCGAATATGGGTACATGGTATGACCGCCGCATGGTGCTGAATTTTGGAATGTGAAATACTAATGCTAATAGGTTGGAATGGCCAAGTGTAGTAAAAGGTTTTGATGGGCCTCACATTCACAAATCCCAGTTTTAAATGGTTATGCTGTGTAGGTCTAACTAGTGGACTTTGACCACTAGTGGAGCTCCTGAAATCGTTGCAAATCGTGGTGTGAGCCGCTAGGGCTAGGACATTCTATGGCGATAGTCCACATTTGCAGGGGCGTAGCCAGACTTTTGTACATGGGGTGGCCAAAGGCTGGCCAGTGTTATTGAAGGGTTGGCCATGTTGTGACCAATGTAGTTTGCGGGTTTTGAGGGTAAATTGTTTAATTAGCTAGATTTGATTTCCTGTATTCTGGTGTATTTGGTGGAATATCTGGTGCCATATAGTAGTCATTCAATTAAGGCGGACCTGTCCAGTGTCCAGTGTTTTCTCCATATGCCCACCACATGCCTTAGACCTCTTTTCACCTCTTTTTTTATGGAGCAAAAGGAGCAGATGATTAGAAAACTATTAAAAAAGGCGTGAAATTGCATGTATTTTCCCACTTGCTAAAGTTAAAATTGGTTAAAAGCACTTGTGATAACGGTGATTAACTGTTGCTATCAGGCTAAACAAATAATTTACGGCAAAGCTGATATCACGTATTTGGCTGATAAAAATGTTAGTCCAATGGCATGGTATCATACACAACTCAACTGTGGAAATAAAATGGTTTCCTTTGTGCTTCTGTCATAGGTATGTCTTATAATACACCTACTTAATAAGGTGTTTTGCTGTGATATTTCTAATGAATTGAAATATCAGGTCTATTGATGCACTGCATGACATGCCGCAAAACAACTTCAGAAATAAGACGTATGTTTAGCAACTTCTAAATGAAGAAGTAGACCGAGACCACCAGTGAATACGTGTCTAAAGATTAATTTAGCGTCAGCTGCATGATTATAAACTGAACCAAAACGTGGATGAGTTATCCTGAAAACGTTAAGTTTAGGATATTACTTACATTAGCAGCAGGGGTAAGCTCACTGTTACGATTCTTCCCAAAATCGTCTTGTATCCATATTTGTTGACTATACACTTTTTCATCAAGATTAACTCTGCAGACTCCACAGATAAAAGGCATGTTTCTAGCAGGGTTCTTTTTTTTTAACCCCCCCCCCCCCCCCCCCCCCCATCAATACACAAATAACCTTCTGGCCCTGCAAGAACTGTAGTGAATTTTGTCCCTCTAGGCTTGCCGTTGTTAGGTAGCCTGACCATAGACATACTATACATACACATGTATAGTATGTCTATGAGCCTGACTATGGGAGGCTGGGAAGAGTTTCAATAGCCTAAATCAGTTTCTTATTTAAGACGCAGATAATTCTTATCTGTAAGTTACAGTACTGGAGGATTTTTAACTTTATATTATTTTTGTAATTCCTACTGAGTATTTTATAAAAACATGATTCTAACGTGTTTAAAGTAAATGTTAAATATAGCGATGCTAATCGCGGTTAGCCTGCCTACAGACTTTCTAATGTTAAGCTAGCCTTATGCTAACCGTTGAATGACAGACGCTCATTGAATTTCGTGTTTTATTGTGCTTCACTTTCACTAAAAAGTAAAGACCAAATGAGGAAAATTTACTTCTTATTGTTGGCTGACTTTGTTTAACTATCTTCTGATAGAAAAAAAATGTAAGTGAAAGTAAACACACTCATCATAGGGCATGCATCCAAATCTGATCAAATTTGGTATATATCATCTGCAAACGATGGCAACAAAAAGTTAGCAAAGGATATATCTTGATATGAGCCCGCATTCCATAAAACTTGACACATTAAATCTACACAGCGTTCTTAGCATGTACGCCAAATTTTGTGGAATTTCATTATTTGGGTAGTTCCCCCTCAAAACTAGAAGTCAAGTTTTCATTAGTAAATAACTCACCAACCATTTTACTTCATCTATTAAGTGAAACAGATGTAAACACTGACAAACCAACATGTGATGTACATGCATTAAGTCTTTTGTTGAAAGTTTTACTCAAAATGGTTCATACAACCATATTGATTATGACTGCGACTAGCGTAGCGTTAGCGTAGTCATATACCCACTGCGCAAAGACAGGGCGAAAATACGTCTTATTAGGGTCATTGTTGTACGTCTCATCTCGGGCGAATTAAGGCGCAGACTGTGACGCCAGATCACGTCTTTTTTTCAACGTCTTCCGGACGTCCGGTATCGACGTTCCCGGGACCGCCCGATGTAGGCCAGTTCTAGTCCAAATGAGGTCGTTGTCGACGTCCTTTCTACGTTAAATTTAAACTTATTTTAGACAGTTTTATAGGCTTACTGCTTCTACTACTTTTACTACTTATAGGCTTACTGCTTCTTACAGGTAACTGAAAATGCATGCATTTTGTAAAGCATTTCCAGTGCAAATCTGCTGATGAGCCATACGAAGCTACAGGAAAATGGCAGGATACAGAGTCCATCTAAATACACAAAATGAAGTGTTTTTATATAATTGTAATTTTAATAAAAACAAACAAAAAAAACATGGCATTTCAAACCAATCTCCATTTTCAGGTTCACTTGTTTCCAGCGCAAAACTTTAGTAAGGTTAAGCACAACCCAATCAATATCACATTTAGGGGACAACACATCACAAAATTCCATAATGTTCCTAAACTTCACACAAAAAATATAAATTTCCCGACTTTCCATGTCTGGAACAGGATGTATTTAAATTTCATGTTTTTAACTGGCTTGATGGATAGTGAAAAGTCTTAAATCCTGAGAAATGGTGGCGTGACCTCGACCTCCCCGTCTTTGTGGTGTATGTTTAAGGTGTTTAGAGGCACACAGCCTTATGAAGCCCTCTGTTCCTGTTGAATCACATTTTATTACTCCATCTGCACAAGTAGAAAAGACAAGTGATTAGAAATACAAAGGTAATCTGCTGTTATTAATACAAAAACATCACAACAAAACATGTTCAGACACTTATGCAAACAAGAATTAACAGAAAATGATTGCAAGTCAATGGTGCAAAAAATGTCTGAAAGGTAAGAAATATAATGCTTTCTTCTAAATGCCTATAATTAGATCCAAAATTGTAAAATGTAAAAGATGCATGCAGGCTGGTCCACACCACAGACCATTCAAAGAGAGGACCCCATCATCTCTCACACACACACAAACTTCATACTCTATGTAGAAACATACCCGTCAAGGACTTTGTGGACACAGTCTTTGGTGTCCTTTCCCCCAATTCTTGCAAGTTACAGCACCTATTGGAATAAGTCCATGATACGTGACTGACACTCCTAAGAGCAGTGTAACTGTGTGTGAGATCACTATTGTCATGCTAAACTATCCATATATTTTTTTCAGACTTGCAAAACTTACCAGGGCATCAAAGGCTTGCTCATGACAGAGGCGTTGCTCCGCTCAGTCTTCCTTGGTCTTCATCCTCTCAATGTGAATGGCTGAAGAGGCAGGTTGTGTTTGAGCAGAGTGTGAAGGTCAACCAGCAGGTTTAAGACCTTGTTCTGATACACTGAAACAAATACACAAGTTCATTACTATGATGACCTTAGAATAGCAAGGCTAGCTGGTTCACATGTTATTGTAATCGGTTTCTGGGTTTGTTATCAATACAGTAGATAGACAGAATAGTAGAAGAAATCAGACATAACCTAACAATCAGGGCCGCATCAGTACGAATTACTAAATTGCAAAGTGCTTTGATGAAATGGTCTTTAGAGAACTTACCATGCCTCAGCCTGTCATATTACTGAAGCGTGATCCATCAGGCCTGGACCTGCTGGTGTGCCTAAAACCCATCACCATACTGTGGCCTGGAGCTGGACCAGCTGGTGTGCAATGCCCCATTTATCATCACTGTCTGAATACCAGAGAAGTTGATCCGAGTTCTCTTTGGCATTTCTGCCATGTTCTCTTCTCAAAACCATCTGTAAATGCAGACATGAGTCGGAGTTACTTTAGTTTACTTTTTGTTTGACTAGGGCATTTGCAAGGGGTATGCGGAAGTCACAACACTTACCTTACTTGCGTTGTTTCACTCCTAAAGGGCAGGACACCACCAAGTCCAAAATGAGAGAGCACCGTACACTACCTGACAAAGACAGACTAGTTTACAAATGGCCAACTAAAAGCTTTACAACAATGACTTCAATGCATAAAAGTATTGTTCACCAAAAAGCATAGATATGTTCTCTTGCATAAGTGACACCAGGCTATATGGACTACAGTTGTAAGAGAAACAGTCAAGATACAGAAGTTAGGCTGTGTCTGCCCTGGCAGATCCAAAAATTACAAAACTCAAATGCATGTGACTCAAAATACACATAGTCTGCGGGTCAAATGTTGAACTGCATATCGACGTCCAAGTGGGGTCGTAGTTAGACGTCTATACTATAACACGTCCATTGTTTAGTGGGTAAGTTTAGTCTAAGTTGTTCTTTTGCTTTTTGCTTTTTTTTCACCAATTTTGTGTCAAGGATTTCCAGAACACTGAAAGACCAGGGAACACAAAACTTGTTAGAAATGTAGCCCATTCAGATAATACGGAATAAGCTGTTTTGGGAACTCCAACCATTGCAATTAAGAAGACCAAAACGTTTGGTCTATTATTTTGTAACATTTCATGTGTAGGGTGTGCTTCTTACAATATGTGAAGCTAAAAACATTTTTTTGCGGAATAACCCAACAGTTTCAATCCAAAAAAAAAAAACAAAACAAAAAAAACAAATTGTTTTAGACTTTGGGCTTGACTTTGAACTCGTTTCATAAATTTTCATTTGGCCTGTAGCGCCACCCATGGGAAATTGTACATGTAAAACTTGAGGGTGCTATAATTTCCAAAAATTACATTTTGCCTAATAACTACAAAACAATAAGGTATAGAAACACAATTCCTTGCCCCCACATTCCCTGAGATAACAGCCATCAAACACATTAGACCACACCCCTCTCTGTTGGCCACATTTTACGCAATTTTGTGAAGAAGTGAAAGAGAAACTAAACTAAAACTCTATGGTGTTCATCTTGTTGTCAAATTTGGTGTATGTCATTTGCGGACAGTGTCTTGGAAAAATTATAAAAATGTTATAAAACCTTTTCAAAAGTTATTAGAAATATTAGAACCATATTACCCAGTCACATATCTTGTAATTACACCATTCTCGATATCTTGATTTTGTAATTGTCCATATTGTAAAATTTGGTGTGGAGTGAGCACCATTCTCTTACAAAATGTGAAGCTAAAACTCCACAAAGATAACATAAAGAAACACAATTCCTTTTCCGTTATTCCCTGAGAAGACCTAAATCAAACACGTTAGACCACGCCCATTTCCGTTGGCCACATTTTGCGCAATTTAAAAAAATGTTTTACCATTAGTATGCATGTATTTGCTATACAAAACCAAATTTCTTCCTGGGAACACAATTTACTTCCCGGGGACACAAAAAGGTTGACTGAACATGGATTGACTTTGCGTTTTCCCCATGCTGATTATGGGATCTCCTCTCAAACCCATGCATAAGGGTGTGCCCGAACTATGTCAGCGTCCATTTTTGAACATCCAGTGTCCTTCCTTGATATAGCTTTCTGTTCTACCTGATATCAATCAGTTACATGGCACTTAATTGGCTGAGGCAGAAATGACCCCAGGGAAATTCCATTCTGAAGACTGAAAATTTTGTTCAATTTTGGCACTAGCCCAGCATTTTCATTAAAATGAAGGGGGGGGGGGGGGGGGGGGTTAACCCTCTCTCCAGCTAGCTTAATACCTCCATGGTCAGGTGGGCCATTAACAATAACAAGTGGTAGGAGGGGATTAAAGGGAGTTCACCACTATCTTATAAATATTCATGAACCAGCTAACTGAAAATAAAAGTAGTCTAAAGTTTCATAAATTCCATAGGCCTAAAAGCCAACAAACAAGAGTGAGTGAATCGTTAGTTTCAACAGAAATATGAGAAGCAGAAAACGTAAGGAGATAGGTGGATTGGAAACGTTAAAAGAAAAGAAAGCCAAGCCAAGTTGAAAATGCATTAAAATGTAAAAAGCTCACATAGGTTTTTGACTGCAGCGAAACTGCCAGCAGCAGCAGTAAGCTGTCTTAGTGAGTACCTACTGAATAACCTGAGGAACAGACAGCCAGAGGGCTTTAAGCGGAGGAACAGGTTCCGGTTAGGAACTAAAAAACATGAAGTTACCTTTAGTTGCCTTTTTTGAACTGGATTTGCTGTCACAACGAATGCCAACCACCAAGCTACCTTGACAACAGCATACAAATAAATAAATAAGCAAACACACTAAATGACCGTGATTCCATCTCCTTATGCGCGGCAAATTCATTTCCGCACATAGGGTAACCTAATAAAAGTGCAACATAACATTAAAACTGTAAAATGTATCATGCAGGCTAATTCATACACGCCATTATATCGACAGGCTCTTTCCAATTCTTCGGATTCTTCTTGTCTGTATCAAATGCTGTGATTAACCAAGGTTGGTTGTTTTTCTTAATACATTTTGAGATTTAAAACAGGAGTAAATGCTGGCATTCCAAATAGAATCACACAAATGAACAGTCACAAGCATATTTTAGTGAGATGCATTTTTTACCGTGACATTTTTTCGTGTCATCACATATGAAATGTAACAACTCCGGCCTCCCTCCCTTGAAGGTGCATGGCAATTATCAAAGCATGAGTGAAACATTTAAATTTTACTGCTTTGGCCCAGGTGCACTTTGATGTTGCTGTCACCTACAACAATCAAGGGAGGCAGACCTGATATTTTTCATTCCTTTACAGCTAACATAATTACACTTAAAACAGGGCAGGACACACAAACAGGACAAACAGGACGTCGGGCCCGAGTGGTTGCTCGCCCCGGGTGTTTGCTCGCCCCGGGCAACAAACAGGCCAGGACCGCCACTGTATGTGGGTAATAGTAATAGTGTATGTAGGCACTATTATGTATCTGTCTTGTCCATACTGTGTTCTACAGTAACAGTTATCACCAGCAGTGGTTCCCGGTGAAATGTTGTCTTGTCTCACTATGTACTTTGTATATGACTGAAACGACAATAAAAACCTACTTGACTTGACTTAAAATAAGGCGTATGGGTGGCCAGATACACCAGTTTGTTCAGTTTCAGGTAATTATTCATTCAACCCTATGTCACCCCTTCACGCCAGTTCGAAACAAAGCACCTGCCACAAAGGTTCGGGAGCCTCCACCAGCAGCCCACAAAGACCATAATGGCTCCAACAGTTGCCCTCCCTGCTCTGTTTTTTATGGGACGTTTGTGGACATGGAGTCAGACAGACTACAACTGCTCACTCAGGAGCAGAGTGCTTCTCACCTCTGGCACGACTCCCATAAAGGATAACTGCCAGCTCGGCAAAGAAGGTGCCAGTCAGAACTAGCCCTCAAAGATTCTTGCAGCAGCATGTCTATTTTCATGGGAATGCTGCAACCAGACATGGTGTGACGGATGAGGTGTTGGCCCTAAAATGGCTGGAAAAAATATGATGTAAGGATTGTCGAGGATACCCCTAAGTTACTGCCTAATGGCCCCCGTGGCATCTACATGCAGATTCAAATGGGGGGGGGGATATACAAGGGCATAACAGTAAGCATATACACATATACACATGCACGTGTAGTTCAGCTGTTCAGTAGGGTGATGGCAGTGGGGAAGAAGCTGTTTTTGTGTCTGGTAGTTTTGGTGCGCAGGGATCTGTAGCGTCTACCAGAGGGAAGGAGGTCAAAGAGGGTGTGTGCAGGGTGAGAGGGGTCTTTGATTATGTTCTCTGCCCGCTTCCTGGTCCTCCCAATGTACAAGTCCTGGAAGGAGGGCAGGGGGGCACCGATGATTTTTTCAGCAGTCCGAATTGTGCGCTGTAGTCTGTGTTTGTCATGTTGTGTGGCTGCTCCAAACCAGACTGTGATGGACGAGCAGAGGATGGATTCTACTACAGCTGTGTAGAAGGTCACCAACAGTTCTTGTGGTAGGCCATGCTTCCGCAGCTGCCGTAGGAAGTACATCCTCTGCTGAGCCTTTTTGAGGATGGCGTTGATGTTGGACTCCCACTTCAGGTCCTGAGAGATGATGGATCCCAGAAACTTGAAAGAGTCCACATTTGATACTGGGCTGTGGGATATTGTGAGGGGGTGCAGCAGTGAGGGGTGCTTCCTGAAGTCCACAACCATCTCGACAGTCTTTAGTGCGTTAAGTTGTAGATTGTGTTGGCTACACCAGAGCACCAGCTTGTCAACCTCCTGTCTGTATGCAGACTCATCACCATCCTGGATAAGCCCAATGACAGTGGTATCGTCTGCAAATTTAAGGAGCTTGACCGCTGGGTCATTGGAGGTGCAGTCTACATTAGACTACATTACACTTAGCTGACGCTCTTATCCAGAGTGACTTACCTAAGGCAAACCTAAGCCCAGTGCCCAACTTAAGGCAAAGCAAAAGTGCTGTCATACAGAAATTGGAAACATACACAATCATTTTGCAGAAGACAGTTATGCAGAAGAATGTAAAAATGGTCAGTAGGGAAAAAATAGTTAACCATGTAACCATTACACATGTTTGCATTTAACTGGTTTGAACTCATGTACATTGTCATGTAAACCCTGCACTCCTCCAGTATGATGTCCCCACGAAGATTACACAGACATGCACAGACTCTTAAAATACCGCAAAATTTTGGGGTGAGGTTAACGGGCACTCTTTGCTACAGTATTTTTTAGTTCTTCAAGTGGCGTATGACCCTCTCAACATGCTCTCGGACGTTAGCTATGCGCCTGGTGTTGGTGATGTCTTCTTCGGAAAAAGGCAGGCCTCTGTTGGTGAAAGCTGGCACGACAAGCTTCACTTTACGCTCACGCAGAAGATCTTGGATTACAAAACCTCTGTCAGCCATCACCTCATCACCTGGGCATAGGTACTTCAGAAAGCCTGAGTGGGTGGTAATGTACTTGTCACTGCTTCTCCCACCATATGCTGGAGAGATAACCATTATCAGACCACATGGGGCAATTGCTGCTAGGTGCTTTACTGTATTTTGTCCATAGTAGTGACTGTAAAGACTGATTGTGAGCCTTTTGAAGGGAGGTCTCAGAACAGTCAATGATGCATGTGGTTCTTGGAAAATGGTCCTTGAAGCTCTGTGGCATCGTTGACTGGATTGCATCCCTGCCCATCCATGGAATGTAGCCCCTCGGCTTCCCCTCCATATGCTCCATAGCCTGGTAAACCCGCCCCTCGTACTTCATTTCATTTCATGCAGAGGGTCTGGAACAGAGACCGTCAGAAACGATTTGCTGGAGGTGTGGACTCTGCTGAAGTTGAAAAAAAATGCCTCTGCCTTTACCCAATCACTAACACCTGGTCGTCACGTATGCAATTAGCCTACCTACGCACTACAATTCAAATGTAGCACACAAGGTCAACGTCACAGCTAACGAACACACCCTCTGTTCGCTGATTGGATCGTACTTACTGCGACTTGCCAAATGCTCCTCAAGAGATTCCGGTCCAGACCCTCTGCACGAAATGAAATGAAGTACGAGGGGTGGGTTTACCAGGCTATATGCTCCAGGCAGTGAGAGAATATCCTCCATACTGACCAGAGTCTGAGACACATCTCATATAACAACTTTAAACTTTTACAAACTGATTGCTGTCGAATAGATTGTGACTTGATTAGCTTGCAATGTAGGCTGGCTGTTGTGCAATTGTTTCTACTGCCATTAAACTGGCTGTATGGTATAGGCTAGTAAGCTATAACAAAGACTTCTTGTTGGCTTTCATTACTCTTAATTAATTATGACCGCCGCTAGCGAAGCTAGCGAAAGCGGTCATATTGGAGTTGCTGCAAAATTTTTCCCTTTATTTTTATTTTTTTCCTTTTTCTTTTTTTTTTTCACCGATTTTTCGTCAACGATTCCCGGGACACTGAAACTCGGGGAGACATGAATGTTTGTAGGCATGTAGCCCAAGAAGTTTGTGAGCGAATAACGCCTTTTGGTCCCCCAGGGCCACCTCCCCGCTGTGCCAGTTTCCGTTAAAGAGGGGGAGACCGGCAAAAGTTTTTGCTGAATAACTCAATGAACGTTTCACCCAACGACATGACATTTTTGTAATATGTCGGTGTTACAGAGACGTATCGACCCAGCCCATAAACTCTCACTTGAAGCATAGCGCCACCTAGTGATATGGGTAAATGCAAAAATTGGGATTTTGAGTTGGCAATATCTTGGACCAAGAAGGTGGGAACTGCGCAAAATACGTCATGCACGATCACCACAAAGACCTCTAACACCACAGAACATGCCATAAAATTTGGTCCATAGCGGGCGCTGTAATTGTAGAAAAAGTCATTTTGCCTATTATCTAGACAATGCTTACGTTTACAACATAATTTTTTTTATCGTGAAATCTATTGACCCTCACGCATTGAAAACACTGGTCGACGCCCACTTCCAACGAACACAATTTCCGTGAAATTTTAATATTGTGAAAACGAATCTGAACGAACTCGTCATAGGCCGTTCATGTGAATCTCACCAAATTTAGTATATGTCATCTATAGACAATGCTGACAAAAAGTTATCAAAGGATTTATCTTGAGATAAACTGTTCCGAAGTTACATGTCAATGAACATTTAACACGTAGCTTAAAATTCTTCAAATGGACGTATCTTGGCTTTTAATTGCTCAAATTTTGTCAAAGTTGACATGCCATCTCTAAACAGCTTTCTTTTTATGTGTACTAAATTTTGTGACATTTCGTCATAGGGGGCGATGTTTATTGGCGAAGCTAGGTGTCAAAAAACAGTTTTTGTTAAATAACTCGTCAACAATTTTGCCCAAGACAACGATTTTGTTTTAGTATATCGGTGTTACAGAGACGTATCGACCCAGCCCATAAACTCTCACTTGAAGCATAGCGCCACCTAGTGATATGGGTAAATGCAAAAATTGGGATTTTGAGTTGCCAATATCTTGGACCGAGAAGGTGGGAACTGCACAAAATACGTCATGCACGATCACCACAAAGACCTCTAACACCACAGAACATGCCATAAAATTTGGTCCATAGGGGGCGCTGTAATTGTAGAAAATGTCATTTTGCCTATTATCTAGACAATGCTTACGTTTACAACAATTTTTTTTTTTATCGTGAAATCTATTGACCCCCACGCATTGAAAACACTGGTCGACGCCCACTTCCAGCGAACACAATTTCCGTGAAATTTTAATATTGCGAAAACGAATCTGAACGAACTCGTCATAGGCCGTTCATGTGAATTTCACCAAATTTGGTATATGTCATCTACAGACAATGCTGACAAAAAGTTATCAAAGGATTTATCTTGAGATAAACCGTTCCGAAGTTACACGTCAATGAACATTTAACACGTAGCTTAAAAATCTTCAAATGGCCGTATCTTGGCTAATAATTGCTCAAATTTGGTCAAAGTTGACATGCCATCTCTAAACAGCTTTTTTTTCATGTGTACTAAATTTTGTGACATTTCGTCATAGGGGGCGATGTTTATTGGCGAAGCTAGGTGTCAAAAAACATGCATGGGGATTGGGCACATTTGCCACAACCAATGTTTATTTTTTTATTGAGCGAAGGTTCATACTGTCCATTGGAAAGATGTAGTCAGAAACCGCGACTGGCCAATTTACAGTTTCATAGTAGGATTCAAGATTATTTTAAATAAATAACTAAATAGTAAGTGAAATGTGTGTGTGTGTGTGTGTGTGTGTGTGTGTGTGAGAGAGAGAGAGAGAGAGAGAGAGAGAGAGAAGGGGGAAGAGAAAAAATGTTGCAGTGCAGGCTGTCTTTAGGTTGTGTTCATCAATCTTATCGCCTGGAGTCTGGTGGTCCGAGCTTTAAGACTTCCATATCTCCTGCCAGATGGCAGCAACTGAAACAATCCATGACTAGGATGGCTGGGATCTGTAGATATATTTCTGCCCTTTCTAATTCCTGGATGGAGGGCAGATCACATCCACAGATGTCCTGTGCTGTATGCACCACTCTCTGTAGTGCTTTTCTTTTTTTGCCAGAGCAGCTTCCGTACCAAGCATCAGGGGCGTCGCAGTATGTCTATGGTCGCTAGGTTATGGGGCTTCGGGGCTTTAGCCCAGAAGTTAGAGTGTTCTTTGAGCGGGAGTTCGGGGGTTTCTCCCCCGAGAAATTTTTAAAAATCGAAGTGATGAAAATGCAATTTTAGCGTTGTTTAAGAATGAAAAGAAAGGACAATCGTCATGAGTCATGACTTACGTCGAATAGGTATTACAGGATAACCCGTAAGGAGTCTCTTCTGGCAAAGTGCTAACCACACCAGACCAGCATTTATCGAAAGACTGACTGTGGCTGGGGCTGCTTTTCACGCACCTGTGCTGATCGAAATGCTCTCATGGGTTGCCGTTGCAGTAGCCAACGCCACACTCTGGGCCTGCACCTCTTGTCCACTCTCTGCACTTTTTCCCCTAAAGAAATTTCTAATGTCCATCTTTTAAACACGGATCTCACTCTAGCTAGAAACACGAAATAGCCATACGCATAGAAAGAATACCGACGTCTTGAATTTGTAACATTGTAACAAATGATTCTAAAGCTGCCCATATATGGTTCCGTAAGATTTTCCAGGAGCGCTCTAGAATATTTGGTTTTCACTGGCTACAATGTTTCATTTGGGACTACTGGTAATGCAACCACACAAAAGTCTCTTCTAAGAGACTTTCCAAGAGAGCCTGTTCCAAGACTGTTCCAAGAGAGCCACCAATATCATTAAGGACACCACCCACCCAGCACACAAACTGTTTGCCCTTTTACCATCTGGAAAGCGCTACCGCAGCATGCGGTGCCACACAAATAGACTGGGAAACAGCTTCTTTCCACAGGCCATCAGGCTACTCAACACAATGAAGAAGATTCTATGAACATGTTACTGACATCCACACACTGATGTCCATGCTGCTTTTACACTTGCACTTTACCAACTGCACCTTCACTTATTGCACCTTACATATTGCACATCTCACTTTTTCCTTTTTCACCTACACCAACTACCAAGAAGAGCTACCTCGAACTTTCCTCCTTGTTGGAAGCGTATATGTTTATCTGAATGTCTTATGTCTATTTATTGTGGATGTCTATGCACACTTCATGTGTGTGTGTCTGTGTGTGTGTGTGTGTGTGTGCGTGTGTGTTTCTAGTTCAAATTGCCCATTTGGTGTCTGGTGAAACGCAATTTCAGTCCTCTGTGTAATTTCTGTTACATAGTGAATTGACAATAAAGTACACTTTGACTTTGACTTTGACTTCTACGGGCCTATTTTCATCATTACTTATTTACTTTTTTTGACGGCTCAGACATCCGGGGCTATTCCCAGGAGATCGGGGGCTAAAGCCTCGAATGCCCAGGTCTACCGACGCCCATGCCAAGCATTATGATTATTGACGGGCAACAGTAAACCCATCGCGCAAATAGCCCAGCCTATACAAATAGCTTAGCCTGTATCATACGTCATTTTACTGTTATCCTATTATTCTACAGGTGTGTCGTGCCCCAGTCGCCCATATTAAACTCCTCCTCTGACCGTAACAGTTGACAGTATACACCAAGCCACTCACCAGTCTACCAAAGAACTCATTTGCGTCGTTACAGGTAAGACAAGTAAAACTTTAGCCTATCTTGTTTTTTTGCCTTGGACATTTACATTCTGTCACGGGACAATATTCTATGTTTATTTTAGTTCACTTATAACCATTCAGTCTGTTTCTTCTTTCACAACAATATTGACTGTTTACAAAGGCAAGAAAACATAATTCAGCCAGAAAGACTCAGAGAAAATGAGTTTCGATTTAAACAATGTAATATAGTTAGAATTAACAATTGAAATTAGGTAGAAAGTAGGTCTTCTTTAGCGTAGGTCCTGTCATCAGCCTGGGTCAGAACCGGAGTTACCCCCAGGCGGATAGACAGGGAGGAAACTGGTAGTGGTGGGGAGGCAGGGAGATACTAATAAAACGTGATATTTTTCTTTTGGTGACCAAAACAATGAAACAACATTGACTCATATGATTCAACATTGTTTCAATATTAAATGTTGGTGCAAACTAGATTAAATGATTTAACATTTAGACTGTTGATTTAACAGTTTCAGTGTCAGCTTGTTTTCTGGATGAGTACTTTGCGAAATAATAAAACATGTACTGTTTTAATTTGCTGACATTTTCCGGCGAAGATGGCGATGATAGGAAGCAAAAAATAGATAACATGTTTTGTTCACAAACTGTAGGCCTATATTTTAAGCGACTTGAAAGCGTCTTGCAAAGTGGCTTGGTCACGCACGTAGAAAGCAATAACTGTAATGTCTGAAGCCGATGCGGAAATGCGATGGTCGATCAAACTGAAAGGCAACAGCTATCGAAGTAATTTTGCTATTAAACCAAAGTTTGACGCACGCCCATACAGCCTAGATTTATTTACGCCGGAGTTAGGGTACCATTTAATATCTCACAAGACTGAGGTAAGCCTTGATGTGTCTAAGGACTAAAACCCATTAAATATTTTCTCATATCCATGTAATTTGTTCAATTTAGAGAGTCAGAGGATCTGAAATGGCATCGCAAGTTGCAAAGACGGTCCTTGCTCTTGGCACCCAAGAAGTGAAATCACTAAACGATGGAATCAATTTCAAGAAAAACTCGGAGAATGGGAAGTGTTTTATCATTTACAAGCAGGGTGATGAACTAAGAGCCTGTCGGAATCAATGCAAACACCAAGGCGGTCTCTTCATCAAAGACATTGAGGATATGGACGGACGGTAAGGGGCTCGGCTAAATCACAGTATTTTTTAATCTCGGGTAGATTTGTTTGTTCTGACCTGTGATAGCGTGAATAATGACAGTTCTTGAGGGATGGGTTTTATGCAAAAATAGAGTTACGTGAATGTTATCATTTATTATAGCCTAGTGTTTTGACATTGTTTATGCATACTTTCTGTCTATAACTCTCCAATCCAGAACAGTCCGATGCACCAAACATTACTGGAAACTTAACGTGGCGACTATGTGTTACGTGAACCCCCCTGACAGCTTCATGCAAGATGAACTCGGTGGGTGCTTGAAAACGCTTAATTTAAAACAGTGTCACACACAGGTGCATCTCAAAGAATCAGAATATCATGGGCAGTAAATTCATATTTAATTAAAAAAGATTGTTATTGAATTGTTAGCACACGTCTAACATACAAAATATTGCTCACAATATTTTAATTCACTGAGAGATGTGTGGTCTTGTGATATTTTAACCAATCAGAGGTTGTGTGGAGGGACGCGTCTGATGGGGGTCTGGACATTGTTGAGTTGAATCCTCCTGATCCTTGGCTCACAGACCCACGGGAAGCCCAGGAGCTGGATGCAGGCGAAGTGACTGTGAGTTCGATCTCTCTCTCTCTCTCTCTCTCTCTCTCTCTCTCTCTGTCTCCGTCTCTCACACACACACACAAACACACATCCAGACACATACATAAAAGGTGAAACCAATACATTTTATAGATTCATTACATGCAAAGTGAGATATCTCAAGCTTTTTGTTGTAATTTTGCTGATTATGATTTACAGCTTATTAAAACCTCAAACCCAAAAACTCAGAAAATGAGAATACTGTGAAAATCCTCAGTATTGTAGGCTCAAAGTGTCATGCACTAATCAGTTAAGTAATGCAAAACACTTGCAAAAGGGTCATGAGACTTTAAACATTTCATCTTTAAAGTTGAGTTACAACTGAAATGCATGCACTTTTTCAGGGTATTCTAATTTTCCGAGTAGTACCTGTATAGTACTTTTTCCCAAAGCGCTGTGCACTAAAGCCACACTAACCTATTCACACACACAATCACACACTACTGGCCGAAAGCTGCCACGTAATACACTGAAGGACCGTTCACACCTAAAACGATAACTATAAAGATAATTATAACTATAACTTTGTAAAAATCGTTTTAACTTTAGTGAATGGTGCCTTTCACATATCAACTATAAGGACGACAGGCTGAACGATGTTGTTTTGATCACTTTCATAGCAATTTTCGGAACTAGACTATAAAAGCACTGTCAGCCAATTCATAAGAATGCACAGGACGTTATGTTCTTTTAGATGTTTAAATCACGAGTAGGATGTTTCATTTAAAATGTCGTTCTTCAGTGTGGACACCAATACCGTTGTAGTTATAGTTGTCGTTATCGTTATAATTCTTGGTGTGAACGGACCTTTACCCAGCTCATCAGGAGCCTATCACAATACTGACCGTACAGTGTAAGTATATAATGTAATATATTGTCACAGACTTTGTTATACTGTAACTAATTAATGTAACAGGGAGAGTAAATAAAGTGTTACTAATTTATGTTACAGTTATACAAAGGCAAAATAAATTCCTATACATGAGTATAATATACTGTTCATAGATCGTATAGCCTACTGTTCATTATGACCGCCGCTAGGGAAGCTAGCGAAAGCGGTCATTATAGAGTTGCCGCATCCATTTTTCCCTTTTTTTTTTTTTTTTTTCTTCTTCTTCTTTTTTTCAGTGAATGTCCGTCAACGATTCCTGGGACACAAAACTCGGGGGGACATGAATGTTTGTAGGCATGTAGCCCTAGAACTTTTCCAGCGACTAGAAGCTTTTGGTCCCCCGGGGCCACTCCCCGCTGTGCCAAAGAGGGGGAGACCACAAAAGTTTTTGCTGAATAGCTCAGTAACCGTTTCACCCAACAACATAACATTTTTGGGATATGTCGGTGTTACAGAGATGTATCGACCCAGCCAATAAACGCTCACTTGAAGCATAGCGCCACCTAGTGATATGGGTAAATGTAAAAATTGGGATTTTGAGTTGCCAATATCTTGGACCGAGAAGGTGGGAACTGCGCAAAATACGTCATGCACGATCACCACAAAGACCTCTAACACCACAGAACATGCCATAAAATGTAGTCCATAGGGGGCGCTGTAATTGTAAAAAATGTCATTTTGCCTATTATCTAGAGAATGCTTACGTTTACAACAATTTTTTTTTATCGTGAAATCTATTGACCCTCACGCATTGAAAACACTGGTCAACGCCCACTTCCAACGAAAACAATTTCCGTGAAATTTTAATATTGCGAAAACAAATCTGAACGAACTCGTCAAAGGCCGTTCATGTGAATCTCACCAAATTTGGTATATGTCATCTACAGACAATGCTGACAAAAAGTTATCAAAGGATTTATCTTGAGATAAACCGTTCCGAAGTTACACGTCAATGAACATTTAACACGTAGCTTAAAAGTCTTCAAATTGCCGTATCTTGGCTTTTAATTGCTCAAATTTGGTCAAAGTTGACATGCCATCTCTAAACAGCTTTCTTTTCATGTGTACTAAATTTTGTGACATTTCGTCATAGGGGGCGATGTTTATCGCCGAAGCTAGGTGTTGAAAAACAGTTTTTGTTAAATAACTCGTCAACAATTTTGCCCAAGACAACGATTTTGTGTTAGTATGTCGGTGTTACAGAGATGTATTGACCCAGCTCATACACTCTCACTTGAAGCATAGCGCCACCTAGTGATAAGGGTAAATGCAAAAATTGGGATTTTGAGTTGCCAATATCTTGGACCGAGAAGGTGGGAACTGCGCAAAATACGTAATGCATGATCACCACAAAGACCTCTAACACCACAGAACATGCCATAAAATTTGGTCCATAGGGGGCGCTGTAATTGTAGAAAATGTCATTTTTCCTATTATCTAGAGAATGCTAACGTTTACAACCAATTTTTTTTTTATCGTGAAATCTATTGACCTTCACGCATTGAAAACACTGGTCGACGCCCACTTCCAATGAGAACAATTTCCGTGAAATTTTAATATTGCGAAAACAAATCTGAACAAACTCGTCATAGGCCGTTCATGTGAATCTCACCAAATTTGGTATATGTCATCTACAGACAATGCTGACAAAAAGTTATCAAAGGATTTATCTTGAGATAAACCGTTCCGAAGTTACACGTCAATGAACATTTAACACGTAGCTTAAAATTCTTCAAATGGCCGTATCTTGGCTTTTAATTGCTCAAATTTGGTCAAAGTTGACATGCCATCTCTAAACATCTTTATTTTCATGTGTACTAAATTTTGTGACATTTCGTCATAGGGGGCGATGTTTATTGGCGAAGCTAAGTGTCAAAAAACAGTTTTTGTTAAAAAAAAACTTGTCAACAATTTTGCCCAAGACAACGATTTTGTGTTAGTATGTCGGTGTTACAGAGGCGTATCGACCCAGCCCATAAACACTCACTTGAAGCATAGCGCCAGTCAGTCCTACACACTACACATTCAAAACCCACATCCATGCCCACTTCCAGGAAATCATTTCCACAGAAATTCTCACCTCACAACACTGCTCTACCACACACTCATCACACCAACAGTTCCCACATTTCAATATACTGCGGCGGTCATACCATGTACCGCTATGCGGTACATCTAGTTTACACTAGACATACAACTACAAATAAACACCACAAAAAAAACTATGAAGTAACTCATAACTCAGGTTAGGAGATAAAACTTTTCTATTTCTTTACTTTGACCCTTCACTGTTGTGGAAACAACTTAGCAGCACATAAATGTGGGAGAGTATAAGGTGAGTATAGGAAAAGCTAATCAAATACACTTTTTAATCACATTTAGTAAATATCTCCTGACAATCACAATCTTGGGTCCATAAACTGAAATTAACCAATGTGCTCATTAGCACAAAGACCCCAGCAAACCATGTGTTAAGAATCATTCTTTTGCTGAGGTCATGAGAGGTGAATATGTTTGTACTTGTTTGTATTCAGATATTTTCCTCTAAGCGCTCTGTAACAGTGCAGACAGAACCAATCATGTTTGATAAAGACTCTGTTGGGGTACAAACTGAAACAGTCATGTACATCAACAAACACTGGTGAAACAAAACAACGGCCCTCACAATCTGGAAGAGAGAAATGCCCAATCACTTCCTCCGTTGCGACCCTGGATATGCCCCTGGCAGCTGCATACAATGCTTGCACTGAAGTGCGGAGCATGAAGGATTGTTATGTACAAAAGCATGACAAGAAGGACACTGCTAGAATGCAGAGACTGCTGCCGATTGCCAGACTGTCTTTTTCTAGCCCAAGACACTATAAACATGCTTCTGTTTTAAGGCTGTTTTAGTTTGGTAGAGGGGGTGGGGCCGGGAGAACAACACGATTTCACCAGAGGCACGCTCCCTGCAGCTTCCTTTGCCCCACAGTCAACTTGATAGCAGAGTAAGGTAAAGGGGAAAAGTCAACTTGACAGCGCTAAAACTGCACACAGAATGTCTACGAAGATACAGCCTTATGTGTTTGATCCTGAATCCGAAGAGGAAGGAGAGATGGCACAAGCACAGTCGCTTCCTGACCGTTTGTCAATGAACGTTTCAGAATGGTAATATTTGCATGACAAAACAGTACAAGTGCCCGGCTAAATGCAGTTCAGTCATTCAACTAGCCTGCTAATCTTATGCGAGTCAGTCAAACAGGTTAACATTATTTAAAGCCCATTCGGTCAGTTTCTCTTATATGTAGTTCCACGTCTACGTCACGCCGAAGGCCCTTTTCGCATTGGGTCGTTTTTCCGCCTATTGTCTTCTTTTGACTGATATAGAAAACGGGGATAGAAAAACATTTTGATATGCAGCATGCATATGCAACTCGGGGTGACCTATCATATTTCAAAAGAGCAAGTACTAAACGGTTTCTCGTGGAAGTACACCTTTAATGATTTTATTTGCACACACAAACTTGATTTTATGCTTCTTACTGGAACCTGGCTGGAACAAGCGAACAATTTCACTACTCTTATTGAATCAGCTTCCCCAAATTTTGATTTCATGAGTGCCACAAGAACTAATAAACGTGGAGGCGGAACAGCAAATGTATTCAAAACATCTTTTCAGTGCAAACAGACAACATTTGGCAACTTTACATCTTTTGAGTACTTAAGTACACTCGTTAAGTGTTCTTCTAGTGTGTTATTATTGACTATCTACAGACCACCAAGACTTTCAGCAACAGTTTTTCTTGAAGAGTTTGGTGAACTGTTGTCGAACATTTGTTTGAGGTTTGACAGTCTTATTATATCAGGGGATTTCAACTTGCATGTCGATAATCTAGAAAACACCTATGCCAAAGAATTTCTCACACTGATTGATACCTTCAGCCTAACACAACATGCTCAGGAGCCAACACACTCTCATGGCCATACCCTTGACCTTGTTATCACAGAGGGTCTTAATGTCTCTACAACTGTTATGGACTTGGCCATATCTGATCATTTTTGTGTTTTCTTTGATGTTCATACAGTATGTCCCCTCACATTCAAAACAGGTCTATGTCTGTAAGAAGGAGAGTCATACATAATGACACAGGTCTTCTTTTTGAGCAGGCACTCACAGACCCCAACTCAACCATCAGACTGTGCAGATGATTTAATGATACATTTTAATTCCAGGATGACACATATTATGGATAACATTGCCCCTTTAAAAACTGCTTTTATTTCTGTGAAGCACATTGAATTGCCCTAGTGTATGAAAAGCGCCTTGCCTTGCATTGCATTGCCTTGCCTAAACATTCAGTGTGAGACATATGTTCTTCACTACCAATTGAACAGGTCTGTTTAGGGAAAATGTTAACACAGCATTCATTGTGCAAAACCTGAAAGCAACAACGCGAAAGTAATCATAACTTTGTGAAGGAGCTTTCATCTGCAAGTAAAACAGAGGTAGAGAAGGAGGGGATTTTCCCCTAAACATTTAGTGTGAGACATATAATATTGACTCCCAATCCAACAGGTCTGATTAGGTAAAAGGTCAACACAGCACTCACTGTGCAAAACCTGAAAGCAACTACGCGAAAATAATCAGGACTTTGTGAAGGAAGTAAAACAGGTAGAGAAGGAGGAAAATGTGTTAATAAACAGCAAAACAGTGGCTGTCACATGAAGATAAAATGATATGAGCGCACACAAATAAATAAATTAATTATTAGATAGATGAATGCAATCCTGAATGACATTAGATGAATGATTAGATAGATGAATGCAATCCTGAATGACATTAGATGAATGATTAGATAGATGAATGCAATCCTTTTTTTTTTTGTGATCAAATTTTTATTGAATAACAATCAAAGCATTATAACACAACATACACAACATCATAAACGTTGGGGAACAAAAACATTGAGACAAAAATACAATGAATAAGCCCCCCAACTCCCCCTACCCCGACACTAATACCAAACACCAAAAACTAAAAACCCGACTGCCAAGTAACCACTGTTTCCCAGAAGCACCATGAATGCGGGCAGTAGACAATTCCAGTCCAGTGTCTGATGCTAAGTTCCTGGGACAGTTCCCATTTAGTTCACCATTGAGCAAGGAAACATCCCCGTCTTACTCCGAACATATACAAAAGTGAAAAATGCAATGGACCCCCCCCCCCCCCCCCCCCCCCCAAAAAAAAACAACAAAAAAAACAACCCAAAACCCTTCATGAATGCAATCCTGAATGGCAAAAGTTCTTTGCCACGTAACGATAAAATTGCACATACATTGGATAAATAACAGTATTATTTGTGTATTAAAAATGCTGTGGTTTTTGACTATGTCTCTCCCCACCACTTTCTCAGATAACGTACCTGACTCACGCGTGCATGGAGCTGAAGCTGGGCAGCCGGACGATGATGTTCGACCCTTGGCTGACTGGTCCGGCTTTCGCCCGAGGCTGGTGGCTCCTCCACGAACCCCCGCCCGGCTGGCAGGAGAGGCTCTGCAGCGCCGACCTCATCTACATCAGCCACATGCACTCCGATCATCTCAGGTAGTGAAAGCGATTTCAAGTTGTCCTCTTTACACAGACACAGTGATACAATTGAAATTGAAATTGCAAACCTGCATTTAACTCAGTCAAACACGTGGGCAGGGGGCAGCTCTAACAGCAGCACCTGGGGAGGAGTGTGCAGGAACTGAAACGCGAACTTGCCTCAGTTGGCACTTTGGTTGGTGGATTTAAACCTGCGACCCTCCAGTCTCAAGCCCCTTTTGTTAAACGCTAGGCCACCACTGCTCCAGGTAGGTAGGAGGACCAAAGGGTCCAATTAGGGTGGGGCTGTGTTGGGTGTGGAAGAATATTTCTGATAACATGGTAACGACAATAGGAATGTATAATAGACATGACAATATGATGGTTTGTTGAGAGATAAGGCCTGTAGAATTGTGTATCAGATTGACTGTTAACCCTGTGGGCCCGACGCCCGCAAAAAAATTACACCAATTCGTCTCTTTTGAATTACTCTGGAACGGTACATGATAGCGAGATGACACTTATACCAAATGAAACAGCAGAACCAGGGCTTTAGAACGTAACCCCTGCTTATTTGCGCTCAAGTATCCGCGAGATACTATTTTTTTAAATTAGCCAAAATGTCTTATATTAGAGTTCTGCACAGGCAATTACTCACCGAATCTCAGCTTTCCAACGACACCAAGCACATACTTCTGCATTGAATTTATCGCATTAAAACAAGGGATCAAATGTTTGCCAAGTAATGATTTGACCAATTTCTACTTCAGCCATTTTACACTCACTGTTATCAGTCAATGCATAATATGAAGAATAGCGGAACTTACCGATTCTACTGCTATCGTGCATTTCTTTCTAAACACATTTCATACAGTTTTGAAATTACTGCAAATTTCTTCATAATATCCATAATCCTGCATAATCCTAATATACTGTAACATTCTTCATTACAAGGAAATATAGGCCCTTATTTCCGTCTGGCACAGACTACATCTTTATCAACATTGATAAACCACTGAATATCCCACCATCATGCTTCTTATATTGCCAGATTCCAGACAATCTCCTCTACTCAAATATGAAAGATATCCCTACTGACAGCATCCTATGGACAGGTACAAGATTTGTTTTATACGCAATATGATGTGTATGACCTAGGAAACTGGAGAGGGGCTGACATCATATGGAAGCGCATCAGTACTGACAGGTACAGAAGTAAGACCTGAAAGTATTATTACGATATTACATTACACTTGCTGACGCTTTTTTCCAGAGCGAATTACAGTTATTTTACAGGGTTTCAGTTACAGTCCCTGGAGCAGTGTGCGGTTAGATGCCTTGCTCAAGGGCATGTCAGCCATGGGTAGGGCGGTATTTTAACCTGCAACTCTCTGATCCCAAGACTAACTCCCTAACCCCAGGGGGGGGACTAGACCACAGCTGCCTTCAAGAGTACATAGAAACAAACTAGATGTATCGCATAGCGGTACATGGTATGACCGCCGCAGTGTATTGAAATGTGGGAACTGTTGGTATGATGAGTGTGTGGTAGAACAGTGTTGTGAGGTGAGAATTTGTGTGGAAATGATTTTCTGGAAGTGGGCATGAATGTGGGTTTTGAATGAATGTAATTTTGTGTGTGTTTGTATAGTGTGTAGGAGTGATTTCTGAAAGGAATAGGCAAAATGAGATTTTGTACAATTACAACACCCCCTATGGACCAAATTGTATGGCACGTGCTGTGGCGTTAGAGGTCTTTGTGCTGATCATGCATGACGTATTTTGTGCAGTTTCCACCTTCTCGGTCCAAGATATTAGCAACTCAAAATCCCAATTTTTGCATTTACCCTTATCACTAGGTGGTGCTATGCTTCAAGTGAGTGTTTATGGGCTGGGCTGATACACCTCTGTAACACCGTCATATTAACACAAAATTGTTGTCTTGGGCAAAATTGTTGACGAACTAGATGTACCGCATAGCGGTACATGGTATGACCGCCGCAGTGTATTGAAATGTGGGAACTGTTGGTATGATGAGTGTGTGAAAGAGCAGTGTTGTGAGGTGAGAATTTGTGTGGAAATGATTTCCTGGAAGTGGGCATGAATGTGGGTTTTGAATGAATGACATTGTGTGTGTTTGTATAGTGTGTAGGAGTGATTTCTGAAAGGAATAGGCAAAATGAGATTTTCAACAATTACAGCGGCTGCTATAGGCCCAATTTTATGGCATGTGCTGTGCTTTTAGAGGTCTTTGTGTTGATCGTGCATGAGATATTTTATGCAGTTCCTACCTTCTTAGTCCAAAATATTGGCAATTCAAAATCCCAATTTTTGCATTTACCCATATCACTAGGTGGCACTATGCTTCAAGTGAGTGTTTATGGGCTGGGTCGATATGTCTCTGTAACACCGACATACTAACACAAAATCGTTGTCTTGGGCAAAATTGTTGACGAATTATTTAACAAAAACTGTTTTTTGACACCTAGCTTCGCCAATAAACATCGCCCCCATGACGAAATGTCACAAAATTTAGTACACATGAAAAGAAAGCTGTTTAGAGATGGCACAGCATATAGCATGCTGCCTGCCTCATGCCACCTCCCTCCACCCCCCCCCCACACACAGCACAGAAGTGACAGCCCTCACGGCTCAAGCCCCCCTCCCACAGGCACACAGCACATATCTTTGCTCCCCAGCCCTCTCCACACACGTGTGTCCAACCCCACCTCAGCGCTGCACACGCAGTGCCACCTCCCACACAGCCCGTCATCTGCCACCACAGCCAGTCCTTCCTCCCAATCATAACTGCACTTTATGCACTTGATCCCACCCCCATTCACCTTTTTTCTACCTCTGCCCTTCTTATGGCCCCCCCAAATGCATTCTACGCACTTTACTCCCCACTCCCCATGCACAGTCTAGACCCACAATCATCAGTTTCACTGCATGTCCTACTACCCAGTATGTCTATGTACGTGACAAATAAAACTCCTTGTATCCTTGTATCCTTGTATCCTTGCATGTCAACGTTGACCAAATTTGAGCAATTAAAAGCCAAGATATGGACTTTTGAAGAATTTTAAGCTACATGTTAAATGTTCATTGACGTGTAACTACGAAACGGTTTTTCTCAAGATAAATCCTTTGATAACTTTTTGTCAGCATTGTCTGTAGATGACATATACCAAATTTGGTGAGATTCACATGAACGGCCTATGACGAGTTCGTTCAAATTCGTTTTCGCAATGTTAAAATTTCACGGAAATTGTTTTGGATGGAAGTGGGCGTCGACCAGTGCTTTCAATGTGTTAGGGTGAATAGATTTCACGATTAAAAAAAAGTTGTTGTAAACATTAGCATTCTATAGGCAAAATGACATTTTCTAAAATTACAGTGCCCCCTATGGACCAAATTGTATGGCATGTGCTGTGATGTTAGAGGTCTTTGTGCTGATCATGCATGACGTATTTTGTGCAGTTCCCATCTTCTCGGTCCAAGATATTAGCAACTCAAAATAGCAATTTTTGCATTTACCCTTATCACTAGGTGGCGCTATGCTTCAAGTGAGTGTTTATGGGCTGGGTCGATACGTCTCTGTAACACCGACATACTAACACAAAATCGTTGTCTTGGGCAAAATTGTTGACGAATTATTTAAGAAAAACAATTTTTTGACACCTAGCTTCGCCAATAAACATAGCCCCCATGACGAAATGTCACAAAATTGAGTACACATGAAAAGAAAGCTGTTTAGAGACGGCATGTCAACTTTGACCAAATTTGAGCAATTAAAAGCCAAGATATGGACTTTTGAAGAATGTTAAGCTACATGTTAAATGTTCATTGACATGTAACTTTGAAACGGTTTATCTCAAGATAAATCCTTTGATAACTTTTGGTCAGCATTGTCTGTAGATGAAATATACCAAATTTGGTGAGATTCACATGAACGGCCTATGACGAGTTCGTTCAGATTCGTTTTCGCAATGTTAAAATTTCACAGAAATTGTTTTCGTTGGAAGTGGGCGTCGACCAGTGCTTGGGGGCCAAAAGCTTCTATTCGCTGAAGAAGTTCTAGGGCTACATGCCTACAAAGATTCATGTCCCCCTGACTTACAGTGTCCCGGAAACCGTTGACGGAAAGTTGCTGGAAAAAAAAAAAAAAAAAAAAGGGAAAAAAGTCGCAGGAACACTATAATGACCGCTTTCGCTAGCTTCGCTAGCGGCGGTCATAATAAATAATAATAATAATAATAAGTAAAGGTAATAAGAATTCCATGAGGTAGACAAGTGTCATAATAAGATGTTTTGTGGTAGCTCAAGTACATAGATTACATTGTCCCAGTGAAATTGACCAGTGTTACAGAAGGGTCCTTTAGTGCAGTAGTTATCAGGGTAGTGCAGTATATTGCTGTCCATAGTAGTATAGTAGTCATCACCACCAGGGACAGCATGCGCATGTGTGTGTGTGGGCTCAAGCACTCCAGTCCATGATGCTCAGCTCCTTCTGTGTGCTGTTATACAGCTGTATGGCCCTGGGAACAAATGACCTCCGCAGCCTGTCTGTCCTGCAGGAGAGGGACCGGAGTCTGTCATTGATCAAACTCCTCTGATTGATGATGGTGGTGTGTAGGGGGTGGCGGTCATTGTCCAGTATGGAGTGCAGCCTGCTCAGGATCCTCCTCTCAGCTATTGTAGTTAGAGACTCAAGCTTCATGCCCACCACAGACCGTGCTTTCCTCACCAGTCTATCCAGACGCCCATTGTCTCTTTTCCTAGTGCTGCCACCCCAGCATACCACAGCATAAAAGAGCACACTCGCCATAACAGACTGGTAAAACATCAGCAGGAGTCTGTTGCAGACATTGAAAACCTCAGCCTCCTGAGGAAGTACAGCCTGCTCTGCCCTTTTTTGTAGAGTGCATCTGAATTAGTAGACCAGTCCAGTTTATTGTCGAGGTGTACCCCCAAGTACTTGTAAGTGCAGACTGTCTCAACATTCTCCCCATCAATCGTGACAGGCACCAGCGGCGGGGCGGTTCTCCTGAAGTCCACCACCATTTCCTTTGTTTTGGTGGTGTTCAGTTGCAGCTGATTAGTTCAGCACCACCCAACGAAGTCCTCCACAAGGCACCTGTACTCCCCCTCCTGTCCATCCCTTATACACCCCACGATTGCAGTGTTGTCAGAGAACTTCTGCATGTGACAAGTCTCTGAGTTGTAGCTGAAATCGGTGGTATACAGGGTAAACAGTACTGGGGAGAGCACAGTTCCCTGCGGTGCACCTATGCTGCTGACCACATTCTCTGATGTAAGGTCCCCAAGTCTGACAAACTGCGGCCATTCCGTGAAGTAGTCCGTGATCCAGGTCACCAGGCCAGGCTCCACTCCCATCCGCAGCAGTTTGTCTCTCAACAGGAGTGGCTGGATGGTATTAAAAGCACTGGAGAAATCAAAGAACATAATTCTCACAGCACTGCCTTCTTTGTCCAGGTGAGTGCGCACCCTGGGGTGTGTGGGGGGTTTGTAGGCAGAGGTGCGGGGCTGTATGTGGGGGGTGGTGTGTGTGGAGGGTCCATCAGCAGAGGTGAGGGGGTGGGGTGGGGGGTGGTGGGGGGTGGTGGACGTGGGGGGTTTGTAAGCAGAGGTGGGGGGTGGGGAGGTGTGCTGACACCAGTTGTGCAGTCAATGTCAGGGTCGTTGTCGGCATAGACATCCTATAGGATGTATAGGATGTCTATGGTTGTCGGAGGCAGGTGGGGAAAGGTGCTCTGGAGGTGACAATGGGGGTATCGATGTCTGGCCCATTACCAGAGTTGCTGAACCGATTGTAGAAGTGATTCAGCTCATTGGCTCTGGAAATGTCGCCATCAGCCTTGCCACCTTTTCCTCCCAGCCCAGTGATCGTCCTTACTCCCTGCCATACCTCTTTCATGTTATTACCCTGCAATTTTTTCTCAACTTTCCTCCCATATGCCTCCTTGGCCTCCCCCAACCTTCTTTTCAGTTCTCCCTGCACACTCCTCAGCTCTGCCTGATTGCCCTCCTTAAAAGCGTTCTTCTTCTTGTTAAAGGAGGACTTAGGTGTAAAATAAAAATTGGCATGTTAAAACATGATACCGAGTTGGTATGTGTACGGAGGAGCAAAATTGATTTAGCCTGTTGCATTCAGAGTTTAACTATTTTTTATCGTTTGTCCCAGAAGGCTAACGATGGAAGTGGTAGGTGCCCTTAGACGAAGCATGACGGCTACGCTATTTTTAAACCATTAAAACAGCTTGAAGAAACTCCACACTCCATCGGTAGTACAACAAAGGCCCTGACATTAAAAACGAGGCACTGACAACTTTGGTCACCCAAGGCTTGTTATTCGGGTAGCAGCGCACAGTCTTAGTGGGTACAACAATGTCCATGCAGAAATTGAGGTAGTCAGTTGTGCATGCTGTGACTTCCTCCAAATTCTCACTGTCCTGCAATACGCTCCATTCAGTGGACTCAAAGCAATCCCTCAGCGCCTTCTCTGCTTCTGGTGTCCATTCCCTGAAGGTGCGTGTGATGACTGGAAGTTTTTGTACTTTTGGCTTGTATAATGGCTGAAGGTGAATGAGGTTGTGATCGGAGTTACCCCGTGGAGGAAGCGGTTTGGCGCTGTATGCATCCCTCACATTAGCATACAGGAGGAGATCAATTGTCCTATTTTTCCTTGTTGCGCAGTCCACAAATTGGTGGAAATTTGTGGACTGCGCAACAAGGAAAAATAGGACAATTGGTGGAAATTTGTGAGGGTGGAATCCAGTGTAACATGATTGAAATCGCCTGTTATAACAAAAAAGGCATCCGTGTGTTGTGTTTGGAGCCTTGCAGTTTTTTTCTCAGATGCAGGTGGATGTTTTACATTATATTCTTATCATACAGGGTGTTTCTGAAAAAAATCCTGGGCACTTTTCAAAACTCTGCCATCGGTGTTTCTTTCCCTCCGTCCCCGGGTGGTTTTCAAGTTGAGAACATTTTTACTCTCTAAGAAAAAGCATCCTACCTCAAGTGCTTTTTTCACAGCTGACCAATGAACGAAAGTTTGGGCCCCATCGTGCCACTGTGCATTCACGACATGCGCATGGTGTCATTACTACTTTGTGCCAGCGCATCGTTCATTTTTTCAGGCAAAAAAATCACGTTGTCTAGATAGCAGATGACACTGCGCCATCACGGGTGTGTCAGCGAAAAGAAGGGGTGTGGTCTGGCGCAAAGCGTGCCAGATGCTATTATAAGGACGCAAAAATTAAATCCGCCAGTGACCAACAAAACCCTGGTCTGTCGTCAGTTGCGCATTGCTGAAAAGCTGTTTGCACAACTCTTTGGGATATAACGAGAGGGATCCCCCTCTTGATGAGTCGCTGTTAGGGGGCGATGGCTATCACATAAAGTGATGGTTATTAACACACATTATGCCAACAACAGTGCTTAAAACATCTTCAAGCTCCAAAAAGATGTCCAATTGCATACGACTATTAATCTGATTATTTACTAACTGCAAAGAAATAAACACTGATACATATTATGCAATAATGCACATTTATTGAGCAATCTGTTTTTTTTAATAATCATTTGCACATTGTTCATAACAAAAGGAAAATCATGCCAGGCGCAATGTTCACTTTTCCTTTCACTTTTGTCTCGGGAACGCCCCCAAAGCAACTTCTGCGACAGACTTTAGACAATGCACATATGATCGTGACAATAGAGCCCTTTGTGTCACAGTGAAAACTCTGACTGAAGTTCTTGGTGCTTTTTTGGGGGAAAACAATGCTGGCTTTTTATCTTTTAAAGAAAATGCTCTGGTCAAGTGTTTTCTGTAATTAAAAAACACCCCTTACAGTTATTTACAGGGTTTCAGTTACAGTCCCTGGAGCAGCGTGGGTTAGATACCTTGCTCAAGGGCATTTCAGCCATGGGTAGGTTGGGATTTGCGAACTAAACCAGTGTCCTCCCAATCCCAAGACACAGATTAGACCTAGTCTATTATAAGAACTGGGACAATCTGAATTATAAGGTAGCTGAGGCCTGAGCATGTGAATGAGCATGGGTTTCACTTTTTCCCTGCAGGAAATTTGTTAATTACATTCCACTTGGCTGACACATGGGTAGGGTGGTATTTGCAACTCTCCGATCCCAAGACCAACTCCCTAACCACTAGACCACAGCTGCACTAGACAACAGCTGTCGGAATTTGTTGGTTAAGATGGTGTTTGTCACGTGAGTTGCAGCATTGTGGCTGAGATAGATGTCACTCCATAATTGGTCATATTAATCTTTTACATTGGGTTTGCTTTAAGCTTCCCAGCTGGAATTAATGGAAAGCAATTGCTGGAGTGTCTGTGGTCATACATATTCTTATAATTACCTCCGCCAAGGAGATTATGTTTTTGCGGGTGTTTATCTGTCTGTTTTTTGTCTGTTTTTTTTAAATGTTTGTTTGTTTACTAGCAAAATAACTCAAAAAGTCATGAATGCATCATTCTTAAAATTTGGCAGTATGTCAGTATTATCACTGCCTTGATTATTTTTTGTTGAAAATCGGTTCATTAGTTACCTCACAAAAAAATCACAAAATGAGTGTAGTAGAGTAGAAGTTTTTATTGTCACTATACAAAATATATACAACAACAGATGCATAGAAGACACAATATACAAGAATATAATGAAATAAAGAATGGCTAGGTAGAGTTAAAAATATAGGTTTCATTTACAGCAATATATACAAGTAAAACTATAAAACAATATGAAAAACAATATGTACATTTACACTATCAAGCCATGGATACATAAATGAGGTGCAGCAGGATATGCTAGCAGCAAAAGTGGAGTGCGTGATAGAGTCAGATAACACAGAGTCCAAGTAATTGCATAATAGATTCACATTGCATGGGGTCCAGTATAGTCCCTGGCAGCAGGGATTCAAGTTGAACATCAGAAATCTTGTTGATGAAATTAAAAAGGGGGGGCGGGCTACTTGGCAGAGATCTCCAGTCCTTTTCTACTTTCACTGAAGAAACATGCATGAACGTACATGCAATTTAAAACACTCTGGTCTTGGCTAAAGCTAGAACCAGACCTCCTGGTTTTGATGGAATATATTGGCCAGGCAAGTTAGTTCTGAGGTTTTTAACCCCTTCTTTATGTTTGTGTTTACAACATACTTGATACCGTAAACAACCCTGTCTGTGGATTTGGTGGTTTCGCATGCTCATCATAAAAGACTGAAAAAAAGAAGGGTGTCTGTGTTGTCAGTATAGATGAATGTAAATCTTACATGAGTTAAGAACAGACAACTGTAAGCTATGCTGTTGTCTTGATCATTCATCTTCTCAACACTTGTAACTTAGTCTCAACACTTGTAACATTTAGTACTTGTAAAGACCTTAAAGGTATTACATATTAAATAAGAGTACAGCACACAAAACAAAAGGAGCAGCCATCCGATATAAAATATCAGTGGAAAAAGTGCAGCATGCATTCAGTCTATATTACAGTCAGGTTCACAAAATGGAGTTCTGGCTCTATGCATTAATAGTGCAGGGGAAACAGTCACTCAGGAAGACAGTCACTCAGGGTGGTTGGGGCACGCATGCGCGCGCACACACACACACACACACACACACACACACACACACACACACACAACATCAAACACACTAGATATAAGATCCCTGTAGTGTCACTATACAAACAAAGTATATATATAGTGAATTGTACACAATTGTACACAAAATTGTCATTTTGAATTGTACACCCACACAATCACACTGTCACACAAAGAGACATACAAACAGACAGAGAGGCAGACACACACACACACACACACACACACACACACACACACACACACACACACACTTATACTTGTTTGATGTATAGTATGTGATGCATTATTTAACTGTGGTCTTTGTGTCTACAGCTACCCCACCCTGAAGGTTCTATCTGAAAGACGACCCGACATGCCAGTCTACGTTGGTGACACATCCCGCCCAGTATTTTGGTGAGGCTGCTTAAGGACCTGAGATTACTGTCCCTCAGTCTAGGTGATGACACATGGGGCTTGGAGCGATGTTGACAGGCAACAGCATGATTGACTCTGAATTTTGTTAAATGGGACAATTGTGAAAAAGATGCCTGCTGCTGATGTAAGTTCTTCTGATTAACACGTGTTGCCTAATATCAGTGATGCATTAAGTGCCAAACAACATCCATTAGTAATGTTGCCTGGCAACACTGGTCAAAAAGTTTCACAGTGTGTCGTCACAGGCAGGAATGCCTGGAAAACAAAGTAAAGCTTTTAGAAGCATCCAGGAAAGGCCTGTGTTATTACAGCCTCTACTGAAATAGAATATCACCTTAAAGTTATGCCAGTTACTTACTTTCAACTCCTTAAAGCAACACTAAGTAGTTTTTTCCTCTTCGGTCGCCCTGCAGGTTGGAAGCGGAATTGTCCATTGTCGATGTCGTAAATAATTTAGCCTACTGCAGCCATACTGTTGCATGCACGTTGCAAACCTCCCATAGACAGGACGTTCTTAGAGGCAGGATCGATGTAGCCTGGTAAACCCGCCCCTCGTACTTCATTTCATCTTGTACAGGGGGTCTGGACGGAATACCTTGAGGGTCATGTTCGTTAGCCAGAGGGTGTGTTCGTTAGCCATGACGTTGACCTTGTGTGCTACATTTGAATTGTAGTGCATAGGTAGGCTAATTGCATACGTGACGACCAGGCGTTAGCGATTGGGTAAAGGCAGAGGCACTTTTTTAAAATTTCAGCAGAGGCCACACCTCCAACAAATCATTTCTGACGGTGTCTGTTCCAGACCCTCTGTACAAAATGAAATGAAGTACGAAGGGCTGGTTTACCAGGCTAGGATCGATGAGCATCTTTCACATACCTCTGTGCACTACTGGACAGAGCTACAACAATCAGACCACTGATTCCTATAATGTATGCAATTCAGTGTAACGTCACAGGCAATATGGGCTGGCCCAGGCTAATATATTACAACATGAGAAATGAATGAAAACAAAGTAGGCCTGTAAGACATTGCTTGCTATTTCTTTTAGATGGCTTGAAAAGGTAAATTTGAAACAGTCTAGCAATAGCAAGATAGGTTTACACAAGGATGAAAAATTTTAACCTGTAATAGCCATTTACATTGTCTCCAGTGAAAATCTGGAGCATTTTATTTGAAGTAAGTTGATTAGACTAGCGACAGTGTTTTAGTGACTGCATTGCTACATTATTACTGGAATAGTGGCAAAAATCTCCGCTAGCTTCTATGTTGCTTTTTTCTTTGAGCAACTAAATTTCTAAATTACGATCCATGCCTGCAGGTGTAGTAGCCACAAACCCTAGTGATTGCACCTATAGGCTATTGTAACGCTTCACATAAAGCTTGTAGTTTCTTATGTCCCTCATTCGAACTACCGGGAAATGGCCTGCTTCTCCAAACCTGCTTAGTGCAGTTATAGCCCATAGAGGATGGTAAAGTGAATTCAGAAGTGCCTTTCACCCTGTTAAAAATACTTAGTAATACACACATACATACATACACATATACTGTATATACAACTAAGTGCATTACCAGCAAATAGGCCTGCATTCAAAATTTACATTATTGACCAACTGTTAAGAGAGGCTAACCACAGGTCAGCTTTTTTCACTGAAGAAGTATTACAACACTGGCAGAGAGGCTTTACTTACAAAACAGTCATTCAAGTCTCCATTTACAAAATGCTTACTTTGGCAGAGCTGTTTGTGGTCATGTGCAAATTCTGTCAACAGGTACCTGGGAAACAGTGGGGTGAAACTGACCAACATTAATGTCGTGCCATTTGGTGTCTGGCAAAACGTGAGTCTTGAAGTAAACACAATAGGAACATTACCATTAACTCATTCCACCTTAAATGCCTATTAGTAGTAACCCATATATATTGTGTATAAGTAAGACATGCGAACATGGATCTGTAAATACGCCAGCGTTTAAAGCAGCACTATGCAACTTTTTCGAGTTAATCAATCATCTTCACAGGTCGGTAGTTGCTTAAATGAAAGTGAAACACAACTTTCTCGACTGCCTCCGCTGTTTGTAGACAGAATACAGAATACACACTTGCAATGTCTGGGTGTCCGTCCAAGTACCATCAGTCTCACATATCTCACAAGTCTCAAATCAGGATCACGTTAAATTCTGAAGAAACTAGATGTACCGCATAGCGGTACATGGTATGACCGCCGCAGTATATTGAAATGTGGGAACTGTTGTAGTGATGAGTGTGTGGTAGAGCAGTGTTGTGAGGTGAGAATTCCTGTGGAAATGATTTCCTGGAAGTGGGCATGGATGTGGGTTTTGAATGTGTAGTGTGTAGGACTGATTTGTGAAGGCAAGGAATCGGCAAAATGAGATTTTGTACAATTACAGCGCCCCCTATGGACCAAATTTTATGGCATGTTCTGTGGTGTTAGAGGTCTTTGTGGTGATCGTGCATAAGTCGTGCAAAAGAAAGATGTTTAGATATGGCATGACAACTTTGACCAAATTTGAGCAATTAAAAGCCAAGATACGGCCATTTGAAGAATTTTAAGCTACGTGTTAAATGTTCATTGAGGTGTAACTTCGGAACGGTTTATCTCAACATAAATCCTTTGATAACTTTTTGTCAGCATTGTCTGTAGATGACATATACCAAATTTGGTGAGATTCACATGAACAGCCTATGACGAGTTTCTTCAGATTCATTTTCGCAATATTAAAATTTCATGGAAATTGTTTTCGTTGGAAGTGGGCGTCGACCAGTGTTTTCAATGCGTGAGGGTCAATAGATTTCACGATAAAAAAAAAATTGTTGTAAACGTAAGCATTCTCTAGATAATAGGCAAAATGACATTTTCTACAATTACAGCGCCCCCTATGGACCAAATTTTATGGCATGTTCTGTGGTGTTAGAGGTCTTTGTTGTGATCGTGCATGACGTATTTTGCGCAGTTCCCACCTTCTCGGTCCAAGATATTGGCAACTCAAAATCCCAATTTTTACATTTACCCATATCACTAGGTGGCGCTATGCTTCAAGTGAGAGTTTATGGGCTGGGTCAATACATCTCTGTAACACCGACATACTAACACAAAATCGTTGTCTTAGTCAAAATTGTTGACGAGTTATTTAACAAAAACTGTTTTTTGACACCTAGCTTCGCCAATAAACATCGCCCCCTATGACGAAATGTCACAAAATTTAGTACACATAAAAAGAAAGCTGTTTAGAGATGGCATGTCAACTTTGACCAAATTTGAGCAATTAAAAGCCAAGATACGGCCATTTGAAGAATTTTAAGCTACGTGTTAAATGTTCATTGACGTGTAACTTCGGAACGGTTTATCTCAAGATAAATCCTTTGATAACTTTTTGTCAGCATTGTCTGTAGATGACATATACCAAATTTGGTGAGATTCACATGAACGACCTATGACGAGTTCGTTCAGATTCGTTTTCGCAATATTAAAATTTCACGGAAATTGTTCTCGTTGGAAGTGGGCGTCAACCAGTGTTTTCAATGCGTGAGGGTCAACAGATTTCACGATAAAAAAAATATTGTTGTAAACGTAAGCATTCTCTAGATAATAGGCAAAATGACATTTTCTGCAATTACAGCGCCCCCTATGGACCAAATTTTATGGCACGTTCTGTGGTGTTACAGGTCTTTGTGGTGATCGTGCATGACGTATTTTGCGTAGTTCCCACCTTCTCGGTCCAAGATATTGGCAACTCAAAATCCCAATTTATGCATTTACCCATATCACTAGGTGGCGCTATGCTTCAAGTGAGAGTTTATGGGCTGGGTCGATACATCTCTGTAACACCGACATACTAACACAAAATCGTTGTCTTCGGCAAAATTGTTGACAGGTTTTTTAACAAAAACTGTTTTTTGACACCTAGCTCCGCCAATAAACATCGCCCCCTATGACGAAATGTCACAAAATTTAGTACACATGAAAAGAAAGCTGTTTAGAGATGGCATATCAACTTTGATCAAATTTGAGCAATTAAAAGCCAAGATACGGCCATTTGAAGAATTTTAAGCTATGTGTTAAATGTTCATTGACGTGTAACTTCGGAACGGTTTATCTCAAGATAAATCCTTTGATAACTTTTTGTCAGCATTGTCTGTAGATGACATTTACCAAATTTGGTGAGATTCACATGAACGGCCTATGACGAGTTTGTTCAGATTCGTTTTCGCAATATTAAAATTTCACGGAAATTGTTTTCGTTGGAAGTGGGCGACGACCAGTGTTTTCAATGCGTGAGGGACAATAGATTTCACGATAAAAAAAAAAATTGTTGTAAACATAAGCATTCTCTAGATAATAGGCAAAATGACATTTTCTACAATTACAGCGCCCCCTATGGACTACATTTTATGGCATGTTCTGTGGTGTTAGAGGTCTTTGTTGTGATCGTGCATGACGTATTTTGTGCAGTTCCCACCTTCTCGGTCCAAGATATTGGCAACTCAAAATCCCAATTTTTGCATTTACCCATATCACTAGGTGGCGCTATGCTTCAAGTGAGCGTTTATTGCCTGGGTCGATACGTCTCTGTAACACCGACATATCACAAAAATGTTATGTTGTTGGGTGAAACGTTCACTGAGCTATTCAGCAAAAACTTTTGCCGGTTTCCCCCTCTTTGACGTACGCTGGCACAGCGGGGGGGTGGCCCCGGGGGACCAAAAGCTTCTATTCGCTCGAAATGTTCTAGGGCTACATGCCTACAAAGATTCATGTCCCCCCGAGTTTCAGTGTCCCGCGGCGGTCATAATTCTGATTTTACTTAACACTGTGGACTACTTTCGTATTGCCCGGTTACTCTGATCAGTTGAGTTGAAAACACATGCACATGGTGAGGGGAAGGGAAAACAGTCCATTTTCACGAGAGTGTCCATTTACTTGGAGACACTAAGGGAAGCTCTGTTGAGAAAAATCCGGAAGAAGCAAAACATTGCATAGTGCTGCTTTAAATTGGGATGGAGCCCTCCGGAGCTCAGCTCTGCCTCCTCTCCTCGGCAATACAGCCAATCAGAGCTAAGCTCCCTCTGTATTTATGATAATATTAGATTGAGATATTGACCACTGTAAGTAAAGAAGGGCTCCCCCTCTATACAAAAGCCAATGTAACCACTGAAATACACCAACCCATAAATACATCAATGACCACACACAGAGGCAACAGCCTCAAGATCAGCAGTTCACCTGTTTATGTTTTTGCAATTTTTGTTTAACGTTCAGGTTGATGAGCATTTGAGGTTCATGATTTTAATGGATGGTGTCCACCCTGAAATGGATACATGTATCATAGTTGAATACAAAGGTAGGCATATGTGCCATTCCATTCATCCTCTCCACCTACCTCTCTCTCTCTCTCTCTCTCTCTCTCTCTCTCTCTCTCTCTCTCTCTCTCTCTATCTATCTCTATCTCTCTTTCTGTCTGTCTTTGTCTGTCTAATGTGTCCTATACTGTATGACACCATGGCAGGTCACATGATCTTGAACACTGTGGACTGCACCAGGCCTAACGGGGGACGGCTGCCCCATGGCGTGGATCTCATGATGAGTGACTTCGCAGGAGGTGCCTCTGGGTTCCCCATGACCTTCCATGGTGGGAGGTATTCAGGTGAGGTTTTTATGCTTCGCTTTGTTTCTAGTGATCTGTTTGTGTGCGTGTGTATTTCAAGGTTTCATCTTACCCCACATTGCTCCAGACACTGTAACTGAAACCCGGTAAATTATTATGACCGCCGCTAGTGACGCTAGCGATAGCGGTTATTATAGTGTTGCCGCGACTTTTTTCCCTTTTTTTTTTTTTTTTTTCCCGTCAACGGTTTCCGGGACACTGGAAGTCAGGGGGACATGAATCTTTGTAGGCATGTAGCCCTAGAACTTCTGCAGCGAATAGAAGCTTTTGGCCCCCAAGGGCCACCCCCCCGCTGTGCCAGTGTCCGTCAAAGAGGGGGAGAATGGCAAAAGTTTTTGCTGAATAACTCAATGAACGTTTCACCCAACGACATGAAATTTTTGTCATATGTCGGTGTCGCAGAGACGTATCGACCCAGCTCATAAACATTCACTTGAAACATAGCGCCACCTAGTGATATGATAAGTGATATTTATCGTGAAATCTATTGACCCTCACGCATTGAACGCACTGGTCGACGCCCACTTCCAACGAGAACAATTTCCGTGAAATTTTAACATTGCGAAAACGAATCTGAACGAACTCGTCATAGGCCGTTCATGTGAATCTCACCAAATTTGGTATATGTCATCTACAGACAATGCTGACAAAAAGTTATCAAAGGATTTATCTTGAGATAAACCGTTCCGAAGTTACACGTCAATGAACAAATAACACGTAGCTTAAAATTCTTCAAATGTCCATATCTTGGCTTTTAATTGCTCAAATGTGGTCAAAGTAGACATGCTATCTCTAAACAGCTTTCTTTTCATGTCTACTCAATTTTGTGACATTTCGTCATAGGGGGCGATGTTTATTGGCGAAGCTAGGTGTCAAAAAACTGTTTTTCTTAAATAATTCGTCAACAATTTTGCCCAAGACAACAATTTTGTGTTAGTATGTCAGGGTTACAGAGGCGTATCGGCCCAGCCCAGAAACACCCACTTGAAGCATAGCGCTATCTAGTGATAAGGGTAAATGCAAAAATTGGGATTTTGAGTTGCTAATATCTTGGACCGAGAAGGTGGGAACTGCACAAAATACGTCATGCACGATCATCACAAAGACCTCTAACATCACAGCATGTGCCATACAATTTGGTCCATAGGGGGCGCTGTAATTGTAGAAAATGCCATTTTGCCTATTATCTAGAGAATGTTAACGTTTACAACAACTTTTTTTTTATCGTGAAATCTATTGTCCCTCACGCATTGAAAGCACTGGTTGACGCCCACTTCCAACGAAAACAATTTCCGTGAAATTTTAACATTGCGAAAACGAATCTGAATGAACTCGTCATAGGCCGTTCATGTGAATCTCACCAAATTTGGTATATTTCATCTACAGACAATGCTGACAAAAATGTATCAAAGGATTTATTTTGAGATAAACCGTTTCGAAGTTACACGTCAATGAACATTTAACACGTAGCTTAAAATTCTTCAAAAGTCCATATCTTGGCTTTTAATTGCTCAAATTTGGTCAAAGTTGACATGTCATCTCTAAACAGCTTTCTTTTCATGTGTACTAAATTTTGTGACATTTCGTCATAGGGGGCGATGTTTATTGGCGAAACTAGGTGTCAAAAAACAGTTTTTGTTAAATAATTTGTCAACAATTTTGCTCAAGACGACGATTTTGTGTTAGGTTGTCAGTGTTACAGAGGCATATCGGCCCAGCCCATAAACACTCACTTGAAGCATAGCGCCACCTAGTGATAAGGGTAAATGCAAAAATTGGGATTTTAAGTTGCTAATATCTTGGACTGAGAAGGTGGGAATTGCACAAAATATGTCATGCATGATCACCACAAAGACCTCTAACATCACAGCACATGCCATACAATTTGGTCCATAGGGGGCGCTGTAATTGTAGAAAATGTCATTTTGCCTATTATCTAGAGAATGCTAATGTTTACAACAACTTTTTTTTTTTATCGAGAAATCTATTGACCCTCACGCATTGAAAGCACTGGTCAATGCCCACTTCCAACGAAAACAATTTCCGTGAAATTTTAACATTGCGAAAACGAATTTGAACGAACTCGTCATAGGCCGTTCATGTGAATCTCACCAAATTTGGTATATGTCATCTATAGACAATGATGACAAAAAGTTATCAAATGATTTATCTTAAGATAAACCGTTTCGAAGTTACATGTCAATGAACATTTAACACGTAGCTTAAAATTCTTCAAAAGTCCATATCTTGGCTTTTAATTGCTCAAATATGGTCAAAGTTGACTTGCCATCTCTAAACAACTTTCTTTTCATGTGTACTAAATTTTGTGTAATTTCGTCATAGGGGGCAATGTTTATTGGCGAAACTAGGTGTCAAAAAACAGTTTTTGTTAAATAATTCATCAACAATTTTGCCAAAGACAACAATTTTGTGTTAGTATGTCGGTGTTACAGAGGTGTATCAGCCCAGCCCATAAACACTCACTTGAAGCATAGCACCACCTAGTGATAAGGGTAAATGCAAAAATTGGGATTTTGAGTTGCTAATATCTTGGACCGAGAAGGTGGAAACTGCACAAAATAGGTCATGCATGATCAGCACAAAGACCTCTAACACCACAGCACTAATACCATGTACCGCTATGCGGTACATCTAGTTAACACCTAGAAACTGTTTATCACCCAATATTTTTAAGCACTGCCTGAATAGATAGATAGATAGATAGATAGATAGATAGATAGATAGATAGATAGATAGATAGATAGATAGATAGATAGATAGATAGACAGACAGACAGACAGACAGACAGACAGACAGACAGACAGACAGATAGACAGACAGGTTCATTGATTGATTGATATATAGAATGGTTGATTGACCTGTTAATCACTTGTGTAGCCCTGGATAAGGGTCAAAAATATTAAGTAAGCATATTCCCCACTTAGAAAACTGGAAGGCTGACTTTATCAAGAATGAGAGACGGAAGCTTCTCAACTACAAGGCCCAGCTGGTCCAGTCCTTACAGCCCAAGATCTACTGTCCTTTTGCAGGCTACTTTGTGGAGGCTCACCCATCTGACAGGTAATGACCAAACACACCTTTCTTTGCCTAAGCAATTACATTACGCTCAGCTGACGCTCTAAGCGACTTACAAATATTTACAGGGTTGCAGATACATTAGTTAGTACATTAGTTACATTGTAATCTAATGAGCACAATTTTTTGAAACATAGCCTACTAATAATGGTGAGGTGGAGGTGAAAAACTCTGTTACTTCCACAAAACCAGTCCAGGCCATTATCCGGCTTATCTCCCATTTGCATCTAGGAAACATTTCAATCCACAATTCCCCCCATATTTAAAATAAACTATGAATGAACTACCAAAATAACCGATTGATTTGCTACTTTAGCATCTGTTATAAACATGTTTTTCTAAACATGTTTATATGATTTGAGGATCATATATATAATCAATAATGAATTTTATGCAAATATCAAAAAACAAGAGGTGAGATTCAACCTTATCCTTGCACCAATCAGGTCGATCAACTGCACTTTGCCAATGCAGTAGTAACGTCATATCAAGCTCATCTCTCTAGCTAGCCAAAGCAAATAGCTGCATAATTCAGTTTCGGTTGAAAAATAATATATTTTGGTGTGAATTTGTGTGAATTTGAAGCGGTACGCTGTAAAGATGAGGTACCTATTTGCTACTAGTGAAGTCACCTAGTCAGCATAGATTGGTATTTGGTGAGGAAAGGGAGCAATACCACAACAGAGGAACAGATGCTGCCCCCCCAACCCACACGCGTACACATAAACACACACGCATACGCACACGCGTACGCACGCACGCACACATGCACACACACGCACACACATGCACGCACGGTCACGCACACACACACAACACACACACACACAACACAACACACACGCACACACACAACACACACACACACACACACTGGGCCACAGACTACTGCCCCGGGTGAATGGCAGTCCCTGGGGCAGAACCCATTGAAAAGCCCTGCTTTACATGACAGGTACATAAAGGAGACCAACATCAAGAACAACCCAGACGAGCTTAATGCCCTCATCAGAAAAAACTGTGCCGGTGTCACCACATGGACACCTAAACCAGGATCTGTGCTGGATCTGGCTGTTGCATTGAAGGACCCTTCCTGCAGGTAACTGATTGTTTGTTTCATTTGTGTGTGTGTGTGTGTGTGTGTGTGTGTGTGATGGCTTTTTATTATATCAACACAACATATCCATCACTGCAGCAAATATGCTGGTCTAATAGTGGGGTGTGTGCTTCACAGGTTAAAGGCTTTGAATCCAATGCCTAGTTTGATAGTTTAGTTGTTCTGTTACTGAGTTTTGTAAATGAACTGCTCAGACTTTGTTGTAACTTGCTCCTGTGACAACCTTTTTAATTTACAGGCATGCCATAACTGACCCTCCAAGTGGCACAAAGATTTATAAGGACAGCTGGGACTTTGATTTGTATGTGCAGAACCTTAACTCTGCCATTGGGGATCCCATATTTAAGCACCAAAGCTGGACTGAGTGTTATTACACCTGGGCAGGGTTTAAAGACTACAATCTTGTCATACGGGTAAATCACTGTCTCAGAACATACAGGGTTCACAGTAGCTCTTTGCTGCTGGCTCTTTTTCTGCTGCTTCCCTGTCCTGTACCCTATAAGTTAATCAAGCAGTTTATTTTTTTTCACTGTCCCCTTAAGGAAATTTGTCTTCACAGTGCCTGTACATTTTCACATGCACATAATGTGTATTTACCTTAGATACTCAGTTGCAGGATTTACATGGTGATCAGGTCATGGGTGTGTTTGTCTTCTTTAAATTCTTTAAATAATTTACGTATTACTTATTTAATTAACATCCTCCTCCTTCTGGTGTTTGTCTTCTTGAACCGGCTTAAATCATTTACATTAACATCCTCCTCCTTCTGGTGTAAAATGACCTTCTTCTTTTACTTGGACCACTATCAATTTCATTGTGTATGTGTATAGTGTAAATTGTGCATGTGTTTTGTGACAGTATGCTATTATATATAGTATTCTATTCTATATACAGTATTCTATTCCATTCTGTCATATTCTATTGTATTGTATTCCATTCTATTCTATATTTTTTATTTGACAATGTTTTTTTCAGCAGTAACTATTCTATGGCATTAGAAGTTAACATTGTGATTTAATTAGTAAGCATGCTTTGACTTTCAGGTGGTTGAAACAGATGATGATTTCAACCCGGTCCCTGGTGGCTATGACTACCTGGTAGACTTCCTGGATCTTTCCTTTCCTTCCTCGAGACCTGACAGGGAGCACCCCTATGAAGAGGTGAGTATGCTGACGTCACTTGTCTGACACTTACCTGTCTCAGTTGTCAGGTGACACAGCCTGTTATCAATTCAATGTTCATAAGACAGACTCAATATTTCCTTATTTAGGTTTCTATGCTTAGGTTTCCTTATTTAGGTTTCTATGCTTCACATTTTTCTTCCCTTTTTACAAGTTCATGGTTCACTTTTTACAGTACAGGGTTTAGTGACACACCAGAGTAAATTCATGAAAAACAAGGCTAAAGTTCCTGTTAGCAGAGATTGGTGGGTTTCTTTTGTGTGACCCAGGTTTGTGACTAAACCATAAGCCTGAAATATCCCTGGGTGAAAACAAGTTACACTACAAAACAAAACAAACAAACAAAGCATCATCTCATGCTGCAATCACGGCAGTTGGTAATTCACAGATGTATCCAATAAGGAATAACTTTTCTTTGAATGAAATCCTTCCAACTGGGGTGACAACAGGTAGACTGGTAAACCAGCCCCTCGTACTTCATTTTGATTTGATTGTACAGCTGGTCTGGCCCTGCTGCATTGAGAAACGATTTCTTGCTGGAGGTGTGGACTCTGCTGAAGTTTAAAAAACAAGATGCCCTGCCTTTAACTAATTGCTAACATCCGGTCGTCATGTATGCAATTAGCCTATCTACACACTACAATTCAAACGTAGTACACAGTAAACGTCATAGCTCACAAACACTCCCTCTGTTCGCTGATTGGCTCGGATTTGCTTGGTCCGAATACATGAATGTCAACAGCAGTAAGGCCAAACCCTCTGTACAAAATGAAATGAAGTACGAGGGGTGGGTTTACCAGGCTAGGCAACAGGGGTGACAAGGCACTTGCCACCCTATGCCACCCCGGTAGATCTGCCCCTGTTAGCAAGGTAGTTAATCAGTGCTGCTGCTGTCGATGTTGGCAAGACATCATATTGAACTGCTGCTGTTGTTATCTGACACTCATCTAAATCTGCCTCGTGTGTGGAAGATTAAAAACAGGATGGGAGTCATGAGGCATGTGGTGAGAAAGGGACTGCTGTGGGATGACCTGTACATCGGCTTCCAGAACCGGCTCAGTCGGGAGCCCGATATTTATCACCACCGGTGAGACCGCAGAACCAAACACACACATGTGAACATGTGTACTTGTACACACACACACACACACACACACACATATATCACAAAAAAGACTAATGCCTCAGTAGTGATAGTTATGTATAGACCCATAAGACCCAGGGATACCAACAGTGTGACTCAGGTTTCCTGAACATACACTGTATGGTAATATTAAAAGTATTAAAAAATGTTTGATAATTATTCTCTCCCATTTCTGCCTTTGCACTCAAGTGTACACTAGGGTGCATCATTTGCCCAACTTTTTGAAAAATTTTGTAAAATCAATCTGTACCTAGTATAATTTTTTTTACACTTGCCGAAGTAAACTTCCATGAGAATTTTCATGAAATTCTATTGCTGTCTACTGGGTCCACCAAGCCTCTCAAGTTTAGTGCCTGTGGACAAATCAGTTTTTCTATAAAAACATAAAAAATAATGAATTTAGCCCTATAGTAGCAATGGAAGTTGAATATAAATATGGACATTGCGCATCTTTTGGTTCCACTGTAGATTCTGGAACCACTTCCAAACCCAGCTACCAACCACGCCGCCTGACTGGGATTTGTTTCTGCAGCAGATGGCGGCCAGTGTGCTGCCTAGCTCAGGTTCCTCCTGTGTTTTAATGTGATATCATCAGTTTGTCGCTGGCCACCTAATTCGGTGTCACTGACTGTTTTAAAGCTTTAAATAATCAAGCTCCAACATCCTTCACTGCTTTTAAATCTTCTCTCAAAATCTCTTCCGACTTGCATTTCGATAGCCTCTGACACTGTGAGGATCTTGGATGGCCTTTTTTTGGTACTTTATCTTGTCTTTGTTTCATGGTAATGGTCTATATGATGTCTTTTTACTTTGTCTCATCTGTGTGTGATGGCACTGATGTGTTTTAACCTTTAACCTACTGATGTTATCTAACCGTTAACCTTTTAACCTGGTTACTGATCCATTTTCTTTATACTGTGAAGCACTTTGGTTTTAAAGGTACTATACAAATGAAACTTAGTTACTTACTTACCTTTTCAGTCTGTGGTGAAGGCTGTGTGATCCATTTCTGTCAGGAAGTAATCATACTACAGGGAGAATAATTATTACATATAAGTAAATAACATCAACATTTTTTTCTTCTGAATATTGGACTATTTGGAGTATTTTTGGACAATTTTTGGTATATATGCAATTTTTTGACCAAAAATTCGAATTAACCGAAGACATCCACACGAAATCAGAACTTTAAGACCTATAGAAAGTCTTTGACCTACATTAATTTAGTCTTCGTCCTACATCAAACCCAGACTCAAAAGCCTCTGGCCTGAAAAACACAGAGGATGTGAGCAATGTGTGTGCAGTACTAAACATGTTTTTTTTTTCTTTATTTTAACTTTATTTTAATATATAAGTATGTAAGTATAAGTAAAAAAAAAATATGAAGAATTTTCAATGTTTAGAAATCTGTTTTGTTACCTGGTTATTGCCGGTGTGGTGTTGGTGAAACACTGGCATAGTGACACATATTCCTTTGCTACTTTACTATTTTTATTGTTTAATAACATATATCTAATAACATAAATGTTCTTCTTTATGTGCAATTTAATATGTTGAGCCTGTACTGTCATCAGGAAAACTGGTTATTATTTTTTTTAAAAGATATCGTGGGTGTAATGGCCATGCATACAGACTCCAAAATAAACAAATACTGTAAAGCAGCTTGTCTGAAGGGGATTATTTATAAAACTAGACTACATTGCTGCAGAAAATGCTAAAAGTGTACTTGAATGTGTCAGGTTTTGTGATCATCGGAGCAAATATGTGCCAAAATATATTTTGCTAATTACAGCGCCACCTCGAGGCCAAATGACGACAAATTAGTTGTGTATAAGTTAGTATATATTAGTTGTGTGTTTTGATAGGGTTAGAAGCCAAAGTACCAAATTTGGTTGTGATGCGTCATAGCCTGGCCAAGATATGAGCTCACTCCCTGTTTGGTGGCTTTGCTGATTTTGATTGGCTGTCATGGGCAAACAATCTAAAATTGTTTTGTCAGGCATAGTCTGAAGATCATTTGTGGCAAGTTGTATGAACATTGGTCAAAATGTATCAAAATTACAGGAAAATCTGGAGGTGGGAATTGATGTCATAGGATTCTTTGAACTTCGCCTTAGCCAAGGGTTCCAGTGATAGCACGTTTTTGGTAATTAGCATAGTTAGCTAATTAGCATTGTTAACATAACTGATTACAAACATTACCTAAGTAAGATAATTAGCAAAATTAGCTAATTAGCTAACTTGGTGTGACCCAAGGATTCCAGTGATACCATGTTTTTGACTGGACATATGGTTCAAAAGTTACATGCAAAAATTTACCTCTAAGTTTGACCAGTTTGTGGCGCTAGAGGGGTTGAAGTACCAACATGAAACTTGGTGAAAAGAATCATGGGACTGTCATGAATCATTGTGCCAAATTTTTTAAACTTTTTACCAACTGGTTCCTATGGGCTGCCATAGACTATCATGGTAGATTATGCAGGCCATGGCAGAAGTATTATGACATCAGAGTTCTGAAATTCAAGTTGAAAATTTAAAAATGGCAGTAGGTCCAGGTGTACCTGCCCCAGTATATTCTGTCACAGTATTCTCCACATCCCTTTCTCTCTCTCTCACTCTTTGTGCCCTGGAATCTCTTTTTTTTTTACCTGTTTTCAACTTCTTCAACTTTCAACTTGTGTCCACTTCTTTTAACTGTAAGGCCACTCTAAGACCAAACACTCTGCGTATACAGCGCATTCCCCGTTTTCTGTCCATATTCGTTTAGAATGCATGTTAACAAATTAGACTAAGAGCCATAGAAAGAGAGAGTTGCGACAACCGTGGTCCAAAACTTCGGTTGGTCACGTGGTTCATGTATTCTTTCTATGGCTCTGATTAGACTATCCACACCGTGGAGTGAGTGAGAGAGAAAGGATTCTCACACGTGCACGTTTTCTCACTCACTCAAAGTGCACACTTAATAAGAAATAAGTAACTAATAAGAATTAAGTAAAGAGTACGTTTCTGTAAGTTATAAGACAAAAAAATCCAGCAAGGCCAGTAGGTGTGGGAGCCATTCCAGAGAGTGAGGTCAACCTTTCCTGGACCCAACCTTGCCTGGTTTATGGCAAAATTTATGCAAGTTTTATCTGGATGACAGGCTCTTCCTACCTGTGAAAGAACAACCATGCAACGTTCAAAATCTAGTAGTGGAAAACAGCACCACCAAATGGTAGTGGGGAGACATAGCAATGGGCCTGAAAGGTGTGTGTGTGTGTGTGTGCAGGGCAATTTAGCCTATTGCAAAACACCTTCTAAGTTTTAGTTTTTGTGTGACATGAAAAAGGCTGAAATGCCTTATAAATGTGACCACATACTAACTGTGCCCACCACCTAAAGAAAAATCTGAGATCTTTCATTTGTCACTGTCACCAGTTAGACAAACAACTGTGTAGTCACAGATTCCACACTCTTAGTGGGAAAAGCAGAAGAAACACACAACCGGAAAGCAACACACTTCTTTTAATACTGCAGCGGCGTACTCAGTCTGAAGGGGGGAAGTGGTTCACAGTTGACTTGCTTCCTTCCTGAGCAACAACTCAAGACATAACATTAGAAACGTATAAGTCCGTAGAAGTGTGCCGAGAAAAATTTAGAAAGACAGCGATCAAAGTCAAAGTTGAGAAACAGTGAGAGACAGAGCAAGAGAGAGAGAAGAGCAGGACATAAAAAGAGCACAACAGGTTATAAAAGTGATCTGAAGCCATGACTGGCAGGTCAATGATGATGATGATGATCGCATTTGCGTTCCCTTCTTTGGTGAGGTTAAGTACGGATTCTCCACTACCAGACATCACTGATGAGAAGTTTATAGAGGACTGTGTGAAAATCCACAACCTAAATCGATCTAATGTATATCCAACAGCAGGGAACATGCTGTATATGGTAAGACTCAAACATTATTTTTATAACTTGCACAGTTCCTACATGTCAATCACACATTTTAATGTGCCACTAGTTACATATTCCCAGAAAGATTTTATAAAAAGGAATGCACCTGTAAACAGTTCATATATGTAATGAACACTTTATAAAATAAAAGACTTAAGCAGTTACGTTTAGTTTAAAAGTGGTTAAATACTGACAGGAAATCAAAAGATAAGTATAAGCCATAACCTGAAACAATCTACTATAATGTGACTCCAGGTACAGGTGGTATGTTCTATATGCTGAAACAAACACTGAAACAAAAATCACAAAGTTTCTGCATTGTATTTGCACAGGCAATTTCTGTTGTGGGTGTTTTTAGTACATGGGTTGGTGACAAACTGAGAGAAGTTATTTAAGTAGAAAACATGAGCCCTGCGTTTTTATTAACTGAATAAAGCTGTATAGGACTAGCCTGGCTGTCGCATCAAGGTTGTAGACTAGGGCTGCCACCTATGTCTCAGATCAATGATTGATTTTTCATTGATCCTCTATTTCAGGGGCAAATGAACAGCCAGAAATAGGCCGGTTGGCCAGACTGACTTGAAAGCGAAATTCTATGCAGGCTATTATAGGACTCTTCTGTTAGGAAGTCTAACTTGTATATTAAGTTAATTTCCAATGGTTTTTTCTTGAAACAGTATACCTGGAATAGGGCATTAGTATTTATGACAAATGCAGGTATTTACTGTATTTGCAAATGACTGACGGTCCTCGGTTTTTGTGGGGAGCCAAGCATCAATATCCACATTTTCATATTCTAGAAGACATAATATGAACAACAGAGCAACTTCTCCTAACTTTGTCTTATAATCAGTGAAGAGCAACCTGGATTCAGAAGCTACAGTCCAATACCACACATTTCAGTTCACCAGGTTCTACCGGTGCAGCTGATGCAGGTGATTTTACTGGTGAATACTCCTACCCTGCTCAGGATCTGTGCTAATTACGATCAGCTTATTTTTAGTGAATGGCTGCAACAAACATGGTACTGGATTTTAGCTTCTGATCCCATGTTACCCTTCACTGCACTGCACTAATAACTTTTAAAAAGCATGCTGAGTCTCTGATTGAAAGAAAAAAACCTGGCTGCTTTCAGAGTTGGGATGCAGCACTTGCAATTACAGCAAGAGCATGGGCTAGGAACTGTGTCTTCGACCACAACATTTACCTGCGTGGAGACGTGAAGAAGGTCCATCCCACTTTCAAATCTTTGGGGGAGAATATCTGGTCAGGACATCCAGTTGGCAGCTTTTCAGTGGGCAAGGCCATGAAGAGCTGGGTGGATGAGAAGGAACACTATGAGTACAACTCTAATGTCTGTAACCCGGGCAAAGCCTGTGGCCACTACACACAGGTAACTTGACCAACATTCTCACATGTGTAAAATGCAGAGGTGGAGGTCCCCACTTTAGAAAGTTAACACCCCACTACACCACTTTTGCCCAGCACACTTAACACAGCTAATTTCACTAATTAGCCAATCTGCCTGTCTGATGATCCGTGTGCTTAGAGGGTTCAGTTGGTTTGTAAATTGTATATATCATGTATGTGGCAGGGTTTTTACTTTCTGAAGCCAGGATCTCTACCTCTGCTGTAGCCTAATGTGTAGCTTCACATCTGTAATCAACTTTGTCTTAGGTGGTCAGGTGGTGTGGGCTATCAGTTAAATGGTTGGCTGTGCTGTTCAAGTCACAGACATATAAGTCTGTCCATACCTGCATATATTTTAATTAGTGGCAGTTTCAGTCCTGCAATACACCGTTTTTGAAAGGCAGTGTCTTTGCCTCATTATGTTTGTTTTGTAATTCTTAAATGTTGGCCAGGTCATCTTGAAAAACGGTATATCCCAAAAAGACTGATTTAAGGTTACGATACTGGTACACCTTCATATTATGTGGTCAGGTGGTGTGGGCTACCAGTTACAAGGTTGGTTGTGCTGTCCATCGCTGTCCTGATGGGATTGAGGGCTTTCCCGAAACAAAGGGCCATGAGAGTGCCCATTTCGTATGCAACTATTATCCACCGTAAGTAACCACATCCAGACAACACTCAATGGATGCCAAAACTAATGAATTAATGTAGCTAATTTGCCTTAGGCCTACTCCATTACATACACTACTTCAAAGTACATTATTTAAAAAAGTACTCCTTTTTCATGTTTTTCAGACCACATCAATGAAGTAATAGGGTGAAGTAATATTATTTTATTGGTATCTGAATGTTTGTCAAAAGTGGAATTCCAAGCTGCAAATGTAGGCTGAAGAGTGTGTAAGGACCTCTTATAGGTTCTCTATACAGTCTATGCTAAGGACACAATACTTTATAGACCACCACATACCTACCACATAGACTACTACTAAATAGACACATAGTCGTCACAGTTCCCTAAGATAGAGCTTAGGCTACAGGCATATGATTGTATGTTTATTTTGTTATTTAAAAATGTAAGTTGATTTAAATACTCAATCATTTTGTTGTTTTATTTTTTACCTTTTTTATTTATTTACTTATTTTTATTCTATTTATGCCCTTTGTGCTATATAAATAAATTGACAACTTGAACTTGAACATGAAACAGATATAGCCTACATGTTTTTGTCATGGGGATGTCTACAGGAAGTCTGCAGTGGACCAACTTGATCAATACTAAAGCAGCAGTTCAGTGAGGTTGTGTTACTCAGTCATTGGTCAGCACTCAATCTTTTCTCTCAGGGGGAATCTAGTCAATTTCCGTGGGGTGCGTGACAAGCCGTACGAGCAAGGAAGACCGTGCATCAGATGCGCTGGGGATACGTGCGAGCACTCACTCTGTCGTAAGTACCTTGAGGAGGAGAAAAATGTCTGCCAACTGGAAGTGCAGACCATAAGGTTACCAGATACTTTGAGTTACCCAGTCACAAAACCATGTACTTATGTGGACATGGGAATAGGGCTTTCTGTGCCACTGCTCCTTGTCTGTGGAATGCCCTCCCTCACACATTGGATGCACCACAATCCACAGACTGTTTTAGTGTTTCTGGTCAGTTTTAATAAATGTATTTTCCTTTTTCTTTTCTTTAAATCTTGTGAACACTTTGAAGTCTGATGAACGTAAAGTGCTGGCAGATAAAATGTATTATTATTATTTATTAAATGGGCTAGGTCTGTTTTCTGATCAAGATCTATCTCCTGTGTCTCCATCATAGGTGACCCAACTCGAGATACAGCTATAGGTATGTATACATTTTCTTTACAGCTGAGGGGTATTCCTAAAAGCAGGCTTAGTCACTTACCTGCATTGCCTACGTTAACTCAGAGAAAGTGATAAACCTTCTAAAGAGAGTCCTCAGTGTTCTGCTAGTGTTAATGGTCCTTATGACTCTGCGTCAACAAGGCGACTGAAGTGGATGAAACCGGGTTTATTCTCTGTAGATGGGATGAGACACAGTGGGTAGATACATTGGGTCCTGCAGCATGTAAACTTCCTGCTCTTAATGTAGGCTGCTATGCTCACTATCTAACATTATTATAATAACTACTAGTAAGGGGTGTGTTAATAAAACAAACAAAATAAATTCCAAAAAAAGAAAGGTGTATTACTAAACATGAATGTGAATGTTTGTGTGTAAATGTAATGTGGTGAATACTTAAAATTGCCATTTTGATCTAAATATTTACATTCCTTCATTGCAACAATATAGAGCAGTACCTAATGCACAAAAATATACAGCTATAGAAAAATTAAGAAATAAATCTGCAAAACTTGCATCCTACAAAAGAGAAACATTGCTTTTTCCATTTCCAATGTAAACTCTGCGCATAACCCAACCTACCTGCAGCATGTAAAGTTCTTCCTGCAGCTGCAGGAATCCCACAATGCAAAACTGTACATTATGTATACAAAATAAAAGTCCCAACCCATTTATGTAGGATTTAACACAATTCCTGAACGTTTTATTCACTCTGTTACACTAGGAGAATGAGGCTTTAAAACATTTCTATTACATTTACAACTCACTCAGAGTAAACCTATCTGGTTTAGTCACTAAACTACCTTCTACCACTAAACTACTATGTGCAGTCACACATCTGTTTTCTGTAAAGTAAGACAAATGCTTTTTTGTTGTGTTTTTGTTTGGTTGTTTGGTGCTCAGACTACAGCTACTGGAGCCCGGAGTGGGATCCCGAGAAGTCTCGCTGCGGCTCCTTCTGCGAGGCTGTGCTCGTCCTGAGGCCACTGTCGGTCCTGCTCATCTTCGCCTCTGCATACGCCATCAAGAAGCAATGCCCAAACATATTTGTCTATGAATAACAGAAAACACGCAGGCTGGGTGAGACTCTGAGCAGACGCCCAAGCTCTCACCTATTTTGCAGTTAGCATAGTGGCGCCAGCCTGACTTGTTTTCCCCGAGCGTTTCGATCACACTTGGAAAGAACGTGTTTGTTAGATGGTTTTAATTAGGTCTGTAATCCGTCTCCCCCTCAAAAAAAAAAACTTTTTTTCTGATTTATCCATCATTCAAAGACCTCATTCGCTTGAGAAAGACTGCATATTTACAAGCTTTTGTTTATTAATACAGGTTTTTAAAAAAAGAATTATACAAACATTTATTCCTCCAGTTACACAAAACACATAATTCCTTTAGTTGGCCACTTAATTGTCCATGTCCATATACCAAAATTCTTTGTTGTTTCTGAGACCAATGACCCATTTAGTTCCGGAACAGGTCATCCCTTGTTTTTCTTCTTTTTTGTCTTTCCATCAGATGCCGTCTGAGGGGTGGGGTTGACAGGGGGTGCACCTAGTTTCTTGTTTTTTGCTTTTTTCACTTTATCCTTGATGGCCTGAATGTCAATTTTAGATTCTGCTGTGTCTGTAGACAATGAAGTGAAATAAACAAACAAATAAATAACTTTACTGGCAGTACATAGTAGTGCTGCACAATATGAAAATGTGCAATAGGTATACTGCAAGTGCTAGTACTGTGATTTCGTGAGATTTCGTGTTCAATATGCTGTCCAGCTCTTTTACATAGACAGACAGACAGACAGACAGACAAATGTATTCACAATATAAATCATCATGCAGTTTGGAGGACGATCAATCCTAATGAATGAAAACATTACCGCAATGTCTATGTATTTTGAGCTTTCACATCAAAACTAAAGCATATCCCCAATGAATTGTCATTTTTTCTTTGATTATTCATTTGAGTATTTCATAAACTGGTTTGTGACATCCCCACATGTACACAACACTGCATGAGTACTTCACAATAACATGCTCAGTGTTTGCCAATGTGTGCAGATGCTGCAGTTGAAGAGGCCTGCGAAAATACCCCTACCTTTCTTAACTTTCTTCACTGCGGGCTTCTCTTTGGGGGCGATGAAAGCTTTGTTACGCTCTTCCTGCCTCTTGCTTAGCGCCTCCGCCTGTTTCACCTTCAAAGGAAGAGAGAGTGTGAGTGTGTGAGAGAGAGAGCGAGAGAGTGTGTGTGTGTATGAGAGACAGAGAGAGCGAACGCAATTGTGTGTGTGTGTGAGAGAGGGAGAGAGAAGGAGAGAGAGAGCGAGAGAGTGAGAGAGCAAGAGTGTGTGTGTGTGTGTGTGTGTGTATGAGAGACAGAAAAGCGAAAGCAATTGTGTGTGAGGGAGAGAGAGAGAGAGAGAGAGAAAGAGAGAAAGTGTGAGTGAGAGGAGAGACGGAGAGAAAATGGCAAATGGCCATGCACACGTTCAAGCTTACCAGAAATCATACTTTTAAACTTACGAAATTTGAAAATATAATCAGATGCCATGAATGCACCAATTCCCATATTTCAAAGCAATATGTGAACATGTATATGAGACACAGACATCTGCACTGAAAATCAATTTTGACTTAGTCTATAAGCATTTTTATGTATGCATGGGTTAAAAGCAAGACAGATCAGTCAAAACAATTACATTTTGGGACTTTTGCATTATGAAAACACTGCATATGCTAAATAGTACCTTAATTTCATTCATCTTCTTCCTCCTCTTTTCACTCTCTCTGAGGAAGAATTCTCCTGATGCCAGCTCCTTGTCAACCTGCATTGGGATAAGTGAGAAAAGAAGAATGCAATATTACAAGCAGAGAAGGAAATCCTGCACCTATGCTATAATCACCCTTATGGGGACAGCGAAGACGTTGGGCAGTGAGAGTATTTAGGGGTTTACTCCTGTAGAGTGTGCTGTACCAACAACAAAGTTGGGGGCAACTGTGGCCTAGCGGTTAGGGAGCTGCAATCGGAAGGTTGCTGGTTCGAATCCCGCCCTACCCATGGTTGAGATGCCCTTGAGCAAGGCATGTAACCCTACACTGCTCCAGGGACTGTAACTGAAGCTCTGGATAAGAGCGTCAGCTAAGTGTAATGCAATGTAATAAAAAGAACGCATAATGACTTCTTCTGCTCCAGGGGTGGGCTCAGGTCTTAAAGCCCCCTAATTTAAACTTTACATAACACAATTCGTATTATGAAACACAATTTGTATTATGGTCATTTATTTTCTTCGCTGGTTGTGAAGCACTTTGAGCAACTTCATCTGCATAAAAAGCGCTACATACAAACTTTTCCTTGTAAATTCATTTCTCTCGTAGAGGGCGCTGTAACCAACCTTGCTTTCGGGCTGCGGCGGAGGGAAGGGTGTGTACTCCTTCTTGACCACCTTCTTCTTGGGCTGCTTGCGCTTGGCCAGGCTCTTGTGCCTGAACTTGGGCAGGAAGCGCTCCCAGCTCTGGGTACGCAACTCTGGGTCGCTGGACAGCTCCCGCTTGATCATCAGTGTCTGGAGCAGAAACAGAGTTTGCATTAAAGGTCCGTTCACACCAAGAATTGTAACGATAATGAGAACTATAGCTACAATGATATGGGTGTCCACACTGAAGAACGACATTTTAACGGCAACATTCTACTCGTGATTTAAACGTCTAATAGAACATGACATCCTGTGAACTCTTATGAATTCTGATTTGCTAACAGTGCTTTGATAGTTCATAAAATCGCTATGAAAGTGATCCCAACGATACCGTTCAGCCTGTCGTTGTCGTTATAATTGATATGTAAACGACACCATTCACTGAAGTTTTTAAAAAGTTATAGTCAGAATTATCTTTATAGTTATCATTACAGGTGTGAACAGGCCTTAAGAGTGGGATCACATGGATAGATGAAAGGAAAACTTTCACCTTTGTGTGGTAGAATACAATAGGCATGCTTCCATTAGGGGAAATTCTGACTGCAATTAAAGGGGAGTAAAGATTACAGGGAATGTCGTTTGCGTGGTTCTCTCATCCTGCGTGTCTCCACTCCCACAGAACGTTCGTTGGACCCCACGTGAACTAAGTAAAACTTTGTGTCAGTCAGTGAACATGACTGATTGCAGGCCTGTACCTGTGTTGATTTGTGGATTAAACTGGATAAATGCTAAATGTTTGTGGTTAGTGTTCCTATTTTTTTGTGCGTTTCCAGCAGTATTAGCCTATTTATGTCTAATATGTTTCATAACATTTAGATGTTAGGACCTTTGTGTTATGAGCAAATAACAATTGTGCAGAACAAAACATGTTTGTAGATGTTGTGGCCAGGTCGAATGATCTTTTTTGTGTAGAATATTGACGTTCTAGACGTTGTGTCCAGCATCGATTCCCTCAGCTCCAGGCCCTGCCCCAATGGCGTCTGGCCCCGGAGATGACAGGGTGTCATTCAGGTAGTTCAGAGCAAGGATGGAAATCATCACTGGGAAAGCTGGCACAACTCATCATCCACACTATCTTTATTTGTAGTACTGCCACAAACTGCACCACAAATAGTAAATAAACATCATCACTATCCCCATCATAACACTTGTCATGTTTCCATTCAAATTATTCACAAATCACAGTGCATTCATAGTAATTTGGCTATATGCGATGCCATCAGCGGCCATTTTAGACCGTGACAATTACTGCACGCCTCAAGTGTTTCCAAGTCAGGTTTTCTTTCACAAATAACTAAAATGCACATTGCCAAGCATTGGATGGAAACCAGATTTCTGTCATGATCCCACTGAGATCTTTTAAAGCATACCTTAATATTGTAAATGGGATGAATGTTCTTCATTGTGTCCAACACCACTTTTCTCACCTGCAAAGAGTCAAAGGTGAATGGTTTGGTTATACATGCTATCCAATTAGAAATAGTACATTAGAACCAGAACTAAGAAAAGGGGGTCACTGTATAGGCCTAAACCACACAAATCTGCCTCGAGCAGTCTAGATGCTGGACCAAAACGGAGAGGTAAAGAACACAAACAAATTCTGCAAAACCAGTGTGTTCCTACAAAAGGTTTTAACTGTAACACTGTAACATCAGCAGACGTCAATTGTGAATTGGAGTCACAAAATCCGTGGTATGAAGCCCAGTTCTCAACACTGGTGCCCTGAATAAAATGAGAACTTTATAGACACATTATAGAGCGGACAGCCAAAGAACTGAAACTAAGTCCGCAACACCAGTGTGCGCCCACAAAAAGTTTTAACTGTAACATCATTGGATGACAATTGTGAATTGGGGTAACAACATCCAAGTTATGAAGTCCAGTGCTTAAAACTTATGCCATGAATGAATGAGAACTTTCACAGACAATTAGCACTAGCTGCCCCTGAGACATGAGAGAGAAGACATAGCCCTGATGCATTACCTCTTTTAGGCCACTGTGGGGCCCTAGTGCGGATACTGTGTTGCCCTGCACCATCACATAGCAGCTTGTGAGCAGCTCCAAAGCCTGAGGAGGGGAAAAAATAGTCAAACTCAAAAGGACAGATGGTAGGTTAAATGGTAAGTGGACTGCATTTATATAGCGCTTTTCTACTCCTCCGAGCACTCAAATCGCTTTACAGTATATGCCTCACATTCACCCACACACACACATTCACACACCAGTGGTGGAGGCTGCCACGCAAGGCACGAAGCTGCCACCGGGAACAACTTGTTGCAAGCAGGTTGTACAATTTCATTCTCAGAATGTTTCCACTACATTACATGGGGAATATACTGTTTGATGGCTTTTGTTTGTTTTGTTTGATGATGGGATAAAAACTGTTGACAGTCCTTCCACAAACAAAAATCAAAACAGTGATTCCGTAAACTGAAAAGATGTTGAGTTCATAGTCAGCTCTCTTCAGTCCATTTATTTTTGTACAATTACAGCCTGCAGATGAATTTGTTGTGTGTAGACTATAACATTCATTTTACCACCTAACTGATCCTTAGAACACATGCATAAGTGATAGTGAGCCATACAAAGCAACATCATAGTCATAACAACTCATTCATTTCACTCTGAACCATTCACAGAAGTCCCACTTCACCTTTAGAGTAGATCCCTTTGGTCCAATCAGCCGCTGCCTTCTTTTAACAAAGCGCTCTCTATTCCGCACCAGTGTGCCAATCTTTATGATATCGCAGGCCATGTCATCTTGCAGTATCCGAACCGCCTGTGACATTGATTAAATTAATAATTACTACTGCACTACCTATCAGAGAAATGGCAATACACTGACAAGCCAGTATCTTAGGCACACATTTCAAATTCCACATCATTGGTTGCACACAATTTGGGACCAAAACACAAACTTGACTCACCTGTTCAAATGGCACGCTTCGGGCTAATAACTTGATTAGATCTCTTGCCCTCAAAATGGCATATGGGTCAAATGTCTTCTTTGTGGTGTTGACGGTCATACTTCCCTCGATTAGATCCAAGTTGGCGTTAATAAACTACAAAATTATCAATAACATTGCCATTGTTAGCGTACTGAAGCATTCATGCCCTTATGCATACTGGAGATTAAACAAACCAAAGACAATGATACTCACTACTTCTCCAAGAGCTTTCTGCACAAGAGGCCAACACTCTTTTAAGTAGGCTTCCCTGTATTTGGGAAACAGTGTGGCAAAACTGCTCTCCTCCAGTAAACCTTTGGGGTTGTCTTCTCTGGTGAAAGAAGGCTCCTTCCATCCTTCAGGAACGGTAAGTAGCTCCGAATCATCAACTGCTAATGTAAACATACGGTTAGCATGTCGCACACAGTAACGTATAATTAAGTTGAGATCTAGTACAAAGACTAAACGAGTGAGTGTATATACAAACAATTTACAGTCATTCGGCCATGGTTGTTTTCATCATAACAGTAAATTGAGTGAAGTTATCAAGTATCCAATACGTCTAAACAAATCATCCTGGTCAAGTGAATGGCCCTTCTATTTATCGGTCGTCAGTCGCTAATACATTAACAAGGAAAAACACTAATCTTTGACTTAAGACATATAAGTGATAAAATGTCAATTTAATTTAGAGGTTTACCCAAAGTACCTTGTTTTTTAGACTTCTTTGCCTTTTTTTCAGGTGGTGAATCTTTCACGCTTTCCTCCATGGACGACGCCATGTTGAAACAACCGGAAGTTGTTTTCCTCGTGTTTGTGAGCGTTTGTCTTATGTGTATTATCGCCATCTAGTGACACTAAAGCAACACCCTTCCAACTCAACAGCATACATTTACAACATGCCATCATCAGCAAGAAATAAATTGCAAACAGAATTTCTATAGTTGTAGTGGAAATAGTGGCTGTTTAAAATATAGTCTCCAATTCTGTCAAATACACATTATATGGAACCAAGCTTAACTCTTTCAACCTATTTTGCAGACGAAAACCCTTTAATTAGTATCACTCAGTTAATGTTAACATGAAGTACATTAATAAATCCCAAATATATTATTAAAAAACCTGACCCTCATGGTAAGAAACTAAATTTGTCCTAAAGGGGACCATTTTACCACACATCTGGTATATTTTAAATTTTGCTATTTTTAACAGACAAGAACCAATTTGTTTTGTTATCCTTCATAATTTGTATGTTAAATGAAAAAAAAGGCAATAGAAGGACTGATCTATGGCCTATACTCATCCATTTTGTATATTCTGAAGGGAATAATGTATTCAGACCTAATGTGATTATCATCAACCACTCCATTACCGCCTAAAAAGGGAGTGCTACTAGATACAAACATGTGTACATTAAAACCGCAGAGTGTGTGATATTTAATATTGATTTATTGATTGTGTATGGTTTACTGATTATATACTCTGCTATAGTGGGACAACAGTGTTTTTGTTGCGGTTACAACTATGAATGTAAACACCAGGAAGCCTATACTTCCCACCAGTACTGTCAAAAGTGTCACAGCCTCCTTCCCTACAAAACAAAGCAAAAATGACAAATTAGCAAGCTGACAAGACTAAACATCCCATCAAAATGTCCTCAAACTTTGGATTTCTTCTACTGCACTGTGGTGAAGTGAAGACACTATACAGAAAAACTCAAGGATAACTTTACCAAGTTATGCTTGACAGTGTTTAGCATTTAAAATGAATGAGAAGAAAAAAACAATCATCACCCAGGCCCATATTATTATAATTATGTCATTAAGTGAAATGGTGACAACTTACGTTTTGAGTGTGTACTACCAGTTGACCAGATGTTGCTGACCATCAATGGCCCAGCTGTTACAACAGCCGACGGAATGTGACGTATGTCTCTGCGTCCCCTGGACAGCATCTCAGCAGGACACATCTACAATTCAACATCCACATCACTCCAATTCACTGTCCACATCACTCCAATTCACTGTCCACATCACTACAATTCACTATCCACATCACTCCAATTCATGATCCACATTACTCACAAGTCATCTTGTAAAAATAAAATAAAAAAAAAACGTCCAGCAGGATCAGTTCACCTACATAAAAGACATTTCTTCATATCCTAAACATCAACATCCACTCCACTATATTGTATGCATATTTACAAAATAAAACATTTTACTTTATAAAACATTACATTACAAAATACACTACATTATGGTGTATGCATGTTTTTTTTAGCTGTACACTCCTATGTTGCATATACATTCCTATGTTTTATTTCAAATGACCTGAAGACTTGTGGGATTTTACCGTGGTACAGTTCTCATTTGGAGCACAGACTCTGGTGAGGCAGTGGATGTAAAATGGCCGTCCAGCCGGCATCGAGAACATCTGCACAGAGAAGCGTGCTGTCTGTCCTGCGCCATTCACTGACAGCCACTGGAATGTTCTGTCGACTGGGCACCTGGAAAGGAAGCGTTTCATTGTTTTGATCAGGAGGAACACCTTGTGGTGTCAACTTAAAATATGAATATCTTATTGACTGCACATGATCACATTGATCAAAATATACATAAAACATGCTTAAATGTTTCTTAACTGATCATCTCCTTTTTTTTCTTTTAAAATCAGAATTTAATTAAAGGGATAGTTGAGATACTTGAGAGAATGCAGTTGAGTTGCAGTCACAATGGTTATGCCTCCCTCTAAAAACAACTAGTATGTTTAATCTTTCTTTATTTTTCTGTCGTTAAAAGCCTGAGACATTCACGTACCCATCTCTGAGTAGTATGCCTTTAGTTTTGTCCTGAGGGTTTGTGCTTTCTGTTGCCCAGCACGTGTCTACTTCCAGAAGCAGATCGGATGCAAACGTGTTGTGTGCCCTCAGAGCGACCTCCAGATACAGGAAGTCTTCCGGAAGGAGGGTGACCGCGTGCGTGTAGCTGTAGGTGTACGAGTCGTCACTGAACACCGCCATGTCAACCTCCAGGATGCGAGAGGAGTTGTACTCAACCAGTGAGTAAGAGGACGTCCTGCAGAAGCATTCGGTGTTTACACATTTACCTTTAAGAGTAAAGGTGCTTCCACATTGCCCCAACAAACACCAACCAACACCAACCAACTCCAACAAACGCCAACAGTTGGGGCAGTGTGGACCACCAGTCTGTGTTAGTTTGTTCTTGTTGGATGGAGTTGGAAGAGTTCAACATGTTTGGTCCGGTCTGGTGGAGTTGTACAATGTCTGACCAATGTAGACCAAAAATTACTTTGGCCACATTCAGTACACTTTCAACTTTGCCCATGTTAAAAAAATGTTGAAGATCAAAAACAGATGGTGACAAAAGTTAGTGTTGTCAGTGTTTAGTCTGGGCAGTGTGGACTGGCAGTTGGTTTTCTGAACATTCTAAAGACTGTCAGCTGCTAGGTGCCAACAACTGCCAACTTTAGAATGTTGGAGTTGGTTGGCATTTGTTGGGGCAGTGTGGAAGCACCTTAAGGCTGCTTATTATGGAAAAAATTAGAATCACGATTATTTGGGCCAAAACTGAAATCACGATTATTCAAACGATTATTTTGTTTTCCTTAGTAACATGCTTCATTTATTGAAAATGTATTCAAAAACATTTCGAAAAAACATTGTTGTACCTTCGGATTTTCCCTAATACCTTTCTTCGTGAACATCTCCTTTGATGTCTAATGTACAAACAGTAGAAATGTCTAATGTATACATCTAATGTACAGTACAAACAGTAAAAATATAATTAGAACAAAAACATTGTTTCCCTCGATTTTATGTGTTGTGACATTGTTTGTTGTTGTTTATCACGATTAGAATTCGATTAATTGAGCAGCCCTATTTAAGAGTGTGACTTTTATGAACATTATACATTATACATTATACAAAATAATGCGCTCTACGTAAGTACGTTACTCTATGTAAGAATCTTAAATTCCACATATTTTATGAAGGCTATAGAGGCAAAAGCCAAAAAATAAAGAAAACAGTAGTTTGGTAATCCTACCAGTCGAGGTGCAAGTTCATCTTGGTGTTGACCAGGTGGCTGCTGGGATAGATGCACTTCCAGATGACCTTTAGGTCACGGCGAGTGATGATCCTTTCTGGACCTGCCGTAACACTCAGCGCGTTCGTCACCTCGATGTGGGTGTCATTCACCTGAGCACCAGTACGGAGAATCACTGTAACTATCAACACTCGTTTGAGCCATTTGTAATTAAACATGAAAAAAAAGACTCAGAAACCTTCAGTGTGAAACTTTTAGCATCATAATCTTTGCACGCATACACTATTATGAAGGTTATTTGAAGGCAAACTTGTCTTTCACAGTTATCCAATTTTAATTTATTTACCTTTTTAAATAAATTATATCTTGGTATGGTAAATTTCTAGGTAAGTATGCAACCAATCTAAATGAGCTGAATGTGAACAAATCCACATGTTGAAAAGTGGTATGTCTCTTTGAACTGCATCTCCTCAAAAGCTTTGTAATACCATGGGATTAAAGAATCCACTTGTAACCTTCACAATCATATACCATCCTACAAATGTAAATTCACAATACAATGCCATGTTACAAAATTCCGTTAAACAGACAAATTTGTGGAAATTAAGGGGTCTGTAAAGGAAAGCACTATCATTTATGGCATCACAAATCACAGTAAAACAGTCATGCTAATACATCAGTGATTTGGCTCTTCCTCTCTGTGTTAAATAATCCTCAAAAGGGAGCGTTCTCAAACGGACAGGAGGGGACAGAGGCACATACCACTATGTTGGTGCCACAGTGACTGGGGTGGCGTGGAACCCTGACGTAGTACAGCGTCTCGCTCTCCAAAACGGGGCATCGCCCGTCGTTCAGGACCACCGTCACGACGCCTCCAAAATGACCCACCAAGTAAGCCTTGGCAACGCTGCCCACAACGAGGGATTTGTAGCACTGTGTAGACAAGCCTTTCTCTGGACACACACACACACACACACACGGCAGAAGAAAAACCTTTAATTAGGATTACACAGTTAATGTTAACATGAAGAACATTAATGGTAAGAAACTAAATTTATCCTAAAGAGGTCAATTTCATCACACGTCTGGTATATTTCAAATTTGGCCATATTTGATGAATGATTGGTAGCACTGTGTCAGCAAGCTTTTCTCTGGACACACAGACACACAGCACAGCCACAAGCTTGTACACAATACTAATACACAAAGGCCCACTCTGCCGCTTGAGATTGTGCTACTTCAAAACAGCAGTTACAAATACAGTCCAGTGCCACTGATTACTGTCTGAAAGGGAATTTCAGTGATAACTGAAATTTTGTAACATTATTTTGTAACATTATTATTGTAATATTATTTCAAATAATGATTTTAAGGTCACTGAGAAGACTCCGAGAATGTACCCTAATGTACCCAATTGTCAAGATACAGTTTAAAAGGATTACTTGACTAAAAAAAATACCATATGATTTTGAGTCACAGATCAACGATGTGTTTACAGCCTGTTTTTACTTGCATCTGATGAATCACTAAGTCTTACCACGGCAGTCTGTAGTGGGCATCAAGAGGGGGCTGACGTCATAGTAACCCTTCTGGCAGACACATGTGTAGGAGTCCAGTGTGTTGATGCAGACCGAGTGAGGGGGACATGGGTTTGGCTCAAGGATGGAACACTCATCTGGATCTACAAAAGAAACAAAAATTGAGCATCCAAAAGTCCAAAATAAATCGGCAACAAGACGGCACTCTCAGTGTCTTTTAACACATTTTAATTGCCCCAAGTTTCGAACTAGTGCCCTTCTTCAACGTGTTAATAGCAATTGCTATTTCAAGTAGTTTGTAAAGCAGGACATTGAATTCATAGTGCTTTCTTCTGCAGACACAAGTATACTATGCCAAACAGTGCACAGCAAACATATTACTATTTGCTTGTGTCTTGTCACTTACAGAGTACCCCTACAAACTGGAAATTGAGTGCACCCCGGTCTTACCATCCCAGTAGAGCATGCCATTTTTAAATGTAATCCCAGGTGGTGAGAGAGTCTGGATGAATTTTACAATTTCATCTGAAGAGAGTGGAACTGCTGCATCTGTAATCGAGGCATTCAACACAACACTGATTTTTGCCCGTGTTCCATTTTCATAGTCCTCGAATGCCAAAACTCCCACACTTATTGGGTGAGGGAAGTCTTTAAGAAGTTCAGAAATCTGAAGGAGAGAAAATATGGGACAAATTGAACAAGTGTTTCCATTTGTTTCGATATTTTAGTCTTCCATTTTGTCTTGTTTTGATAAGAAGCTCACTTTGTTTTGGACGATACGTTCCAGCTCGAGACGTGTTGGGGACTTGGGGTCCTTCAAATGGTCTGCCAGTCTCCAAGGTACAATCACAGCAAGGACGGACCTCAGAGAATCATTGGCTAAGTAACATTTGGAGAGAGTGGGTCATGTTAGCATATCCTTAGACGGCCAATTCACATTTTTTTTACACTTTTTAAGTATTCCAATTTACAAAAGATCCATCTTTGATCAGTTTGAAGGACCTTGAATATTGCACTAATAATGTATACATGCTTCACTTATACTTCACTTATATATTCACTCAAGTCTGGCAGACTAAATCCAATTTAGCAAACTTCAACAACTGGCAGTATATATTACGGCTGCATAATATTTGAAAAATGTGCGACATTGCTGAATGTCGGATGACGATATAGTATGTTTTGCGATAAATAAACAAATATGTAAATATAGTTTTAACTTCTTTCAGCTTAATCTTCACCGCTAGGCTGCAGCCAGTGCGCAGACTATGGGGTGGATATCAAGGGCAGTAGGACTCCATTTGATTTCCCAAATATCTTTATATGTGGAAATATGGCTTAACTAGAATAAATGGGACATTACTGTAAGCTGTTCCACAGCAATGTCCCATTTATTCCAATTAAGCCATGTTTTGCGATATGTGTATCATGATATTGTACACTGACAGTCAATGAAAACGCATCAGAACACTTATCAAAAAAGAATTTAATTTCCTTTGGCACATTAAGAAAATAACAGTTTTCGTGTGAAATATGACATTATTCAGTCACACAAAGTGAAATAAAGGTCAGAAAAGACCATTAAAATGCACGGTCACGGTAAAAAAGTATAAGAACGTTTTCTGATGCGTTTTCATTGACTGTCAGTGTATGTTGAGATATCATGATGTTTTCAATATATTGTGCCGCCCTAGTATATATATATATATATATAAATAATTGTCCAGACAGACATGACTCACACTTCAGCTGCCGGGCCTTCACCTCAGGGCCAGCCGGTGTAGTGAAGCACAGCACCGCCCTGCTGGGGGACTCCCAGCCATGGCACTCCCCCCACACCTGCAGGATGTAGGGCAGGCCTGGGGCCAGGGCCAGACCCTGGAGGGGGAGCCGGGGCTCGGCCACGCCGCCGCTGCTGACCAGCGAGCCGTTCTCGTGGGTGAGGTTGTAGCCGAAGGCCCCGCCGCTGCTGGAGGAGGGGCCACTCCACAAGGCCGTGGAGTCGTCCGCTCGATAGAGCAGGTCAGACACAGCCCTGGGGCCTAAGGACACACGAGGGGGGAAACAGGAAGGTGGATGACTCATAGGCGTAGCCATGGGTGGGCTGGGGCGGGCCTGGGCAGACCCACCCAATCAGAAGGCTCTTTTTGTTTGATTGACTGTTCAAGTAATAAAAATTTAATTTACTATGCCCCTGTGGGTGAGTGAGCCTTAAATGATAAACGCGTTTATCAACACTACTTACAAAAGTAGGATGAGAGGTATCTATAGCAATACATAAACATGCAATGATATGACAGCTTCATCATTAAAAGACAGAAATGGAGTACAGTACAAAAAAAAAAAACAGGTAGATTGTGACAGTTTTCCAGCTGTGGATGGATTGCACAGGTAAGGATACAAACATATTTCAGAATTCTGGGAGAGTATGAACCCCAAGTATAAAAAAATATAGAACTAATAAATTCTGTGGTAGATCAGTGTTGCATAGCCAGGGAGTAAGTCATGGAATAGTGTCTGCTAAATGTAATGTGTTTTAACGCATAGTCATTTTGTCCAAGACCTTGTCAGAAACTGACCGTAAAGAATTACTGTGGTGAACGAACACCACTTAAGCACGCCGCCCACTACACACCTGTGTGCGTCTGAAGGGTCCTGGCATTCATGACGACACTCTCGCCGCACACGGCCTCCACCCTGGCCTCATAGCGTCGACACGGGGCCAGACCTGCCACCGTGTGCGTGGTGAGCAATGTGGAGCCGTGCAACGCCCCCTGGTGGTAGACTCTGAACACAGCGATCAGGGATTTGTCTGTAACTGTCCAGCTCAAGGTGTAGTTCTCTGGGCCGGCATCGGACTGACGGATGCTTTGGATTGCAGAATGGGCTAAAAGATGGAGATGAGGTGTTGGAACAAAGTTTAACACAGAGTAAATGTAGTCTTGTGGACCTGACCCATTCACTTAATTCAGCTTGACTTTGTGCAAAAGGGTAAGGATCCTCTTCATAGGCACACGTTTGCTTCCTGGCGGGCAGATACTTTCTGTGTACCACCAGCGACATAGCCTTCTCTTCTCTGATTGGAAACCAAAAAATGTGGTCAAGGCAAACTAAAAACCTTAGTAGAGTTGCCTTTCGGAGTACTGTAGTGAAATATGATATTGAGAAGAGGTTAAATGCTGATGCTGTATTATTCAATGAAAAATACAAAAAAAATAATTGGTTGAGGCCAACTGAAACTTTAGTAGAGTTGCCTTACAGAGTACTGAAGCGAAAAAAGAGGTACAACAGCAAAGCTAGCCTGAGAAGAAGAAATATTCCATGCACTAAAATGTTGGTGAAATAAAATAATTGATTAGCGATGGGAGGGGAATAGGGAGCATATAAAATAAAAAGCATCACTGCCGTTCACTTTACCTTTTTTCCTCCTCATAAAATCTGTGGAGAAGTATTTTGCCCTTGCTCTATATTATGGTCAGTCTCTCTGGATTGTCTGTCTGAAGTTAACCTTGAGTGAAAATCTAGCACAATTGTGGCATGAAATGATAAGATTAATGGACAGTTAAATTTCTAAAGCCAATTCTGTGCCAGCAAGGTCACATCCAAGAACGGAGATCCAAAACTTCTCACTGCTTGGGACATACTAGTCTGCAATGACAGTAAAAGCTTTTATCAGTATGCTATAAAGAGTGTTTCTTTACTGAACTAGGGCAGGTTATACTGTGCACTCCACTTGATGGATGACTTTCCATAGTAAAGAACATATTGTTCGTGTTTTTAGTGTCCACGAAGCAATGGTAAATATACATGCTTACATATGCCAGAGGTGGTTATAGGAAGATCACCTGGACACAGTGTTACAATCCCTCTACAATTCTTCTGTGCCACTCAGCAATTAATGAAACAATATTAAAAACCCCTGTACCCCTGACTACCTCCTTTGACAAATAAAAACATATCAGAATAGCAGAGAGATTTGGGGGAGAATACCCGAGGCTTACCAGAGTTTCCGTCAATCATCACAGCCCTGCTGGTGCGAGACACTGTGGCGGATTCACACACCGTCTGCAGGTGGAACTGTACGCGGCTGCACGGCGGCAGGTCGGCCGCGGTGAAAACGTAGGGCTGCCGAGAGTGCTGGTAGGTCCGCTCCTGCACTATGTGGTCTGTGCCGTTCAGGTGGAGCACGGTGAGCAGGAAGAAAGAGAACTTGTTGTTCCTGGGGCAGTCCCAGGCCACCGTCACCTGAGTGGTGTTCCAGGAGGTCACCTGTGCATTTCTGGGCTCCCCTGGATCTAATACACCAGGTGAGAAAGAGAGAGAGAGAGAGAGAGAGAGAGACACAGAGAGAGAGAGAGAGAGAGAGAGAGAGAGAGAGAGAGAGAGAGAGAGAGAGAGAGAGAGAAAGAGAGAAAGAGAGAGAGACACAGAGAGAGAGAGAGAGAGAGAGAGAGAGAGAGAGAGAGAGAGAAAGAAAGAGAGAGAGAGAGAAAGAGAGAGTGTTAAATTAAATTATTTCATGCACACACACTAATCTTCTGTTGGTTGGACGGGCGGGCGGACAGACGGACGGACGGACAGACGGACAGATACTGGCTCTGAGCATGCCTAAATATGCACAAAGTATGTGTGTCTATGTGTGTGTGTCTTTACCTGTAATTGTGTAGAGACAGGTGACGGAGGGGCTGACATCCAGATCGATGCAGGCCACGTAAGGCGTGCACCCCTCCAGGCCGGTGAAGCGGTAGTGCTGGGCAGCGGTGGTGTCGGTGCTCAGTGTGGCGTAAGCCCCCAACTCCAGGTGGTAGATGGAGACCGAGCAAAGGGCTGTCTCAGATGGAGGAGAGGTGACGGGGTCGTGGGCGTCTCTCCAGGACACGAGGAGCATGGAGGAGCTGTGGGCCTCCAGCTTGAGGGGCAAACGGGTGGTGCGGCCTATGAGGTCAAAGGTTTCAAATAGACTCATTTGGGATGGCTGGCTGGCTGGCTTAAAGCAATGCATTTAGGACTTGAAATAGTGACATTTTTGGACAATCTTGTGGTACAGTGACGTTTGGATGAGACTGTCCAAAAGCGTCACTATTTCAAGTCCAGAATGCATTGCTTTAAGCCAGCCACTCAGCCTGCCGGTCATTTCAAACAAGCCCAGCGGACTTGTAGCAGTGCATCATGATGATATCCCTTTGTGCAAAATATCATCTGAATTTCACCACATGACATGGGGCTATACGTGTATGGGAGCAAGAAAACTTAAGCCACTTCTCTCTGAGCCAGCTGCTCGTTCATACCCTACCCATGTAGCACCCGGCTAACTCTCTTCTAATATCAACAGATGTCATGTTAGCCAGGCAGCTTTCTGAAATACGTAAGCCCATAACCTGACACAAGCATATTAGTTTTCATACTTGTGTACATACTGTAACCAAAACACGTAAATAAAGGGCTACCAAAGTTCAGGATGATTTCACTTATATTTCCTAATAACAATGAATAAGTTCCAAGGTGCTGCTTTTCTAATCCCAGCTTGGCCTATAAATCGATTCCCCCTGAGCTCAGGGACAAAGAACCCCCCCTTTTTGTTTTACTGATCAAAGGTTGTGTACAACTGATGCAAACCATCAGACTGATAGGTAAAGGAAGTCTTACCTAACAACAGAATGAAGTCTTCACTTTGTTGGAGATACACTTGATCTTCCTCACATGCAAAAACTTGCTCTGGTGAGAAGACCTTCAGGGCATCCTGTGAAGATCAAGAGCTTTCAGTGAAGTCTGTTAAAATACTAGTTATACTGTTATGCTAATGTACAAACTGTACATTTTGATGTTGCTTATACTCACCAGTGAACTTTGATTAGGTTTTTTTTCTACTGGAGAATCGGCTCTTTGGAATTCTATCGTGTTTAAACCTATAATTTTGCGCAAGGCACAACAACCATTTTAGAATCAGGCATGCTGTATATCCCAATGTATAGGCATCTTTACCTGCCACTTCTGTCATTTGGTAAGATTGGGGATTGATGTAGAATCAAAAATATTTGATATACTGTGACATATACCCCACACTGACTGTATCGCACTGAAAGGCAAACATTTTGCAAACATACTCTCACTGACAGAAAACGTCCATGTCTTTGCAAGATCTCCATACTGCAGTTTAAGGGAGTGCCGTTCTGATGGCAGGACGGTGAAAGAGTTAAATTTTCCCAGCTTCCCAATGGATATCAGCTCGGCTTCGTTTAGCTTCACACTGATTTTAGGTCTGTGAGTCAAATCAATTGGAGAGACAGTTAACTCGGCATCAAAACACTACCAAGTAGGTGGTATGAAAAAATGCCAAGAGAAAATTACCACCTGTGCAGGGAAGTAGTGTTAGCGTTGGTACTTTTCATCATCCAGCAAAGGAAGAAATTTGAATTGGTACAGTCTCCTAGAGACACAGAAGGGGAATGGTTTAACTGAATTCACATAACAGATGTTAGAAAATGTAATAAAATACACTGTATTGTACAGCGCTTGATAGGCCTGTACGGGTGAGTACAGCCATGCTGCATCAGCCAAATAACACCGTCAGTGTACTCACCCAAAGAACGTAAAAAGTGGATATGCGTAGATATCAGTAGAAATATTACTATGTTCTTGCACATCGTCGCAATGCTTGCTTAAGATTGTATAATCGATTTAATGGCTGAGTTGAGCAAAACGTTTCATGATATTTCACTGAAATGTCACTAACACAACTGACTTCCGGAAGAGATTGGAACGTGACTCACAGGTGCTGTATCTGGTCAAGTAATTGGGCTGTTTCTGAACAGAAAAGAAAGGGTTATGACATCGAACACATGTGGTGATGCACTGTGTGTGCAGAATTACACGTCAAACGTATAATGAACAGTTCCAGATTGCAGATACAATGGACACAAGAAAAAAAGAAGTTGTATCTTCAAAACGTGAAAACAGTGAAGTGGATGTGTACATCATGGGAACCTGCGTTATCCTATTTGCTTAAGGACAGGCCTACTGCTCTCAATTAATCCTGCGCATAGCCTGTCCCCTGGAACCAACGTCATGTGTCCACTTCCATTCTGGCAAGCAACAAAAGCGCTGTTGTCACAGATCCCGCATCCACCCCCCAAAAACGCCGCTTCACTAATCTAAGTCACAAGGACTTACACAACTCACACTGTAGGAGGATGGAGCAATTCCACGGGCTTGCGCCGTGTGTGCATTCCCCATAGCTTAGCAGCGAGATGGTCTAGAGGAATTAAAACTGGCATCTCCACAGATATTAATTACAGCAAGTACGCACGGCTGATACACCCAAAGACATCAAGAGGAACGAAAAAATGGGTGTCTCCAGGTACTGTTTGTCGGTTTGCGTACTGGGATTGCTGGTCTCCACGGTGCAGCCTGATGAGATTTCGTTGAACCTGGTGGGGTTGCTGAGGCGCCTCTCTTCGGGGATCCTCGTCAGCGGCGAACCCGTCGTGATTGACAGGCCAGAGGAGCTGAGGGGGAACTCCCATGACGAGAACGAAGAGGATGAGGAGCGTAACGAAACCCCCCTGCTTCAGCCAGAGCCTACCCAGGCCTCAAAGACCCCCGATGCCGTATCCAGGCAGCTGGGACCCAAAGTCTTA
>CM050199.1:24765000-24780000 GCA_027475355.1 Coilia nasus
CTCTCTCTCTCTTTCACAATCTCTCACTGACATTGTCTGACAATGTCTTTTTCGATTTACATTTTCCTCTCCTCTCTCTCCTTTTCTCTCATTCTCTCTTTCTCTCTCTCTCTGTCTTTGTCTCCCTCACTTTCGCTCTGTCTCTGTCTGTGATTTGGACAGCCCTCATTCTCAATATTTGCCTAGTCACTGCTTTCTCATCTACTAGTAAGATATATTTATATATTTGTGTTTATTTTTTTATTGCATTATGATTGCACGATAGTGATGGCAGAGGGTGATTTCTCATTTTAATATGTGAATACTGATGAACTTTAGATTTAGTATGCCCCCATTACATTACATACCGTACGTTTCCTTTTTTGTGGTTTTGTTTTGTTGTCTGCGAAACTGCGGACAAGGCACTAATGAGACAAGCCCTGCACGTGTGCTCACCCAGGTGCCAAGGTGGTCAATCCATTCCGCTTCTTGGAGATTTTTGAGAGCTGGGGGCCTTACATCGATGGAGACTTAATCAAAGAGCAGGCCGTGACCGCCTTCCAGAAGGGACACTGGCAGAAAGAGAAGCCCGTGCTTCTGGGTATGTACTGTACAATAGGCCTTTGTAGGCGTCTTTGCTACTTGTAATGCCCCAGCCAGAATAAAGGGGTTTTGGGTCTATTTACTGTGGACACAGTGTTGTGATGAACTGTCATTATACGTTGAGGTGCATTTCAAGCTGAGAGGGAGCAGAGAGCTAGTTTATAAAATGTGATGAAGTGACATTTTAAGCTAGAAAAGGGATTTTTTGTTGACATTAAGACCAGTTGACATTAATACCAGCCATATTAGTTAACAGCTCAAAAATATAATGTAGGTGTAGTTACTCTTCAGTGAGAAACATCTATCACCTTGACTGAATGCAAAAAAAGGAACTTAACTTGAGCTTGACATGGGTCTGGTACCAGAACATATCTCAATAATTTAGATCTCACAGATTCAGTAAATGCAGTCAGTATTAATAACCAGATAGTTTGCGGTCAGGCTGCCATAGTACCATATTTTTACCTGGTCCCCGGAGGGATTGACCAGGTATTGCAATGACCCTGTCCATCTGTGTGTCTGTCTGTGTGTCTGTCCGCCCATATGGGGGGCCAGGTTGCCATCTCTGATTGCACTTGTTACTTCTGTATGAATGTTGGCAGGCACCACATCAGAGGAAGGGGTAATATTCGTGTATGGGGTCTTTACCAAACCTGTGACTCCAGTGGAATGCACCGTGTACACTACGGCCATCTTTAAACAGCACACCATCCGCATCCTACGCAAGTACCTGCCGTTGTACAAGGATGCCGACCGCAGAAACATGCTGTCTCAGGTGAGTCATTCACGCTTGTTTACCCACACGCACATGGTCAAGCTCAAATGCTCTAGTTTACTCCTCTTTTCTCTTTCTCTAATTCACTCTTTGTCTCTCTCTCTCTCTCTTCTTCACTCACTCTTTCTTTCTCATTCTCTCTCTCTCTCAAACACACACACACACTAACACACACACACACAGATATGCATAGTTACATCTTTACCTCATGTCCTCAAAATGAAATGGTGTTCTAACATGGGTGGTAATGTCAGGCTTCTGTTTAGGAACATTGGATAGTGTAGAGGACACACAGCATGTGTGTGTGTGTGTGTGCGTGCGTACATGTGTGTGTATGTGTGCATGCAGGTGTATGTGTATGTGTATGTGTGCATGCGTGTGTAAGTGTGTGTGTGTGTGCCCGTGCATGTGTGTGTGTATGTGTGCATGTGTGTGTATGTGTCTGTGTGTGTGTGTGTAAGTGTGTGTGTGTGTGTGTGTGTAAGTGTGTGTGTGTGTGTGTGTGTGTGTGTGTGTGTGTGTGTGTGTGCGCGCGCGCGCGTGTGTGTGTTTGGGAGGTTGGGGCTTACGGGGAGACTCTTAAAAACTTGAAGGCTAGTCACGTCCCCTCCTCAAGCCTCTCAGTCTGGGCCGACAAGGAAGGAGGCCCACGGAGCGTGACGAGGACACAGCTGTCACCTCTGCCAGTCTGCCTCATCCGGCCGAGTCGCTTTAGCAAACCCGGGTTGGATTAGAGTCCATTAGAGGCTATTAGAGACACTTGAGTCATCCAAGGAGACAAAGGCTCCCGGCGCCGAGATGAAAAATATCCCAGGCTGCAGATAATGGGAAATTTGTTTGTCAAAAAACAGTGATTATTTTTTAGAGATATTTGCAACAAGAAATAGCTAAAATGGCCATCTAATGTGGGTTTAATTCAGATTTTATTAAATTATCAGTAACGTTTTTGTATTCATTTTTAAAGTGGCTTTGAAATTCCCATCAAAGACAAAATAACTATAACAAAATCCACAAACAAATCCTTGATGTTGCAAACATTTAATTGTAAGCTTTGCTCAATGGGACTTAATTAACAATCTTGTATGTCAAGAGCTTTGCTGCGCACCAGGATGTGACAACAGATCATCAAATTGGAAACTCTGCAGTGTGCTAGTCATTAGTCATAATGGCAGTAATGGTGGTAGTGACTTCATGTGAAAGTGAAAGTCTCCCATTTCTGTCATTGTGATCACACGGCACAGCACAGCACACAGTGCACACAACGAAATTCAACCTCTGCATTTAACCCATCACACATGTGAGCAGGGGGCAGCCATGACAACGGCGCCCGGGGAGCAGTGAGTGGGGACGGTACCATGCTCAGGGTACCTCAGTGGCACTACTGGCGACTTGGGATTCGAACCTGCGATCCTTGCGGTCACAGGTCCGATGCCTTAGCCGCTAGGCCACCACTGCGTGGGCAGTCATAGGCTAGCAGTTAAGGAGTCAGACTTGCAGCCAAAGGGCCACAGGTTCAGTTCCCCACACTGACAGGTGGGTGGGGGGAATGACTGACCAGCGCTCTCCTCCATCCTCCCCTGTGACTGAGGTGCCCTGAGCATTGTACCATCCCCAGACACATCTCCCCAGCTGCCATTGTCGTGGCTGCCCCCTGCTCACAGTTGTGATGGGTTAAAACAACACTACATAGTTTTTTCAACGTTAAAATAATGTTTCCCAACTCGTTTCATTAATTCATCAACTTGTAGGGCAACCGAAGACGAAAACTACTTAGTATTGCTTTAAGTGGTTGGATTCCGCTGTGTGCTGTGGTGTGCTGTGTGATCACAATGACGATATGGGAATCACTGAAATTGCCAGCAGAGGGCGATAGAGCCTGTGGTACAGCTGAGAGAAGCTCCAGTTTTTTTCCCCTTGCTGAGCCCATCCACAGGATGCTGCCCTAGACTTCCTGGCTGGCTGGCTGGATGGATGAGGACCCCCATGTCTAACTGCCTAGGCATACTGTCATGCAGATGGTGATGCTTCCATTTCAACACAGGAAGAAGAGAGAGAGCGAGAGAAAGAGAGAGCGAGAGAAAGAGTAAGAGAGAGAGAGAGAGCGCGTGAGCGCGAACGTGAGACAGAGAGCTTTGATTAATAATAGATTTTGAATAAATTGAGCTGCACTTGGTACATCCTCAGAGAATTCCACCAACCCATATTTGGACGAAAATGTCCCTTGCGTGCACCCGTAGGTTTGCTTGTAGATAAAATAGGCAAGCGCTTGGACTAGTTGTGATATTGGGGTGCCGAGCGCTTGAGATGTAGAGTGGGGGAGCTGTTATAGTGTAGTGTGGCACAGTTATATATTCTCCAGTGCAGCCTCCCTGTCAGTAAGGGCTCTCCCCACAGACACAGGAAAGGTCTCCTCATAAATGCCAAGGGTCATGAATATGAATGTGACATATGTGTGACCTGGGGACGTAAAGGCAGCTCATATAGGGTATATGGCTTCTATTTAACATCTATAATGTGATCTGTCTATGTGTGCGTTATGTTTTCTGTGTGTGTGTGTGTGTGTGTGTGTGTGTGTGTGTGTGTGTGTGTGTGTGTGTGTGTGTGTGAGAGTAAGAGACTGTGTGTGTGTGTGTGTGTGTGTGTGTGTGTGTGTGTGTGTGTGTGTGTGTGTGTGTGTGTGTGTGTGAGTGCGTGTGAGTGCGTGCGTGCGTGCGTGTGTGTGTGTGTGTGTGTGTGTTTTGTGTACCTTCTTTTTTGCTATAAGTGTACAGAGTACACTCAGAGAATCTCCTGTGTACATTTTTATCATAGATTTCCAATTATAAGTTTAGCAAGGCAGTCCGTCCGTAGTGTCTATGCCATGAAGAAGAACTTGCTATGGGTCACAATGGTACATTACGTCTGCCACCCAATCCACACATGGACACAAACCCACTTTTAGTCTCGTTTCAACTGATGTCCTAATTCCCTCACTGTCTGTCCCTCTTTTTTTTATTTTCTTTACTTCTCTCTCCTTTGAGTCTCTCTCCCTTCCTCTTTCTCTCTCTTTTTTGCTGCTTTTCTTTCTCCCTCTCTCTCTCTCCTCTCTTTCTTGGTCTCCGTAGATCGTGACCGACTACGTGTTCCTGTGCCCGTCCCGTCGCGCGGCGCGTGCGGGCGCTCTGGCGGGCAGCTCGGTGTGGATGTACGTGTTCGACCACGTGACCAGCGACCCCAGGGTCTGGTCGGGCATGTCCATGTGCTTCAAGCACGTGTGCCACGGCGCCGAGATCCCCTTCCTGTTCGACTCGGCGCCCGTGGGCAACTTCTCGCTGACCGTCCCGGAGCGGCTGCTGTCCAACCGCATGCTGTGCTACTGGGGCGCCTTCGCCCACGGCGGCAGCCCCGGCTCGCGTCACCAGCAGAGCCACTTCTGCCAGCAGCAGCGCCCCCCCGCCTGGCCGCAATACACCGCCCCGTCCGGCTGGCTCATGATGAACCTCACCGTGCACTCCCACACCCAGGCCGGCTCGCGCAACGACATCTGCGACTTTTGGGACAAACTGGGGATCTACTGAGCCCTAAAAAAAAAAACCATCGAACCCCTCCAGCACCCCTGCGCCCCCCTCCTCTCCTCCCCTCCCCTCCCTCTCAGGCCAGGTGAGGGTGTACCTGAGAATGATGTGAGCTGAGCAGAGGTGGACAAACCAGCTTGAGAAAGTAAAAGTCCTGCCATACATTCATCTCTTTTGAGATGACTTCGCTAACTAGCTCATCTACCTGGCTGAAGAGTGCTAATTAGGATCAGCTGGTTAAGTGAATTCGGTGGAACAAATATGTGGCAGGACTTTTACTTTCTGAACCCGGGATGTCCGCCTCTGGAGCTGAGTGAAATGGAACTAAGTAAATGTGGTGTGATGTCAGGTAATTTATTGTGATATCTAGACATGTACAGTAAGCGAAGATGGGGTTGAACTGGGTAAATGTGTTGTGATATCAGGTAATTTATTGTGATATCTAGACGTGAGAGCGAAGATGAGGTTGAACTGGGTAAATGTGATGTGATGTGTCGGTTGACTTACAGTGAGATGATAGGCCTTGTATTGGACACTGTTGCCACACAAGTATAAGTGTTTAGTGTGTCCAGCACCTGCTGTCGCGGTATGAGTGTGTCCTGACAGTCAAGCATGTGTACAGTTCTGCTCGGCCTTACGTTCCAGCCCTGTGAGTGAAAGGTCACTCAGCCAGAACGGTTCTTGCTCGTAAGGCTTGTGGGGGTGGGGTGGGGTGGGGGCGTGGGGTGGCTCAACACATGCTCAGCGCAAAACAGTGATGTTGTATTAGCATGTTAAAATCGAACCCCCCCATCCCCATGTATTCTCTGTGCCGACAGGCTCATTCACCTCTGAGCTCTGGGGTCAAAAGGTGACAGGAGGTTTGTGTGTGCGTGTGCGTGTCCCAACTGGTAATGACTGCACCCAAAAGACCTGCATGAGACATGCTAAAGGAAGGGGAAGTGGAGAAAGATGGTGAAAAGGAAAAGAGAGAGAAAATATTAATAAAAATGGACACCGAAATGCACCAGCGGATGTTTTTGTATCCCTCTAAATGTCTGTACAACCTGTGCTTCTTTAGTTGTCGCCTGAACAATAATTCTTTGTCCATGCAGTGTTAAGGTAGCCTGGTAAACCAGCCCCTCGTACTTCATTCCATTTTGTACAGATGATCTGCAGTCGCTGCATTGAGAAACGATTTCTTCCTGGAGGTGTGGCTCTGCCTTTACCCACTCACTAACGTCTGGTCGTCACGTATGCATTTAGCCTACCTACGCACTACAATTCAAATGTAGCACACAAAGTCAATGCCATGGCTCACAAACACTCCCTCTGTTCTCTGATTGGCTAGGAGTTGCTCGGTCCTCATACATGAATTTTAACGGCAGTGACTCCAGATCCACTGTACAAAATGAAATGAAGTACAAGGGGCTGGTTTACTAGGCTAGTGTTAAGGAGCATACCTGCATTGTCTGCACTGTGTTTCATAAATAGCCTTTTTCCACCCTCCAACATCTTAAGTTTTGTGTACAGAATGAACCCTCTTACATACTAGATGTTTTCCATTTCTGAAGACTGCGCAGGTGATTGGTTCAGAAAGCTCATGCATAGGTTAATGAAAGGCTTCGACGAGCATTAGAAATTAGAAGAAACATACGTTACTCATACATGGCTCCTGAGGCACTGTAATGGTCTGTGTAATGAAACAAGGGTGAAATAAAATGTTTTAAGTTGGTAATGTACCCCCTGTCGTTTGCACATCCTTTATATAATCATCCTTTTGACTTCACAGCTTCTCTAGAGCAAAGAATTGTATACCAACCAAGTGTAAAGTCGTTTACCAATCATGCAACACTTACGAAAGGGGAAAAATTAACGGCATGAGACATCTCAACACATGAAGTGCTTCAGTAAGTGCTTCTGCAGAAGGCTTTTTGTTCAACACAGCATAATTTTAGCTATATTTGGATGAAAATGTACCTGTGTTCCATTGCGTGGCAATTTTGTAAAAAGCCCAGCATTACCTGTGTTTTAGGCCTGTGGGTTTTTTCCAGCATGTCCACAGGGGTTGTTTAGCAGCTTACAGTCCAAACGTTCTAGTCTTGCATAATTGAATGTGCTCTTGCAATAGAAAACAGCCCCAAGGACTGGCTCCTAATAGATGTGCGTTTAAAGCACCAGAACAAAAGAGCCGGGTGCTAATTTCACATCCATGCTGCTCTGATCACCTTCGCATGCTATAATAGCACCACTGCATCTGAGCTAACCAAAGAGAAAAGAGCTGCTTTGTCAGTTACTAGACAGTTAATTACGTGTGGACGTGGGACCTGATGTCAAGAGACTGCCTCATCTACGTGGCATGTTTTCTCTCCAGCTTTACTTCCCAGCATAGACATGTCAAAAAAACATACCACAGTGTGAAAGTGCACTGCCTGTATAACCACAAATAAAGTCCACAACACCAGTATTAAGCTCCTAAACAAAATTTTCATTATCCTGATGTTTTAGGTAATTAAAACTTTATTTGGCAGCGTAATATTGGTGTTGTGTACTTCATTTGTTGTTTGATTTACCTGGTGTTGTTCAGCACCTAGACCATACAGATGGATGTGCAAGGTTTAATCCACTACAGTGTATTGCCATGATGCCCAAACACTAGTGCAGACACAGAGACAAAACACACCTCAACTAAGCTTGTTAAATATGACCGTGCCTTTGACTTTCATAATAAACCACAATCTAATTGTAGCATTTATAAAGTGCCCACTGTTTAATTGTGTTCCACTGTGTAATTGTGCTCCTGATGTCCTAATGATAAAAATGTCTACAGCGTTTAGCTAGGGTATCCACTTCTATACTTAAGGTTTATGTTTCTTTCAGCATATTTGTCCAGGGTTAACACTTTCTATCTATGAAGCTTGTATTCATAAGACTCTATAAACACATTCATAAAGGCTTATAATGCATTCATAAAATATGTATGTATATATATATACATACTTATGACTATACCCCTAAGGTGTTATAATGCTATGTCATAAGCCCTATTCCAACTTCAAATGACACAGTGCATTCTTGGTTATAAAGCTTTATCTGCCTACGAGTGCAGTCATGATTATGTATAAATAGTAACAAACACTAATTTCAACATTTTTAACCTTTATGAAGGCATTCATAAAACCCCTTTCGAATGCGTTTATGGGGTCTTATGAATGCAAGCTTCATAGAAAGTGTTACTGTGTCCAGTCATCTTTGGCATACTGCATGTCAAAAATGACCACAGACAGAGAGGGCATGATGCTTAGTTACAACCCTTAGCATTAAGACGCAGCCCCAAAGCCTGGATAATGATTGCGGTGCACAAGGAACCCTACCACACCTTGAGACTGGCAGCCTATAGCCTATCGCAGCGCACTGTGCTCGGCCAAAATAGTGCCATGTATTTCCATGAGCCCCATGAATCAGGGACGGGGAGAGGGATTTTTAGTGGGTATTTTCGTCTGAGCCATTTCAGATTGGTAGCTAGCGGAATCAGCGTCTGGCTGTCCGCCGTTCCTGCCTGGAGTTATGAGTGTGCTGCTGTGCTGCAGCTGAAGGCAGGTGTGTGTAAAAAATGTGTGTTTAGGACTAAGCATGAGTGTGTGTGTGTGTGTGTGTGTGTGTGTGTGTGTGTGTGTGTGTGTGTGTGTGTGTGTGTGTGTGTGTGTGTGTGTATCTGTGTGTGCGTGTGTGTGTGTTATTGTGGCTGTGTGTGGCTGTGTGTTTTTGGGACTGAGCGTGTGTGTGTGTGTGTGTGTGTGTGGGCGTGCGCGCGTGTGTATGTGTGTGTGTGTGTGTGTGTGTTTGTGTGTGTGTGTGTGTTTGTGTGTGTGTGTGTGTGTGTGTGTGTGTGTGTGTGTGTGAGGCAGCAGGGGCACGTGGACGCATTCCAGAACAATCTGATTATGGCAGAACGGAGACACCAATTAAAAATCAGATGACAGCTATGTATGCACGCCACTACATGGTCCAGCAAGCAGCATATTAGCAGTGGACAGACCTCCTGTGTGTGTGTGTGTGTGTGTATATGTGTGTGTGTGAGTGTGAGTGTGTGTGTGTGTGTGTGTGTGTGTGTGTGTGTGTGTGTGTGTGTGTGTGTGTGTGTGTGTGTGTGTGTGTGTGTGTGTGTGTGTGAGTATGTGCATGCACGTGGGGATGGAGATGGACACTCATGCATGGAATGCTTGAACATAGTAAAGTAAATGAGAGAGAGAGATGAAAATGAAAGAGTAAAGGAGAGAGAGAGTGAGAGAGATAAAAAGAGAGCAAGAGAAAGATGGAGGGAAAGAGAGACAGAGAGAGAGAGAGAGAAAGCTGGATCTAATTAGCTTCAGGGGCCTCTCTGAATGCCTGAAAGAGTAGTAGAGGACTCGTCGGGCAGATGAGCTGCTGGGTCATAGTGCACCCACAGAACACGAGTCTGCACTTAGAGAGGCAGGAGCATTACTGGGCCAGAGGCAAGCGAGGGAGTCAAGTCAAATTCAAGACCATTTTTTGTATTTTTCTCTCTTCTTGTGTATTATTTCATGGATCACTGCAAACCCAAAAATGTGGATCTAATTTCATTGTACAGGCAACTGTTCAATGACAATAAAGGTCTTGAAGTCTTGAAGGTACTACTACAGGTACTACTCGGAAAATTAGAATATCATGTAAAAGTTGTTTTATTCAGGCAATCTAACATAAATGGTGAAACCAATGCACTTTATAGATTCATTACATGCAAAGTGAGATTTCCCAAGCTTTTTGTTGTTGTAATTTGCTGATTATGATTTGCAGCTTATTAAAACCTCAAACCCAAAAACTCAGAAAATGAGAATACTGTGGAAATCTTCAGTATTCAGGCTCAAAGTGTCATACACTAATCAGTTAAGTAATGCAAAACACGTGCAAAAGGGTCCTGTGCCTTTAAACATTTCATCTTTAAAGTTGTTACAACTTAAATGCATGCACTTTTTCCGAGTAGTACCTGTAGTTTTCGTCTTCGGTCGCACTACAGGTTGGAAGCAGAATTGCAGTCTGTGTCCACAACACCTTCCCTGTTAATTCCATTGATTTAACATTTCGATTTAGATTTAACATTTAGGTGTAACATTTAATATTTGGATTTAACAATTTAAATGTACAAATATTGTTAGTGTAAATGTGCAAAAAAGTGGCTCAAAAATTCATGCCAGTTTTTTTTAAACATTGTTTGAAGCTAAACGCTACGTTGTGTTGGTGCTATTTTCAGCATAAGCCGCTTTACAAACAGCACCCCATAGAGAGTGCTCTCACCTCACTTTACAAACAGCACCCCATAGAGAGTGCTCTCAGCTCACTTTACAAACAGCACCCCATAGAGAGTGCTCTCAGCTCACCTGCTGAATGCAAAACTCCTGCACTGATGAAGCATTATGACAGCTTCGCAGATCCCCCTGCTGCTTTGATTATGATGCTCCAAGCACAGTTTGCCCACCCCCCATCCGTGTGTGTGTGTGTGTGTGTGTGTGTGTATCTGTGTGTGTATGTCTGTGTGGGTCTCCAGGGTACCAAACAGGGGCTCTGACCGCAACGCCAAAGAGCCAGGCTCGTTGGTGTGGCAGTCAGAGCACACCCACAACTCTAGTGATGGTCACTCCATCACACTGCCTTCCCCTTCGGGAGGCGCAGCCATGCGCTTCACACACTCAGGTGTCCCTCACGCGTCTCACACTGCCTTCCCCTTCGGGAGGTGCACCCATGCGCTTCACACACTCTGGTGTCCCTCACGCATATCCCACCATACTTCTCCCATCCAGGGTGCCCCACACATACTGGTGCTTTACCTATCACTGGGGTCCTTCACACCGGGGTCAACCTAACCTGGGGGTCCCTTATATGGCTCACACAGTGGGTGGACCTCCAATGACCTCACGGCAAACCATCCCACTTCTGACACCATTTGTAGCGAAGGGGAGGAGAAGTCACCCCACCCGGCTTCAAACCCGGGTCTCCGGGGTACCAAACAGGGGCTCTGACCGCAACGCCAAAGAGCCAGGCTCGTTGGGGTGGCAGTCAGAGCACACCCACAACTCTAGTGATGGTCACTCCATCACAGTGTGTGTGTGTATCTGTGTGTGTGTGTGCGTGTGTGTGTGTATGTGTGTGTGTGTGGGTGTGTGTATCTGTGTGTGTGTATGTGTGTGTGTGTGTGTGTGTATCTGTGTGTGGGTGTGTTTATCTGTGTGTGTATGTGTGTGTGTGTGTGTGTGTGTGTGTGTGTGTGTGTGTGTGTGTGTGTGTGTGTGTGTGTGTGTGTGTGTGTTGGGGGACGGTGTTGGTGGTGATGGGGGTGGAGGGTTGGCTGTCAGGTATAGTAGTGTGTTGCATCAGCACATTTTCACCGAAAGGATGAAAGGGAAAAGGAAGAGGCTCTCTCGGGTCCACTGCAAGCCCACACCGGCTGCTGAAAATGGAATAATGACGGTGAATGAAGTTTGCTGAAGCGCTTTGCATCCAGGCCTCTCTCAATGACACCCTCTCCTCTGCGGTCCCTGGCCGTTACATGGGCCGACAAGGCCCTTCATGCATGTAAGGGCCTATTTGAGAGGCAATTAAGAATGCCCACCATCAGCTTTTATTGCCGCGGCGGAAGCAAGGTCCTCCTGAATTGGTTATTTTTGTTCCGGGCTCCGGAGGAAGCCGGCTGTGCTGACTCGCTTGATCACCAGCTCTCCGTGGAGTTGCCTTGTAATGAAAACATGAGCGTTAAAAAAAGCTTGTGCATATCTCTCTCTCTCTCACTCTCTCTCTCTCTCTCTCTCTCTCTCTCTCTCTCTCTCTCTCTCTCTCTCTCTATCTCTCTCTCTCTCTCTCTTTCTCATGTTCTCTTTCTCTCTCCCACTGTCTCTCTCTCCCTCTCTCCCATGTTATTTCTTTCTCTATTTCTCTCTGTCTCTCTTTCTCTTTCTCTGTCATTGTTTGACTGTCTCTCTCTATCTCTCTCACTGTCTCTCTCTTTTACTATCTATCTCACTGTCTCTTTCTTCTCCTTCTCTCTTTCTCTCTTTTTGCTTTTCTCTATCTCTCATTTCTGCCCTTTTTTTGGTTCAAATTCTTGCACTCTCTCTACATCTCCTTTAGTCTCTCACTGCTTCAGAATTGGCCATGAAATTCTGATGAGTCATTTAAGCTCCCCTTAGAAGTGTTCTGGGTAGCCAAATGGCCCGTTCCTATCTAGTTCTGTTTCCGAGACCGGAACGTGACATTCACCAGTTTGGCACTGACTAAAATAGCAGCCATTTTACTCCCGAATGGGCAAAGCTTTGGCAATCTCTCAAAAAGTGCTAAAGTAAATAAATAAATATATAAAACCGGTACTTGTATTTTTTAGGAGGCATAATGATATCCAGAAAGGGCGTTGTGGTTCTTTCCTAAACCAGCCATAGCTCATTGTGCTACTTAAATAGCTGCATTGCATGCACAGAGATAGGTCATAAATATACACAAGGCTAGTATGACTATATGTATAGTCAGGTCAAGTCAAGTCAGGTCAAGTCAAGTTTATTTGTATAGTATAGCGCATTTCAAACACAGAGGCAATTCAGTGTGCTTAACAAAAATGAAAACAAAGAACAATAATATTTAAATATGAATATGTAAAAGCAGAAAAGATAAAATAGATGGGAAAGGATAAAAGTAAAATAAGTATAAGGTAAATAAAACACATAAAAGCATAAGAAAACATAAAATATAAGTTTAAGTAAAGTAAAGTATAAGTGTAGTATCAAAAGCCCATGTGGAAGTCATTAAATGGTAATACAGTATAGGGTGACATGACAGTTTGTCACTCGCATGACAATGGTGTAGTTAAGAGAGACCGCAGTGACATGGATATGTAACCGCCGACAGGCCACCAAACACCCAGCAGACGACGTCCTCAGAGACAACTGTAGCTACTCACAGTGTGGCACGCTGAGATGTGTTCGCCCTGTTCGACCGCTGTTGGATTTGCGTGTGGCACTACAGCCCGTGAGCAAACAAAGACTCAGTGTCAGCACCCGACCTCAGTGTGTGTGTGTGTGTGTGTGTGTGTGTGTGTGTGTGTGTGTGTGTGTGTTTGTGTGTGTGTGGGAGGGTGGAGGGGGGATTTCAGCGCAGGGCTAACACCACGCTGCAAAACCACATCCAGGGGGAGGGAAAAAAAATTCCCTCAGTCTGCGGCGACACTCCTGGTTTTTTTTACCAGAATTTATGATGCATTTCTTCACAGTGTTTGCTTCACACACACACACACCCCCTCCACACACACACACACACACACACACACACACACACACACACACACACAGCATTTGCTTCGCCTTGGTCATGTCACGTCACGCCATGCCAGCCAGCTGTCTCCACACAAGTGTATGTGTGTGCATGTGCGTGTATGTTTGTGTGTGTGTGTATGACACTGTACCGGTAAATAATTAGATGTATTAGCTGAAAGTTAGCTATTGGTGTGTATTGATTTCCTGTGGCCCTGAGAGCCCAGATGTGTCGGTATCCCATTCTCATTTACTGCCCCGGAGCCCCATGGGGTGGGGGACTGCTGAAACAATTTAGGGTTTGCTGGGCACCGTAATTGATTAATGCTGCCACTGTGGCTCACCTAGCAGGATGCAGAAGCGCAAATGCATAGCAGCAGAGATTTTCACTGCAGCCGTTGTAGTGTGTCGAGGCTTGAGATCGCTCACAGGCATGTTTGCCCACACACTTTTCTTTTTTTTTATTTTCCTTTTTTTTATTTGTTGCAGAAATGGTGATCAGGCTGTAGTTCAGAAGGATGTGGACACACACACATGCACACAAACACACACACACACACACATACATACACACACCCACATACATACACACACACATACAGACACATACAGTACACACACACACACATGCAGACACACACATACACACATACACACACACACGCACACACAGACAAACACGCACACGCCAGCATGTGAACCCACACATCCTCACATATTCTCCCTGTCTCTTTGTTTTCAAACAGGTACATTCACATTTACATGCAGTACATACAGTACACACACAGGCTTGCAGACATATACACAGACACACACACACAAACATATATCATGTATACTGTATGCGTCACATCATGGACAACCAGATGCAATAAAAGGTACAGCAAGCAACCCAGCAGAACGCATGCAGCAGGGCATTTGTCCCTGCCATGATTCCCATGCCGTGTTCCTCTTTCAGCCACCATTATCTCCTAATTAATACACATACCGGTACTAATGGCCATGTGTTCTCTCTCTCTCTCTCTTTCTTTCTCTCTCTCTCTTTTTTTTCTCTCTGTCACTCTGTCTTTCCTCACCTCTTTTCTATTATCTCACTTACTCCTCCCACCCCCATCCTGCCTCTCTCTCTCTGTCTGTCTCTGTCTTCCTCTCTCTCTGTCTTCCTCTCTCTCTCCTTACCTCTTTTCCATTGTGTCACTCACTCCATCCACCCTCTGTCTGTCTCTCTCTCTCTCTCTCTCTCTCTCTCTCTCTCTCTCTCTCTCTCTCTCTCTTCCTCTCTCTCCTCATACCTCTTTTCCATTGTGTCACTCACTCCATCCTCTCTCTCTCTCTCTCTCTCTCTCTCTCTCTCTCTCTCTCTCTGGAGTGCAGGACACTGGACAGCTTCAGTGCTGTGCTGAATACCAATGGGCTGCTGTGGCTGGGAGAGCTTCTCCTCATACAGGCAAGCCTGGCATGGCGCTGGGGGGAGGTGAGCGGAGCCAGAGCCAGAGGAGGAGGTGAGGGAGAGGAGGTGGAATGGGGGAGGTGAGATGGAGGAGGAGGAGGCTGGGTGGAAGAGGTTAAATAGAGGAGGTGGGGTAAGGGGAGGTTGGGTAGAGAAGGTGCAGGAGAAGAGGTGGAGTAGAGTACTAGGGTGCTACCTTTTACATTTTACATTCATTATGTTAGTTCGGTACCCCCCAAACTCTGCTATTTATGTGTCTTTAGGGGGCACTAGGTATTTTTTCGGGGGGTACCTTACGCCCCAGTACCCCCTGTATTTCTAACTATGCCGTTACAGAACAGTGAACAG
>CM050199.1:24785000-24787500 GCA_027475355.1 Coilia nasus
AAATCGAACGTATAAATTACATTTTTCCAGTTTCTGAATTTTGTGACCATGCCCGTTTTTCCCTGTCTTGTCCTAATGTGTGTCTGCTTTTCTGCGTCTGTATGTCCTCATATAACAACTTGTCCTTAGGCAGCTGTAGCCCAATGGTTAGGCGGCTGCATTTGGGATCAGAGGTTCGACTCCTGTATTACATTACATTACATTACACTTAGCTGACGCTCTTATCCAGAGCGACTTACAGATATTTACAGATATTTTCAGTTACAGTCCCTGGAGCAGTGTGGGGTTAGATGCCTTGCTCAAAGGCATCACAACTACGGGTAGGGCGGGATTCGAACCGGCAACCTTTTGATTGCAAGACCAACTCCCTAACCACTAGGCCACAGCTGCCCTGTACCAGTAGGAAAAATGTAGGTGGGGGAGTGAATAACCAGACTTGCCCTTGAGCAAGACATCTAACCCTACATTGCTCCAGGAGGACTGGCCCTGTACCTAATTCACTGTACGTTGCCCTGGATAACAGTGTCAGTTAAAAGCAATGTAATGTAATGCAATTACCTTATGTCAATATATGTATATCTGTGTGTCTGGGCCTGCTGTCAAACAGCAACACACCCGTGACAAGGCTGGGCCACATGTGTAACTGAATATGCCACCTGAGCTGACCAGCCCACTCCAAACACACAGTGCACTTTAGTGCAGGTTCTCACCCTTCTCCTCATTATCACGAGCCTTGCTGTTGTCCAGATGGCTGCGGAGGAGGCGAACAAGTGACACCGAGCCCCCTCATAATCTTATAAACATTAACCGTCGCTGCGGAGGGTGCAGCTGTGCCACTATCTGGCCATACGGACGCCGTAAACAGAGCCGGTGCCTCCACCGTCAGCAACCATGACCACTACATTAAAAATGGTTACTTTTTTCCTTCCTCCTCCTCTGGGAAAGAGCAAACGCTGGGCGGCTTTTTAGTGATATTGCAGTCGTAAATCAAGCGAGAGAGGCTGAGCGAGGAGGGAGTTGTGGGCCAGTCGCGGCGCAGGCCGGGCTCTGATCAATGACGGCGCCGAGCGGCGAACGAAATGCTGTTCTCGAGTGATTTGTGTAGGACTTTCATTTTCGGGGAAGTATCACCACCTAGCAACGATGAAGTGTGGCATTAGTGCCCATCATCCCCCCCTCAACTCACCCTGTTGCGGATGTAGTGTAAAGTGATATTATGCTGGGATTTATTGCTTTAGGATACCTTCAGCAAGGACACAGATTTTATAGTTGTGCTTAAATGTATTTTAATGCATTTTAGGTTACATGGCATTTCATGTTCAGTGTAATTATGTTTTGGAGGGGTTGGAACTCAAAGACAATGTCAAAAGAGATTTTACAGCATGAAATTGTGAAATGCAGTACACAATGACAGCTGGACTTTTTTTTTACTAGTACAAGTGTTTGCAAGGCAAGGCTTTCGTTTGTCAGTTTGTTAGCCTAACCGTTTTTTTTTTTTTTTACCAAAATGGGTCTTTACACAACTGAACATTCACAGTACTCAGAAAGAGGTTTCACAAGTTCCAATTCTTTCTCTTGTTAGCCACTGTGAAATTCAATGCATCTCGGACGGATAGCCGTCTGAAAGTGTTTTTGTTTGTCACAAAATGGTGCCATTATTTTATTTTTTTTTTTTCGGGAACACTTCGGTGTTGGCCGTCTGAAAGTGTTTTTGTTTGTCACAAAATGGCACCATTATTTATTTATTTTTATTTTTTTCGGGAACACTTCGGTGTTGGCCTTGTCGGTTTGGTGCAGCGCCATGCTTTCAGGGGATGTATTTTGGCAGGGCACCATGACAGGTGACAAGCGGTGGAGCAGACAAGGGGGAAGGCTGTCAGGCAAAGGAAGGAAAATGGAACAAGGGAAGCAGTAGACAACACACTGAGCCTTTGTACTGGATGTGCAGGAAATGTACTGTATTCATGTATATGTACATGTATAACACATAACACATTACACTTAGCTGACACTTTTATCCAGAGCGACTTACAGATATTTACAGATACAGACACTGTCTTTTATCCAGAGCGACTTACAGATATTTACAGATACAGACACTGTCTTTTATCCAGAGCAACTTACAGATAAAGACACTGTCTGTCTAGAGTAGAGTAGAAGTCTTTATTATTACATTACACTTAGCTGACTGTTGAGTAAACAGTATATTTCATAGCATACACCTTTAAACATAACATTTATATCATATCAGTGTTTATATAATATACAGAACATTTGATAACATACAGCTTAAATGTAATGTTTATATTATACCGCATACAGAAACCAGTGGAAACTTACCAGTGGAAACTTTATATGGTAAGACAAGCATATGAAGCTGTGTTTTCTCTTCTCTCTCTCTCTCTCTCTCTCTCTCTCTCTCTGAACGCGTTCTTTTTTTGAACAATCACAACCCCCACCACACACACACACAGACACATACACACACACACACACACAC
>CM050199.1:24792500-24797500 GCA_027475355.1 Coilia nasus
TTTTCAGGTAGAGGCTGCAGTGGTACTGATGTCATTTTGTCTGACGTAACCTTTTTGTCTGATGCAACTCTTTCAACCCACTGACTCCTGGTGCTCTTCACACACAACTCATGTTGCAATTAAAGGAACAAATCTCTGTCCCTGCATCCGAATACCCTTACTAGCCGCTGCCTGCATAGTAGCCAAAAATGAGGAAGCCACGACCTAGAACATCCGAATACCTTAGTAGGCTTTCAGTAGTAGGCGAAGCCGGGCCAAAAGTACCCGGATGGCTTGCTATTTCTGGTAGCATTTTGCAGTGTGCAAGCGAACTACACTACGCTATCCCAGAAGTCACCGGGAGGTTGAAAACCGTAGAAGAAGAACCAAAAACTTCCCGCTCGTTAAAAGTAACCAAGATGGCGGAGACCCTGGTCGCTTGTCTGACAGTGTACAAATGTGCACTTCAGTAAATAAAAGCCATGTAAATAGTTGTTCACGTCACAAATGCACATAAATGTTGAGGTTATCTGATAAAATGCAGCTAAGCGTTTACTACAAGCTGGCAAAATCATGACGTTAATGTAAACATCCGGGTCAGAGGACGGGCAAGATGGCGATGTCGTAGTACGTCCGAATTGTACCTGCTACTGGCTAGTTTGCTACGTAGAAGGCAAGGCAAGGCAAGGCAAGTTTATTTGTATAGCGCATTTCATACACAACGGCAATCCAATGTGCTTCACAAAAAAATAAAAGCAAAGGACAATATATAAAGGCATAAAAGATAAAGTAAGTGTAAAAGCATAAAAGATATAAAAGCATAAAAAACACACAAAATAAAAAATAGATTTAGTAAAAATCATTAACAGAAAGCATCTGAAAACAGTTTGGTCTTAAGTCTAGACTTGAAACTGCCAACAGTAGGAGCATTTTTAATGTCTTCTGGAAGTCGGTTCCAGAGCTTTACAGCATAGCAGCTGAAAGCTGCTTTACCACATTTTGTTCTAACAGCAGGTTCTACCAACAAATTTTTATGACGTGATCTCAGAGACCGAGTTGGTGCGTATAACTGAAACATATCCAATAGGTAATTGGGTCCCATCCCATTTAATGACTTAAACACAAGAAGCAATGCCTTAAAGTCAATTCTATAACTTACTGGGAGCCAGTGCAGGGACCTTAAAACTGGAGTAATGTGGTCAGATCTTTTTGTTCTTGTAAGAACCCTTGCTGCTGCATTTTGGATCAGTTGAAGCTGTTTGATGGTCTTTTTAGGAAGGCCTGTGAAAAGGCCATTACAGTAATCAACCCTACTGGAAATAAAGGCATGTACAAGTTTTTCTAGATCTTGTTTTGACATAAGACCTCTGAGTTTAGCAATGTTTTTTAGGTGATAGAATGCAGATTTAGTGATTGCTTTCATGTGACTGTTGAATGTTAGTTCACTGTCAATAAAGACACCAAGATTTTTAACAGTATCTTTTGCTTTAAGCCCCTTAGTCTCAAGAGCAGTGGTGATCCTACGTCTGTCTTCCTTTTTCCCAAATACAATTACTTCAGTTTTATCTGCGTTCAGCTGAAGAAAATTGTGTGACATCCAGTTGTTGATTTGATTGATACACCCACAGAGAGACTCAAGGGGGGTATAGTCATTGGGTGACAGAGCTAAGTAGACTTGGGTGTCGTTAGCATAACTATGGTAATTGACTGAGTTGTTTTTGATGATTTGCCCAAGTGGAAGCATATAGAGGTTGAATAGTAATGGTCCAAGGATTGACCCCTGTGGGACACCGCAGGTCAAGGACATAGATGCTGAAGTACAGTTTCCAATAGCAACAAAAAAGCTCCTTTGTTGTAAGTATGATTTTAACCAATTGATAACTGTACCAGTGAATCCAACCCAATGTTCCAGTCGATGTAGTAATATGCAGTGATCAACAGTGTCAAAAGCTGCACTAAGGTCCAGTAACACCAAGACTGATGTTTTACCAACATCAGAATTAAGACGTATATCATTTATGACCTTAATAAGAGCTGTTTCAGTGCTATGATTGGCACGGAAACCTGACTGAAACTTATCAAAACAGCTATTTGATGTAAGAAAGGCAGTTAATTGATTAAAAACTATTTTTTCGATTATTTTTCCAATAAATGGTAAATTGGATATGGGCCTGTAGTTATTAAGCACTGAACTATCAAGGTTATTCTTTTTCAGTAAGGGTTTTACAACTGCATTTTTTAAAGAGGAAGGAAATATGCCAGTCTGTAGTGATGTATTTATAATCTGAAGTACATCGGCTGATATAAGATGAAGAACAGATTTGAAAAAAATTGTGGCCAGAATATCCAGTTCAGATGTGGAAGAACTGAGATTTTGTACGGTTTTTTCAAGGGTTTCATAGTCAACTAAGTCAAATGTTGGCATTAGGTTGAGGTCCCCTCTCTCTACAGCCAGTGGTTCCAGATTTTGAGCTATTTGCAATTGGGAAGCTATATTCAGTCGTATTTTATCAATTTTTCCTTTGAAAAAAGATGCAAAGTCATTGCATTTATTAACCGAAGAAAGCTCAGGAGGCAGCTGTGATGAGGGATTTGTTAACTTCTCAACAGTAGAAAATAGCACACGGGCATTGTTGATATTCCTATTTATGATGTTAGAGAAGAAGGACTGTCTTGCTTTAGAGATTTCCAAATTGTATTTACCCAGCATCTCTTTATGAATTTGATAATGAATCTGAAGTTTAGATTTACGCCACATTCTTTCAGACTTTCTACACTCTCTCTTTAGCAGTTTAACCACTGGATTCAGTTTCCAGGGTGCTTTTTGATTGTCAGTAACTCTTTAGTCAGTAACTCTAGAAGCTACTACTGTAACGGTCGAGTGGTAAGCACTGCATAGAACACAGTGCCTACTAAGGTTTCGGACGCAGGGTGTGTGTTTCCAGCTGTGTCATTATAATACATAAACAGTCTCATAAGGATGATGGGTGTTTAGCAGACACTTTTAAACAAAGCAGCAGGGAGTCAACAACTTACTAGGCAACAGTATTACAACATTTCCCAAATTTCTTCCAGGATTAATAAAGCGTCTGTCTGTCTGTCTGCCTGCCTGACTGTCTGTTTGTCTGTCTGTCTGTCTTACATAAAGCTGCAGGGAGTTGACAACTTACTAGGCAACAGTATTACAACATTTCCCAAATTTCTTCCAGGATTAATAGTGTCTGTCTGTCTGCCTGCCTGCCTGCCTGTCTGTCTGTCTGTCTGTCTGTCTGTCTGTCTGCCTGCCTGCCTGCCTGCCTGTCTGTCTGTCTGCCTGTCTGCCTGCCTGTCTGTCTGTCTGTCTGTCTGTCTGTCTGTCTGTCTGTCTGTCTGTCTGTCTGTATGTCTGTCTTATACAAAGCAGCAGGGAGTTGACAACTTACTGGCAAAATATTACAACATTTCCCAAATTTCTTCCAGGATTAATAATCTGTCTGTCTGTCTGTCTGTCTGTCTGTCTGTCTGTCTGTCTGTCTGTCTGTCTGTCTGTCTGTCTGTCTATCTATCTATCTATCTATCTATCTATCTATCTATTGTGTAGGATGGTCTTCAGGCTTCAGTCTTCATCTACTGCACCCTGACTTCTGCAGAAGTCCTTGCGGGTCTTTCCATCCCTCAGCTGACTGGTGAGATTTGTGTTTTATTGTGATGATGTTTCTGACTTAAAGTGCACCGATAATTCTGAATACTCTTTAAAAAATATTGTTGACTTGAGAAGGCCAAGCTCATGACCTATGAATGACCTGTTGGCCCATTATTCTGGATATTTGCCATTGCATTTCGCAAAAGGTCAAGTCAATGCATTTCAAATGTCGGTGGCAAGTATCAACTTATCAGCTTATCAAGAGTTTCACCAGATTACTGTGACTTTCAGAAAGCCTACAAATGGAAAGAGAGATAGAGAGACAGAGCAAGAGCGAAGGGGGGTGGGGGTAGAAACAGCGAGAAAACAAGTTACAAGTTAGAACGATAGAAAGAATGAACGACAGAGAGAGAACAGCTTGCAAATATTCTGTTTACACAAACACAGTGAGTCCGTGGTGTGGAATGCGAAAGGACGGCAAACAGCCTGTGAATCACAAACACCCTCGGCGACCTTCATAAATCAAACCCCATCTCTCTCCCCACCTCCTCAGCCCGGGAACCTTGTGCAATGCCTAGCAAATGAGCCATGAATGTGACTGCACCCTTTGCATACCTGCATACATCCTCCATTGGCGCAACCAACATTGGGAAGCCATTATGGCGCACTGCAGTGCGTACTGTATGCTTGAGAGACAGAGAGAGAGAGAGGAGAAGAGAATGCATAAAACTGTCTGGCTGGCTGGCTGCTAGTCTGGCTCATTTGGAGGGGGAAGTGAAGTAAGCCAGAGTGTCAGTGTGGATGCTAATTGTGCCTTGCTACATATTGGCTGGTAGTGTGCAGGGGCCTGATTTACGTGATTTATGATAGGGCTGCACAATATATCGAAAATATTGTAATATCCCAATATACAATGTTGTGATATACATATCGCAAAACACGGCTTAACTGCAATAAATGGGACATTACTGTAGATGTTTATCCATATATGAAGATATTTGGGAAATCAAATGGAGCCCTACTGCCCTTGATATCCACCCCCATAGGCTGCGCACTGGCTACGGCCCTAGCGGTGAAGATTAAGCTTAAAGATCTTAAAACTGAATTTAAATATTTAAATGTTTAAACTATATTTAAAAATGTACATGTTTATTTACCACAAAACATATGGTCATCGCAACATTCAGCAATGTTATCGCATATCACACATTTTTTCCAATATCGCGCAGCCCTAATTTATGAAATGTACAGTAGGGACATGCCAATACCAGTTTTCAAATAAGCTCAATTGTCCCTACCAATTTTTTCCAACACATCACGAAAATAAGTTTTCATATTACCACGTTTGACAAATGGCTGCGTCCCCAGCAATGTTGAGACCAAGCCTACACCCCTGGTG
>CM050199.1:24800000-24872500 GCA_027475355.1 Coilia nasus
TCCCTGCTATAGGAGGAAAATTAACATTGATCGTACTGCTTCAGTATTCAGTGCAGTTGGCTCCATGCCAGGTCACAAGCACTAAACCCCAGGCAGACAAGCACTAAACCCCAGGTCACAAGCACTAAACCCCATGCCAGGTCCTACAAGCACTAAACCCCATGCCAGGTCACAAGCACTAAACCCCATGCCAGGTCACAAGCACTAAACCCCATGCCAGGTCACAAGCACTAAACCCCAGGCAGACAAGCAGGGACGGATTAAGGAATTCGAGTGCCCCTGGGCAAAAAAACCTGCCCCCCCCCCCCCCCCCCCCAACCTGTCAATCCATCCATTTTTAACCTGGTTGGTTAAGAACTGTATTTTTTCACATGTGCTATACCCTTTCAGGGGGAGGGAGGGGGCTGTTAATTTGACCTACACCCCAGCACCGTTTATGGGGCATTTTACCTAACATATGCTCCCTGCTACATGAGGCCTCTTGGGGAAGGGGATTTATGATGTAGTGTGTTGTGGGTGGGGGTTGCCAATTTGGCATGACCCCTTGCGACCATCCTGCCCCCTGGGCTTGGGCCCGATAGGCTTGTTCATTAATCCACCCCTGCAGACAAGCCTGCAGAGCAGGACACCTACAGCATCAGGTCCAGGAGGCCAGTTCACCTCCACAGACAGGCATCCTGATGACCCACACACCAGTCCTGAGCTGACAGCTGTGGAAGTAAAAACAGTCAGGTGACTGTCTGCTGCAGGACATCCCAAGTCTGCCCAAGTGTCCCACATTTGAAAAGCGACTCCCTGGATGCCCACCATGAGTCATACAAAATCTCCCACAACACAAGTTTCTACAGGTAATTAGGACAAGTGACAGATGCGGCAAGTGACAAGGACAGGGAGACAGGCGTCAGGAGTGAGTGAGAGTTAAAGCGACAGGTACGTGTAGTATTTTTTGCAGACGTAATAGACAACCTCCGTCTCTATCATCAGGCTATTCAATTTTTAGGAAAAACAATATTTTTTCCTTCGGGTGTTCCGAGGTTGGAGGGGGGCCGTGTTTGACCTCCCTGAAATGAGTTTCCGTAGATTGGGATGTCTGCTGAAGTAATAAAGAAGGAAGGACGGGGGACTCCAAACATGAACACACTTCCTGGAGAATCAGGACAAACGCTGTTCTTTACCTGTGCAAGAACTTCACTTCTGTTTTTGTTGCAGAGAAGTCAATCCTGGCTTCAGAAAGTAAAAGCCCTGCCACGATTTCTTTCTACCCGTGCACTTAACACAGGCGATGTCACTAATTAGCTGATGTGATGCCTTATATGTTTAAATTTTATCCTGTCTGGTAATGACAACATAGTCATAGTCACAGAAACTGAATTCACCACAATGTAGCTATCAGGCATTGATTTAAAAAGAAATTATACTTTAAAATGATTAACTGCATAACTGGGGGGTACTTTAATTATTTTTATCTTACTCTACCTTGTCCTTGTTGTTTGACTGTTCATATGTCATTCAACCATCATTCAAAGCAACCAACAAACTGCTCTTGTCAAAAATGATTTGAGCAGTACCCACTATAAAGTTCACCAGACTACTGCAGCAGATTTAAGGTGCAGACAACAATGACAGATGAAATATGAAAGGGTGGATCAGTAGAAATAAAAATAACATGTCTTTTTAATCAAATATGTACATAGTAAATTAAGTCAAGTGAGAATGTGTATAGCATGTTTTTTGTTTTTATGTGTACGATTTCATTATGCGGTACTAATAAGGCATAACTATACTTACCGTGTAAAGCCATGTCCTTGGTCTAGTTTGCAGCTTGGTTTATGTCTTAAGCTTAAAGAAAAGACAGGAAGCTAACCTAGAACAGGGGAACCAAAAACATCCCCCTAAACAAGAAAAATAGCACTGTCCTCTTCTAGTGAAGTGACATTGATATTAATGCTTAAAAAAAAATAGTCTGCCACCTAGTAAGTGAGGCAGATGTTATGATCACCCCACAGTGGGGAAATACTATCTGTGGACTACACACCACTAAAACAGGCTTCAGCAACAAGCCCTGTCATACACATATTCTCACTATGTTTGACAGGTCCACGATACACTTCGCACCAATAACTATATATATACACAGTCACTGCCTCACACAGTTTGGCTGAACAACTGTTCGGTGTGCGATCTGAGCTGGGTAGATGAATATGCACTAAAGTGTCCGTCGTGCGTGTAAATCTGCTCTGGGGATTCTGCAAAGGGTCCTCGTTGCCGTGGCAACCGCATGGACGGTGGCGGCGTCTCCTGAATCCCATATTTCATTTCTGGAATGTTCTGTTGTTCACTCAGCCCTGAGAGGAGAGAGAACGAGTCCTTTGGAGAGCGAAAGCGGAGGGGAGGAATGAGGATGATTGCTGCTTCCATTGTATCTGTGTCTCACAATGGACTTAGTTGAATTAAGTACAATGTGAAATCAAGCAATGAGCTTTTCATTCGTTTATATTGCTGGGAGTAAATTATAATCACCATTGTTTCTCAGTAAAGCTCAATTAAAAAAATGTGTGTGTGTGTGTGTGTGTGTGTGTGTGTGTGTGTGTGTGTGTGTGTGTGTGTGTGTGTGTGTGTGTGTTTAAACAGCTCACAGCTTAAGTAGCACACAAACAACTAATTGCATTTCAAATAGGTATTCCTTTAAACAAACACAAGAACATTAATGTTCAGCAGCAGATATTTTTAATACATCCTTTAAAATACCTCGGGGACTTTTTTTTATGAAAAACTGTCACATGGTACAAATTAATGAGGCTTGTAAGTCTGCTCCCAATAAAGAGGGGTCATATTCATTATCTGTGGCTTTGGGTCATGTTGTCCCACCCTCTCGCATAACCCCGATCTAATTTCTGCCCTTCAACCACAGAGCCACTTCAGAGAGATCATCCTGAGAAGAGAGGGCCACTTGCCCTCTGTGACTCTCCGTAGACACACACCACATTCACAGGGGGTTTCCACACATGTGGATGTCATTTACAAAACGCTCTCAGAGGGCTTAGGTTTGTGATAATACTGTTGTCCCCAACTTCGCACAGGAAATGGGGGATTAGTTTGGTTCTCATTTTCGTAATCCCCAACTGTCTCTAAGTTGCCATATTAGATCTATTTGTGTGTAGTCTGTGGCCTCATTGTTGCTACTGCTGTCACATATTAATAAGAGGATTTATTTTACCCCGTTTCCTTCTTTCAATGTTGCCTGCCAAGAGTTAGTGAGAAACATAACTGATCAAAGCCTACTTTAAAGCATTACACGGTCACCATGGATACCTGGCCGATATCAAGGCTCTCTGTGGAAAGAGGTTCTTTCCTGAAGCTCTTGTACATCGCTGTGGTCACTTGAGATTCCTCTAACATGTGCCATTACATTAAAATGTGTTCATTAGGGGATAGGGAATAGTCTTCACCGCTGTTTGCTGTTGATGAGGCAGTAGATAAAGAACACAGTGGTGTATGTAAAAATGTGTGCAAAAGCTGACAGAAACCATTTCTTTGTAAAAGGTTCACACATCAAAAATCTGTTCCCTCTCTATAAACACAAAAGAGTATTCCTCACACTTTCTGTGTGATGATAAATGATGATAAATGTGGACTTTGTCAGCATAAATACAGGCATGAATGTAATGACAGCAAAATTGCTACGTTACTTGTTAAACTGAAAATAGCACTTCCAGGATGAGCTGGCGGGTGAGCAGCGACAGGTTAGATGGAGGAGGTGGGGCTGGGGGTGGGGCTGGCCAAACTGACCCCTTAAACTATGACACAGGAAATTGCAGGCTGTGAAGCTGTCAGGATAGAAGGATGTGCAACAGAAGCAGCAAGATATAACTAGTCTGCCCACACTCTGCCTGTGAAAATGTTCAAAATCTCCATATGAAATACATTGTACAAATAAAATAAGGCATTAAAGCCATTAGGGAAACAGACATAGTTGTACTCGTGTTATTATTTGTGTTAGAATGGCCATCATCAATTGGCAGAAAGAAAAGAAGTAGAGTAGGGTCACCACAGGTGTTTCTTTCCTTCACTCAGAATAGTTAGTGGATGTTTGAAACCAGTTACGCAATCTTTTTTCCCCTTATCCTCTCATCGCATATCATTTCAGCTGTTTAGGGGATTGGTCGACGATAATTACAGCTGTTTAGGGGATTGGTCGATTGTTGATGATTATTACACAGACCAGAGACTGACTGACTGAATAGACTAAAGGTGAAATCTAAATTAACTGTGTATTTTGTTAATTTATTAATGAAAGTCACCTCTTCATCATATAACATGTAGAGAGGGGAGTTTCAAAAAGATAGCAGATTAATAGACAGCATCCTCTGGGTGTTGCACTCAAATATGTTCAGATCCTGTATCACCTTTCAAAAACCTGCCAACAAGTTGGAGATCAGTTGACTTCAACATACAGTACAGTGACAATAAAAAACAACATTATATACTTCCATCAGCTAAACCAACAGAATCTGCAGAGAATTTCAGCAGGTTTGGGCGCATATACTGTAGTTCTTCTAATAAAGGGAATTTGCATAATTTATATTAGAGAGCAGAGAGAGAGAGAGAGAGAGAGAGAGAGAGAGAGAGAGAGAGAGAGAGAGAGAGAGAGAGAGAGAGAGAGAGAGAAATGGCAAGCCTGCGAAATCACAGCTGCCTAAATTGCCTTGCTATCTGTCACATCCATCTCCTCTATGCCCAAAAGAAACAGTTTGATCATCCATATGGGTCAGATGAGAGCCCTTTTTTGTCTGGTATGAATTATCCACATCAAACGCTTCTCTCCTACTTCTCTTCTCCCTACCCCCCCACAGGGCAAACGGCTCAGGGCCACAATTAAAGAGGGGCCTGGATGTTTCGCTCTCGAATTACGTCTGAAAACGGGTAGTGATAACATGGATTTATCATGTTAATACGCCTGGGAGGGCAGGAAGTCGCTTTGCTATTCTCTTTGTGCAGTGTGGAGAAAAAAAGGGTGACCAGATTGTCATGCAGTGCGCTGTGGTACAAAGATGAGGAAGAGAAGGTTTTTTTTTTTTTTTTTTTTACCAGAAGTGCAGCAGCAGCCATGCCCATGGGAAGCCCCTTTCTGTTAATTACTCTGCCCTGTGGCTTACTTACGCACAGAGAGGGACATGATTTGCTTTACCCATCCATCGACCGCCCCTCCCACCAACCCCCACCCCGCCCCGCCCCGCCCCGCCCCGCCTCCCCTTCTTCATCGCCTCGTTTGAGTGATGTGGCGCCATGTCCCAGCACACCTTTGTGTTGCTGTGTACGTGTAATGCCTCTAGCTAATGTGTGTGTGTGTGTGTGTGTGTGTGTGTGTGTGTGTGTGTGTGTGTGTGTGTGTGTGTGTCTGTGTGTGTACGTGTAATGCCTCTAGCTAATGTGTGTGTGTGTGTGTGTGTGTGTGCATGTGTACGTGTTGTGTGTGTGTGTGTAGTGTGTGTGTGTGTGTGTGTGTGTGTGTGTGTGTGTGTATAAGTAGTGTAGTGTAGTGTGTGTGTGTGCATGTGTACGTGTAGTGTGTGTGTGTGTGTGTGTGTAGTGTGTGTGTGTGTGTGTGAGAGTAGTGTAGTGTAGTGTGTGTGCGCATGTGTATGTGTAGTGTGTGTGTGTGTGTGTCCAAGTTCAACAAACAGATGGCAAATTCATTTGGAGTGGTTTAATGAGTATCTCAGCAGTCACAGACAGAGATCCAAACATGGTTTAAGCTACTGACTCTTCATCACGTTGCTGCTTCTGACGTCTCTATGTATTCCAGGTGCTTTGATATCACACTATAATTACACAGGACAAATGGAAACCCAAAAGTGTCATGCTATGTTATGTAGGTAAGGTATGTCATCTGTTTAAGTGGGAGTGACCAAAACTGTCAGTTCTTGGTTTTGTTTTGGCTAATGTCATATGGCCTGATGCTATCATGACTCACATGTCAGCTCAGTTCTTTGTGTTGTCCAGCTTGACAACCGTTTTGTTTTAAACTTTGACTGAAATAGACGGTAGGCGTTGACTGTAAACTTCGCACTCATTCGACTTTGGCTGTCTGTGTGGTTAGCTTGATATGAGTTTAAGAGAGATTGGATGAGATTTGCCAGCTAGACAGACAAACAGCCAAAGTTGAACGAGCCCTTTTCCTGATGAAGAGGAGAAGGGGAGAAATGGACTTTGGTTCCCACTGTTGGCAGTATTGGCTGATGCCCTCCAGGCATTGTGTCACATGGGCTTTGCGGTGGAAATTATGTACGTATGTGACCACCACTGTTTTTGTCACATGGGCCCTCGTGGTGGAAATGGCAGATTGGCCCCATGGCTGCATCAACGTCTGGGCCCCAAAGTGGAAATGTCACATGTTTCTCACAGTTCTTCTGGCGTGATGGCCCCTGGGTCGGTTTGCCTTCGCTACACCGTGGAAATGGTGCAACAGCCCAGCGGTTGTTTTGCTGCCGTCAACATTCAAAAAGTGAAAATGGCATTCAGGTCCTGCGGCCATTTTGGCATTGGTGTCGTACCCATATGGTAAACCGCTCTATTTTCATGCAAATGTAGATCAACGTGTATTTGCATTAATGTCATACTTTATATGTGGAGATCAGACAGATCTGAAGGAACACAGGTACCATAACCATTCTAATGTATTTCACTGAGAAAAAGACTTTGTACTTTCTTTATGTGCCATAATTCATTATTTCATAATTTAGAACTTGGACCTAATTACCAAACACCCTGCATATTATCATATACTAACTTCTACCAAATGAGAGGAAAGGTGAACTAACAAATTGCTTCTATGGCACACAATGAACTATATTTAACTCAGACTAGATTTGCCACTCTTACTACACTTACAACACTAACACAAGCCCTACAAAACTCAGAGTATATTTGACAGAGTCAGAGGCAAACCAGATGAGACATGCTGACAAAACAGGAGGAAAAAGCGAGGTGGAAAGCTGTGTCTCCCATGACCTACTCCATGTTTCAGATGTTCTTAGATGGACTCGTGTTGGCTTACACACTTTCCTGGCTTTGGCACTGGTGCGATGATGCAGGCGGCTTAATTTAGACGCTTATCTCATAGCCGAGAACCCCCCCCCCCCCCCAAAGAAATTGAGACTGCTGGGCGCAAATGTGGTCCTGTTGGCCCCGTCGGCCCCGCGCCGCTTTGAAGGGCCCTGGCTTGCGGTCCCGTTGGGAAGGGTAACCATATATGAGTCACGCTCCGAGGGGAATCTTACACCCCTGGGCGCTGTGCCCTGCCACACCGCCGTACCCTCTGCTGCTTCCTTTTCGCTGCCTACCCAACCCACACACACACACAAACATACACACACACAGACACACATACACACACACAAGCACACACACATACACACAAACACACACACATACACCTACACACACAAACATACACACACACACACACACACATGCACACACACATACACATAAACACACACACACAGACACACACATGCTCACATACACACACAACCACAAACACACACACATACATATATACACACACACACACACACATGCACCCACACACACACATACAAACACACACACACACAGACACACATACACACACACAAGCACACACACATACACACACACATACACACAAACACACACACATACACCTACACACACAAACACACACACACACACACACACACATGCACACACACAAACACACAAACAGAGACACACATGCTCACATACACACACAACCACAAACACACACACATACATATATACACACACACACACATGCACACACACATACACACAAACACACACACATACACACATGCACACACACATACACACACACACACATACACCTACACACACAAACATACACACACACACACATGCACACACACATACACACAAACACACACACACAAACACACACACACAACCACACACATGCACACAAACACACACACACACACACACACACACACACACACACACACACACACACACACACACCACAGCCCAGCGATATACGATTACAGGGCAGAGATCTGCTGCTTCATGACTCGCTATAAATAAATCATTACAAGTTCGTACAGAGCCACCACTATCACTAGCACTGTAAGCAGCAGCGGCAGCAGCAGGAGTACTTCCTGTAGTGTATCACCACTGCCTCCAGGGAGCACTGAGGGGTTGTGGGGCAGCAACAACAAAGAAGCCTGAAGAAGTCACACCTCACCACACCACACCACCTTATCCCACCTGTGACAGAGTGCCATCTCTAGGGTTGAAGATGTGCTCTGACTGCTATTCCAACAAGCCTGACTCTTTAGCATTGCAGTCAGAGTGCATGTTTAGTACCCCTGAGACCTGGGTTCAAAGCCAGGTGGGGTGACTGCTCTTGCCCTTTGCTAAACCACCACACCACCCCATCCTACCCCAACACAACCCCACCACACCACAGCCACCTTTCTTAGCAATGTTCTGGTGCAGTGGTGGAAGTTTATTATGCATTCAGTATCGACTCATCCAGACTGAGACTGGGGAATTCAACTGTAAACTGGGGCTATTTTTGTCCTTATTTGTGTCCAAGAACTTAGGATATAGGACTTTCTCGCTCTCTCTCTCTCTCTCTCTCTCTCTCACACACACACACACACACACAGACACACAAACACACACACACACACATACACATGTACACACACACAAACACTCAGACACACACCACATGCTCTAAATAGGATAAGACAGCAAGGGCTGGTGAGTGTGCCAACTGACTGTTGGTAACTATCTAATATTATACTTCAAGGATGAGAGTGGTTGTTGTCATGACAACCCCCTCATTTTTTTGGAAAACTCTGCCAATGACAAGTGGCAACAACAAACAAAAGTCCTCTATGAAGAGGAAGATAACCAGTGGGGAGTTATCAGTCTTCAGAATGTTCTTGCAGAGTACTATATACACATGCTCACACATACACACACACACACACACACACACACGCACGCACACACACACACACACACACACACACACACACACACCACACTACACTACACTACACACTACCTATCAACCTTAGGTTTGGATAGTACGTAAACAACAACATAAAAAATGCGTTGTTGTTTTATCCAACTATGTTGGGAAGCTTAGCTTTAAAAGATTTATGTTTACAAGAAATGTGCTCTATGTCTAATTCATTTTGTGATGTAAATTATGAAAACATCATGGTTGACCTGTTTTTTGCTTGTGTGTATTTTGCACCATGGCTCATTACTGAATTATATTTATCGACTGCGCAAATGTCACCCATAGCCTTTTTTGTCAGTATTTACTCTGTATGTTGCACAAACTTAATTATCGTGATTGACAGCCGAACCAAAGCACACATGCTGTAACTATTTGGTGTGTGCACAGTGAAGTCGCAGCACACACTCAAATGATTCTCTCCAAAGAGCATATTTAACGCCTCAGCTTCGACTTCTCTCTTCAGGGAGAGTGCGTAGCATCCCCCCATAGACATCCAAGGCATGTGTGTGTTTCAAAAGGAATGCAAAAAAACTGGGACAGAGTCCCTCTCCTGCGGCACACCACTGGACCACTGGGCCTAGCACACTCAAGTATCAAAAGTCAGGGTGCTTGCCTCAGTCCCTCCTTCACTCCCTTCACATCGCTCACCTCCACAGCCAACATATCAGGGCTGTCAGTCTCTTTCCCTCCCCAGGAGCCTCTCCTCTGGGTCCAGCTGCACCATAGCTGCCTTCCCTGCCCGAGGAACCTCTCATGTTTCCCCCCTGGGTCCACTGTGGCGCATGGTGCATGGAGCTTACCGAACGGCACAATGCGCCCAGGGCTGTTGTTGTTGCTGCTTCCTGCTTCCCCTCCCCCTCCACCCTTAAAATCTTTTGCAGGGCCCCCACTGGGGACCTGACAGAGCAACTCTGACTTTGACAACTGGGAGAACATCATGTTCGACGCAGCATCCTCAGGGTATCGGCGTGTGGTGGGTTTTTGTGCTCCAAAATGTACTTCTGCACTGGGCATTGGTTAAGTGGCATAACATAACAAGGAGTCTTTCATCTGCAAGGCTGGCTACAATGCAACTGGGAAAAATCCTCTGTGTAGCATCCTGTGTGTGTGTGTGTGTGTGTGTGTGTGTGTGTGTGTGTGTGTGTGTGTGTGTGTGTGTGCGTGCGTGCGTGCGTGCATGTGTGTGTGTGTGTGCGTATGTGTGTGTGTGTGTATGTGTGTGTGTGTGTGTGTGTGTGTGTGTGTGTGTGTGTGTGTGTGTGTGTGTGTCTTACAAGCTAACAACACAATAATGTTATTCATGTTATGCTGCTATTCTTGCTCCTTTGTTGAATGGCGAGGATAATCAGCTAAGAGGAATATAGCTGGATTTCTGAATTTCTGTTTCTAAAATAGGGGGTCAAAATAATGTCTTACGTCCTCTGACGAAACATATTTTGTGAAAAAACAAACAATAAACAAGGATACACACTAAGATGTGTCCATCAATAACACATCATCATTTATAAAAGGTGTTTTTCACTTCCTACCACAAATCAATCCTCTTCTCAGAGAAAAATCTTTAAAGCACATATATGGAGACAATGTGGGCAGAATACACCCAGGGCCAGGGAAGGATAAAGCCGTTTCATTCAATTGCCTGTTTATGCATCTTATTTCTGCCAATATTGTTTATCACAGCTTTGTAGAGGTGTATTTATGTAAAATTGACACACTTGCACACAATACAAGTACACACTTGTATGCATGCATACATACACACACAGATACACACAGATACACACACACACACACACACACACACACACACACACACACACACACACACACACACACACACACACACACACACCAAAAGGAGGGGGCATGTGGGTTTTTTTTTTGTGGGTTTTGTTTCTCCACCCCACCCCCTACAACCCCTCACACACCCAGTACACACACACACACACACACACACACACACACACACACACACACACACACACACACACAAACACACACACACACACACACACAAAGACACAGCTCCAGGAAGTATGTCCTGGCTGTTAGGGGAGTGGAGAAAATTGTATAACTAACTTCTCCATCCACTCAGAGTCTAAGTGAGAGATGGAACATACTGTACTGCATTCAGAGTGATTATAGTGTGCAACATACTAATTATAGCTCCAGGGATATTGAGACAGAAGAAAGAGATGATGATAAATAAGCCAGAATCTATCTATCCTTGAGATGCTCCGTAGTGCTAAAATATACACATTGTGGAGCTTCGGTTGAACCATTGAGGAGTGAGAAGCAAAGCAAAGCATTTCGTCTGGTTTAAACTGCTGTTGACATTTATCTTTCCTATTCAAGGGCAAACCAAAAAACAAGTCTGCCAGTGTCTTCATTTGCAAAGATAAGACAGAGAGGAACAAGGGAGACTTTTAAACCATAGAATACAATACAATATAATACAATATTTTTTATTGTCTGCTAGAGTGGAAAAGTAACTTTGTTTTCCACGATTATCCCATCAGAAAATGAGGAACTAATCATGTTGTTGCCTGGCAACATTGTTTAAAAAGTCGTTCCATGTATCATCACTTTTACAGTGATGATAAAAAATAAAATAAAAACTTTTACAGTGATGATACACAGGCTGACATTTTTTCTGCAATGTTGCCAAACAATGTTACTGATGTTGTTGCAGATGGAGGGGAGGGGGGTACATTTTCCCCACTGATATTAGGCGATATTAGGCCTTGTTATAAACAAAATTTAGATAATCAGCAGGCAGCTTGTCATGATCATCTAATCAGACGATAAATATTCTGCCATGTAGTTACTCAGCAACATCGCTCAAAACGTTGCTCCGTGTATCATCCCCTGTAAAGTCTTTGTCTTGTAGGACTATTTCACTGTTACAGTAACATACTGACATATCACCAACTAGCAAACTATTTGCAACTTAGCAAGACAGGACACACTCATACATCCAAAATGACACATACAGTCACACAGATACACACACAGACACAGACAGACACAGACACACACACACACACACACACACACACACACACACTCAGAAGCACACACTGAGTTAGTGCAGATGGGCGTAGTGAGATAGCCATCATGGCTGTCATTATTATGCAGATGGAGAGAAGACTCCTCTTTTATGAGTCTGTCCATCCGTCTGTGCCTAAGGCAGGGCCAGCCTGGGGGCTGCCGCTCTGGATCAGCACAAACAAAGCAGCTTTTACATGTGCAACACACACACACACACACACACACACACACACACACACACACACACACACACACGCACACACACACTAGCACACATGCACATACACATGAACACATGTAAACGCACAATCCAAAACACAGCAAACACACACATACACAAGCAAGCACACATGTACGCAAACACACTCTATCAGGCAAACCAACACAAACTCACTGACACACACAAACACAGTCATCTATCAGTGAATATCGGCTGATAACCAGAAGCCAATCTGGGCTAATTTCCCTCTGCGGTTCCGGATGAAGAAGCCGGAGCCGTTAATCCCGATCTAAAACAGCTGGACCGGCACATCCATAGCACACTCGCAGATCTGCACATGATGCAAGAGTAACAGATATTTCTACTCAAACATTAAAATGAGATAGAATCACTGTTCAACTTACAAGCTACTGTAGACTGACAGACAGACAGACAGACAGACAGACAGACAGACAGACAGACAGACAGACAGACAGATAGATAGATAGATAGATAGATAGATAGATAGATAGATAGATAGATAGATAGATAGATAGATAGATAGACAGACAGACAGACAGGCAGGCAGGCAGACAGACAGACAGACAGACAGACAGACAGACACAGATTCAGGAACACCAAGAACACCCACATAGAACAGCTGTCAGATGATTACACCATATTACATCAGCCTTCACCAGATATGAACAGCTCAAACTGGGCTACCCTCACAAGCGCACATTTAATCGGAGACAAAACCCTCCAGGTGACACCTAACTTCCCACGTGTTTTATTTTTCCTCCCCACCCTTCTCAGTCCACGACGGTGGCTGATGCAGACAAGGCGGGAGGCCTATTTGTCATGGAGCTACGGCTGCTATGAATAAAAAAGCCATTAGTGCAGCCACAATTTCATGCCCCAGTGCTGGCAACATGGAGGAGAGAAGGGCCGGGTGGCCCCCAGGAGGTTCGGGTGCAGGAGCTGTAATGGGATTGCTGCCCTTAAGACAGTAGGCAACGGTGGGAGCTGAGGAGCCCGAGATCTGGGAGTCGTCGTCCGTTGGGTCCTCAAGCGGAGCGGAGCGGAGAGCAAAGCAGAGCTGAGCCTCACCCTCTCGGAATTGCAAATGGGAAGGGAAATGGGAAACGGGAACGTCAGATGCACGTGAGCGACGAAGGATGGTGAAAAGGAAGGCCTCTCCCTCTGGATCAGCCGAGGAATGAGAGAGCGGTGGGGGGGGGGGGACAGATGGAGACCAGAAGGAAGCCCACGAGAGGAAAAACTAGGCGGATATCAAAGCACGTTTGCATTGTGGCAGAGCTGACAACACAGCCAAGAAGGCAACAGCCAGATGAGCTAAGACACTTGATGAAATTGTATTTTGATTTGGTTGTTTATTGAAATGCATCCTGTTTAATTACAACACTGGCAGAACATTCGAGGATTTGCCTTGTTGCTGATCTGACCCAAATTCAAGATAGAGCCATAGATTTCAGAAGTCTTATATTTTTTTTGGCTCAAACATACATAAACACATGGTCATTACAATGGAATGCTCCAGTCATTCTACTGGCCCTATGCTGGCCACATGAGTAAGTCCACATGTGTGTATTGGACTCTACCATCAAAGGGGTGATGTAACCTGATGTGATCTTATGCCAGCATTTACCGGAAAGGGCCAATGCTGTCAGAAATGTTATCAGCCCCATTTTTGTAAATGTGCCATTTTGGGATATTTATCACTGCTCCAACACCTGGGGAATATATGTGATTGAAGCCTCGTTTGAACGTTAATCCTCAACCCATTTGCACAAAGAGCTCAGAGGTAATTTTTTTCACCCCACAAATCTTTCTCCTCTTGACTTCACTGACTTGTTGTTTTGGCACCGGATCCCTGTCTCCACACTAACAGACTGTGTGTTAGAGGACTTAATTAGCTTGTGTTGCTCGGAGGTTTGCACACATGATCCACTGATGGCACTTATCCTCCGCGTCGAGATCATCATGTGATTTAGGATACTCCCAGAAGCCAGTTTTGTGTTTTGTTTGTCTGTGAGCGGATCAAAGCCTTTTGAAAATTTATTGGCAGCCATGTTTGTTTGCCTCGGCCGCAGTTCTTTGTCGTCATAGCGATCACTTCTGCCCCACTTTCACAAATACTATTAAACAACTCAGCATTTTCTATCTTCGGCCACGCCACACACATCCCGAGGCAAATTTCAAAACAAGAGTCCTTTAAGGGTCCTAGCAGTCACAAGGCAGGGAGACCTTGCAGGCCCAAAGCGCCTGCTTAAGCTCCATACACAGCGGGCAATTCTTCTTCGTCCGTGCGGACTATTTTTTTTCCGTTATTTCTTTGTTCAGAGGTGACAGTGGAGGGCATCACCCATGACAGTCCACCCAGTAGTTGACAAATGAGGTTTCCGCGATGCGTGGACACAAGCCTGTGCTTGTACAACACAATGACATAGGGAATATACTGCATGTCCTGGTTTGGGGTTGTTCTGGAGGGGTGGGGGGTGTTGTGGTTGTGGTTGTGGTTGTGGGGGGTGGTTACTGCAGGGAAAGGGGAGGTTGGACACAGTTTACAGTGCTGCCTCTGTGTGCGCCAACTGGTAATGCTTTTGTACAGTATAGCATTTGATGGATTGTTTTTCCCATACGCTCCAGCTGAGCCTTCCGGTCCTAGTGTCTCGCTAGTTAACGGGTGAATGAGCAGGGGCCCAAAAACAAAGCCGACAAAACTGCTTCCTTGACCCACGCCTGACAAAAGCAACCAATGTATACAGTGATGGAGTGCGGAGAACGAAACTCCACTGCATGGCAGTACATATGCGGACAACTGCATAAAGGGGCACTTGTGTTGCAGCCCTGAATGCAGCCCTGGCAGGCAGCTGTGTGGCAAATGGTGTTGGGTATGGATGGATAGAGAGAGAGAGAGAGAGAGAGACAGAGAGAGAGAGAGAACGAGCGAAAGGGGGGGAGGAGCAGCATATAACATAGAGAACAGTGGAAATAATGTGGTCATATGAGTAGCCTTGAGGTCGATTTGAGTTAAATGTCGTTGTGTACTGCTGTTTCAGAAGACAGAGAAACACAAAGATCAAAAGAGTACAAGAGAAAACCTTCCCAGCGATGTCTCGACAGGGAAAGAAAGAAAGAAACAGGCAGAGACAGAGGGAGAGAGAGACAGTAAGAGAGAAAGACATAGAGACAGAGAAAGTGAATGAGGGAGAGACAGAAAAAGAAAGGAAGAAAGACAGAGGGAGAAAGACAGAGTTAGTAAGAGAGAAAGAAGAAAAGTGAGTGTGAGAGATAGAGACAGAGAGAGAGAGGGAGAAAGTGAATGAGAGGGAAAGAGACAGAGAGAGAAAGACAGGGTGAGAAAAGAGAGAGAGAGAGAGAGAGAGAGAGAGAGAGAGAGAGAGAGAGAGAGAGAGAGAGAGAGAGAGAGAGAGAGAGAGAGAGAGAGAAAGTAAGAGAATGCTGTGCCCTTCTAGTGAATGGTTCTCAACAGGTAAAGAAACCAATAACATCTGCTCAGATGATTGCTGGCCTGTCGGGGTGAGTGGGCGTAAATCAGAGCTGGCTGAAGGGGCAGGTATTAGATGGCGCACCTCTGTGCTGGCTGGCTGCAGAATAACAGCCATCCAGGCAGGCAGGCAGGCGCCTACACGCACCGCTATGGCTTTGACCTTCATGGTAACAGCAGCATAACCTGTGGTGGACCTGTGGTGGTGGATTGCGGCCATTACAAACTTTCACTAGACTGAACTGAGCTGAGCTGATTTAAACTACAGCCTTTCTTTCTTTCTTTCTTTCTTTCTTTCTTTCTTTCTTTCTTTCTTTCTTTCTTTCTTTCTTTCTTTCTTTCGTGCATATATGTTATGCTATATGTATGTATGTATGTATGTATGTATGTATGTATGTATGTATGTATGTATGTATGTATGTATGTATGTATGTATGTATGTATGTATGTTACTTTTTGCTATCTATCTATCTATCTATCTATCTATCTATCTATCTATCTATCTATCTATCTATCTATCTATCTATCTATCTATCTATCTATCTATCTATCTATCTATCTATCTATCTATCTATAATATCTTCAGTATCTGTCTATGTCTTTCTCTGAGTATGTGTGCACAAGTAAATTGAAATGAACTAAAGGGAATGACGTAGTAGAGTCTGAATTGATTGAAATGTACAGCATTATACAAAGCTGCTTTGTCTTTCAGCCTTACAGTGAGTTGAGAGACCACAATACCTCAATGTGCTGATATCTAAACAATGGTGCTCTTTTAAAGTCCTTTCAGCAGCTGATTCCCCTTGAAGTAGCAGCAAAGCAAATAATGGCAGTGTTAAATGGATAATGTAAACAGTTACTTTAGGAGAAAAAAAAAACCCTCAATTATTCAGTCGGCTTTAAATACTACTGACTCCAGTCTGGCACTCCCGCCAACACCCCCTGCTAATAAGAAAGATGCTGTTTTCAGTGCAGGAACAGTGATTCATTAGCCACAAGCTAATGCGGCGTAATTGGAAACAGCAGCGAGGTTGGGAAGGCAAACAACAGATTGGATGCGCACAGCACAGGTCTCGGCGGAGAACATACCCAGAAATATACAAAGATGGAGGCAGAGGGGCGGTTTGTGTTTTTTGCTGTGCTGCTGGGACTGTGTGGTGTGTGGTGTGTGGTGAAAGAGAAGAGAAGAGAAGAGAAGAGAAGAGAAGAGAAGAGAAGAGAAGAGAAGAGAAGAGAAGAGAAGAGAAGAGAAGAGAAGAGAGAAGAGAAGAAAAGAAAAGAAAAGAAAAGAAAAGAAAAGAGAAGAGAAGAGAAGAGAAGAGAAGAGAAGAGAAGAGAAGAGAAGAGAAGGTAGTGTCCCGGCTAAAAAGGAAACAGGCTCTCTGTGTATGAGTGAATGGTTATACAGTGTTGAAGTGAGAGTGAATGGTCCTCTTCCTCTGTCTATGTGCATTTGTGTGTGTGTGTGTGTGTGTGTGTGTGTGTGTGTGTGTGTGTGTGTGTGTGTGTGTGTGTGTGTGTGTGTGTGTGTGTGTGTGTGTGTGTGTGTGTGAGAGAGAGAGAGAGAGAGAGAGAGAGAGAGAGTGTGTGTGGGCCCTATAATGAGTATATCTGTGACTAAGGTGAGGTAGATTCCAAAACAGTGGATGGTTTTTCCTCTCTATTTGTGTGTGTATGTGTGTGTGTGTGTGTCTGTGTACACTTGTTTGTAAGTGGAAGGAGGAGGAGTATTCTTTTAAGGGTAGCAAATCACATGAGCATGACGGAAGTTGTCCTGACGACCCGCATGTTGATTTGATGCTGATGAACTCTGGACTATACATAGTGATGTTGTTTGCCATTCCTGTGTTACCTCAGGCGGTACTTTTTTAATTAGCCACTGATGAAGAAATCAACCACCACTCGTCATTCATTACTTTGCAGGGAGGCTGAGTCAGAAGAGGAGAGGAGAGGAGAGGAGGGGAGAGGAGAGGAGAGAAAGGGAGAGGAGAGGAGAGGAGAGGAGAGGAGGGGAGAGGAGAGGAGAGGGAAGGAGAGTAAAGGAGAGGAGAGGGAGAGGAGAGGAGGGGGAGAGGAGAGGAGAGGAGAGGAGAGGAGAGGAGAGGAGAGGAGAGGAGAGAGAGGAGAGGAGAGGAGAGGAGAGGAGGGGAGAGGAGAGGAGAGAAGGGGAGAGGAGAGGAGAGGAGAGGAGAGGAGAGGAGAGGAGAGGAGAGGAGAGGAGAGGAGAGGAGAGGAGAAATACAGGGGGAAGAGGAGAGGAGAGGAGAGGGAAGGAGAGTAAAGGAGAGGACAGAAGGGGAGAGGAGAGGAGAGGAGAGGAGAGGAGAGGAGAGGAGAGGAGAGGAGAGGAGAGGAGAGGAGAGGAGAGGAGAGAATAGGAGACTGGCTGCAGAGATACTTAATAGTGAAGTGTCCTGAAGTGTGTGTGATCATCAGTATTGGTCTCTGCTTCATGATGGCCCTTGCAGAGGTGGCAGGACACCAGCAGGATGCAGCTAGGCAAAAACAAGGATTTCATTTAAGGTGTGTGTGTGTGTGTGGGTGTGTGTGTGTGTGTGGGGTTTGTGTGTATGTAGGTGTGGGTTTGTGTGTGTGTGTGTGTGTGAGGGTTATGTCTGTGCGTATGTGTGGGGGTGTTTGGGGGTGGGGCGTGGGGGTGGGGGGGGGGGGGGTAGTTGATGGGCTTCCGGACATGTAAATTGTCACTATGCTCTTGTGCAACTGTTTATGACTTTGTAATGTGCGTGTGTGCCTGTGGGTGGGTGGGTGTGTGTGTGTGTACTATTTGTATGAGAGAAAGATAGACAGAGCGGGAGACAGGGGTAAAGAAAATCGAAGCCAGCAATATGCTTTCATGTGAGTGTGTGTGTGTTGTGTGTGTATGTGTGTGTGTGTGTGTGTGTAGGTGAACTCCAAAAGGTCTGGATTAGTAGAGTGATCCGACTGAGACTGAGCGTGTGTGAAGGGCAGCTGGTTGGCATGTGGGTTGGGGGCCAGGTTGCGAGGGATTTGCATGGGCAGCATGCGGGGGGCGTGGGGGGGATTTGCATGGGGATCAGGAGTGGCTGGTGCAAGCAACCCAGAGCAGAAGCACCTGTATGCTGGAGAAATGTGCTGACAGGCAGCCAGAGCCACCCCCACCACCACCACCACCTTCCTACACTGTCCTTTCTGAACACACACACACACACACACACACACACAAACACACACACACACACACACACACACACACACACACACACATACAAACACACACACACACACACGTGCATGCACAAACATATGCACATGCACACACATACACACACATATGCGCGCATACACATACATGCACGCACACACATACACACACACACACACACACACACACACACACACTCATACACAAACTCACAGAAAAAGCAACCACTCATCCACCATACACACTCTCTCACACAGAGAAGCAACACACACACACACACACACACACTCACACTCACACTCCACACTCACACTCACACACACACACTCACACACCACACACAGGAACGAAGCCCTACTCCAGGGAGACGGCCAAACCTCCACAATGTAGCAAATGAGAGAAAGTGAACAAACAAGAGCAGCGGGGGGGCTGGAGCTAACGAACGCATCAGGAGAAGCGAAATGACGGCGCCGTGTGGATGGGAGGCAGGGGCGGAGATGAGACGTGGGCAGCCAGAGCCAGAGCCAAAGCCAGAGGCCGGAGAGACTGCAGGGGAGAGGGAGAGATGGAGAGAAATCTGGGAAACAATCATCAGAGAGAGAGAAAAAAATTAGGACAGAGAGAGGATACAAGTGAGAGATAAGTGAGAGTAAACAACTAGTGCTGTGGTAAACAACTAGTGCCGCTAGTAAACAACTAGGTAGGTGGGGGGAGGTAAACAACTAGTGCTCTCCTGCACCCTCATCCATGGCTGAAGTGCCCTTGAGCAAGGCATCTAACCCCACATTTTGTTCCAGGGACTGTAACAGAAACCCTGTTTTGTTGTTAACATTGTTAAATGAACAGCATGTCAAGTCATCTTTGGAGTCTCTTTGTGTGTTTGTGTGTGTGTTTGTGTGTGTGTGTGTGTGTGTGTGTGTGTGTGTGTGTGTGTGTGTGTGTGTGTGTGTGTGTGTGTGTGTGTGTGGTGTGTGTGTGTATGTATGTAGTATGTGTGTGTGTGAGCATGCGTGTGTGTTTCCTTTTTACCTTGAAGTCCTTACTTGCCTCGCCTTCCAGGTCCTGGGCCATAATTTGTTCCCAGGTTTCTCTGTCTGTTCCACTTTTTGTTTTGCTTGGCTAAGTGGTTTGCTTGTTCGCACAATCAATCCAGGTGATTACGATCCTGTCCTTTTCCTGTGTTTTCCTGCTTTCTTATTTGTCCTCTTTCTGTCATATACGTACCTGCCATGTGTTCTGTGCTATTTAGTATAGCAAACTTGTGTGTCCAGCTCTCTTTGCTCACATTGTCATTTTCAGTCCCCAGGCCTGTGTCTGTGCCCTGCTTTTTAATTGCATGTTGAATTTTTTCTTAATTTGCCTACAGCGTGTTACTAATAGAGCTGCAGTTCGCTTAAAATGCTCTCTCTCTCTCTCTCTCTCTCTCTCTCTCTCCCCTCTCTCTCTCTCTATTTCTCTCTCTTTCTTTCTTTCTTTCTGTCTTTCTCTCAGTCTATCATGAGTCTGGACAAAGCATGAAGGCTGATTAGAAGGTAGAGCAGAAGAAGAGAGGAAGAGAGGAAGAGAGACAGAGAGACAAAAATAAAGCACAAAAAGAGAGATGATCATAGCCCAGAAGCAGATGATGGAGAAATTGAAAGGACCCAATTAGTGAGACATGGCAGGCCAACTGTGAAATGACATATGAGAGACAGACAGTGCACACACACGAGAGAGAGAGAAAAGGGTCGGGTGGAAAAAAAAATAGAATAGCTAATCAGCAAAGAATCGACAAGGACAGAAGGCACACAACACAGAGGAGGCACACTTCACAGAAGAGAAGAGAAGAGAAGAGAAGAGGAGAGGAGAGGAGAGGAGAGGAGAGGAGAGGATGGGAAGGAGAGAAGAGGAGAGGAGTGAAGTGGAGTGGAGAGGAGAAGAGAGGATGGCAAAAGAGAGGAGATGAGATGAGATGGTGAAAAAATAGAGGAGAGGACAGGAGAGGAGAGGAGTGGAGACAGACGGTGAGTTGGCACGCTCGTAAAAAGCGATCGGCGACGTAATGAACGAGGGAGGCCTGGCGTTCGATACAGCTTCATCGGAGGGCGGAATGAGTGATGCGTGCGATAACGATCCGGAGAGGACACGGCAAGATGGATGGAGTGCAGAGACCAGGCACCGAGTCATTATTAAAGCCGTCCGACGGCCAGCTGTACTGCATGCCACCACACCTCTCTCTCTTTTTCTTTCTTCCTTTGACTTTTTTTCTCTCCTTCTCTCTCTCTTCATCTCTTTCTTTCTTTATCTTTCTTTCACACGTTCCTTCTCTCTGTCCCACTCTCTTTGTCTCTTTCATCCTCTCTTTCTCTCCCTCTCTCTTTCTCATTCTCTCTCTCTCTCTTCCTCTGTCTTTTTCTCTCTCTGTCTCTTTCACCCTCTACGGCCTTGTTCTGTCTCTGTCACCCTATTGTTCCCTTCCTTTCATATCATCTCTAAATCTCTTCACTCTCCCACTCTCTCAATCTCTCTTTCTCTGCCCTCCCTCTCTCTCTTTGTCTCTCTCTCACTCTCTCTCTGCCCTCCCTCCCTCCCTCCCTCCCTCTCTCTCTCTCTCTCTCTCTCTCTCTCTCTATCTATCTATCTCTCCCGGCCTCCCTCTCTCTCTTTGTCTCTCTCTGCCCTCCCTCCCTCTCTCTCTCTCTCTCTCTCTCTCTCTATCTATCTATCTCTGTCTTTCCCGGCCTCCCTCTCTCTCTTGTCTCTCTCTCTCTCTCTCTCTCTCTCTCTCTCTCTGCCCTTCTTCTCTCTGTTTAACCCAGTGCCTCACCTCTTTCAATCTGGCAGGTTATAAAAAGCCCTCGCATAGATAGATAGACAGAACCGGACAAGAGCGGTAGAAGGACAGATAGACTGGACAGGATATTCAAAGACAGACACAGAGAGAATGAGAGACAGAAAGAGAGAGAGAGAAACTGGAAGATACACAGAGGGAGGGTGAACGATACAGAGAGGTCAGAGCAGCTGTCCACAAACAAACACACAAACACACAAACAAACAGATCAAACACATAGTGGGTGGGTGTGATGAGGCCTATGAAACGTCAAATTTGGAAAGTGTTAGCTGCCTCTGGTGTATAAACAGATGGATGTATTTGAGGGGGTTACTGCTGCAAGGTCACCATACAGATATCAGAACAGGAAATAACTGAATTTATAGGTTGGCCAATTATAAAACTGTGGCCGCACGCACGCACGCACACACACACTGCACAGCTGTTATATCAAGTGGACATAGTAAGTTGGATTGAATGTGTTTGTTAAAGAGCTGCTAAGTCGTGTGAGTGTGTGGAAGAGAAAACAATTCATCTGCTATATACAGGACATACTTCAGGATCAGAAAGGAACATTGGTACAATCTCCAACTGGCAACTTCACTAGAGAGAGAGAGAGAGAGAGAGATGGGGGGAGAGGGAGAGGGAGAGAGAGAGGGAGAGAGAGCGAGAGAGAGAGAGTGAGGGGGAGAGAGGGGAAGAGAGGGAAAGAGAGAGAGTGTGAGAGAGAGTATGAGAGAGAGAGTGACATCATACTCCTCCATTTGTAGTTAATACACTGTTAGTAACGCTTGTTTATTCCTCCTGCATGCATATTTGCATTATGCAAATTCGATTGCTGTTAGCCAGAACTAGGCAGCAGGAATGAAAGAGAAAAAAAGGGGGCAGACAGAGACCCTACAAAAGAAAGAGAGAGACAGAGAGAGAAAGAGAGTGAGATAAGGGTGAGAGAACTGTTTCCGTTTGTGATAAATTATTGCTGCTGTTCCTAGCATCCTTTGAAAATGCAACTGTGTATTTGCCATGTTGGTAATTAATATTATATTCAACTGAATAGAGAAAGTTAGGGGATGAGAGAGGAGGGAGAGAGAGAGGGAAAAGAGAGCGTTTTAGAGAGAAATAGAGGCAGAGAAAAGACGAAGGGAGTTAAAAGGGAAAATTAGAAAGATTGAGTGATCGACAGAGAGAGAGAGAGAGAGTGAGAGAGAGAGAGAGAGAGGAAGAGAGAGAAAGAAAAATCCCTGCGTTGTGTTGACTGGCACACAGATAGAGGTGCTAACACTGGCTGAACTATTAATTACCAGCCCAGTCAATCTCTTCCCACCTCAGCAACCACCTTAGCTAATGAGCGTTTAGCCACCGCTACACCAATGCTAATGACTCAGTGTGCTTGTGGGCGGCTCAAGTCAGTTAGCAGTCAAGTGGCTAGAGGTGTAAAGGATCAATTCATTGAATAAATGTTGAAAGAGTATAGATTACCATAGTATAGGTCAGATTATAGGTACCTCCTTTCCACTTTGAGCAAATTGATTTTCATGTTAGTTTGTCTCTCATATTTTAAAAAAGTGTGTTTTTTTACATCATTTCTCACAGTATACATAGAAGAATAGGGGGGGGATATTTCTGTAAGTCACATTTCATCGAGTAATCTAGTACCAACCTAGTACAACATGTTATTACAAAGTTATAACACAAAGCTTAAATTATCTTCTCTACCCAATGCTGTACTAGGTTAAAAAAAGAAAAATTCAGTGACTGGATTTGTTCATTTTAAAATTGCTCTTGCTCTTGGCTATCTATAGCACCGAAAACACACTGTTTCGCTGGCACATCTTATTTCTCTTTAGAGGAGTTGAAGTAATTGGGCTGTTGTCTTAATTGAATGGCCCTCTTGTCTAGCCCACTCCCTCGTGAGCCTTTGAGGAGCTGGAGACAAACTGTGCTCTCAGTCGGCGAGGAAGAGAACCAGAGCAGAGCAGTGCTGGGTACCCCAGAAAAAAAGAGCAAGAAAAAAAGAAGAAAAATCCGACAGAGGGGCCAAAAGCAAAGCTGTCGCCTCGAATCCTACGCCGGCCGTCTCTTGAGCGAAGCGGCTTTGTGGCTGAGCGCACAATGGCCGCCCTGTGTTTTTATTCACCAGGCTTTTTTTTTGGACGACAAGCTTTGACCCATCAAGGGCAAAGCTCTTGTGAAATGGTGGATGTGTATGGAGGAGAAGGTCTCAGAGACACACATATGGAATGCAACACTGACAGTGCATTTATAGAACAGAGTTGTCAAGCTGGCTATAACCCATACAGTCATAGATTCCACCCATATTACCCATTCAGTCCTAATAAACAATAAAACAAGCCAAAGAGAACTGCGATACTGATATACTGTGAACAAACCAAATCTTTTTGCATTTGGTCTATTTATAGTTTTAAGAGATTAAGAAATTAAGAGACCACTACAAATTTTCCTACATTCAGCATCTTTACATGTTCGACAGCTATTCTTTTCTATTCGTGTCAGTTCAATTTGGAATTTGGGAGAAATGCAGTCAGTAGTTTACAGAATAAAAGAAAAATGTTCACTTTATTTGCACATATACCTATAAATAGTTAAATCAGCGAAACAGATAATTTCACAATGGTCTCTTAATTTTTTCTTGTGAGCTGTATATGTCTGTCAGTGAAAATATGCCGTCTGTTATGATATACGAGATAACAATAGCACAATATGAAGCTAACATACAAGTGAAAATATGCCATCTGTTACAATATACGAGATAGCAATAGCACAATATGAAGCTAACATATAAGTGAAAATATGGCATCTGTTACGATATACGAGATAGCAATAGCACAATATGAAGCTAACATATAATGCTAACCAGCTCAAATTGAGATGAATCATTCAGGAATTCACAGTGACCAGATTTGTTTGCCCTCGGTACTTCACCTTGACAAAAGATACACGCTCGACTCCTTCAAGACCAAGTGGGTAAACAGCGTGTTACATTAGCTGTGCTTTTGTTCGTTACCAATGTCCATTCATGACAGCAGGGAAATAAATAAACCTCTGCTTAAGCAAATGTTAAAAGCACTTGGACCCATGCCAGTGTGTGTGTCGCCTTTTGCATTCCTCGAGAAAAAAAAAAAGCATCAGTTACGCATGGCGAACAGCCGTCAATCATGTCACTGCTGCTGCAGTGCGACTGAGGTGCCTTTTCAGAGGGCAGAGAATTACTATGCCCGACGTTTGGGGACTGGCATTCATACGTACTGGAACGAGTCCAATTAGGATTTAACGAGAATGCTTTCATGTCTATCAGCGAACCATTTCAGCTGGCTGACGCGTGGAAAAATACTGGACCTGTAATTGATGGTGCCTGGTTCATCATCTCTCCAGGTATCCTCCAGTCATTCAGTTAAAGTCACTGTGGCGATGTTTTAGTTCCCTCAACCTCACCTATGGGAAATGGAGGAGGCTCTGTGGGATGGCCGTGTTAATGATAAGAAGGCTGTGACACATTTGATGGGTAATGTCCGCTCACAGATGATGTCCTTCGTTGAGTTTGAAAGAAAGCCTACAGCAGCCTGTGATGTGCGATGTGTGTGTTTACGTGTGTGTGTGTGTGTGTGTGCTTTGTGACGTATGGCGACCAGATGTTTTACGGTAGTGGATGACAAATACTGTCAACGCGTCGTGTTCCCGGCTGCTGAGGGACCACATGTCCAAGCAAAACAAAGTGAGGTGGAAATCTGTGCTCATGCACACAAACACATGCACGCATACACACACACACACACACACACACACACACACATGTAGTGCTTTCAATGTCACCTCTATTATCGCCGAGAGAGTAGAAAGATGTCACGCGGACAAAAGACAAGGTTTGCCACAAACAAGCCAAAATTATCACTCATTGTTCACATTTATTTTTTTCTTCGCTCAATCCCCCCCCCCCCCCCCCCCCCCCCCCCCCCCCCCCCCCCCCCCCCCCCACCCCACATGCACACACACACACACACATGGTCACAGCCAGACACACACACATACACACACACACATTCACATACACATACATACACACACACACACACATAGACAAACACACACATGCGCACACACATACACACACACTCACTGATGATCAGCGATTGTGATCACAGCTGCCAGGCTCTATCTATGCCTGCGCCTCATCAGAAAGAGCTAGGAAGCAGTACAGCCGGAGGGCTGCGTTTGATGTCTGCCCAAGGGAGGTGCGAGGATCTTAAGAGGAGTGGGACTTAAAGCCCTGAAATATGGCACCTATCTATGAGTTGAGCGCCTTTTTTTAGGACCGGCTCTCTTGGACGGACATCTGAGAGCTTCTGTCCTGTCCAGAATCCCGAGCATCCCGCCCTGGTCTCTCTGAGCAGGGCTAGCCGAAGCATCTGGCCGCCAGGACAGGTACTGTGGTGTACTTTATGACCCCCGTCAAGAGAGCAGGGCAGATTTACAACAGCAGGGGTGGTGGCTGGTTAGAGGCTCTCAGTGCGGTTACATGATGGCAAATAACTCGATTATAGCTTTAATTCCACTATCCTATTAAGGGGGGCAACTGCAATTGTCCGAGTATACATGACAGTGAGTAATTCGAATCATTGGCCGAAAGCACTTAGTATCCCGGTACGCTAGGTAGCGCTGTGCCAATTTCAACTAGTGTTAGTAGAGCTACTTCCGGTTGACCTCTTCACCACCAATAACAATGAAAGATGGCGAACGATGAGGTAGAAGCTATGTCCTTATGGCGTGGCTTATCACCGTGGTTAAAACAGTAATGAGATGCCAAACGGCACTTTTAGTTTTGCTAATTGCTGAGGAAAGGCGCCGCTGCATTGATTGTTTTACGACGGCAACAACAACAAGCAGGGGATCACAAGCATGCGCAGAATGCATAGTCCTAATCCCAATCCGGTTGACTGTATACATGCACGGGGTGTTAATTCGACAATGGTCGTCCAATTTCTAGTTGAATTAAGGTGTTTACATGAAACTCGATCTTAGTCAAATTAAGCCAATAATTCGAAACATTACGCTCCCATGTAAACGCACTGACTGACTATATTCACACTGGCCAAGAACAAAAAAAGTGAAACAAAAAGAAATTTAGCAGATTATTGTCTTGTACTGGCGAGTGTTCCTCCATGCCGATGTCATCGTAACTCAGAGCAGGTGTCACCAGCCCAGGTCTCCTATAAAGAAAGGTCAAAGGTCATGCAGCCCTCTTGTGCTGCAGCTCCAATGAGGGGAGATGAGAGAAATATCTACCCTCAGGATTCAGCCCTCCCATTTGCAGGAAACTCTCTCTCTCTCTCTCTCTCTCTCTCTCTCTCTCTCTCTCTCTCTCTCGCTCTCTTCTTTCAATCTTCCTCTTTCTCTCTCTCTTCTTTCACTCTTTCTCTCTCTCTGTCATTTCAGTCTTTCTCGCTCTCATTTAACTTTTTCTCTCTCGGTCTCTCTCTCTCTATCATTTTCACTCTTTCTCTCATCCATCAGACATTTCTCGACACCCTCTCTCTCTTTCCCTCGCTTTCCCCTGCTTCTGTTTCCCCTTTTCTCCATGTTTACATTCCATCTCTGCGATGGCTGATGGCTCGCCTGCCTCTCTGTGACCTTGCTGCAAACCCTCTCACTTTTCCCCAGGAGGAAGCAAAACCCCCTTTTTTTCTCCAGCTGCCACCACACTAGTGCACTGTGATCACTCAACAACCGCCACAGCCTCAGCAGCAGCAGCAACATCACCACACCACACCACACCACACCACACCACACTACACTACACTACACTACACTACAGTACAGTACACTACACTACAGTACAGTACACTACACACGATAGCCTTCACAAGAGACGCCAGGAGATAAACAAGAGAAGTGCACCAAAAAGACTGCAAGGGTCTTCAAAACCTTCTAGAAAACTCTATTTACATCTATTTGCCCTACCCATGGCTGAAATGCCCTTGAGCAAGGCATCTGACCCCGACACTGCTCCAGGGACTGTAACTGAAACCCTGTAAAATAACTGTAAGTTGCTCTGGATATGTGTAATGTAATCTAATAATGATTTAATAATTTCATCATGTTATCTTATTACTGTTGCCAAAGTGTTTTGAGACCATGGCTAAAGTGATATTGCACTATGAATATCAATAAATTAAATTCAATTGAATTAAAACATAGCATCTAAAAAAACACTAGCACAAAAAGCTACTAACTATCACAGCCAGGCTATCCAAATTAACAACTCTCAAATCTAAAAATGGGATGTTAGGAGGGAGGGGACAAACCTTTTCTAAAACGGTCTTTTATTTGAAAAAAACAATCTGTAAGAGGTAAATATTGACCAGTCTTTATAAATCTTTGAAATGTGCCACTATAAAGGTCAGCGGCGACGACCCCTCAAACATATCCTGCAGTGCAGACAGAAAAGAGGAGCTGTCCCCCAAAAGCAAACATATGACTAGCAGACTTGAGAACTGCCAGCAGCTGCTGCAGCAGAAATGTAATTTGCAAAGACGTACACACACACACACACACACACATACACACACACACACACACACACACACACACACAAAGACACACACACACAGACTCACACACACAGACACACACACACACGCATACACACACACACACACGCACACACACACTTAGTTTGCCTGCCAGGATATGGATCCTTTATTTGTAGAGCCTTGACCGAGACGGAGGGCAAATGGAAGATTAAAGTCTTTACTTTCCAATTAGCAAAGGGGGGAAGGGGATCCTAACGGCCGTGGCGGCCATATTTTCTTCCTCTTTAATGCAATAAGGCCGCCTTGATGTCCCTGCTTTGTGACAGCTGGCGACTTACTTGCGTGTCACATGTCCTCCTAATGTCCTCTTTGTCTGAAGCTCTTTGTACTTTTCCCCCATTACTCCTGCACTCCCACCCCCTGGGCCTGTAGTAGCCCTTTAGCGGTCACCGTACCACTGCTGGAACAACTCGCTTACAATGAAAAAAAAGCATAACTACAACATTATTACAACATTACTACGACATTACAGAGAGTCTTTACTGACACATTACAACTTGGTCATTGCCATTCTGGTAACAACAAAGTTATGGCAGGGGGTGTCTGTTAAAGCGTCAAGTCTGTGACTCACAGTAAGAGTTTAAAAGCCCCAAATGATGTTGTGAGTGAGTTATCACACTGGACAGATCCCAGAACACATCCCAGGCTGCTGTGCTGGGCAGACTGCAGCAGCAGGTAGAGGTTTGGGGCCGTTTTCTGGCTATGGATGAAGCTGTCCAGCACTGTCACAAACACAGTGCATGAGCAAACAGCTTAAGCCTTTTTTTCGAGTTTGCTCAACAGCAATTTTCAACACAGCCAGTTAATTGTGTATGCAAAGGACTCTTTGAATTTATTCAAGCTTTCACGGGACCAAAACACTTGCCAAAAGCACTATAAAGCTGAGGGTTGTCTAAAAATCAACCATGATATTTCTGAATGCATGCCTATATACATACAGTGTGCTCCAAAAAGTGTGACATAATTTGAAATGTCCTAGGCAAATGAAGTCAAATAGGCTTCATGATGAAAAATCAAATAATCAAAATTTGAACAAGATAGACAGAGTAAAATGTAAAATAAAAAAAAAGTGTGTTTCACACTTTTCAAATGTTGAATATGCACACACCCACTATGACACGACACACATCAATAGTTCAGCTGTTGTCAAACATGTCTTGTGTAACATTCTCCACCTTGTGATTCTTTGCATAAATAATTTGTTAGTTTTTACACATTTTGTCAAAATTTGAGATCATTTGATTGAGACTTGATTATAATATATTAGACTATGAAATGATGTCAAAAACCCTGTATCACACCCTGTGTTATGAAATGTTTGACTATAATACTGTAGCAGCACTATAGAAATATAGCATTGAACCGTAAGGCTGTGCTTGGAATACTGGACCAGAAGTGCTGAATAATATCAACAAGAGATGAATAGATCAAACGGGCTGCTTGGGACACTGGTAGTGAGATGAAACCCCTGAAATAAATTACAGACACACACTTCACACTTTCCAGCAACAGCAGTGACTGCCAAGTCCAGTGGGAAACCTGATGTGTGAAGTGCGGAGAGACACATTTTGCCTCTGTGATCCCCCCAACACCAACAAACACCAGACACACCACACACACACACACACACACACACACACACATCAAACACACAAACACAACCAGCGCCAGTTCTGCTCCTATTGTGAGCTGCCTGTTTTCTCTCTGATCGGGTCGGGCCGAGCTGAACCGAGCCCAAAGCACCCCCGGCACTGTCTGACAGCACTCCATCAAAACACCATGGCCACAGTCGTCTTCCCTTTCTCTTTGTTTCCATAGAAACACCAGCCTGTGGAAAAGTACAAGAGGAGGGGTACTGTGTGTGTGTGTGTGTGTGTGTGTGTGTGTGTGTGTGTGTCTGTGTGTATGTGCGTATGTGTGCGTGTGTGTGTGTGTGTATGTGTGTGCGTATGTGTGTATGTGTTTGTGTGTATGTGCATTTGTGTGTGTGTGTATGTGCAAGTGTGTGTGTGCATGTGTGCTTGTATCTGTATGTGTGTGTGTGTGTGTGTGTGTGTGTGTGTGTCTGTGTATATTTGAAGGTGGGGACGGTGGATGAATAAAGCAGCGAGCGCAAAGACAAACAGTGACAATAGTTGGTGGCGTGCTTCCTTCTAGGGACAGAACGCTGGCACAAGCTGCCAAGAAAGACAGGTGGAAGGGGAGAAAAAAAAACCTGCTCGTTCTCACTTTACCAGGCGATTTATGCAGTCTGACAAGCTCAGACAAATACAGTTTGAGAAGATCACCCTTCCTCCACCACCACCACCACCACCACCACCCCCCATGTGTCTCCTCCATCCTGGCATGTCTCTGTCTCTGTGTACCCACCGCTGGGAATCCAGCACGGAACTGATGCTGCCTGCCGTTTCAATGGTAGCAGTTGCAGGGAGAAAAAAGTAAGTTAAATTAAAACACAATTGTATAGGCGAAATTAACAACATCGCTCACTGGCGTCTTAATCGCTTTTTAATTATTTCTTAATTGCTTCTTTTCAGCCTTAAAGTAAGACACAGTGGATAACAGCTTAGCTTGGTAATTAGGAAAAGTCTACACACGTACACACACACACACACACACACACACACACACACACACACACACACACACACACGCACAGTATGTGATACCTGTGCTCACTAATGTAGGCTGGTTTAAACCGGGCGAGGCAAGGGACAGGGTGGGTGGCTGATTTCTGAGGAGGGCAATTATTTCATGCAGGGCTGACGAGCCGAGTGCCGAGTGCGAGCGGGGCAGAGATGGATGGAGAGCTTTGCCTGTGATTAACTGGCTCGGTCTGGCTCCCGGGTTGGTGCCGAGTGGTACTCACAAATCTCGACTTGCCTCAGCGGGCAGGGTGGCAGGTGCTGAAAAGCATGTGTGAAGTATGTGTGTGTCTGTGTGTGTGTGTGTGTGTGTGTGTGTGTGTGTGTGTGTGTGTGTGTGTGTGTGTGTGTGTGTGTGGGCAGCAGCCAGGACGTACGTGCGCTCCACTAGGCTGGGGACAGAGAGGTGCTCCTAGACAGACACGACTGTCCTACCCCAGAGGCAGGGTCACATTGAAAATGCAGAGAGCCACAATCTCTCTCTCTCTCTCGCTCTCTCTCTCTCTCTCTCTCTCTCTCTCTCTCTCTCTCTCCCTAGAGCTCTCTATTTCTCTGTCTCTGTCTCTCTTTCTCTCTCTCTCTCTCTTTCAAATGATGAGTTGTTGGTGTATATGTGGCTTTGTTTTTGATGAGGTCGGTATATTGGGGGGGCTGAATATAGTGTTGAAGATGTGAAGGAGAGGGTCTCTCCCTTCTTTAAGCTGAATGGATGTTTGTGGGTTTTTTTTTGACTTGGTTGTAACCAAGATGTCTTGATGTGAACTGGTGACTATGGTACAATAAATGAGTGTTAAATCTCTCTTTCAATCTCACTCTGTAATATATCTATTATATCTATCTCTCTCTTATAATCTCTCTCTACATCTCGTTCTCTCTCTCTCTTTACACCCCCCTCAACATCTCTCTCTCTTTCTCTTTTCACTCACACCCTCTCTCTACATCTCTCTCCCTTCCCCTCTCTCACTCTCTTTTTTACTCTATCTCTGTTTTCTTTCCCTAGATCTCTCTCTTTCTCTCTTTTTCAATCTTTCTAATATATCTTTACATCTATCGCTCTATTATCGCTCTATCTCCCTTCTTACACCCCCCCTCAACATCTCTATCTCTATCTTTTCACTCAGCCTCTCTCTCTACATCTCTCTCCTTCTCCTCTCTCTCTCTTTCTCTCTCTCTGTCTCTTTCTTCATTTCTCTCTCTCTCTCTCTCTCTCTCTCTCTCTCTATCTCTCTCTCTCCACGTCATCCTTCCGTTCTGTCCCCAGGGCCCCAGTCTTGAATGTCACACGGGAGTCGTCAGCCCTCTGAGGTGCCGCAAACATTTTCCCAAAGCAGTGTGAATGAGATCATTGTCCATTACCCTCGGTCCTCAGTGATTGGAAACAAGAGGAAGATTGCTGGAGGGCGTGAATTTATGTGTGTGTGTGCGCATGTGTGTGTGTGTGTGTGTGTGCGTGTGTGTGTTTGGCTGCACATGGACGCATGTGTCTCTCATTGTGAAAGTGTATGTGTATGTGTGTGTCCACAAGAACATGTATCTCCCAGTGTGAAGGTGTATCTTCGTGTGTGTGTGTGTATGTGCATGTGTATGTGTATGTGCACATGTGTCTTCCTGTGTGAAAGTGTATCTGTGTGTATGTGTATGTGTATGTGTGTATGCACGTGTCTTCCATTGTGTACGTAAGTGTGTCTGTGTATGTGTGTGTGTATGACCATGTGGCTTTCAGTGTGAAAGTAACTCCCTCTCTCTCTCTCTCTCTCTCTCTCTCTTTCTCCCTCTCTCTCTCTGTCCCTCCCTCTCTCCTGTGTGTGAGTGCGTTGTGCGTACATTCATGCTTGTGTGTGTGTGTATGTGTGTGCATGCATGTGTTTGAGCGGTGTGTGTGTGTGTCTGTGTGTGTTTATGGATGTGTGTGTGTATGCATGCATCCATGCGTTTGTGCTTGTGTGTGTGTGTGTGTGTGAGTGAATGCACTACAAAGAAGCACTGCGAGCTCCCGCCTTCTCCCGCTAAGAGCTTGTGTTAATGGCCGACAGGCAGGAAGTGTGGCTGTCAGAGGGGTCATACAGGAGGTCACTGCAGCTGGCCCTCACGATAAGGCTTTCAAAAAGGCAGTCAAAGCCAGGCCACGGCCCTTGCATTAACAAACCCCCCCGCCCAGTAATCTCCCGGCAGTCAGCACACATGCAGCCCTCTTCAACAAGGGCACAGATCTACCCACGACTCCTTTTGTCTTCAGTAAGGAAGCCTGGGTGTCAGAAGGAGGAGGGTGGGCGGGGGTGGTTAGGTCTTAAGTCTTGTCACAGGTCTTCATTAGGCCTACACACACGCACGGGGTCTTCGTATAACTCCTTGCGGAGATGCCGCAGCTTGAGACGCGGTTGCTGGAAATTGCGGCGGGGTTAGGTTTCAGCAGGAAATAAAAGCGGGGCCGTCAGGGCCTCAACACTGCACTGTTACCGATCATGTCATCGGGTTATTTCACACATACTGAATAGATGACTCGGGGGTGTGAGCGTGTGTATGAGCGCGTGTGTGGTGGGGGATTGGGGGGGGGGGGGGGGTGTTAATGAGCATCTACGATTTCCTGTTTGACCTCGTTGAAGAATCCCTGGGGACATTGCTGTAGGTAGAGAGGGGTGGTGGATTGATCAGCTTTCCTGAAAACCGAGGGGCTGATTTACCAGGTTAGGTAGGGTGGGGGTTTGGGGAGGAGGGGTGGGGGCTGAGGTGAAGTGTGTCATCTCTCATATATTATATGCCCACCCCCCCCCCCCCCCCCACCACCACCACCACCACCAAAACCACAACCTCCCCCACTCCCCCACTCTCTCTGCCCTGGAGGCCCTACCAACTGTGACGCACTGGTGCAGTTCCTTCGCATCGGCTATCAGTTGACATTCAAGCACTACTATGAATACCTGAAGATGACTGCCATTACCTCAGGCCATACTTTTCCGCAATGCACCTCAGAAAGTCACATAGTCAAAAACTTTACAGCTCCATGCTGAAAACCTCTATGAGATATTACAGTTTTTGCCCATTGCTTAAACACATTTTGCAAAATTTGGCTCGCTGTGCCAAAACTCTACACCCAAGCACATACTGTAGGACACAACACTTGGAAATAAACCATTCACATCTATGTCAAATTGAAACTCTGCAATCAAAACCTAACAATCCTTCGCCAAAATGTCACTCTCATGACAAAATTGCACACACTTGTATCTTATGAAAACACTGTCACATCAGAACCAACACACTAGTCTACTTTATATAAAACACTGTTTTTTGTATTTTGAATAGATGTGTTTTGCCAATGATACATCGGTATTTCATTTTTGAACGAAGTGTCTTATGTATGAAATAGTGTGTAGTGTGCAGGAGCAAGTGTGTTGCAAAAAGGAGCAAGTGTGTTGCAGAATTGCAACTGAAGTGTAAAGCAGCGCTTTTGTTTAAGGTATGGTTACACTGTGTTTAGGGCATGGTAACACAACTTCAAGTTATGTTACTTTGGTTTAAGCATATGTCTATTGCGTTCAAGCAATGGGCAAAAACTGTAACATGGGATTTTTGAATAACAGACACTGTCAAACTCTGTAGATGATGGTGGATTCTGAAATGCAGTACGCTTTTTCCCTACACACTTTTGTGATCCCTGTTAATTACTAAGAGGTCATCTACGATTTTCATTAACTTACTTACTTACTCCAATTCTACTAGACCTGAATTAGCACCTGTTTAGTGAAAATCATACTTTTTTGATGACATCACTTCACAGGTCTGTGGGGAGCCCAAACAGCTTGAATTGCTTCTTAGATGAGCACAATTTATCAGACACAAAGACTCATGTCACTGTGAGGAATGTTTGAAGTCGGTCAGGGACTTAATGGTTTCCTTTTTTGTGATGTTCTTCTTTTACGTGCTTGTCTGCACTCTAGAGATACGATTTGAAACATTGTGGTGGTGCTCATTGAAGGTAACCCATTGAAGGGCTGTTTTGTTATCTGCTAAAATTGAATGGGGCCATTGGACAAACACAGACAGAAAAAGAGGACCTGAGGACAATACAAAGAATGACTTCAAGCTGTTTTGGTGAAGCAAAGTCAGAAATGTGGGATTATAGGCAGGAATGCGTCTCTTGATTCATCCTTGGTCATAATATACCTGCATCCGAGACACAAGAACACACATGCACGCACACACATGCGCGTGCGCACACACACACATACACACAGTGACCGTTCCAGTGTTCTATTGCTGACTCATTCTCAGTGGATTCAAAACAACACTGAAATGCTAAACACACACACACAAATTTCTAGATGATGACCAACCAAGTTTCACCTGTGGCAATAAAGCAGAAGACATACTCAGAATGTGTCTGACCTACACACACACACACACAAACACACACAGTCACTGTTCTGTTGTTTTACTGCTGACTCACTCCCAGTGGATTTGACACACACACACACACACACACACATATACACACACACATAAACACACACACACACACACTTCTGCATAATGACCCACTCAGTTTAGAAAGAAATTCATCCATGAAAATGACACAGGAGACATACTCCGATTGTCCTCAGTCCACTGAAAGTCTTGTGCAGCAAAAAAGGGGAATTCTGGCAGTGTCATGCCAAGCAGTGTACCAGCAAGACTTAACGAGGGCCGTCAGACAGTCACTCACCACTTTGCGGATGCCAGAGTGAGAGTCAGCCCCGACTACTACCCTACCGCGCACACCCGAGACCAGATCCGAGAGACACGTACTCAGACAGGCACATCCTCCCCGTCACCACACACTTCCCGTCAGCCTGGCCCAGGTGAATCATCCCCCGCTCTGCCCTCAGGGCCTGCAGCAGGAGCTGTAGATATAGTGTGCAGATCCTGACCTGAGGACATTTATCTTTAAACGGCCCGTAGTGTCTCCGAGCCTACATTTGCATTGCGCAGGTGTGGGAGTGTGGGGTTGGGGAGAGGGCTAGGAGAGGAGAAGAGAAGAGAGAAGAGAAGAGGAAAGAAAAAGAGAAAAAAAGAAAAGAGTAGAGGAAAAGAAAGAATCAGAGAAGGAGAGGAGAGAGTCCATGAGAGGAGAGAAGAGAAGAAAAGAGAAGAGAAGAGAAGAGAAGAGAAGAGAAGAGAAGAGAAGAGAAGAGAAGAGAAGAGAAGAGAAGAGAAGAGAGGAGAGGAGAAGAGGAGAGGAGTAGAGGAGAAGAGGACACTTACCTCTGCCTCCTACGCAGTGCAGAGCAAGTGGTGAATAATCCATGCCATAAAACAGAGAGACAGTGAGCGTGTTTCTCGGACATGTCCAGAGGTGCACCCTGGGATAGACTGACACTTCCCCTTAGGGCTTACCCCATGGCTGACTTACTGCCATGCACTGCTGCCTTTGTACTCTGTGTATGACATACCAGCCACAGTGCACAAAATGGACATCTGCTCACAGTGAAGGCAGCCCAAGCTATTGGCATATGCGTATGTATAGCATACTGCACTGCAAAAAATACTGATGCCATGGGCATATTTATAGACAGTGAGAGAGAGAAAGAGAAAGAGAGAGAGAGAGAGAGAGAGAGAGAGAGAGAGAGAGAGAGAGAGAGAGAGAGAGAGAGATGCAAGGCTTTCTTTTAAGATTACCTGCTTAGTGGTCAAAAAAACACCTGCGCCTTGTCAGTTTCCTGCTATGCAAATACCACCTGTCTGAGTTTTATGATGGCTTTATAGCACTACATTCAATGCATACTGTTGTCTGGTTAAACAAAAGGGGCTGTGGCAGATTAAAGTCTCTATCTATCTCTCTGTCTCTCTCACGCACACACACATGCACACACACACATGCACACACACACATGCACACACACACATACACATACACACGTGCACACACACACACACACACACACACACACACACACACACACACACACACACACACAACAGGGGGTTTACACTGACACAGTTTCTCACAGCCTGCACTGTTTTTCACATGTGGCACGCCAACCTAGATATTACAATCAGGTGGCACACTTAAATTTGACCATGCGAATGCCCAGCACACACTATGGCACTGCTAATGTGTGTGGTTTGTCTTCTAACACACACGGCGGCTGGGATGTGGTGGAGGATTAACGCAAGTAAACAGAATTTACCCACCTCTCAAATTTCAGAAAAAGAGTTTATCCACCTCTCAACAGAGCTTATCCACCTATCAATACTTTATTATTTATATATTTATATACCAAACACAATTTCTAACAGTCCAAAATCACACCGTGTCATCTATATGTGCACTAGAGACCATTAAAATACACTGGGACTGTTCAAACATGTTTTGAATGTCTTTTTAAAACATCTGCTATTGCACCGTTCATCTACCTCACCATGGTCACCACATTCATAGTTTACCCACCTCTGATTGTACCACTACACCCCTGGATGGCAGCGAATGTAACCATGCATACAGGACAGAGGTCAGCAGATTATTCTAATTTGAAAAGGACCTCCCCAGTTAGAATACAGGCAGTTGTTATACAGATAAATTAGATTGCTGGGACACACAATACATACAGGAAAACACAAACGTGCATATAAAAATACATGTACATGTAATTCATATAAGGAGTGGTTGGTACATGTACACGTACACCTACACCCACACAAACACACACATACATACACACACGCGCACACACACATAAAATACAGAAGTAACACATCTGTTCCACAACAAATACCATAAGGGGCTTTTTGAAAACTCAAATGGGAACTTTCAAATTGAGCTTTCCACCGATTTTTGAGAATCAACAGATTTACATTTACTTCCAAAAAGCCAAACCGTTTGTCTAAGGGCAGACATTTGCATTTCAGTTAAGGCAAATGAGCCCCAACTGCACAGCGTTGTGTCGTCTTGCTGTTTAAAGTCCCACTCTGAAGACTACTGTTGAGATTTCCATACATCACAGATAATTTTATTATAAACAAGATAAGATCAATGAGCTGGGAACAAGAGAAGCAAATGAGGTGAAGGAAGAGCCAGTCATTCAACTCCATGAAACACCAGTACCCCTAAAAACACACACAGGCTGTTTGTTGTGTTTGTGTGTGTGTTTGTGTGTCTGTGAGAGAGAGAGAGAGAGAGAGAGAGAGAGAGAGAGAGAGAGAGAGAGAGAGAAAGAGAGAGAGAGAGAGAGAGAGAGCAAGAAAGAGGCAGAGCAGCTCTGTCCAAAACGTTTTCTTGTTTACTACATAGCTATGTTGGTTGATCCACTACATAGAGTACTATATAGTGAATGAGTGGACATTTCAAATTCGCCCCTAGTCAGACAGAAAGAGAGAGAGAGAGAGAGAGAGAGAGAGAGAGAGAAATATAACTAAAAAACAAGAAAGAGTACTACATAGGAAATGAGTAAACATTTAAAATTTGCCCATAGTCAAACAGACATTGAGAGAGAGAGAGAGAGAGAGAGAGAGAGAGAGAGAGAGAGAGAGAGAGAGAAAGAGAGAGAAATATAACTAGATAGAAACTACAAAACAAGGAACGTGTCCCCTGCACCACTTCACCCTTCATGTCCCCTGTGGCCCCTTACTGACTCTGCAGTAATCCTGAATGCTGACAGCAAGGGAAACTCGGCCACGACGACAGACAACAACGGAAATTTAAGCACCGCAGAGCAAACCATGTGGGTTAATATTTGATATTCATTTACATGGTTGGTGGTGGTGAGCCCAGACAGCTCCCATCTTCCCCAGGGTGCATTAATAGACACACAGTGAACATTTCACTGTACACACATTTCACTCAGAGATTGGTATTTGTATTGTATTACATACATGACTGAAAGGGTGTCACGAACTCACTTATGAAGAGACTCGCTTGCAAATGGCTTTTGCACATAAATTTCAAGGGTCATTAAACTCAAATATGTAAATGTGTTCTCGCCCTAGCTGGCAATTAATGCCACAAAGCAAGCAGGCTACCCAAGCGCTAAAATACCACAAGGAAACTCTCATTCACTGTTGTCTGTGCCGTCTCCTTTGATGATTTAGGCAAGTAAGGTGTGTGTGTTTGTGCCTACTTAAAGACCCAGTAAAGTGAAAACTGTATATAGTTTGGAAATGTGATATATTTTAGAAAAAATAGTCTGGAAAAAAATGCAGAAAACCTCTAAATTCAGTTTTACTGTGTAGACGCACACAACGCCAGAATTAATACTTGCAGCATTTATTTAATAATCTTACAGGCACTGTAGCAGAAGTACACACCCATCATGGTGGTCAGCATAAGACAGTAGTTAAATTGTGGAACTGTTCAGTAACTAAGGTGGCGGCACATTACAATTAACATAACACATAACATTTGGTATGAGGAGGTTGGAGACGATATTATTTTGACTTTTACGGGGTCTTTAAGAGCTTCTACTTGGGCCTGTTGTTGACTGTGTTTCCCTAAGCCCCTGGGGAGGCCGGTTGGGGTGGGGGTTGGGGTGGGTGCGGGGGAGGGGTAGGGGGGAATGTGGACGAGGAGACGGCACTTCCTCTGCTCATACATCCAGTGGTGCAACGGTTGAAAAGGCACGACAGCTGAGCTAATTCAACCCCGCTGTTGCTACCAACACCACCCCAGAAAAAGAGAGGGAGAAAGAGAGAGAGAGAGAGAGAGAGAGAGAGAGAGGAAGAGAGAGGGAGAGAGAGAGAGGAAGTGAGAGAGAGAGTTGTGGAACAGGTGCGGAGAGAGGAGATATATGCCCTTCAGAGACGGCTGATTTAAGAGCAGAACGACGCCTCTGTTCCTGTTTCTCTCTGCAGTGGGATCTCTTACCACGGCTGTGTTCATGGCCATTACAGCGTAACGGAGAAGGGAGACCCTTGTTTTCAAACCAGTTCCCACACCCTCGTGCTACTAAACAGTGTTGAGCTCAACACATTTGCTACAGCAATAGACAGTATCTCCTGCAGGAGTTTAGACACATTAACCAAGCCGAGTCTTACAAAAATGTTATGGTGAAGTTTTCATTAGGACTGTTATTTAAGTTGGTTTATTTTTGCTGTTAGAATCGTTAGACACTTACAGTAAAACTAAGGATGTATCTGTACATTCAATTCAGTTCAATGAGTTATTACCATGGCCATTTAAAAAAAACTGTGTGGCTGAGGCAAAGAGAAGTGCAGAAACAAAGCAAACACTAAGCAAATTGTTGAGACATTGAAAAAAAACATTTGCACACAAAAACGTACTCACACATATTCACACACACACACACACACACACAGTAACTTTGTCTCTTTTTGTCATTTTGTGATTTCCAAAAATATGAAGCCATTTCCAAGTCAACAGAGTAGCAGCAGCAGCCCCTCTACGGAAATCATTGTCTGACCGGCCCAATCATGCCGGACTGGCCGTGTGTTCGTTCTGACATGAAAGCTGATCTGGCACTTGGAGCAGGGCCTGCGGGTTTATGGGGCAGATCGAGCGGGTGGGGAAGTCTGTCGCCATTCCAGACCCTGTGTCAGCTCTTTTGCCCAGCACCATCACTCGCTACAAAGGAAAAAAACCTAGTGGCTACAGCCTCCTGTCATGCACATTGTGCTGTTTTTTTTTTGGTTTTGTTTTGGTTTTGATTTGTCTGTTTTCTTTTTTTAAGTCTTCCATGTACTACTTCTCCTCTGTCTTGTTTCTTCTCTTGTCTTTTTTTTCATGAGTGTGTGGTACGACTGCTTTAAATTCGCCGGGCAGTATACATAGTGATGTTCCTGTATCCTGTATGCCGTATCAAAAGCACACAAAGGAAGCGATAAGGGAGGGGAATAAATAAAAACGCTCAAGGTTATCTTCCTCCGCCTCCGCCTCCGCTGCGCGTCTACGCTGGGCGTTAGGAGAGGCGGTGTGGGAGTGAGAAAGTGAGAAGAAGAGAAGAGATTGGATAGAGGGAGGGAGGGAGGAAGGGAGGGAGGAAGGGAAGGAGAGCAGAGAGAGAGCAAGACAGAGAGAGAGAAAGAGAGCGAGACAGACAGAGAGAGAGGGGAAGGGGCAGAAAGAGAGGGAGAGAAAAGAGATAAAGAGAGAAAAAAAGAGAGACAGAAAAAGAGAGAGAGAAAGAGAAAGAGAGAGTGGCCTGTTATCCTGTGCTCACTCATGAAGCTTGTTCTCTCCTGCACCACTTAGTCCTCTAAGAAAGGAAGACACACACAGGGAGCAGCTAGAGGGAGCCTGATGAGAACAGACAGACAGTTGGAGATTGAGAGAGAGGGGGAAAATAAAGGCAGCGGGGGCTATGAACTAACAAGGTATGGGAAAAGAGAGAGAAAGAGAGGGAGGGTGGGAGAAGAGGAGATAGTGAGAGTGTGTGAGAGAGAAAGAAGGGGGGGTAGTGACAGACAGGGAGTGGGAGGGAGATGGACAGAAGGTGCGAAAAAGAGAGACGCAAAGAGGAGAGGAGAGGAGAGGGGAGGAGAGGGATTGAAACCAAAGAGGGTGAAAAGAGGAGCCGCAGAGGAAAAAAAAGGAAAGTGTGTCTTCCACACCACTGATTAACCATCGCTTTCCCCTGCCAGACATGGCAACGGCTCCAGTGCCAGATGTCGCGCCAAGCCTCTGCAACAACACGAAACTAGCACTGCCAAAAACAGACCCACAGAAAAGAAAAATATGCCAGCAGCCTAGGAAACAGCCAGTATGCATGCAAATAAGATTATGTGACCTGGACCTCATATCATGATGTTACTACACTGACTACTCCATTTACATCTGTGCATATTTCTTATTAAACAATGTCCCAAGCGATGTCACACAATGAAACCGTAATAAGACAGTAATTGCAGGAAGTGTGGTTTGAGTGGCACATGGCATGGCCATTAACAAAGCTTCATGTCACCATACGGTGCTTGGAGCTTGGAGGGAAGGGGGAGTGGGGGTCTGTAAGATACTGATCAAAGCTGGTCAAAGTACTCTGGCTGTCATGGTAAAGATGTCAGGAAATCAATTTTGCTAAAGAAAGACAGTAGATCTATGTATATGCATGATCGATGTGTGTGTTCTTTTGTTGTATTTAAAAGAGATGGTCTGCACACTGTTTTTTCTCCAGAAAAAGGTTTCATTTAAAAAACAAGGCAACATTTTGGTCCCATCGGATCTTGATCAGGCCTTTTGTTGTATTCACACTGATTGAAATATCTGTTGTCACTGTGCATGCTGGATGCATATTTATCTGACATCTATTATGTATGCACTTCTGATATAGCTTGCTCTCTGGCTTTAATACTGTCCTGTGAGCATCGAGCAATGAATGGTCTTCCTAAATGCATGTCATGTCGCATATTTACCCAGTTACATTTTTCCCATGATGCACTGGTACAGGGCTTGAAGGAATCCCAATTCATCCGAGCGTCACGGAGACCAGATCAGCCAGTGGCAGCGCTCCCCAGTCTGTCAGTGTGACTTAATCATCTGTAAGCTGCAGGCGGCAGGCCACACACACGCTCCACATGACACTGTGTGAGATGGTCTATGTGGAGGACACGCGACAAAGTGGCGTCAGGTCTCACCCACAGGCCACGCACGCACACACACGCACACACACACACACGTTTCAGGGTTCAGAAACACAGAGCAAGCACATTTTCAAGCATATCTTCTGAACAGGACGCAGACACATACATACATACATACATACATACACTCACATACATAACATACCACACAAAGGCAGCCTTGTTCTTCAGATGCGACTGTGTGCTTCTACATGTGTTTGTGTTCGACTACATTTCCCCCTACCCGTGTACCCCACACCCCTCAGTGGAATCAAATACACTGCCTAACCAGGGTAGAACCATCCACTGCACGCGCTGTGTGTGGTAACTGGCTTCGCTTGGGCTGAGAATGGGGCGAAAGCAGGGATAGGCACTGGGTGGGGGTGGGGGTCGGGGTGGTTGGTGGGGCTGTGTTCAGACAGAGGTGGTGGGGTTAGGCACAAGCGCCTGGCTGACAGTTTATCTCAATGACAGCCCTCGACAGGGAAATGTCATTCTGAGAACTGGTGGCTACTTATAGCCAAGGCAGGGTGTGCAGTTCACACAGCAAATGGCTGGAGACAGACGGCACTCTCCAGAGTCGCGGCACAAATGAATAGAGCGATGAGTGCTGCCCGGCTTCCTTTTGGGCACACTTTGCCTGACAACCACCAAAACAAGCATTCACACTCCAGTGCAGTGCATGCTCACACAGACACACACACACTCCATCCAACACTTGACTGAGGGTGTGAGATAGATAGATAGATAGATAGATAGATAGATAGATAGATAGATAGATAGATAGATAGATAGATAGATAGATAGATAGATAGATAGATAGATAGATAGATAGATAGATAGATAGATAGATAGATAGATAGATAGATAGATAGATAGATAGATAGATAGATAGATAAAAAGAAAAATAGACTAACCGAAAAATAGACTATACATCACGAGACGTGGAAGACAAAACATATCACAGGAGCCACTGGTCATTGGAAATGGAATGTATATTTTTAAGTAGTATGAAAATAACTCTCAGATCAAAGTAAGGACAAACAAACACATCGAGTGAGTCCGGAGGGAGGTCAGGACCAGGACTCGTCAGCAGTGAGGTGTGTGTGTCGACTGCCTGTCTCAGGGAACACTAGGGTACAGTGGAGGAGCAGTATGCGTCACAGACGGTCACAGATAACCCCAACGGTTTTTGAGGTATAAATGGAGCCTTAGTAGTGGTAGGCCATTAGTAAAGATTATTCTCCATGTGCCTGATGCTCCTTATCCAGGTTTATGACATTCTCTGACAGCAGAACCAAACATTTCAGTAATACATGGTTTGATTACAATAACTGTGTACTTGTTTCATAACAGATTATTGACTGATTTGATTAATTCCCTTTCACATATTTTCTTGTCTTTTAAGGTTGGTACTCTCTATTGTCAAAATCATACAATGAGAATCTTTGGTTTAATTAAAAGATGACAAAATCATCTGACTATATTGAGCCATTACATGCTATATCTGATTAATTCTATTGTCTTATTTCCACAGAAATGTTATATGGGAACAGTCACTCCTAGTTCGGAATTTCTTGAAATGTGTTATCAGTACTCTCTGATGCATAACTCATCACCACTCACAAAAAAACATATGGTCAGATATAAAAATATATACACTTAATAAATAACAAAAGGATTCTGCAGGCAACTTCGTTAGAGTCAGGTGATGTCCACTCGTGTCAGACCACCATCTGTTCTCCATGTTCTTTATCTCTTGTCTGCTTTTCTTCCTCTGAACAGTCCGTAAATAAAAAGCCGAGTCAACAACGTCAGAGGTTGAGGTGAGCCGGAGCTGCGAACCGAGGAGGCGTTTTTTGTTCCCTTCCTCAGCACGGAGCTCCGTGGCTGGTACGCCCGGAAGCTTCTATCCCGGTGGCCGGACCGCTCAATTCGCCCAGCGAATGACCTGCGGACAAAATAAATTACACCGACTCAGGTCAGGGGTCACAGCACCATCCGCGCGCCAACTGGAAACAACTTCCTTGCGTGAACCAAAATAGCAGGAGGCCGCGGAGGGGAAGTATCTAGATTTCACAGGAGTGAAAGCAATACAGTAAAGGAAAGCCCACCATCACTATCCTCTTCTAACCTGTCACTTAGCTTTTAAAGCGACTCCCTGACCTGACAGAAAACATGTAAGCTAAACCACGGCATTAACCAACTTTTTATTTAAAGCGCTTTCTAAGTTGAAACATTTGTATATGTGAAATAGACTTTCTTAAAATTTAAACTAGCCTCTATAATGCACAGGGTATGATTCTACAGGGGTCGAGCTCTGGACAGTGTATAATGTGTTAAAAATGGCTGTCTTACACCATGATACAGAATCTTTTTATTATGTAAAGAGTGGTGGACTTGCATGTGCCTGCGCATACAAGCAAGCCAGCCAAAGTAATGCAAGACAAATACTGCACCTTATCAAATATCAAAGGTTGCAGAGGGGCTAGAGCAATTTGCACACTAAGGATATACCATATATGGCTGCAGCTACCGATGTGCACTGTAGGTGTGCTCTGACTGCAAACAGCCTCTCGCTCACGCAAACCTCTTACCACAAATGTCAATGTCGATTACGGGGTTCAGGCAACGTTAGGCGAGTTTCTGATCATCTTCTGCCCTCCTGGTATCTGAGCCACGAGTAGCTGCTGTTTCTGCCGTGAAGACTTCACCGCCAAGATTGCCTGCCGGTTTTTGTACTGCACCATCTGCAGCGTAATCTCTGCGTTCCAGCCCTCGTCCTGCGGACACCTGAAATCTATCTCCTTGCCCTCAGTCATGACCACTGTGAAGTACACGTATTTTCCTTTCCGCTCGACACAGTCCACCGTTTTCATGTTCGCAAAGTGCAGCTCTTTGACTTTGCCGAAATGGTGATGGTGCGGATGGTCGTGAGCATGGTGGTAGTGCGGGTGGTCGTGCTGTTTAGGCGGGTGTAGCAGTAGTCCGTCCTCTGTCAGCACGCAGCGTTTCTTCTTCCACAGCTGCAGCAAGCCGTCACTCCTCTTCTCCAGGAGTCCCTCTTTCAGCACCTTTCCGCCGTTCTCCAGCATGATCAGTGGACGCCAAATCTTTCTTAAATGCGAGGACGGAGGGTGAAAGACCCAGGCGCTTCGCTTGAAGATTAGTGTGTGAACATCAGCCAGGCAGGACGGCTCTGTATCTCCCGTGCTGGGCTCCGACGTGAACCAGACAGCAGCAATACTAGCGGTAACTGAAATGTGTAGTGGTTTTCGACGAGGGTTTTCTTCGGTTACGGCTGTGCGGACCGCCCCCCAATGACATCCAGAGGAAACAGTCTCATGTTGCAGAAAACCTGACACACATGGCTACTGTAGCGAACGTCAGTCATCACTCACCTCACAAGACATTAACACGTTGTAGGTCCACATTTAATCTGGCCCAGAACACACCTTTTTGGATATTGTAGTTCAGATGAAAAATTATCGTATACCTGTGCACATCTGGTCTGAGAATTTACTTTAAGGGATAATGGCTTATGGGTGGAAAACATAAAATTGATATTTTTTCAGGCAGCAGTTCTGGTAAAGATAGTTTTAATTGTTCAGCTAATTACCAGGCCAATTTACTTTTCATGTCTATCAAGGTAGGTCCACAAAAAAAACAAGGGACGACATTGTTCGTTCCAAGCCAAAACTGCACATTTCCCTGTGATGCATAATGTGCTTTCTGACAAGCCATTCTGAAAACTAAATCCCAAAAGCCTACGTTTAAGGTAACTTTATGGCATGTCAATCAGTTGAAAGGTAGGTCAGGTCCGGTAAATATTCTCCTGTGGGTTAACAGTTTCCATTCACAATCGCTACAATACTGCCATCTGTGGCAAGTAAGAAGAACTAGCCGTTTTGATGTTTGCAACTTACCTTGTGTACCACTCGCATAAGGGAATATTTCTTGTTAATGCAATTACATTTTCAGACCTGCTGGGCGTAAATAACGCAATAGCGTAATATTTCAATAACTTCTGACCTAGTCATTAGAAAATCATTTTCGTTCGTTTTAAAAGCAACACCACCCTTTGAGCCGTTTTAAATCAGAATGCTTGGCACAATGTCCAAATGAACTTAACAGCCATATAAAAGGTGGATAAACACAATCATCATACTCGGCAGCAGAGGTGGACAGTAACTAAGTAAATTTACTCAAGTACTGTACTTAAGTACAATTTTGAAGTATCTGTACTTGAGTATTAAACATTTTGGCAACTTGTGACTTTCACTTCACTACATTTTTAAGACAAATATTGTACTTTTTACTCCACTACATTTGAAATGTGCATGAAGTACTCATAACATTGATGAGAGGTGGATGCGCTCAACTCCTGTTTAAAAAGCGTGATCAGTACAGTTCCAGTACAAGTTACATTGAAACATGGCTTTCAAGTGATTTTGCAATAATGTGATAGATCATATCGAAGTCTGAAGTGTCTTTACTTTCAGTCACTGAATTTGAACTTGGCAATGATCATGATGGCAATGGCAGTGTAGCAGTACCAAACGTGGGCTCTGACCGCAAGGCCAAAGAGCCAGGCTCGTGGGGATGGCAGTCAGAGCACACCACAACTCTAGTAATGGTCACTCCATCACAGGTAGATAATGACAATTCTTTATCAGAACATTTGTGACTATGATAAAGTTGGAATGAAAAAAGACAATCACTTGACATTCAGCACACATCTTTACAACTAAACATTACATTTACCACTCCAACTTGTGTTTGTGTTCAGGTGTTTCAGATTTGTTAGTAGAGAATGAATAACAATAGTAATTCCATTGATGGTTTTAAACACGGACTAGGAATTACACTTTTCCAAAGAATTTTTTAAAATAGCTGCCCAAGTACATATTGTTTTGTAATTTACACCAATACCTTAAACTCCTGCAACTATACGTGGACCTACTTACAAGACAAAGGATGGAAACCAGCAATGATCATTTTCAATGAGCTAGGCTATACTGACTGCAAGTATCCTTATTGGAAGTTTATTTGCATCTAACTTATTTTACATTAGGGTAAAAGGTAAAAACCTTGTATAGTTAAACAAATTGTCAGGTAGGCCCAAAAATATGAAAATAGTGATGTTATGTATAAAGAACGTAAGGTCAGGTCAAGTTCTAGTGACCCGTCTGTGGCCCAACATTATCAAAAAAGAGACAAAAGATACTTGTTCTTTTAATACTTAAGTATTTTTAAAAACAATTACTTTTGTACTTGTACTTGATTAGAAAATTGGCATAGCAACTTTCACTTGTAGTGGAGTAATATTTGACTAGGAGTATCTACACTTTGACTTAAGTAAAGGAATTGTGTACTTTGTCCACCTCTGCTCGGCAGACATCAGAGATGTGCTCTGTGCAGTTCTGGGTGAATTGTAGGAAACCACCACAATATGAAAGGAAATGCTTTACAGCATGGTATTGCTGACTGTATTGCCGCCGAACACAAATGAACATGTTCCTTGCAGTGTCCGTAAGGACCTGGAAATGTTTGTGAAGTTGTGCCTATTTAGATAGCTTTTCCACTCGTTTTACACAAAACTCCCTAGTGTTGCTTTAAGACAATATACAGGCTCAAACTAGCCCAAAGAATAAAAGAAACAAAAAAACAACACAAAGGTCACGTTTAACCAATTTATTCATGAATATACATACACGTAGTTTTATTGAGTACATTAGTATTTTGTAGCATGGCATTTTGCTTTGACAACAGCTGCTTCAGAGGACCAAAACACAATCCCATTTGGACCCCCAACAGGTACTTGCTCAACATTATACCGGGGAGCACTACAGAGGCTGGACACCTGTGCCTCTCTTGCTTACAGACACACGCACAAACACAATGCTTAACAACTGACCCAATTAAGAGCCAGTGCCATATTTACTCTTTTTTTTGTTCCTCTAACAGTATTGCTCATCAGGTTGAAGAAACTCCTGCTGGGTTGAGCTACAAGACAACATCAGTCCCCAAGCAGGGCATCACTAAATGACATGGAGACAGTTTCTGTCACTCAACGCATCTACCATTCACACACAAGCACGCACGCACGCACGCACACTTCCCCTTCACAGTGACGGGCCTTGCTCTCAGTGATCAGGGACAGACTGGAGTCTGAACCCCCCTGCTACTGGTTGTGGTCAGTCTCTGGGCTGCAAACGAACCGTATGCAAACACATGCTTTTGTGCATGTGTGCACACGCACATACACCCACCCCAACTCTATTCCCCCTGGTCGTAACATCAACAACCCTCAAGAACAAGACTCCCGATTCCTTCCGATACAGGGCGAGGAAGATCAAATAGTAAGTGGAGAAGCTTCCACATGCGACGAATGAGATTCTTAAACGGATTCTGAAAATCCAGGGGGGGGGGGGGGGGTAGAGAAAGAGAGAGAGAAAAGAAAAGAAAAAACCTAACCAGCCTGCCACTACAGTGCCACCTTGTTGGTAAGCTACACTAAAGCACTCAATTCTCATATTGGTGAGGAAGAAAAAAGAAAACAGGTAGAAATACTTCAACCGAGGGTGAAAGTGCTTTGGGGGGGGGGCACCACTGTCTACATGTTGAAAAGTAGTACAAACTGCTGTAGAAAAGATCGGACATGCAACAGAGGGTCCAAGAGCCACGATCGGGGAACACGGAGTGTAGGCACTGGCATCGCCATCTCTTACTCCGCCGACCCTTTCCTCGCTTATTCCAACCGTTCAATGGAACTTTCATCTGCTGGAATGTAAGGCTAATGCAAGGCCACGAGCAAACGTTGTTTGATACCTTTTCTGTGACGCCTTTTAAAACTTAACCCAGGAAATCCAGAGAACGATTTTCATAATTGGTCAACTAAGTACTGTAAAACCGCCCAGGTAGTCCTTAAAACTACATTTAGCAGGAGTTAATAGGCTAATCTGAACGTCCGTGAAGTGCGGGTTGATTTACTGGAATGTTGAGATTAACTTTCCTCATTTTTGACTCCCTTACTTGGACCACAAAAGTCTGGTTCCAGAATACAGGACACATTTTAACATCTCAATTCCACCGTGTGTCAGAAAATCAAAACAGACACACACACATGCACGCCAAACATTTCATGCAGCCAGGGTGTCCACAGCTTTGGTTACCGATCAGTGGGGCATGGAATTTGTTAAGTGTCGGAACGTATAGACAAGGTTTTTTTGTGTGTGCACTTCTGTTTCTGTTTCATACCCCACCCCTCCTTCTTCTCACAGACAAGACATTTGTTCCACAGCTGTTGTCCAAGAGCAATACGACAAAAGACTTCATAAGAACCCAAACTATTTGTTTTCCCCCATTTTTTAAGCAGTGAAGTTCATGCTTTTTTTCTGAGAGGGTTTTTTCTGCATCCTAACTATTTGTACAGAGGAAAAAAATATATAAAGAGAACGAAAAAAAAAAAAAAAAAAAAAAAAAATCAAAACAAAAACAAAATAAAAACTAATAAAACACTACGCATATGGAGCCACAGCTCACATCGTGTTTTCATATTTTCTTCATTGTAACAAAAAAATCTGAATCCCATTTCTTGTTGTTGTTGGTTTAGTGAAATAATTTCTACCAAGAAAAATACAAAACATTATAAGGCGGTAAGTAACTATGTTTTAATTTCAGAAGCTGTTACAGTGCAGTTGATCCTGAAGGCCGTCAGATGGGGGAAAAGGGCGCAGGCATCACTGTTGCTTGCACTCCGCTGGGGGATTGGCGTCCTTCTGCAAAAGACAGGCAGATTTAAGAGACGATCAGTAAGTAAAACCGAGAACAAACAAAAAGCAGTGAAATAAACAAGGAAAATAAAAATAAAAAACACACAAAAAAAAACCACACACACTCCACTCTCACATCAGTTGCTCACTACAGCACGAGACCAGCCGTTGCAGCAGTGTACTAAAAATGCCCACTACTGCGAAATAAGCAGACCAGTTCAAAACAGTTCTTGTGAAGGTTTATGTTGTTAAAGTATAACAGGCCTCTTTCGCACTCAAAGTCATGAAAATCATGATTTACTCTCAGAAGTTGTTTTTAGGGGTGAACTTTTCAAGTTATTTGTGTGGTCTGATTTTCTTTTGGCTTCAGTTATCTAAACTGGCCCCTAAGACTTTGCTATAGCCTTATCCCACGAGCACAGTCACGCACAAGCTCAAGTGTGGGTTCTTTAATGCTCTTAGGGTGTACAAACGGAGTACAGTTGTGTCATGTTGAAGCTACCGAACAAGCACAAAACCTGTGCCAATAGACAGTCGGTCAACTAGGCCTGCCATGAAAGCTGGTCATAAATAAAGTAGTTTCGTATTAAATGTCTGCTTTCCAGATCTGAATTAGACATGGCTGCATTGCCACCAGGACCTGGACATGCATTTATTCAGAATAGAGCACTGTATTTAGCACTGTAATTAAGAAAATTAAGTAATTAACCCCTTCAGAGGCCAGCCCCATTTCAAGTTTATTTGCGAAAATGGTTATAATATTTTAATATTAATATAAAGTTATAAGTAGCACAGTTCCTACATAGTTTTAGACTCAGATGTGTTCCTGGCATCATTGGAAAGGTAACACTCAGCTTTATTTCTAAAGTATCTGGGTGATTCTGTGATGCACTATTACAGAGGTTAGAATGAAGGTTTTACTTTCCGTCCAACATGTGAGCCTATAAAGGAACTGAGACCTATAATTTCAGGAACCTGTGGTCAAAACATGGGTATAATGAGGCCACAGACCCAGGTCTTACCCCCATACAGTAAAACATGCAGGCAAAAGATCAAAGCCTGATTTTTTTACACATTTTTTTCAATAGGTATGTCCATGCGTTTTTCTTGGGTCCTTTTTGGAGACTCCAAAAGGACATTTGGTTACCAAAGCTGTATAACCAGAATCAAACCTCTATAACTCGAGAACCCCTTTGCCTAGAAACAAAATCTTGGTCTCTAACGAAAGCCAAAACTGAGGATTCTTGCTTGGATTTTGATTGGATGTCTGGATTCTGGAATAGAATGACAGAGGCATAAACACAGTAAACATTATTTTTCCTTATTCCGCCTATGGGATATTGATAAAAAAGGGCAAAAAGTGCATTGACAAACTTTCTTTATACAAATCTAAGAAAATACAAATACAAAAACAGCCATTTAACAAGGAAACTATTATACAGAAGCAAACTATTATACTAACAGCGCAGTCACTAAAGTGTACAAATAAACACACTCAATAAACATGATTTTGAAATATATATAGAAATAGACCAATAGACCAAAAAATGGAACAATATGCAACACAACAGGCAACACACCATATGAAACACAACACTGTTTATAAATCATTTAGAGTGTGCCAGTCATTGTAGCAGTCCCTGGACACTAAACAGCACAGGGCTACTTTGCATGAAGAACACTCAGAGGTGGTCTTCATTGAGCAGTGCACACACCGCCGCCTTCCGGCGGTGGTGTCTTGCGTAAAGTGACGCAGTTTATGTGCTGCTCCAGGGGGAGCAGGGGGGGGTGATGCTGGAGGGGCTGTAGACAGAGAACCTGCTGCCTTCAGTTCCCACACCAGGGCCTCACGAAACGCCTTCTGAGTGAGAGGTGTCTCTTCCTTCTCCATGGCCAGCTCACGATGAAGAATAAAGGCATTGACGATCGCTATATCCAGAAAATGGTAGAAGAAGGACCTGTGCCACTTCCGGCTCTTGTGTAGTATATTATAGTAGCCGATCATGGCATCAGACAGGTCCACTCCACCCATGTTCCTGTGGACATGAAAGATAAAAGCAAAAACAGCCAAATTTAGCACATTACATTGGAGACAATATTTGTTTATACATGAAAAGTGATAAATATTGATTCTTCAATTAAAAGAAGTGAAATTATGAAAACAGAGCACATACCTGTTATAGTCGCTGATCCCTGGTGGGGCAGGGATCGACTTCTCTACCCACTGTCCATCTGCCTCTTTGACCCTTCTCTGCACAGAGTGGTTGCTGTGAGCCGGGTGGATGGTGGAGCAGAACCGGACATCTCTGGTATCCTTCCACTGTACAAACACAAGTGGCCCCTCACGGATCCAACGGATGCTGCCCCTTGGAGACTGGTTTGTGAGCCCACCTGGATGGTCAATGGGATAGCCAAGGCGTTGTTTCCTGATGGTGCCACAGGCCCATACCTTCTTAGCCAGGAGGTCCTTGAACAGGGCAGGGCTGGTATAGAAATTGTCCACAAAGAGCTTATAGCCTGACCCTAGCACTTGAGTGTCCACCAAGTGCATTACTGAGTCATAACTCAGCCCCTTCTTAATAGGCATGCCTTTTCCCTCATATATAAAAAAGTCCCATGTGTATCCATTTAAAGAATCTGCCAGCACAAAAAGTTTGTAGCCCCACTTTGTGGGCTTGTCCTTCATGTACTGGCGGAGGGAAATCTGGGCCTTGGACTTTACCATTCTTTCATCCACGGCAATGTTTTGGCGGGGATGAAAGTTAGCTTTGCATGCTGCCCGGATGTCATCATACATTGGCTGAATTTTGCATAGCCGGTTGTAGCCAGATGTGCCCCTTTTCCTGTCATTCGCAGCATCATCGTCAGGGGAGCTGAGGTGGAGCATGCGGGAAATTGCAGCGAACTTCTTGCCAGACATCACAGATGTAGGGAAGGGGAAACTGTAGAGGTCCGACGTACTCCAGTAGTCCCGGATCTGTTTGGCTTTAACCAACCCCATGTACACCACCACTGCGATGTAGGAGTACAAGTCCTGCAATGTTATTTTCCGCCATGTGGAAGGATTGTTTTTTGCCCCATACAGGTTGGAGTTGTTTACTATTGTTTGTAGGGTTGTATTAGAGATAAACAGCAGAAAGAGCTGCAGTACAGAGTACTGAACCCCACTCAGAATTTGAGGTCCAGGAACCCGAGCAGGCTTGAATACTGGCTGCACGGGTGTGATGTCCTCCACATCAGTCCCTTGCCATGACTCAGAACTTCCCGTTTCCCTTCTTCCCTTTTCCCTTCTTCTGCCTCGTCCTCTGCCTCTGTTCACTTTCCTCTTTGGTTTCGGGGGAGGGTGTGTAGAGGTAGATGCCTGCTCCTCTTCATCTCCCTCTTCCATCACCTCCTCCTCCCCCTCCTCAAAAGCAGCCTGTGTGCCCTCCTCTGGCACCCAATCTGGATCAGCGTCTGGTGATCTTGATGTAAAATATCAAATTGCAAAACATTAATAGTTTATACAACACTCTCCAGCACTCTCTCACATCACAGTATGACGAGTTCACACCCTCACACACGCACGCATGTGTGTGCATACAAACATTCAACTATTACACACAGACTACCGTGGATGCGTGCGAAATGAAACATGCTCCACCTTTGCAAACTCTCTAGTGCACATGCGGCCTACATCTTTCATACAGTAGTATAATAATTGTTTTTTTGCATTACTTGCTATAATATCACATGTGCCAATGTGCAGAAAAAAACGATACTCACATCTCCATGTCAGGATCTACTTCTTCGAGAAAATCCTCTTCATCCTGCGACACAAGGCTTTCCAAGTCAGATTCCTCATCGCTGGACTCAAAAAAAATCACTCCACTGCCTCCTGTGCAGTAAATTTACTTTTACTAGCTACTTGCCCTCTAGCTAGCCTTTTTGCTTGTCTTTTTAGTTGCCATGTTGCAACACTTGGCTTCTTCAATAAACCTTGTGCACTCTGAAGCTCTCCTTTCGCCTAAAACTTTACGCACGCGAGTTATGCACAGCAATAACTTTCGACAACCAAACTTGATAATGTGCCGTCATATATAGTTCGAAAGCCCTGACTATTGGCTATCAGAATAGAAGGGTTTTGTCACTGGAAATTTCCATTGTCTTTAAGTGCTGTCAGTCAAACCACAAGAGATCAAACTCAAGTAGTTGGTGCTCATTGGCTTTCAAACTGGCCATCTCCCCACCCCGTGCATCAATTAGCTTGTGGATAGTCTTGATTGACGCAGAATAGCTTGAAGAACATCAATGCGCTGTATGCATACCAATACCTTCATGTGAAGCGTAATATGAAGTTTTATTAAGTTTTTCGCGTTAGGCTAGTTACCCGGAGGTCACAAGACATGACGATTATAACAGAAATGCATTGTTTTGGAAAAAATGGCTTGAATATTTCATATTCATGGACTCTTCATGGCTTTGAATAAAAATCTTGTGCAGTAATATGGTTGCTGTGGATAAAGAGAAGGCTCTGAAGTTACGTAGGCATTTTGTCAGCCTATACTGCAGTTCGGTGGCATACCGAGAACATCAGATCATTTTTAGCACTGTAAATAACCTTTGTTCTTCGAGAATGGGCTTAAATGAATCCTGACGATCTAAGCCAGGTGTGCCCACTAATTTTTGGCACATGAACTACTTTTAAGACGACCATGTCACCGCGATCTACTGAGGATAATGTTGATGAAGATGGTGATGAGGATGATGCATCACAGCACTCCGTAAATACAATTGTATTATGATTTGTATTACTTTCGAATTAACCTTTCGAGCACAACTGTAATGCACTTGCAATTAGCCATCTATTGCCAGGACTTAATTAATCTGATGATGACCTGCACACTGGAGGGAGTCAGACAGGGTTGCATAGTCCGGAGCTGCTGCGTGTGCACACTGTCAATTTGCGCATACACCCTCAATCGCGAAGGCAGTGCTGGTAGATCGCAGGTTGTCTGAAACTTTTTGTTAGGTTACCATAACAACTAGAACGGATACTGGAAAACTGCAGCAAAGAAGGAGTCCTAGCTAGTTCGCCAACTTGTACCTTGCCCATACTGTTCATAAAAACGCAGTTAACAGGGAAGCAGTCACTTCATTATGCGGAAAATGCATGAAAGAGATCGTTGATGTCGCAACCAAAATAGCCTGTTGTATTCGAGCGAGGTCTCTTCAAAGACATCTGTTCCGTGCACAGTTGGAAGACGCTTACTAACTATTCCGACCTCTTGCTACACACCGACGTGAGATGGCTTACTAGGGGGAAAGTTCTTGCAGAGATTTCAACAGCTCTGCCCGTTAAGGAGTTTCTTCCTGTCACTAAACATGTGGAACACAAGCAACTTAATGACAATCAGTGGCTGCTAGACTTGACGATTGTAACTGATCTTACTAACATGTTAAACAAACTTAATTTGGAGCTGCAAAGAAAAGACAAAAGCATAGTCGACATGAGACATGATCAACTTAGTTAATGCAATCAAACTAAAAATGAAATTGCTGTCCTCAAAGTTGCAGCGCTGTGATTTGGGAAACTTCCGAAACCTCGCATCGGAGCTAGAGAAACAAGGAGGATGTGTACGCAAATTGACAGTGTGCACACGCAGCAGCTCCAGACTATGCAACCCTGTCTGACTCCCTCCAGTGCAGGTCATCAGATGAATTAAGTACTGGCAATAGATAATTGCAAATGTATTAGAGTTGTGCTCTAAATGTTCATTCGAAAGTAATACAAAACATAATACAATTGTATTAAAGTAGTGCTGTGATGTATCATCATCATCATTATCACCATCGTCATCTTAATCATCCTCCTCAGTAGATTGCGGTGACATGGTCGTTTTAAAAGTAGCTCAAAAGAGCCAAAGAATAGTGGGCACCCTGCTGTAGCCCCCTTAACTGAATAAAGATCAGTGACTCAGTGCATCTGCCTGAGGGGTTTAGAGTGCAACACTGTGCAACTCAGGTCTCGGGCAAAGTTAGAACAGAGTCCTTCCCAGACTAGTGGGGAGTCGAGAGGAGGGTGAAGGGGAGACAGGAGACATGGGAGAGAGGCCAGGCATGGAGGGAACAGGAAGTGGGGTACAGACACTGCGGGGAGGGAGTCACGACAGCATCCTGGCTTCCATCACACACAAAATGACACAAATGGAGAACTCGGAAAGAATGGCACACCAAAATGACTCGGTGAGCAAAAGTCTGTTTACAGAGTGTGTAATATTACAAAAAAAGAACAAACCACACACACACACACACACACAAAGTTCACCACAAATCAAGTTCTTTTCCCCGACCCACCAAGTGTTTCTTATCGGTAGCTACAAAGCAGGTTGGCAAAGAAACGAATTTCCACACACGGGAAACTAGGATCAAATGGAGAGGGTATGGGCAAATCGTCAACATACAGAAAGGACACTGGTGCATACTCTAACTACAATTCAGAGGAGGGAGGGGAAAACAACAAATATCGGAAAATATTTCATTAAAAAAGAAAAATTAAAAATAAAAACAAGTCAACTCACTTTGTTAGTTTGTTAGTTGTAAGTGCAAAAGGGGAGAGGGACAGAGGGCTGGGGTGGAGGCAAACGAGGGAGAGGAGAGAAAGGGGGGGCATGGGGGGGGAGGCTGAAGAAGGGGATGAAGGGCGAGACGTGGTGGGGAATGATGCGGAGGGGTGCATTAAGCCAACGAGTCACAAGCTGTACCTACCAGGATAGATAGGGTTATTTTAGACATCATTTACACCTAGCAAGGAGAAATTTAGAAAGGAGCTGACAAAAGGTGTCCAAGTGATCCGAGATGAAAAACATTAATGAACATTAAAAAAAAAAAAAAAAAATAAAGAGAGATAAAATAGAAAAATAAAGCTTTAGGAGAATGCAGACATTTTCAAAAGAAATCCACCAGTTTAAATGGATTTCTGCAAAGGTTAACTAGACTGCATCAAATTAGTACATTTTTATCCCATTATCTGCTGACTGAATGGCATGCATTTTGCCAAAGTAGAGCAATGATGCTAAAAGCAAAGCCTCATGGTGACGTGCAATAAACAGCATTCATTTTAATTAACTGAACAAAAAAGGAAAAACCAAAACATTTGCCCCCAAGGTAACTACCCTCTCACAGGCTGTAAAATTTAAATATCTTAAAATGCTTACCACAACCTAATAATTCCCAAATATAAAACAGAAAAGAAATGTTATGTGGTGCAAATTGCATGCACAAACGTGCCCTGATAAATCAGAGTTTGACTGTGGACTTTGACTGTGGTCTGTAATGCGCATGTTCTTTCTGTATGTTGAGATCTGTTCGAGGCCCTGACCAACCCCATCATGCCACAGCACCTACCTTGGGATCGTATTCCGGATCGTTCTCTTCATCTGCCTCCTCCTCCCCCTCCTGAGAACATTGGAAATGCACAAGATGAGAAAGGTAGCAGCGTGCCGGTAGCAGGTGCCACATAATCAGTTAAATCGAATAAAGATTACAGATTATATTATATTGTATTACAGTTGTATTATTGTATTACAGATTATATTATATTGTATTACAGTTGTATTATTGCATTACAGTTGTATCACATTTGTGACAGCAGCTGCAAAATCATCAACACTCACATCAGGATCTGCCCCTGCTTATCTCAAGGTCATACTAAAGGCTTACGTCCCATCCAGAGCGTTGCAATCCTCTAATATGAACTGTCTGGCTGTACCCTCTCCTCACACAAGGCGACGACTAAACCTTTCTCTGTCGTTGTCCCTCAATGGTGGAACAACCTACCAGTTGCTACAAGAGCGGCAACGTCCCTCTCGACCTTTAAAAAGCCTGTGAAAAATCTTCTTTTCCCAAGACTTCTACCCTTCCTAACAAAACTACTCCCTACTAACCAACTCTTTACCTAGGTGCCTCGTGCTCGAATCAGTCTGTGTGTGCAGGGGGTGGGTGTGTCTGAAGTGTTCCTGCTCTGGGATACTTACCTAAGGCACATGTATCTCTTTGTGTGCATGTGTGTAGTCGATTTACTGTGTTCCTCTGTTAGCTTATTATGTCCTTATTATGACTTTGTAAGTCGCTTTGGATAAAAGCGCCTGCTAAGTGTAGTGTAGTGTAATGTAATTTAACATACCTCATTGTCAGCTTCTTCCCCCTCCTCATCATACTACAAAGGAAAGGACAAAAAAAATGTATTAAGTTACAAAGTAACCATTGGTGTATAAACGCAAAACCACACACACAATAAAAACACAGGAGTGCTTACATCGTCATCATCGTCTTCGATGGCCTCGCCTGTGAAGTAGAGCACGGCTCGGGGAATGATGCGCTCGCGGATGAAGTGACCGATCTCAAAGTCTGCAGCCAGCACGGCCTCAGAGTCCTCATCCTAGCACACACCAATCAGAAGGCCAATGAGCGCGACACGTTTACTACATCCAGCTACGCCACAAAGAGGTAGCGGTACACAAGGCAAGGCAAGGCGTGTTTATTTGTATAGCGCATTTCATACACAACGCCATTCAATGTGCTTCACAAAAATAAAAGCAAGGGACAATATGTAAAATCATAAAAGTAAAATCAGTATGTGGTAAATAAAAGATATAAAAGCATTTAAAAAAATAATAAAAAAAAAAAAACACAAAATAAGTATAAAATTAGTAGAAATCAGAACGCACAATTATGGTTTTCAAAAAACAAAATGTGATATTTGGGCTAATTACACCCATTGAAAGCCCCCTTGTTGAAAGACTTTTTGTCGACTATAAAAACAGTAAAAGCAATACATTTATATGATAAGTCACTTACCATTTCACCGCTTTCTGGTACTAGAGGGAGAAACATTTTGTAGGGGAAAGAAGGAGGAAAAAAAAAAAAAAAAAAAGAAAGAAAACTGTTAGATCATGCCAGTAAAAGCACAAACACAGACACGTTTCCAACATGGACACCTTGGTGGGTTACCTTCTGGGGGAGTGAAGAAGTTGAAGAAGGAGTCATTGGGGACTGTCTTGGTGACGGTCCGGACTGTTCCGCGCCCCTTGTGCTTCTGCTTCTTCTTGATGGTCTTGAGCGTGACGTTCTTGCCCTTCGTCCAGTCAATCGCACACCTGACACAGAACACCACAGGGCACGCGAGTCAAAGTCAGAGTCAGCTTTATAAAAACACACACCTGACACACAACACCACAGGGTACGCCAGTCAAAGTCAGAGTCAGCTTTATAAAAACACACACCTGACACACAACACCACAGGGTACGCGAGTCAAAGTCAGCTTTTTTGTCACAAAAAAAAAAAAAAAAAACCACACAGAGATTTTGAAATTGCAATGCTCCCTAGGCCCACAGTGGTGAACATTAAACATCTTATAAACGAGACAGAAAGACATGATGACAAAACATAATAATATAAACATAACAAAAAGTACAGTAGGCTTGTATGCAATACAAATAAGTAAAAACACAATGTGTAGTGTAATAAAGCTCAAATGGTGCCATTTAAGCAGTGGTGTCATTGGTTGAAATGTCTGTGGAGCAGTGGGAACTCCACAGTAGAGAGATGTGTCTTTGGTGTGGAGGAGAGAGATGACAGCGTCGCCAACATATATATTGTTGTATTTACACATACATACATACATACATACACTCCCATAACCCTCAGGATCTTTTAATGAGTTTAAAATGATTGTCCTACTGTGTCCAACCTGATCAGCAATGGCACACTGCGATAGGCTTTGCTGATGCATCTCAACAACCCGACCGCGTTCAAAGACACAAAGCTTTTTTGCCTTTGCTATCAGGAGGTCATGACAAATGTTGATACCTGACAGGAAATTACACTGAATCCTCATTTTTGTGGCAATTTGGGCTTTTATAGGCTGTGGTCTTTTGATTAGCTGATGAACAGCGTATTTCAATTTAATGGTTGTTTGCAATAAATCGCTTACTCAAAATTTTTTCTTGTCTCACTCCCATTTCTTCTTTTTGCATTTTGAAGCACTACCTAGAACCTTCTTAAAATCCAACAGTGCAAAATTCTTGCAATTTTTCAACTGGTCTTAAGATTTTGATCAGGAGTGTACATACACACACACACACACACACATCTCCATCTTTCTTGGTGCATGGCGCAATGGACAGAATCGTGATTTCAATCCTCTATATGTCCTATAACATATGGCAGACCTGACTTAGGAGACCATGACAAGTAAATGAGGTTAGGATGGAATTTTTATCTGATAAATCTGTGGGAACCCTGTCTGAGTATGGTACTGTTCCAGACCTATAACTTTACATGTATGGGTCCGGAAAGATATTCAGTATAGGTTTCAATAGGTTCCGGATCCTTACATCTACTGGTACGGAATTCTGGACCCGTAGCCACTGCCTTTTTTGAAACGGCGAGAAGAATTTCAACTCGATACTCACATGCATCATTCATCATACTGTACTACACCCAAGCCAGCATTTGTAACTTCTCTGTCACCATGGCGACAAGTGGCATACATACCCTGTGCACTTCATGATCTCTGGGCCGTCGAAGGAGAAGGGGTCGGTCTCATCAGGCTCGGAGCGCATTATGTAGGTTTTTGTCAGCAGTGTGTTTGTGAAGAAGTCGTTGGGCTCAAAGTAGAATTCTAATGTGAAGCTCTATGTAGAAATCACAGAAATCAACACGGTGCAAATTAGAGATCAGAACTACACAGCGATGACAACAAACAGACTGTGCAGTGCTGCACCAACTTGTCAAACTGTCAATATTTGAGATGCTTTTGAACATTAAACAGGTGCATTTCAGCTGTGGTGTTATTTCTCCATGAACTTACCATTGGCTGGCCAGCATCTGAGAATTTTACTTTAATGTCCTGTAAGTGCTTCAGAATGGGTTCATCGTGCTCCTGAAGAAGCAGAGTAAACACAATCAGCAAGTATAAATTAAAAAACTGTATACATAAATCATATGTAAAATGTCAAATAAATGGGTATGGTTGATCGTCATCAGCTGACACCTTTACAGTTTGAGCTTAATTTGGTCATTTAAGTCCCATTTTTTCACTTTTGGAGCATGCAACACAAATCTGAGTTAAAATGGGCTTGACCATATAGAAGGACTGCATTATGCTGGGTTTCACGTTCATTGAATTTCACACAACCCCCTTATGACTAGCAGTAACACAAACATGGTGCTGAGTTTGCAGCAATGTGCAAGCTTTGATCACGAAGAGCAAAGGACACCCTTGAGACTTGGAGCTGGGGTTGTTGAACACGAGCCACTCCACCATTAGGTGGCAGCAGTGTACCACGCTCATCACTCCCAAGGAAACAAGCCTGTCTGTAGCGGGTGACCTACTTAACTTCCGCCCACTGTTGTCTGATGCTGCACTGGCAGCTGAAGGATGCGGCTGTGCATGCATATAGTGTGTGCATGAGATGGAAGGAAGGAGGGAAGGAAGGAGAGAGAGAGAGAGATGGAGAGAAAGAGAGAAAGACAGAGGGAGATAGAGAGAAAGACACAGATTGAGAGAGGGGGGCAGAGAGAGAGAGACAGATTGAGAGAGAGAGATGGAGAGAGAGAGAGAGAGAGAGAGAGAGAGAGAGAGAGAGATGGAGAGAGAGAGGGAGAGAGAGAGATGGAGGGAGAGAGAGAGAGAGAGAGAGAGAGAGAGAGAGAGAGAGAGAGAGAGAGATGGAGGGAGGGAGAGAGAGAGAGAGAGAGATGGAGGGAGGGAGAGAGAGAGAGATGGAGAGAGAGAGAGAGAGAGAGAGAGAGAGAGAGAGAGAGAGAGAGAGAGAGAGAGAGATGGAGGGAGAGAGAGAGATGGAGGGAGAGAGAGAGAGAGAGAGAGAGAGAGGGGGGGGGGGAGAGAGAGAGAGACAGATTGAGAGAGAGAGATGGAGAGAGAGAGAGAGAGAGAGAGAGATGGAGAGAGAGAGAGAGGGAGAGAGAGAGAGATGGAGAGAGAGAGAGAGATGGAGGGAGAGAGAGAGATGGAGGGAGAGAGAGAGATGGAGAGAGATGGAGAGAGAGAGAGATGGAGAGAGAGAGAGATGGAGGGAGAGAGAGATGGAGGGAGAGAGAGAGATGGAGGGAGAGAGAGAGAGAGAGAGAGAGAGAGAGAGAGAGAGAGAGAGATGGAGAGAAAGACAGAGGGAGAGGGACAGAAGCATCTAACCCCACGCTGCTCCAGGGACTGTACCCTGTAACCTAAAATAACTGTAAGTCGCTCTGGATAAGAGCATCAGCTAAATGTAACAATGTAATGCAACACACACTCACCTGCAGCATGTCACTAAGAAGGTCCACGTTCTTGAAGACGGTCAGCCAAAACTCAGGGATGCCTTTGGGGTCCTCCTTCTCCTCGTCCTTCTTCTCATCCTCCACTTTCGCCTTGTCCTTCATTTCATCCTGACAACAACACAGGGTTAACATTCAAGCCTCACAACACGGAGAAATAAAATAATACTGAGTGATAAGCAATAAGCAATACGCTGTTCAGGAAGCAGCAAAATGTAGGCAGAGGAGCACACAGACAAAAAGGCTGAAAGACCGAAAAATCAATCTGTTCACTCAGACCCAGCAAGACAAAAAAAAAGAAAAAAAAGAAATGCTTGGCAAAAAATTAAGACTATTGTTTAAAAGTCGTATCTATCCCATATTCCAATACAAGAAAGCAGCTGGGTAAAAGCAACAGGGCGGCAGACAGGTGTGCAAAGGGGGTGTAGATTACACGTGGGGTGTGAGAGAAGATGGCTGAGAAGAGGGCATGCAGGTATTGAGTCACCTGTACCTGCTTACTTACGCTCAGCTCTTCCTCGTCATCCGCCTTCCACTCGCACTCCTCGTCCGTGGGCTCGTACGCAGCCTTGATGATGTCACTGCGCTGTTGGGACACACACACACACAGAAAGCGTGACTGATTTCCATTTCCATGCAACAGATTTGGTTTGAGAAATCTGATTCTTAATTATTCAATATTGTACATTAAAGGTGTACTTCCATCGTGTTTTCATTAATTTTGCGGTGTTCTTTAGTATTAATAATTGCCCTGAGCGCTGGTTTTGATTAAAACATTTTTTCTAGTGCTTCTGTTTCAGGCTGTTTTAGTTTGGTGGAGGGGGTGGGGCCGGGAGAACGACACGATTTCACCAGAGGCGTGACACGCTCCCTGCAGCTTCCTTTGCCCCACAGTCAACTTGATAGCAGAGTAAGGTAAAGGGGAAAAGTCAACTTGACAGCGCTAAAACTGCACACAGAATGTCTTCGGAGATACAGCCTTATGTGTTTGATCCTGAATCCGAAGAGGAAGGAGAGATGGCACAAGCACAGTCGCTTCCTGACCCTTCCTCAATGAACGTTTCAGAATGGTAATATTTGCATGACAAAACAGTGCAAGTGCCCGGCTAAATGCAGTTCAGTCATTCAACTAGCCTGCTAATCTTATGCGAGTCAGTCACAGGCTAACAATATTTAAAGCCCATTCGGTCAGTTTCTCTTATATGCATTTGCACGTCTACGTTACGTTGCAGGCCCTTTTCGCATTGGGTCGTTTTTCCGCCTATTGTCTTCTTTTGACTGATAGGGAGTTGCATATGCATGCTGCATATCAAAATGTTTTTCTACCCCCATTTTCTCTATCATATTTCAAAAGAGCAAATCCTAAACGGTTTTCTCGTGGAAGTACACCTTTAAGACTGTGTTGGCATGTGTTACACTTGGTACACTGAAAACTCTGCTGTTTGTAGTTTAGAAATGTACGTGAACAAGTATTAGCAATAGATTCCACTTCATAACAGCAAAGATGTTTTCAGGGAGATGTGTGTGTGTGTGTGTGTGAGGGGTGGCAGCCAAAATAGCTGCCTTAAGTTTTGCTGACTTGTAGGGATTTGCACAATAGTAATACATGGGAGGATGACTCTCCAATAGCAGTTACACCAAAATAACAATGACAATGGAAACAAACTCGCATGAATAAACACCAGCGGCTGGCTGCGAGTGCGCGGTTGCCTCTCTGCTCGCTGTCGATTTCAGGTGTATTCCATGAGCGCCAGCTCAGGTTTCCCCTAGCTGCGACCGTGGCAACTCGGACAAAAAAAAACGAAAAGAAAAAGCCACCTGAACAAAGCGCCCCCACCGCACAGGGAGGGAAGAGAGAGCGAGAGACTCTTCATTTCACCTCGACAGCAGTTTGGCCAGAGACGTTTTCTTCCCTTTCTTCCAGTTTTATTCCGTCCTGTCCTGGCTTGACCTCGCTGACGGCCTCCAAACTAAAACAACTCAAACTGATGGTTCAGAAGGGGATCCAGCCTCTCCTGTTACAACATCAATAGTCCCGAGTCCACTGCAATTCAGTGGGATAGGAGAACAGACTGCGGAAGGGTTCCTCAGCCTCAACCTACACAATTTTTTTAACACTAAAATTGCAATTTGTATACATTTAAAACATTAGAATTATTACAAGTATAGAGATACTGTCCCAATGGACAGATATACAATTTTTGTCTTCCGCAAGAAGTGACAAAATGGTTCACAGTTCAGAAATCTGTCAGTTTGCTACTGTGCGTCTTAAAACACAGTAGCTGTTAAACTAAAATCGAATCAGTATCGCTTCACCAAATTTGCCTTTTACCATGGGCAACAAATCCTGCTTATAATCTTATAATCAATCTTGAAAATTTTAATTGTGTGTAATTGTGTTTGTTGATGTATTTACAGAACTCATCGCTGATCCCCCACATCACAAAATTCATTGTGCCTAAGGCACACGTCTAGAATGGGCTCCCCTTTGTTGACACATTGGGGTCAGTGACGCGCTGCTTAGCGTACGCAAGTCAGTTATCGTCCGGGTGGTGAGAGACAATTCAATGCGAAACCGGTTAAAAAATAAACGTCGTCAGTACACTTCCTCAAACCAAAGGTTTACGGGAGCTGAACCTGTCTATTTTCACCGGGATATCTTCTTCTTCACCAGCCTCAAGAAGCATAATTTTAAGTGAAACAGAAACTGCTGCTAACTGTACGTACAGATCAGAAGCGACCGAAGCGAACAGGTCGCCGAGGTCACTGAAGAAGCTTCTCTGCTGAATTTGCCTTGTTTGCTTTGGTTGTTCATGATGTATCATTTGGAATGTTGGATTTAGCCAAAGAACTTTGGATTTAACTCAGTAATTAACGGAAGTTGGTAAATGTATGTATTCTGGTTGGTACTTGCCGAACCGAGTCATAACTCATTAACATAAAGTTAAATAACTAAGCTTCTCTTTTTCGCTCTGGTCGCCCAATTCGCCGACTCTCCATAGAGAAATAATGACTTCCATCACTTCGGTCGTTTCTGATGTGAACACCCAACAAGAGGCACTCTGCCGAGGACAGGACGCCTTGCGCTGCGTACCTTGTCAAAGAGGGGCTGGTAGAGGGCGGCGTACTTCCTCTCCAGCTCGTGCACCTCCTCGTAGAACTTGGCCTCGATGTGGGCGCACTTCACCTGCAGGTTCTTCAGGGCGTTCACACGCCTCTTCACAATCTTCGGTAAGCTGGTGGGAAAACAGACAGACAGTAAACATTTGACACACAGTTAACGCTCCCACATAACACATTGCTACTTGATGCATATGTCAAGCAAACAGTCTCCTGTTGGTAAGCCCTCTTCAAAGCAGCTTTAAGTCTGGAGAAAAATACACACACAGGGGTGAACTACAGCAACATCAGGGCATCAGGGAGTGGAGCAATATTCCCTCTTCATTATCTTAACATTAGTGCTTAGTGCAATCAGCAGATGCTTAGAGAAACTAGATAACTCCCAGAAAAACACTGTTGGGCTCAGAGTGGATTAAGCATTCAGTGCACTGTATTGTCATTTTAATATTTTATATATTAAAACATGACTAAACTTAAGAGGCAACAGCTACATCTGTAGATTCCCAATAGCCTGGGAGTTGTATGGGGGGGAGGGGGGGGGGGACAGAGGGAGAGAGAGATTTAATTAATTCCATTTCAATTATGTCTTTACTTCACCAATTAATGTCTATTAGTCATGTTGGGCAGTTGTGTCAGTTTTGATGGACATTTACGTGCACTGTGTTTAATAACAGCACGCTTGACCTTTCAACTATCAAAAGGGCACGCGCTTTACAGTGTTTGTGCGCGTGTTGGCACATCCTGCTTACACAGACCTTAAAGTGTATGCAATGTGTAGATTGGCTATATTTAAACAATTGATTATTTGCAACAAGCAGTACAGCCATTGCAATACTGAATAATGTTGTCGTACTTCGCATAATTTCCTCCTATTGTACAGTACTGGTCTTGTCTTACTTGCCAGCCGTCTCAGCCTACAGAGGGTTTTGGGTTTCGATGACACTGGAATATACGGATGTAGATGGGAGCCAAAGACACAGGTCAGCTCAAATCCAACCTCGCTCGAAGTGCCAGGAGAACGCTGTGCCAATGATGCTTGGGGGAAAGATGAGAATACCAGCAGGGCTTTTTTCTCAGCCACATTTAAAGGCAGAATGTGGGCACAATATATTAAGACCACCAAGAAAGCTGCCCGTTTTAGTGCCTAAACGCATTTCTCCCTTTTTAGAAGTGAAAGACGCTGAATCATAACATTGAAGTAGCAACAGACTACATAACTCTTCCGACGACCGGTGTGATTACGGCACTTAAAAACCTGCAATGAGACACAGCTGCCAAGAACGCTTTTATGGGGATTTACCCCACTACAATAGTCGCGCAGAGAGAGAAATGATAGACGCCATAAAGCACAGATAAGCCTTTAACACTAGGTCTAGGTCTTTAACACTCAGCCGCCTTTATGCCATCCATATATCACGCACTTCTTCCATGATTCAGAGAAGACAAGTTTTTTTGGGTTTTTTTGGTGGAACAGATGCGCTGGTTAAACACCTAAATAAGTGGCTTAAGGAGTACATTCACATCCCTTACTGCTGGTGCATCAGATTTTGAAACACCTATGAGAAACGAGTTAAGCCACCCAAGACAGAGGATCCCTAGTGGAAAGCAGACTAACTGGCAACTGTCACAGTGCGTGGTTTTATTTGTTTGCATTTAATTATGAACATACAACACTGAGTCACTGCTGTCCATTAGGGATGGGAATTGATAAGATTTTTACAATTCCATTTTCGATTCTGCTTAACGATTTGGTTCTTTATCGATTCTCTTATCGATTCTCATTTGGAAAATAAAAGGGAAACAAACAGGTCAATCAGCATCAACTTTAGTTTTGTTTTAGTGTAGAAGTAACATGACCTTACATACCGAACAGTGGGGTCAAAGGACCACAAGCCTAGATAACAATAAAATAAATATTCTTCTGTAGAAAATAATAAATACAATAGCATGGGTGCCATGTTTTCTTACTGACTGTACTTCGGCTACGCACGTTGCGTAACTTGCCCAAGATACATGGCGTTAGTCACGCCCGCTGGAATCGATAAGGGAATCGTTTGCAAAATTGGTGCAAAGGATTCTAAGGAATTGAAACACAGGGAAACTGTTCAACAAGAACCCGTTTTTGATCCCCATCCCTAGTTGTCATGCATCAAGAAGTAGCCAAATACAGTGGAAGATACAAGACTGTTAAATTGAGACACTTCTATTAAATTACCAAACCCAATCTCACACACCTCTCAAGCTCAATCATCCCAATGCTCACTGTTGTCATATGTACTCCTTTCACCGACCATGAAGATAAATATGGCCATGACGCATGATTTATGCATGCATGCACGAACCAGTGATAAAGAAAATACAAAACAAAATGACAGGAACCATAGGACGTTTCATAAGTTCACACCTCAGAAGCGTGGAGCTTGAATCTAATATTTTGATACACATCTCTGGCTGCCATCATTCAATAGGGCTAGCATGCCATCCACACATTCCACACCTTAAAACTTTACTTTTAAATATTGTATTTATTTTAAAATGGAAACGCACTTTTTCAAGAGTGACGAGTCCAGACACTACCCGCACCAGTGGGTGTATAACTGTGTGTACAGGCATCTCTCTCAACTCTCTATGTAACCAGACTGTCCAAATGGAAACCAGCCTTTTTTAACTTAAAATTTTCTGGGCTTTTACTGTCTTGTATCGATAGGATAGTGAAGATGGTAGGAAATAAGAGGTGGAGAGAGAGATGGGAGAACGGATGGGGAACTGTGAGTGTGTGGGTCAGGGACGAAATTCCCTACCAGCCAGATGCTGGTAAAATGACAGCGGCTGGTACATTTTGGGAACAGTTTTCCATTCAGTGGCTGGTAAATGTTATTTATTTATCAGTGGCTGGTAGAATTTGCAAAGTTAATTTCCACCCCTGGTTTGGCATACGGGCTTCCTCATGGCCTTTACCTCTCCATGTAGCCAGATGGTGAGCCCACCAGCCCGTCCAGTCGCTCCTGCAGAGCCGCCAGCACCTGTGGGTTCTGCATCATCTGCACCGTGAGCTGACGAGCTGCAAAAAAGACACACACACACCACACACATTATTTATGGGAGTCACATGACCACAAGTCACGACCTGTGCAGCGTCCAGCAACACAACCGGGACGTGGAGCCACGGAGGGAGCCTTGCAACTAGGACACAGAGGTCAGCCTCCTCAGGCAGGCCAGCAGAGAGAGAGGGGGAGAGAGACAGGGAGGGAGAGAGACAGGGAGGGATGGAGAGAGAGAGGAGAGAGAGAGAGAGCGAGCAAGGGATAGAGAGGGGGGAGAGAGGAGAGAGGAGAATGAGAGAGATGCGAGCGAGAGAAAGAGAGAAGAGAAAGAGAGAGAGAGAGAGAGGAGAGAGAAGAGAGAGAAAGAGAGAAAGAGAGAGAAAGAGAGAGAGAGAAGAGAGAGAGAGAAGAAGAGAGAAGAGAGAGGAAAGAGAGAGAGAGAGAGGAGAGAGAGAGAGAGAGAGAGAGAGAGAGAGAGAGAGAGAGAGATGAGAGAGAAGAGAAAGAGATAGAGAAAGAGAAAGGAGAAAGAGAGAAAGAGAAAGAGAAAGAGAAAGAGAGAGAGAGAGAGAGAGAGAGGAGAGAGAGAGAGAGGAGAGAGAGAGAGAGAGAGAGAGAGGAGGAATGCTATGCCCTTAAAATAAAATAAGCTCATGCCACCTTTAATAGAAATCACACAGAGAAGCTAGAATACAGGGAAGTGGGCCAACATTGAGGAGTTTAAAAAAAAAGAAAAGAAAAAAGTAGACAGGTGGCATTTCCTCGATGTATAAATAATCTGGGGATGTCAGCTTTATGGATAAACTGGAGTAACGCAAGTGGAGCAGACACAAGAGAGCAGACTTGGGAATGTACTTGTACAGCAACTGGAAATTTTGAAAATATCAGGCTATACATAGTGATGTTAAGTGATGCCCCCACCTGTTTAAAAGAAGGTGGGGAGAGAATTTTTTTTTCTCCTGTTTTTACAGCAGTTGGACAAATTATGTCAGAGCATGAACACACATGCAAATACCTAGAGTTGGCAATGGGTGGATAATGACGAAAGGGTGTGGCAGATTGCCCTGAGAAAGTCAGCGCTTGCCTCTGTAGCTTACAGATGAAAGGCCCACACATCTAAGATTGGACATTATTTGAATAACTGAGTCAAATTCATGAACTGAAGGATTTAAGTGGAGTGCTCTTGTTTTTTCAGTATGGATCACCATCCAGTCCAAAAGCAAAATACAGTGACCTACACACCAAAGGTTTCATCCTGGCTTCAGAAAGTAAAAACCCTGCCACATATGTGATCCAACTTAACCAGCTGGCCCTATCGTTAACACAAATCAGACAGGTAAATTGGTTGATTAGTAAAATCACCTGTATTAAGTGCACAGGCAGAAAGAACACATGGCATCGTTTTGATTTTGTAAAGCCAGGAGTGACACTTCTGCTACGCACCTGCTGTGTACGTGTCCCAATGAAACAATACGGTTTGGGGGGGGGGGCATAGGCTGTGGTTCCAACACCAAGGGACCACAATGTGATGACACTCTGCACAGTAATCACTAAAGCGCCACTGACCTGGCTTTCCAGCAGCCGCCGCCATTTCCTTCCGATTAAGAGGTCACATTCGAATGTAGCACACACACACACACACACATACACGCCCCACCAGATCATCAGATCAATGGCAGACTGACATCTTGCAAGGCCAGCAGAGACTGGCATGGCATTTATAAGGGAATGGCCTTCAGGGGAGGACAGGCATTTCCAGGACCATAGGTGAGTGGTCCAAAACCAGCTTATTGAAAAGCTAATAGCTTTAACAGACATGATGGCCTGAAGCTGTAACTCGTGCCAGACACTGCAGGTAATATTATTTAGTTAATCGGCCCTATCCATTTATTTATTTGTTTGTGTTTGCTTGTTTATTAGGCACACTCGGGCCTGGCTGTCTGTGGACAGCAGCTTAATGGAATTGCTTTGTGGGACAAGCATAAGTAGCCTGGTAAACCCGCCCCTCGTACTTCATTTCATTTTGTACAGATGGTCTGGACCGGAATCTCTTGAGGGTTGGCCCCAGCAAGACCGATCCAATCAGCGAACAGAGGGTGTGTTCGTGAGCCATGACGTTGACCTTGTGTGCTACATTTGAATTGTAGTGCGTAGGTAGGCTAATTGCCAAGCGTTAGCGATTGGGTAAAGGCAGAGGCACTTGTTTTAAACTTCAGCAGAGTCCACACCTCCAGGAAGAAATCGTTTCTGACGGTGTCTGGTCCACACCCTCTGTACAAAATGAAATGAAGTACGAGGTCTACCTTTCCTTCCTTCACCTTAATGTTACTGCAGCTGAGCCCATGCAGTACCTGTGCTTTTGTGCAACATTTTTAGGCAGGTGTGAAAAAAATGCTGTCAACTAGGATTGGCTTCAAAAATGGAAGTGTTAAATCATTTATGTTCATCAATTAACAAAATGCAGTGACTGAACAAAAGAGAAACCTAAATCACATCAATATTTGGTGTGACCACCCTTTTCCTTCAAAAGAGTATCTATTCTTCTAGGTATACCTTTCATAGAGTTCTTGAAGAAACTTGGCTGGTAGCCAACCACAGATCCTCTGCACATGTACTGATGTTCTTTGCATACATCTTACTACAGATTTTTTGTGTGAACACTTTCTATGATGCTTGTAAACACAAGACTATATAACCACATTCATAAAGGGTTATAATGCCTTTAAAACCTTAACAATGGTTAAAATGTGTATTTATAACCATTTGTACATACTCCTGACTGCACACATAGGCAGGTGAAGCTTTATAACATAGAATGCACTTGAAGTTGGAATAGGGCTTTTGCCACAATAGTATAATGCAATAGTATAATGTATAGTACAATCATTTGTATGTATAAATAGTTATGTATACTTTACATATGCATATAAGCCTTAATGAATGTGGCTATAAAGTCTATGTCACAGATATTTTTTTATCTTATATCTCTGCAGCTGCATCAGGGTCTGAGAGAATCGTGATTTTAAACCTCTGCATGTCCTGAAGATATAACAAAATTGATGACAAACTTCAACGACGTTGATGTGCCTCCCTCATCTCTGAGCTTTTGCACAGGCAGTGGCGTCTACCTTTGCATGCTTGTTTATTTGAGGTTTGGCCCTCATGGTGTGTGTGTTTTCTGTACAAGCAGAAAGGCATCTACCTTTGCTGTCCTCTCCGGTCTCCTCCTCCTCCACGTCTTCTACGTCCTCCATATCTGCGGGGTCCATCTCAGCCTGGTCTTTGCTGCAGACAATCATAGAAACACAGATGACTTACACACACACACACACCAAATGACTGCAAGCCTCCCTGTCTTCTCTCATCTCCCCTCTGTAGATTCAAACTCTAGTTTACAAGCACAGCTGGCACTCTGCCATTAACACAAAAAAAGGCACCACAGACACATCTTGCATCAAAACACACACCAAGCTCTGGCTGTGCATGGGGGAGGGAGTCTTACATGGGGCCTGGAGCAGTGCTAATGCCAGTGACGTTACGGGTGAGGAGCAGACAACATGGAGGGGCACTACTCTTGCTTCAAGAAATGTGGACAGACAGAA